>CM062820.1:864577041-865225203 GCA_031772625.1 Pinus tabuliformis
GGTAGTGCACATGATTGACTCTCCAGATGCACGCCATCAATATCGACGTATGCTTGAAAGATATCAGCAAGTCAAGGTAATGCTATAGAAATCTGGTACAATTCTTCGTAGCATTGTAGAAATAAACTCCTTTTATGGTTTCTTTGACAAAATTGCTTTGTTTCCATGGCCAATGTTTATCCGAGAACTTGACTGGACCACCAATTGGTAGGAGCTAGTGTCTAAATTGAACCAGTAAAAACATGAAGTAAATATTTGAAGGAAACATGGGTATTATTATTTTTGGAACATGTAAATCGGTTACCTTCCAAAATATTATGTCTTCATCATATATCAGTTGGTATCAGATTTTGTTATAACTTAATATGCTTTTATTCCATTGCAAAAGTCAGTCACACAAGATTATATCGCCTGGCACCAAACCTCTTCTAAGAATATATATGACTGAGCTCTTGGATAAGACCATGTTTCCTTCATCTTGTAAGTGCTTGTCTTTTCTCATTATCAATTACATTTTAGTTCCTTCCACAATTTATCCTCCTGTCTTGAATTTTTACCCATAATCCTGAATTCTTTATATCAAATAGAAAATATCATGAAAGTGAACCTTGGAAGAAGCATATGCACAGTGCACACTATCATATTCCTTCATGTTCTTTATAGTTTAGCATGTGTTTGAGGGCACCTTATGTGGAGATTTTGGAAACTGTGTTCAGTACAAATTAAGAATTTCACTTTAAAAGTTTAACCATTAGATTTCATGTATCTATTTGCTAGGAACTTTCAGTCTTAGGGCTCAATCTGAAATATAAATCACAGCAGTATACATTTCCATTATGTTCAACCAAGTATATAAGGCAGCACAAGAATGTAATGTTCCTAAACAGGAAATTAAGTGATAATCCAATTAAACAAACAGTGCAACAGTAGAAAATTAAAAACATTTAGCAAACACCCATGAGACACTGTAATATTGGAACTGATGAGCCATATATTATGAAATATGAGAGCATGAGTACAATATATAAATGGAGTAGTGCACCTAGGCTTGTATCAAGGACACGCTGGACAAACCTAGCCTCCTAGGCGGTAGAATAGCTGGAAAGATGGCTGCTCAGCTATGCTCTGCGCTGTCCCAGTAAACTGTTGATCTGCTGACTTCAGCCTGCTGGAAAGTGCCCAAAAACTACCTAGAAGATTCTCCCCTTTTAGCCTTAGACTCCTTAGACAAAACCCAGCAAAACTCAAGGGAATTTATCTGATTTTGACTTTTTGGATTTTCGGCCCTTTGGGAGCTGCTCTCCAGCTACTGCTGCCAAATTCGATTTGCAGGAAACAGCTTGCAAATCCACCTGGGAACACTCCTAAAATGCTGCTTGCCCCTGTACTATCTGATCCCTTGCTTGCCGGATGATCTTTGGCCCTGATGGCTGCTCAATCAAGCCCCACAAATTTGCTGCTGGAGGCCACTGCGCAGTCTCTCTGCCTAGAAATGCACACTGTTGCGTGTGCTGGCTAGCTGGCCGCAAACACTGATAAAATACCCTCAGTCCTCCATATTCCTTTCTCTCGAAAACTCCCAACAAGTTAGTGGCTCCTTGGTTGGCTGAATCAACCTCTGCGTATTTCTGTTGCCCAGAAAACACATAGTCGCTTCCTTTCCGTGGCTGGCTGAGCTGTGGATCACTGCTAGAAACTACAGCAATCTCTGTGGAACGACCTCCCTAGGGCAGACACAGATAGTCCCCTGAAGTAGAGGTTGAATCTTCCCTGCAGAAGACTCATGGCTAAACAGCTGGTAGACTCACTAAACAATAGAGCGTACAAGAGTGAGTTTGTTTGTGAAATATTCAGAATGCTGGAAAATGAGAGCTCCATCCTCTTTTATCACCTTGGTCTCCCTTAGCTTCTTGTGGGCCCCTCCTTCCACTAACTCGAATTCCCTCCAATGTCCTCCTTGGGCAAATTCGAATTATGCATGTGGTGGCCCCCACATTCCACTAGCTGCCAAAAATAATTCGAACTGCCTATAGTTCCTAAGTTTCTGCGTGTGGGGTTCTCCTCCTAAACCAAAATTGCTGCCAAAATTGTGTTGCTGCATCCCGTGACTAATTCATTTGAGAAGGGACATGACAAAGGAAATGGACACTGAACAAATGCACCTCAAGGGAATTATGTTTCCATCCTATAACAATTATGAAGATAACTCGTAAACAACAAATTTGTTATAGCCAATAATCTTCCCTTTTATCATATATATGTTAGTTTTTGTTTAGGGTAGCAATGGATATGTGCTCGAGTCTCTATGGTGTCTAAGAGGCTAAGGAATATTAAATCTCCAAAACCCAGAAAATGTTTTGCAAGAAAAGACTTGGAGAGACCTCAATTAAATTAATTAGCCAATAGTTAAATATTTCCTAAGTCTAACTTAGGAAAACTAGTTAATTAAAGTGAATTAATTGAGGGAGTTAAATTTTGCTCTAGAGACTTCTGGGAAAGTTAATTGACGAAGTCAAGATGATCTTAGTCATCAGTTGAGATGTGATCGTGGCTGTTGAGACTCCAACAAGAGATTATAAGAGCAGGTCAAAGGGTTCAGAGGACACATAAAACAATCATGAGTCAGGCAGTTTGACTTATCTAGTTGCAGTATTCAGCAAGGGCGCAATTGAAGCTAGGGAAGCATCAGTATCAGGGTTTAGCAAAGATTTGGGAGCAAGATTTTGGAGGAGATTTCCTCAGTGTTTTCCAGTGTCCGAGAGATAGGAAGAGCAGGTCAAATTATCTATAGAGGAGGTTGTATTCAGCCAGTGCGAATAGCCAATTGACAATGCGAGTCGCAGAGGAGCTTGTTCAGTGAGGCATAGGTCAGATCTATCATCTGGAGGTAGAGCGAGTATGCCTAGAGTAGTCCAGAAGGTAAGGCAACTTCCTGGAAGGGTTCCCAGTGGTTGCACGAATTTCTGGGAGCAACAGTGCGCATTTCCTAGAGGTAGTATGAGTAGCCTAGAGAAGTGCAAGTTGCTTGGAGAGGGCCAGATCGAGTAGCGGAGGGGGACCATTAGTCTCTAGATTATTTTTCTAGTGGAGCTCAGTATTTGCCGGAGGTTTTCCAAATGAAGGTCAACCAATTGTAATTTCTCCTAAATCGCTGAATAATAGTAAAACCCTCATCTGTTGCACTAGTTTTCCCTTTAGGGTTTTTCCAGGGACATTTGTCCAAAAATAACAGTGTCATGTTTTTATGTGCGTGCATATTTTCTGAGTGCCATATTTTATATTCCACAATGTTTTTATTTGTGAAGGTTGCAATAGTGATTTGATCGTTATTTGTCATAAAGTAATTACAAAAGACAAATAATCTCTAGTAGGTAGAAGATTAAATTCCAGTTTATTGCAGTCGTGGAAATTTTACATTACATGCTTGTCAAATTAGTCAACAAAATCAGTTCACTGTTTATGATAAATGAGCATACTAAATGGCTTGTGAAAGCACTCATTTTCAATGAAAATATAAGCTAAAATTAGACCGACAAGTACACAAAGCTTGGAATGAAGGGCACTCTCTCTCTCTCTCTCTCTCTCTCTCTATATATATATTATATATATATATATATATATCAATGTGGAAAAAGTTGAAGTTGGGATTAAATCGGCAAGGGTCCAAAAGTTGAAAAACTCCTTAAAGTTAGGAGTTATTTGAAAAAGTCAGCGAAATTAAAAAAACACACAATATTCTTTATTTTTTTATTTTTTTTAGCATCTAGAGTATCCACAACATCAAATAAATTGATTTCCACATAAACATGTAAAGAAAGCTAATATATAATATGTATATGAAGTCTAGTGCTACATCACATGTCAAAATAGTGAATCAACTCCTGAATCTTGAATCTTGTTTGAGTCTCAACTCTCAAGAGTCAAAATATCAACAACAAATATAGTAAATGTATATCATGAGTCGTCTACATGTCATAAACTAATCGGTCACTGAGATCCTCTTTCCCTTTTACGGGTGTTGTAGCACAAAGTGTCTAGGCAGCATGACAACGCTCAGAGTAAGGGCTGTCACCCTAATCTTTACTCACTCCGTTTAGACTCTCTCCTAGACAAGTCAAGGGGGGTAGTCCGTAAGGTGAATGGATGAGGGTAGCTTGTGGAACACGGGCTCTAGGAGATTTTAAGGATGAACAACTCGATAAATTTAAAGCAAGTCTAGGTCAATTAAGATAGATAAATCAAAATAAGACACAATCACAAGATATAAATGACTACAGACCAGTGCCTTTAATATTTGAATTAACCATCGACTAAATGAAACAAGTTATCTAGAACAATTTTCCAATATGCGATGACTAGTGACAATAAGGAATGATCAATAGAAACGCCCAAAACTGTATTATGCAAGAGATTCCAGAAAAATGATTTTCGTTAGGAATTCAAATCTAGAACAATTAACTTTCTCCAATATGATTTAAAACATTTATCGCACCTTGACCATAGAAAAATCATGAAAATTCCATTTAATCACCAAATAACACCAAGGAATTTTAAATTAGAATTTTAATTATTCCTTAGCCAATTAATTGAATGAAGAAATCAAAATCTTTTAATGCGACCGGAAAATTAATCAAAGGGTTAAAAATTAAAATTTTAATGGGCCATAGGCCACATTAAAATATTAAATGTGAGAGCGCAAATCCCTTTTTATTTTAATTCCTAAGTCTTTAGAATAGATTTTTTTTAGATTTTTTTTTAAATGTTTTAGATTTTTTTTATTCTTTAGAATTTTTTAAGGTTTTGGATTTTTAAATTTCTTAGATTTTAAATTTTTTAGAAAATCAATAAAATCAAATTCAAAAATCAAATCGAAAATAAAAGGGAAATAAAAAATCGGAATCAAAAAATCATAAATAAAAAGAAATGTGAAATCAAAACAAAAATAAAAAAATCAAAAAAATGAAATCAAAATAAAACAACAAATCGAAAAATTAAAATAAAATGAATTTGAAATAATTAATCCTAACCTAAATAACATAAACAATAAAATTTCAAACTAACTAAACTAATGCATACATAAAAATAAAACAAATGAAACCAAAACAAATTAAACAAAAAAAGTCAAATGAAATCGAATTCTAAAGGAAACCTATAAACCTAATCATGAAAGAATATAAACAAAAGAAACTTAATAAAAAAAATCGCATGCATAAAAAAAATGAATGCCTAACCATAACAAATACATAAAACATAAAAAAAGAATGTTTTTCACTGTGCGTGAATGCAGGTTAGACAACGACAGAGGAAAGGAGCAGCTTGGATGGAGGGGCCGATGAAGCTCGAGCAAGGCAGGGTTGAGGCAGCGTTGCAGGAGAGATTAGAGCAACAATGAGGGATGCGATTTGCAGGATGGCGACAACGAGGGAATGAAGCAGCGAATAAGGATGGAAGAGAGGCCGGGGGTTAGAACAAACAACAATGGAGGAGCAACTGCGTAGGTGACCAGTCGAAGAGCAACAGATAGGGATGTTCGATGAGAAATGAGACGACGGCAGATGGAGGTTTGATGGACGGAGGGAGCTCAGGTATGAGAGACTGCTGCAGAGAGGGACTAGGCAACAACGAGGAAATGGATGCAGTTTCGAATGCGGATGGGTAGTGTATGGAAGAGCTACAACTGCAGGTTTGAGGAGCAGAATGGATGGCGAGGCGCTGACAAATGAGTGATGGGGAGCCAGATGAGGGCAGCGGATGAGGGTTTTGAGGGCCGCAGATTTGTAAGCAGCAAGGGTTTTGATGGTAAATGCACGTCCAAACAATGATAATGGAGACAAGCATGGGTAGTGAGAGGGTTAAATTTTTTTCGAATTTTGTAGCAAACCCAAAAACCCAGGAAGCAGAAAAAAATCAGACAAATGGTAGCCAGAAAACATCAGAAATCCTGATTAAAATGTCAAATTCTTTTGCTTCAGATTTATTTGAAACCCTTGTAAAATTAAATTATTTCCAGAAGAAATCTTTTGAAAACCTCAGACTACAAAATCTATCCTTGCAAAATTATGCAAACAAACCCCGGAGATCCAGATCTTACCCTTCAGGGCCTAGATCTAGACTCTACAAGGGTTTCTTCCTCAGATCTGCAGCTGCAAGACAACAAGAAACACCCAAACGATATATACAATGATAAAACTAAAACCTAGAAAAACCCAAGTTAGAAAACCAAAAATAATTTACAGATCTATGCACATGAATGGCAGATCTATCAGATCTGGGGAGTGAGTCCAACTCCATTCCCAGATCTGATAATCTAAGGCTCTCAACAACCAGAATATCAATTTCACACATAAAAAATTTAATTTTTTGAATTTTAAAGGAGGTGCTTAGCTCGAGAGTCGAAACCCTTCATGCATCACCACTAAAAATCTTATGATAAGCTTGGGATCAAATTAAGTTGGGCTCTTCAGAAAACACGGCTCGGGAGTTGGCTAGTGCAATTGAAAACTTCCTCGAAGGCCCAATGATCTAAAATCAAGACTTCCTGCAAAACTCAATTCAACCATCAAAATAGAGCGAGAAAATGATAATAAAATTCAGATAAATAGAGATACCTACTATACATTCAAAATTTAGATTATCACTTAAACCCCAACGACTGAGCAAGATATTTGTACTGAAATCACTCTTCAGAAGCTATTATCAATGGTTAAAAAGAAATTTACTCATGAAAAACGACACATCTTACAGTGTTTCCATGAAGAGTAACACTGGAGAAGACTAACCCCAAAGCCTTTCTTTATTATTCAAAAGAAGATTACACGAGACCTCTTCTCTTAGGTCACAACTCAAAGGTTGGATGATTCGACTGACAAATGAATTCCTATTTAAAAATATATCCTCCAACAGCTAGTTCGCATTATCCTCGTCAAAGCAATCTTGACTGTTGATGAGGATAAAAAATTCTTTTAATCTCATCCGTCGAAATTTTAAATTCATGAGGAAATTTGATTTTTTCAATTAAATGTATTTTAATTAATTCAAAAATTAAAATTTTGAATTAATTTCCTCAAAATTTTGACTTTGACTTAACCCCAGAGATCAAAAGCTTAAAATTTATCAAAATAATTAATTTACCTTAGTCTCTGGGCTTCTTAAAATTTAATTTTCAAGGACCGATGAATTTTTCCTTTGGAGAATTTAAATTTACCTAGGACCGAGAATTAATTAAATTTCTAGCTTAGGATTTTAATTGATTTTTGGCAAGAAAATTTAATTAATTAACCTATGAGGGGATAAAATATTTTTGCAACCCTCAAGACACTTTACATCATGATTTTCATATTTTTTACATCTCAAGGGGGAAAACCCATTTGTGATAGACCCTCACAAACTACCTATATCTACGATACAAATATAATCCAGCAGACCATGCAATTTGTAATAAAATAACCTAACCAAATAGTTAGGATTATTCCCAAATCAATTTTACATAGACTCAATCTAGAACACTAGGACTCGCCTAAGATTCTAGTGACAAAAGACATTCCGGCTTTGGGTTAAGATTGAAGGAAAACTCTACCGACCATCCGATAATGGATTGGTGAGACTAAAACTTCCCGGAATGTAGATCGTCACCAGAAAAGTAGGTTTACCTAGGCAATTACATACACGACACGGATCTACTGAGATTATTTACATTATACACATGCAGAATGGGCTTACATTATTACGTTTTGGTCACGCTGATGATGATGGCTGAATGACACGAACACATCAATCGAGCGCTATCCCTTTTTCGAAAAAGGGGGTGTACTGTTATGGGTCGTTGACACGTAGTGGTCAACAACGGGAATAGGGAATGGCTTTGCATTTTCCTCTAGAGGAAGAAGGCCCATCCCTAGGAAATACAAATGGAGTCAGTCGTCCTCTAGAAGTCAATGAAAGAGATGGCTTTGGTGTTATGCTGCTGCTGCCCATCCTAGATGGTGTGACCTCCTCCTCCTCATCCTCATCCAGCTCTGCCTCCTGACCCTGATGCTGCTCCTCCTCCTCTACCTCTGGCTCTCCCTCCCCTGCAACTGCTATCTCCTGTGGATCCACATCTAACCAATCCGAGATCGAGTCCATGGTCGGCTTCTCAGTCTCGACCCTCCATGCAACAATGGTATCAATATTGTCCAATCAGATGGCTTCTAGATCAGGAGGTTTCTGAAGTTGTTCCACCCACAATCAAAGATGGTAGTAGATGTAGACCATGTCATTCAGGCGTTGGGACTCCAATCTATATTAGGGTCATAGATTGTAATTTAGTACTTAGAAAATTTAAATATTAAAAATAATCAGATGAATTCGAAAAATTTAATTTGAATTTTTTTTACTTCTTGCGCTTTTTGCTGTGCATTTTTTCAAATACACTCAAGTTGCGCTCACACCCAGAGGAACTACATGTTTGGCTAAGCATTTGAATGGCAAGCTTTTGGAGATGGGGTACTCTGCCACCATAGCTTGTCCACCAAGCATTTACAAGTTAAACGAAAAATGAAAAACATAAAGAAACATTGAAATTCTAAACTTGAAAGTTTGAAACAAACTGAAGCTTACCTGGCATTTTGGTCGTCCTATTCTTAATAGCCATGGTAAAACCAAATGTGCCACCTCCCATCCTATATACCTCCATTTCTTTAGAAATATATTCATGTTCTTGCTCAGATGTCACCATCCTCTCAACACAAGTGAAGAATCCATCCATCACCCTGGCATCAAATCTAAAACCACAGGCGTAAGCAAATGCGGGGTTGAGGTAGATACCTGTAGCATGAATGGGGTGATGGAGGGTATTGTTCAATCACTCTCCATATGACCTATTGTTTCTCTAACCCCTCATCTCCCTTATCTTCATAATAAACATGAATGGCTATTTTGGCCCTATCCATAGCGTCATACAAGTAGCCCATTGCGGGCTTGTCTCCATCAACCAACCGAAGAACCCTTACCAAAGGTCCGAAAATGGCACACACCTCCTCTACTCCTGCCCAAAAGCTCTGATCATATGAAACTAGTATGTATATGCCCTCTGAGCTCTCCCTCTGGTTTGCGGCTAATAGATAAAGCACGCAAATCCAGTGAAAGAAACATGCTCTTCACATCCCACATAGAATTCAACAGAGACTAAAGAGATATGAAAGTAGTGGCAAATCGTGTAATGGCAAGACACACCAACTCTTTGTTGTTGGTGAATCTTCTCATCAAGCTAAGCACATATGCATGATTATATATAAATTTTGTTATGCTCCTGGATTATTCAACAATATCCCTCACAATAGGAATCTTACCTATAGCTTCCAACATCAAGTCAATGCAATGAGCAGCACAAGGTGTCCAAAACAAGTTAGGATACCTCTCCAGAAGAAACTTGCCAGCTTTAACATAATTTGTAGTGTTGTCCGTTATGACTTGGACAACATTGCTTGGGCCTATTTCCTGAATGAAGATGTCCAAAAACTCACATAATAAATGTGCATCTTTAATGTGTGTAGATGCATCAACAAATATCATAAACATTGTCCCTTGGGACAATTAACCAAGAAGTTAAGGGTCCTACCCTTCTGGTCAGTCCAACCATCTGACATGACTGTGCATCCAGTGTGTTCCCATGATCTTCAATAAGCTTGCCTTAGATAGCCAAGGTCACCTACATACTCATGGATATAGTATTGCACCAAAGCCAAGATCGCCTACAGACTCGATAGACCCTAACCATGTGGAAATGACATAGGTGTACCTTGATTCGAGCTACATTGGCCCATACACTGGTGATCACCCTTGTTACTGCTCAAACTAGTAGGGTCCTAGGAGGGAATTCTAAAGGGACAATTGCTAGGTCGAGGGAAACAATGGAGCAATAGCCCTGTATCACCTCAGCTAAAGCTACCTACTATTTAAGGACTTTCACTGATGGAAGAAGACTCGGTGTGATAAGGATCGCAAAGATAAACAGATTAGGGATAGGATGAAGGGTGATCCTAGAAGCCTATTCACAAGAGAGGCTCAAGATTGTGGCTTGCTTCTCTTGGAAGATAAGATGGAAGGCTCTTTAGGAAGGTCTTAGGGAGAATTTCAAGGGTTAGGTTTTGAATGTGTCTTATAAAGGAGATCCCTAAGCCCTAGAATTCTTGTGGAAGCTTGGGTTCCAGGTGATCTTTGAAGAATTAACGTTGATAGTGCATGGGACCACACGACACCTAGTGGCTCCGAGGTTAGGTCAAGAGGATAGGATTTAGCAACCAATGATATACCTAACCTAATTAGGGAGGGGAAAGGGATCAAGGAATGAATTTTCAGTGAAAGGCAATGCAAGGATCCCATTGAGCTTTTTAACATTAAGGGAAACCAAGGGCAAGAATTGGTCTTCGAGCTAGGGCTTGTGATATCTCAAGATCCCATTGTTGGAATCCCATGAAATTTATATGGCTTCTTGAGGACACACCAGCGTAGTTGTGGACCAAAAATCTAAGTATTTGGATCGCTAGAACGTGAGATAATTGACCTAGAAGGCTAGGGAAGTAGTCTTGAGGTCTCCTTGACCAAGAGCCAAAGGTCCTCACTCATATTCATCATAGACTCCATTCTCCCAAGACCAGGGCACTGATCTACCAAAAGGTGGTCACCTTAAACCAACTTCTTTCACTTTTTCCTAGGTCTAGCCAAGTTGGGTCACCTAGGGCGTCATTTTCCTGATGAACTAGCCCTCCAAAATGTTCGATCTCCTAGCCCTTGCTGCACTGGTGTTTCCTCAAGACCTCCTCCAAATTTGAGGCCATTCCGATGGTGGAGTTGTGAGAAAAGACAAGCCCTAGCTCTGAGAACAAACTTTTCCCTAACATCCCCAAGGTTAGTGCCTCATAGGATCAATTCAACACCTTTAAATGAAAATTATTTCTTTGATCCTTTCCCCCACCTTGTCTAGGGCAAGAACATCATTGGTTGCCATATTCTTTCCTCCTACCCTAGAATGGGTCCACTTGGTCTCGTATGGTCTCGTTCCTTTGAAAACAAAATTCCTCCAAAACCATTCGGGATACTAATTTCAATAAAGATTTTAGGGATTGGGAAACTCTTTCACGAATCATATCCCCTAAACCTAACCTTCAAATCCTCTCATTCCTCTCTTAGAAGTCATTGTACCTTGCTTAAAAAGCAAGCAAGCTTTATCTTTCAACCTCTTCTAGAGAAGGATCATTTGGGTCACTTCACATCCATTCATTGATCTACCCTTCATCGGTGACTTCGTAATATACTAGGTCTCCTCCCATCAGTGAAAGTCTGTAAATAGAAGGGAGCCTTAGCTGAGGTGACAGTGGGCTAAGTCTCCATTTGTTGCCCTTGGTCTAGCATTTTCCCTTTAGGTCCTTTGCTAGTTTGAGTGGTAACATTTTGGTGCTGTTGTCGGGGACGTGAAACGTGTTTTTTGTTCCCCATATGACACATTGTCATATCATTAATGGCGACTCCTTTGGAAGAACAAAGCCCTAGTTCTTCATTGAACTTTAAGTCGATACTTGTGTTAGAAAATCAGAAAGGCAGAATGATTTTCTTATACTTGATAATTACTTGTGATGTTCTAGACTTCTTATTAAGTTTTATATCTTCTTTCTTTTAGTTCATCAAGCAATCTCAAAGCAAAAGCACATAAAACAATGGACACCAGATGTAGGCACTATGGCAGGGAAAAACCCCCCTCGAGGGGAAAACCCATTCAAAATTCTCTTCCTTTCAATAGTATTCTTTGAGACTCTTCACCCTAGACAAAGACCAAACCTTCCTTCCACACCAAGTCAGCCTCCCAGATCTTCGACCTTTCTTCCAACAACATTGACTATGCAGGAGCTTCCGGCATCAGGAAAACTTGGAAGGCTTCGATCCCCCAAACTAGGGCACGAAAGAAAGAGAGAGAGGCACCAAAATTTCGTTTTTCTTCTTCTCCTTAGACTCCACCTAACTCGCACTTCCTTTGGCTTCCTTAGACACACTTCACACTTCCTTTGGCTTCCTTAGACACTCTTCGCACTTCTCCAACTTCCATAGAGATATCGAACTTGCTTGAGATGAGATGCTCCAAATGAATTAGACTTGCTTCTATTTATAGGCTTCAAGGGAGGTCGAATTGATGTCCTTAGGCCGACTTCATCTAGGCCAACTTGATGTGGAGGATACATAAATTATATTTGACTCAATACTAAACCTTTTTACATGATTCAAAAGCCCAAGAAGGGTCTCTTTTTAAGTACAATGACTCTATTGACTCAGAATAAATCCTAGAAGTCCTCAATGGGGACTTTGACCTAAAACATGATGACCCAAGCATGAAACCCAGGCATTAATAAGTCACAATAATAATAATAAAATTCTTTTCTTTATTCTTTTGATAAGTACATTACAAGATGGCTCAAATACATTTAATGAAGACCGAACCTAGTTACATTTTCCAACACTCCCTCTTAACTAGGGAGGTATTCATCATATACAAGTACAAGGAAGATCTCAACTATATGAACCATGAAGAACATTAGGCACTGCAATGCCATGGACTAGATTCCTGACCAGGGCAATCTATCCATTGGTATTTCAACAATTTAGGCACCACGATGCCACAAACTAGATTCTTGACCAGGGCAATCTATCCAAGTGGGAATAATATGGATTCAAGCTTTTAGCCTCGCTAGGTACCATCAAGCTTACTTACTAACCGTTAACCCAGAGACCTTGGTGCATATCCATGGCCAGAGCTCTATGACCCATGCTACCCTCCCTACTTCGGGACCTAGACATCAACACAAAGTGCCGGATAGATGTCCTCCCAGGCAATGTGTCACTCACAAAGCCTCAACACATCTTGATCCAACAGGTCAAGGATGACCAATCTCTCCCAATCAAATTGATTGGTAACCAACATGCTATCAAAACATTCGAGAGATTCATTTGTACAAACACAACCCCAATCAATAATATCCTTTCATATGTACATAATCAAATACAAACCTTCGGGGTCTTTTAGGCAACTTGATGTTGCTTCTCAACTTTTCATAGTAGGACTATCAATCGAATCTCTGACCAATGTTGCACGAAGCGGGGGCGAAGCGGAAGCGTTTTTTGGAAGCGGGGACGTGGAAGCGTCATTTTCCAAAAATCTAGGAAGTGAAGCATTCGCAGAAGCGTCTGCTATATATATATATTTATATTTTTTTGCATTTATACTCAAAACAAACATCCCAAATAGCAAATTAATTGTAGAAGACATGAAAACATGCATATTTTTGCATAAATCAAGATAGATATAACATCCATTGTACATTAATGATTAATTATTTGAGCATCAACCATTTAGATGCATCAACCATCTAGAATCTAGATTCTTCTCCTCTTGTCTAGCCTTTGCCTCTACCTTGATTGTCTAGGGATATTAGTCAACATTGCCCAATTTTGATCAAACGACCTAATTCAAGACTTAAAATATGGTAGAAAAAGCTTAACATGCTTGATCGATGATTTTGACTTGATTGAAAGGTAATTTTTTGTTAAGGGCGTGCCGTGTGACAAAGGAGTTCAACAATTAACACCACCAACACTAGGGTACATATAGGGCTTGGTGCTCTTGATTAAATGCTAATCGCATACCTTCATACTTGATATAATCTAATGAAATGCCACAATCCCATTGATCCTGAATTCCTGAAAACTGTTAAGTCTGCTGAATTTTGAATAGGATATGAAGTTCTATTTTCTCCATATGAAGTCTAATGAGGCTGGAACCACTCTCAAACATCCCGAGTCATTTCATGGTAATGTTAAAAATTTAAGTAAAAGGATGAAAATGAAAAATAAAGGAGAATGTCACTTTTACTTTAAGAATTTAACATTACCATGAGGGAGCATCTGCTATATTTATATTTTTTTTTGCCTTCATTCGTCACCCTAACCCAAGGTGGACCCCACCCCCAACAAGCAAACTCACCTAAAATTAAAAAAAAATTGAAAAAAAAAACCGATTTACTAAATGATTTTCTTGAAGCGTACGGGAAGCGTACGCTTCCTCCTCCGAAGCGCCATGCTTCCGATTCCCGAAGCGCCGTACGAAGCGTGCTTTGGCGCTTCGGAAGCCGCGCTTCTGTACCACGCTTCCGAATTTCCAGGAAGCGGCAAAAAATTCGGAAGCGCGCTTCCGGCCAAGCTTCCTAGGTGCTTTCATACGGGACACGCTTCGGGGCTTGGAACCATGGTAGGTGGGGGGGCGCTTCGTGCAACATTGTCTTTGATAGAAGATTCCTAAATCATACACTTTCCTTTCCTACATCTCATGCAACAACATATCCTCTGAAATTCATTCTTCAACCAAAATCGATCCATGGCCTCCCTCTCAACCAAGGAGCATCTCTTTATCCAGACCCCCTCTTAATCTCAGGGAGATCAATTTCTTCTTTCGTCATCGGAGAATCTTTCGTGGCTCCCAACCATTTCATCAGAGTTATTATCATCCCGATCATGCTTATCACATTAACGAACATCTTCACCATATGGAAGATTGTGTACCTGCACAACTTAGATAGCAAGTACAAGCAAATCTATAGAAGCATGAAGTTAGCCATATCATAATTACAGTAGCATTTCAAATTTACATATATTAGATACCCAAACTTAAACAAGAGACACATATACTTAACATCTTGCTAGGGACTTTGTCATAAACCCTAGACTACTTCATAACTTTCATTCCATCTAGGGTTTCAATGTTTCTTTCAAAGGTGAGACATACCCTACTACAACATGTAGCAAACCCTAGAAACAATTCAAACAAATATAGATCTATACGGCATCTAAGAACTTTCAGAATTCATATGTTAGACTCCAGTAGGGTTTCATGCAAATCCTAGATTTCGTACAAGAGTATTAATCAATCAAGACCAATCACATCTTAGTCATTAACATGACCAACTTCTACTAGGGTTAGTTGCAAACCCTAGATTTTCAATCTAACATCAATCCAAACTAAAACTTCGATTTCAACAATCTTACACAAATCTCAAATCATCATATCATACTTCAGAGATTTTTACTTCTACTAAGGTTCAACTCCAAAACCCTAGAATTTCACAAATACTATCATCCTAGAATGTTAAAATTGGAAACTAGGGCCAAACTCCATGTGCATCATCTTATTAATGGCAGCTGAAATTTTTCTTGGATCCCTCTCATCGAGAGGTGTAGGATTGATCTAAAGATCATCTGATTTCGATAAGTATTCATGGAGATATGAATTTATTAGTGTTATGGGACAATTCGTCAAGGTCGGCCAACAACCAAATAAACCCCACTTGTGCTCAACGTTTTAGTATAAATAGGAGAGGTCTTCAAGTCATTTAACACTCATCTCTTGTGATCTCACTCTCCACTTGTTTGGGTTTTTGGTGGAAGGGGAGGTCTAGAGGAGATGCCTTCTACGCAACCCTAAAGGAGAAGTCTTGGACGTGCCCTAGCCGCAGTCAAGAAGGGCAGTGAAGTGTAAGCCCTCAACGCAGCCAAGGAAAGGCTCTCTAGTCTAAGGGAGCTTCAACGCAAATCTAAGGAATCCTAGAGGGAGCCCTAGCTGCAGTAAAATAGGCCTTCACACAGCTAAAGGTAAAGCCCTCATATGCTGTCCCAAATGCCCTAGCCGCAGGCCATGAAGGGACCCTAATTTGCTGTCTCAAGAGACCCTCAAATGAAGCAAGAAAAGAACCTTGATCTGGTGTCTATGGAGCTCCTAATTCGCAATCCTTAAAGGTTCTAATACACTGTCATAATGGAGACTCTAGGAGAAGAGTCCTATACGCTGAAAGCACAGTGAGGAGATCTGGCTGCAGGAAAAAGGGAGATGAATTACGCTGTCATAATGAAGCCCTAAAACAGTCAGGAAGAAATCTAAACGTAGGGCTAAAGGGAGATTCCCTAACCACTGTTTCAAGGCATAGTTAGAAGCCTTAAACGCTGTCAAGAAGAGGTGACCTTAATACGCAGTGAAGGGTGACAAAGAAGCCCTTGTTCGTTGTAATAAGGTGTCTTAAATACGCTATCATTAAAGGCCTCAATCAACAATTGAGGATGACTATTCTAGGAAGCCCTTACTTGTTGTTTCACAGCTAGAGGATGATCCACAACTTTAAGAGGATGATCATAGGCAATACTAACAATTGGTTGCTGTCCAGAAAGAAGCCTTGCACAGTCACCTAGCTGCCGTTGCTGAAGGTGACAGCAGGGCCATGTTTGGGTATGATATGCCGGGCAAAAGTATCCAATGAGGAGGAACTATGAGTTTGCTGCTTGAAGGCTGATTGGATCACTATATGAAGGGACAAGGTTACAATCAACTGCTGGGCTAGGCTGCAGGCCATAGCCAATAGTCGGAGGCCTCCTTAAGTGTTGCGTTCAGACACTATAAGGCAGGGTATCGTTGGAGTAAATATGTGCAAGAAAGCTGCAGTCAATAGATGGACTGTGGGGTTGATTTAGAACGCTGTAGCTCACAATGTTTGTGCTCTATTCATTGTCCAGGTCTACTATGAAATGCTTCAGTCCTTTTAGCTTACACAAGTTTCCAGATGGGTAGACTTGACATGATCAGTGAAGCAGCAAAGGAGGAAGAGTGTTATAGAAGGAAAGCTTCAGTATTCTGGGCAATTGGTTGAGCTGCTCTAGGCCTATCATCTGCTGCATTGTGTTATCTTCATGGGGAAGATATCTGATGTCTTATCTTGTCAAGTCAAAGTGTTGACTTCTGATGTATATGTACTATCTCTCTCTGTTGAACTATTGAAGAACATATAAGAAGAATTGATCAAGGGTTTCCCCAAATTGGGGTTTGTCCCTAGCTAGCGCCACATCTTGTGTCCTCTTGTCTTGGCTTGTCTTCTGCGATTTATGTTTATGTTCTATCTGCAATTTACTTTAATGCTGATGTGATTGCTAATCTCGAAAAGATATTGAGCTAACTGTGAAAATTGAAATAAATTGCTCTAAGCATAGAACATACCGAAAATTAGCATAGAAAGACAAACTTTGACTAGGGCTTAGATCCAAACCCTAGGATTCATGACCACTGCGAAATAAATTAACTCATACATCTAGGACTGCATCACCATGCATAGGCATTTCATATCATGTGTTAGTCAAACCCAACTTCACAAAGATCAATAAGCATTAGACAACAGATTAGACTAGAGTTTGATCAGACAAACACACACATACCAAGGAAATAATTTCTAAGACATTATAAGGGTCTTTCTTACACATTCCACCAAACCCTAATGAGCTAGGGTTTCAATTTAGAAACATAGCAAACCCAACATTACCAATATTTCAAAGGTTTAGGACTTTATCATTCAACCCTAACAAGTTAGGTTTTCTTGATCATAT
Organism: Pinus tabuliformis; assembly: GCA_031772625.1. Taxonomy (NCBI): domain Eukaryota; kingdom Viridiplantae; phylum Streptophyta; class Pinopsida; order Pinales; family Pinaceae; genus Pinus; species Pinus tabuliformis. The sequence continues at coordinate 864,594,484 of CM062820.1, forward strand.
CAAAGTCCCAAACATGACATCATCAATAAAACTTCAAATATCATTTTTCAATATCCCTATGTAGTGTAGGGTTTCAAACATTCACATTATCATAACCTTAGGTTATGGTTTTCCAGAGAACCTGTCTAGGGTTCTATAAAATCAATTAAGAATAGGAGTGGGGTAGATTTATCAAGTGATGAATCTCCAAGATAAGAATCAATATGATTCAATGTGGCTAGTCACAACAATGTTAGTAATAGATTGTCAAATGAATAGATATTATTATAAAGAAATCAATGTTTTAAAGCATACCTTTGTTCTTTGACAAACCTTGTCTTGGGAGGTCCTCTTCCATACTCCTTGAGAATATAGCAAATGTTTTCCTAACCAAGACAATAGAGGGAGAGTGATGATTAGTATTTAATATAATCAAAACTAAATGAGTACATGAAACCAAAAACTAAAAAGAAATGAGATACTTATCTTTAGGAGTTATTGGGGGCTCCCTCCAAAGCTTGAGGGATACTTATAAACTTACAAAAACAAACAATGTTTTTTTTCCAAAAACATGTTAAAAACCTATAAATTCTAAAACATCAAAAATACAAAATAGAATATCTACGACTAGAAGCAAAAGAATTAATAGTGTAGGTCCCTTATATTAGATTCTTCAGGTTTGACTTTCTTTGGATCTTCTTCTTTAGCAATGTTAGCATGATCTCTATCTCTCTTCTTATTCTTTAGATTGTCAGGACAGTCACTCCTATAGTGACCCTTTGTATGACATTGATAGCATTCTACCTTGGACATGTCCACTTTCTTCCTTGGTCCTTTCGATTTCTTTCCTTTGTATTGAGCAGTGTAGGCATTAGATACTTCTTCAGGATATGCAACTAGAGAGATCCTCAATTCTTCTTGACTGCAGGAAACCCATAGTTCTTCAAAAGTGGGAGCTTCCTTCCAACTGTTAAGTCCTGCAACAAATGCACCCAAAGTAGGTGGCAATCCTAGTAGTGTGGTGATCATGGGTTCTTTGTCTGGAACAATTTCATCAATGGCCAAAAGATCATCTTTGATTCTTGCTATCTTCACAAAGAAGGAGGCCATTGTATCTTCTTTAGTCATCTTTGTGGTCCTTAGTTCATTCTTCAAGCTTGCCACTTGACCAATGTTCTTAATAGTGAATAAATGGTTGATGTTGGCTATAAATGGGACAAAGTTGTCCTTTATTCTTGCGAAAATTCCTGAATCTAACACATCAGAAACCCCTACTGCAATTTTTGGTTTACTATCTCCTACTTGTTCTTTACATTAACAAGTTATTTAATTGCATAAACATTGAAGTAAACACAAATGCAGCCTTCACAGATATACAGATCACGCGCTGAAATAAACTGAGACAATCACACAAGGGACACCGTTATTTTTGGACAATCGTCCCCGGAAAAACCCAATGCGGGAAAACTGATGTAGTATATAGAAGGTTTTATTATTAAGAAGATTTTTGAATACAACTATGGTGCTAGAAATGGCTCACCCTTCAGAGAATATCCTTGGCAGTAGTACCTCTCTCTGGAGACAGATATTTCGGCAAATCAACAACCGGATGATCAACCCCACAGTGACTCTGACTGTTCCTTGTGCTGGACAACAAAAGCTGCTCCAAGCACTGCTCTAGAACTGTGTCACCCTCTCTGGAACTGCGTCACCCTTCCCAACCCAGGATCTACTGATCAACTCCCAGTTTGTCCCACAGAATCTCCCAACACTGCCTCTGAAGCCCTCTACGTCCTTTGTGTCAGCCTCTATGGCTTCTGCGTCAGCCTCTACGGCTTTTATGTCAGCCTCTACGGCTTCTACGTCAGCCTCTATGGCCCTCTGCATCCTCTGCAATGGCCTTTTTGGCCTCTGCGTCAGCCCATGTTGCCTCTGCATCAGCCCTCCTTGGGCCTGCGTTGTCTCTCCCGACACTTCACTACCTCTCTGCGATGCATTCTTCAGCCTTGGATCGAAATCCCTTGCTGAACTGCCCCTTACTGCAACTGATCTCTAACTCGATTTCATCAGCAAACCCAACCCCAGAAAATTGAATCCTTGATCACTCTTGGTGTGTTTCCAACTGACCCTCAAGCCTCCTCTTATACTTTTCTTGTTGACGATTCAACGACCGAGATTAAGTTCCCAATCAATGGCTAAGATTAGATCTGGCTTGATCCTCATCACTTAGAACTTTCTCACCCATTTTATATTAATACACATTAATTTTTTTATTTTCCTATGTTTAGACTTAGGGACCCATTAAAAATATTAATTATTTTAATATCTCTTCATCTGGGTGGAATTTCTCCAAACAATTTCCGGGTGTTGGAGATCTCATGTGCCTTAGCCTCTCTACCAAATTTCATGGCTAGAGCACATTCGATGCTACCCAAAAATCAACAATTCCTTCTACCATTAGAGTCATGGCCACCAATTCTAATTCTCTGAATTTTACGTTGTCGGCATCACTAGAGTCATCTATAGGCTTCTTTACTTTTGCTTTGACCAACTATAGTACCTTGTTCTTTTCAAGGATGAGGTGAATCCTCTTCTTCCAAGACCTATAGTTTGAGGCTCCTTCAAGTTTGTTCTCTCCCTTGATTGTGTTAGACAACTTCCTTGAATATAGTAGACTCCTTCCTTGAGATAATCCTTTTGAATGGTTCCTTGATCAGTGCTTGAGACTGCCTTTTTCTTCTTTTCTTCACCAAAACTCTGATTCTATGTTAGAATCAGAAAGGTAGAAATATTTTCCTATACTTGATAATTACTTGTGATGTTCTAGACTTCTTATTAAGTTTTATATCTTCTTTCTTTTTGTTCATCAAGCAATTACCAAAGCAAAAGCACATAAAACAATGGACACCAGATGTAGGCACTATGGCAGGGTAAAACCCCCCTCGAGTGGAAAACCCAGTCAAAATTCTCATCTTTTCAATAGTATTCGTTTGAGACTCTTTACCCTAGACAAAGACCAAACCTTCCCTCCACACCAAGTCAACCTCCCAAATCATCGACCTTTCTTCCAACAACTTTGACAATGTAGCAGCTTTCGGCATTAGGCAAACTTGGAAGACTTCGATCTCCCAAACTAGGGCACGATATTAGAATAATGCTATTTAGTGTTTAATGCTCATTCTTATAAGCTGTTGCTATTTTTATCATTTTAGCAGTTTCTTAGATGAAACTGGTTGTTTCTATTTCCTAATAGAAACTTGATGTTTCTCTTACTATAAATATCTCTGTATTACTTATTGAGCTTCATTTTCTCATGAAAATCAATTCAATTCATTCATTGATTATGGTATCAGAGCACAGGGATCTTTCGAAATAATTTTTCATTGCTTGAAAAATTTTGTGGCTCATTTCAAAATTGCTCTTGGAATCTGAATTTTTTATTTGGGCGTCAATTGTTTTTGGACGTCGTTGTTGAATTGTCTGTTCAATCTGAGGGTACCTGTTCCTAGAGTCTAGGACGTTTTCAGCTACGGTTTTCTTGTGCGATTTGCCATCCTAGTGCAGCTACAATAGTACCAGAATTGCGTGAGAGGCACCGTTTTTTGTCTTATTCTCGTTCAACACCGAGAGGCTGAACAGCGTGGCTGTGGTATTTTCGTGGGCCACCATCGGGTGCCCAGGCACTGTCAGAGATTCGAACTTCCAACAAAGCTCGTTCTTGAGCCGACACAGCTAACAACAGAAAACTGGACAGAGAGCACGAAAAGGATTCATATCCTTCCTTCGTCCTTCGTGATTTCTCACTTTCGGCGAATCCCCGTCATTTCGCACACCTGGAACTAGTCAGACGCAGGTATCTAAGATGATTCTACGCAGTCTACGCATGCATTTGAGACGCTCCTACGTTCGATCGATCCCTGGAGACACTCGACCCTGCTTCGAATGTTTGAAATCCATGCGGAAGTTCTGTCAGATTGAAGCAATTAGTGCAGAGTTCAACTTCACGGTGGAACAAACGCAAGAAGAGCAAGCACTAGTAGACTACTGGTTAATCTATTGGAAAAGAGCTTTAATTTCGTGAGGCTGGTAAGCAAACCCAAGCCTGAAGGTATTTTACGATCGAATTCTTTTCATAAACATTCAGGCTCTGGGGGCGGACGGGTATCCAACCATTGAAGCCTGAAACCTCTTTCATTGTTTAAGGTCTAGCCATTGCCACCGTATAGTAAAACTGTATAGTGCATATTTAGATTGCAATTACAGAGGTATTAGAACCAGATTTTCCGCTTCGATACAGCTCATCGAGAGCAATAGAGATCCAGATCAAAAACCAAACAGAGTTTACAGAACATCGAAGGTCTATTTGGCATTCTTTTTTGGTTCCAGTATTAAAACAGCGTTGTACGTGTTCTGGTGTCAAGCGAGGAGTTTGTTCCGTGGGTAGATTTGATGAGTGTTTTGCGATATCTCAACTGGGCAGCTATCAGAATTTTCTGAGTGCATCGTTTTCTGTGCCTCGATTTTTTTGAGACAACAGATTTAAAATTTTGTTTTCAGCACCTATCAGATTTTGTCTAGTTTAGTTGGTATCTGCATTGAAATTCGTGTCTTGGGAAACATGCAGATGGCCTCGCTAACCAATCTGATGTTGGAAGGCAATCAACGCTTTAATGGCACCAATTATAACATCTGGAAACAGAGAATGTTGACCATTTTTGAATACAGGCGTCTTGATTAGCTCATTTTGGGCAAAGAGCTACGTCCCGGTACAACTGGTACTGATCAAGATAAATTTGATGATCGAAATCGAGAAGCTGTTATGCTTCTCAAACTCTTTGTGACTGATGATCAGTTACCACAGATTCCTTTCGGCAAGACAGCTGCCGAAATCTGGGAGCATTTGAAGGAACTGCATGAGACATCCGACAAGAGCAGAGCTTTCTTTTTCAAGAATCAGTTGTTCTCCATCATGATGGATGAACATATGTCTTTACAGGAACATTTTAACAATATTAAAGACATTTGAGATCAACTCGAAGCCATTGGTCGGACAATGGAGGAAGAAGACATGGTAGTTATCAGTCTGAAAAGTCTACTGAAATCTTATGAACACTTCATAGAAACACTCAACATTACCACCACAAATGTTGATCTAAAGTTTCCAGAGTTATGCACCAAACTCCTGCAACAGGATCGTTGGAAATAGCAGTTTGGTAGTGGTGCTTCATCAGCATCCTCAGAAAATGATTTTGCTGCCAAATATCAGTCTTCTTAGTTCTTTCAACAGAAAGGTTCTTCTCAGCCTTTTGATTCTGCTAGGAAGAAAAGTGTGCAGTGTAATTACTGTCACAAGTTCGGCCACATGAAGAAAGATTGCCGACAGAGGATTGCTTCTGAACAGAAGAAACAGGGAGGGTCCCATCAGACAGCGAATGTTGCAGAACATTCCGAGCAGACAGAATCTGCCTTTTACGCCTTTATGGCTAAAAGGTCTTCAGATCATGTCCCGTCTTCTGCCTAGTACATTGACTCTGGTGCATCACGCCATTTCTCTCACAGGCGTGACTAGTTTATTGACTTCTCACCTTTTAGTGATTCCGTGGTATTCGGCGGAGGTGAAAAGTACATAGTGGTTGGCAGAGGTACAGTTCAGATCCAGTCTGGTGGGCACACACTCATCTTCCTGAATGTGTACTATGTTCTTGGTATGGAAATTAATCTGCTGTCTATCAGCTAGATTATGAGGAACTCTCCTCAGCTTGATGTAGTGTTCAGTGCGCACAAGTGCTCCATTATCGACAGAGAGACTAGTATTACGGTTGCTATTGGCCTAGAGGATCATGGTCTATACAGGCTTCTTGACACTGGTGATTCTCCAGAAGTGGCTCTAGTAGCTCGTGTTTCTCCCATCAGCACTCTGTGGCATCAACGATATGGGCATCTAAACATGCAATATCTCTCTCAGCTCTCTCGGGAGGGACTTGTGTCAGGGTTACCTGATATTCAGACTCAGCAGTTGGGAGTATGCGACGCCTGTCATGCTGGCAAGCAACATCGGTCTTCATTCAAGGATGGAGAATCTTGACACGCATCTAAGGTACACCAGTTAATTCATGCTGATATTTGTGGTCTTATGAATACATCTTCTATTACTGGTTGCAAATATTTTTTGCTTATTGTAGATGATTTCAGTAAAAAGATGTGGGTGTATTTTCTAAAATATAAATCTGATGTATTTAGTACCTTTTAGAAGTTTAAAACCTTAGTTGAAAAAGAGTCTGGCTGTAATATCATGACTCTTAGGACAGATAATGGGGGGGAATTTTGTTCTTTTTCTTTTTCCAACTTCTGTGATACTCATGGCATCAAATGCCAGTTAACTACACCCTACACTCCTCAGCAGAATAGTGTTGTCGAACGCCGCAACCATACAATTGTTGAAATGGCTCGTTCCATGTTACAACACAGGGGTATTCGAACAAATTCTGTGTTGAAGCAGTATTTACTGCTGTCTATCTTCTTAACCGATCACTTACTCAAGCTGTTAAGGGGAAGACTCCCGAAGAGGTTTGGTTTGGCCGTAAGCCTAAGATCAGTCACCTCAAAGTATTTGGCTCAGTTGCATATGTTTGGATTCCAGCTGCTAAGCACTCTAAGTTGGATTCCAAAAGCCAGAAACTCATGATGACAGGGTATAGTGATCATCACAAGGCGTATAGGCTAATAGATATAGCCAGTGGTCGTCTTAGCTTTAGTCGGGATGTAGTATTTGATGAAGACAGAGGATTCTTGCAGTCTCCTCCTTCTGAGCAGTGTTCTGAGGATTAACCTCACAATGTTCTTCTTCCAGTAGGTCCACTTGATGGTAGGGATGATGCAGCATCAATATTTGATGATACACTACCGGGGCTTCCTCCGGAAAATAACCCTCCTCTTGTTGCTCCTATTGTTCCCGAGCCTTCTCCACCTCCTCCTGATATTGGTTCCTCTACTCTCCGCCTAAATGGTGGGCTAAAACCATTGGTGATCTCCGAGATAATGAGCTCCTTGAAGGTAGAACTTGTAGATATAAGAGCAAACAATGGTCTACAGTAAATTTTGCTCTTATGGCTAACCTGCATAGTATTTTTGAGCCTCAAACCTATTCAGAGGCTAAGGGTACATCTGAGTGGGAATAGGCTATGGAAGCTGAATTCCAGAGTCTTCAGAAGAATCACACGTGGACCCTTTCTAATCTTCCCACAGGGAAAAACCCCATCAGCTGCAAATGGGTGTATAAAGTGAAATACAAAGCTGACGGAACCTTAGACAAGTATAAAGCTCGTCTTGTTGCTCGAGGGTTCCCACAAAAGGAAGGCATTGACTATGAGGAGACCTTTGCTCCTACAACCAAGATGAGTACCATACAGCTTGTCCTTGCCCTAGCAGCTCAATTCAATTGGAGAGTTCATCAGATGGATGTAAAGAGTGCTTTCCTAAATGGTGATTTACAGGAAGAAGTCTACATGACACAGCCGCTAGGATTCAAGGTTTCCGGTCAAGAATAGAAAGTGTGTAGATTAGTTAAAGCATTCTATGGATTGAAACAAGCTCCTTAGGCCTGGTACATGAAAATTGATCAGTACCTGACAGATCATGGCTTTCAACGGAGCCCATCTGATGCAAACTTGTACATCAAGCATATTGGTGATGATATTTTGTTTGTGGTTGTCTATGTGGATGACCTTATCATTACTGGCAGCTCTGCACATTTGATCCATGGGATCAAACAAGACTTATGCAGCACCTTTGATATGACAGACTTGGGACTTCTTCATTACTGTCTGGGGGTTGAATTCTGGCAGACTGAGAACAACATCTTTCTCTCTCAGTCCAAGTATGCCAAAAATCTTGTGGACAGGTTTAGAATGCAGGATTGCAAATCGGCCACGACTCCTATGGAACCAGGGCTCAAACTTTCAGCTCAGTCATCCTCCCCCCTTGTGGATGAAACTTTATTCAGGCAATTAGTGGGCAGCCTCATCTACCTTACTACCACTAGACCTGACATCAGTTTTGCAGTGAGCTACATTTCCCGCTTCATGTCAGCTCCTAAGGCTAATCATTGGATAGCAGCGAAGCGTGTGCTACGTTATGTGCATGGCACTCCTGATTATGGACTCCTATACACTCGAAGCTCCAATCCTATACTCAGTGGTTACACAGATTCTGACTGGGTCGGTTCGTTTGATGACCGTAAATCTACCGCTGGGTATGTGTTTAGTCTAGGATCCGGTGCTATCACCTGGACTAGTAAGAAGTAGCAGGCAGTGGCTCTCTCCTCAATAGAAGCAGAGTATCGGGGAGCAGTTAAGGCATCTTGTGAGGCAGTTTGGCTTCGACGTATGCTTGCGGATATGCATGTTTTCCAGACAGGTCCTACTCCCTTGTTCTGTGATAATCAGGGAGTGCTCAAACTTGCCAAGAATCCAGTTTTTCATGAACGAACAAAGCATGTGGAAATTGATTGCCACTACATTTGCCGACTTGTTGAAGACGGATCCATTCAGTGGCAATATGTTGCCACAACGGAGCAGCCCGCAGACATCTTCACCAAGCCTCTTGGTCCTGATAAGTTTGTAAAATTTAGAGGGTCTATCGGTGTTGTAAATAGATTGAGCATTAAGGGAGGGTATTAGAATAATGCTATTTAGTGTTTAATGTTCATTCTTATTAGCTGTTGCTATTTTTATCATTTTAGCAGTTTCTTAGATGAAACTGGTTGTTTCTATTACTGTAAATATCTCTGTATTACTTATTGAGCTTCATTTGCTCATGAAAATCAATTCAATTCATTCATTGATTACACGGAAGAAAGAGAGAGAGGCACCAAAATTTCATTTTTCTTCTTCTCTGTAGACTCCATCCAACTCGCACTTCCTTTGGCTTCCTTAGACACACTTCGCACTTCTTTGACTTCCTTGGAGATATCGAACTTGTTTGAGATGAGATGCTCCAAATGAATTCAACTTGTTTCTATTTATAGCCTTCAAGGGAGGTCGAATTGATGTCCTTAGGCCGACTTGATGTGGAGGATACATAAATTATATTTGGCTCAATACTAAACCTTTTTACATGATCCAAAGGCCAAGAAGGGTCTCTTTAAAATACAATGACTCTATTGACTCAGAATAAATCCTAGAAGTCCTCAATGGGGACTTTGACCTAAAACATGATGACCCAAGCATGAAACCCATGCTTTAATAAGTCACAATAATAATAATAAAAATTGGTTTCTTTATTCTTTTGACAAGTACATTACAAGATGACTCAAATACATTTATTGAGGACCGAAGATAGTTACATTTTCCAACAGCTTGTAGGGTGAAGCAAGCATTTTTCTAGGCATCTTTAAAATCACCCTGGCGACTCCTACAAAATTTACATGTATATCCGAGGTAGGGTGTCTTTCTTTGATGATTTTCCTGCTTCGGACATCGCTAACGTCCCTAGGCACCCCAATCATGTCACAGGGAGGATGGTACGTGGGGTACCCGTGTTTGATGGTGACCCAAGCTCCACAATTAACCATGTGGAAAGACTTAATGCACATACTTCAAAGGAGAAAGTGGTCCACCAAGATGTCCTTATGTTGTTATTCTTTAGTTCTCTCTATGGTCACAACTCATGGTTGGAAAATCACGAACCTAGGAGCATCTCATCTATTGAGGAGTTCGTTGATGGCTTTCTTATGAATTTTGAAGTATGCCCCACATCGAGCATTCAAGAGGAAGGCTTCATTGAGCATCATCAAGACTGTGAGAATCTAACTGATGAATGGGAAGATGAGTCCTCCTTGGGCCCACATGATGAAAATAATGATTTTGAGAACATGTGTTGGTAAGGATGAGTCCATGTGTAATATCCCTTATCAGAGATATCCCTCAAACACAAGCAAACTCCAACCAAGTGGTATAGTAGCTGGGGAACTCAAAGAGATAAAAATAACAGTAGTGCAACATACAATAATGTATACTTGGAATATAAGCAGATACTCAATAAATGCAGAGAGAAATGCTAAGCCATTTTATTAAACTGAGTAATGGAAAGAGTACAAGAGGTGATCAGAAAGATGGCACCTCGACTTGCACCAGGCAAGTGAAGAAATACACTCAGAATGGTAAGGAAATGGCCTCTCTCTCAACTGCATCCAACCTGCCGGAGAACTACTGTGCTGCTGCTATTGCTGGAATCAAATGAGGATTTGGGGCTGTTCCCCTTCTCAGAAAATGCTAAAACTCTGGAATTAGCCTCTGCTCAATAAACCCAGAAAAGCCCAGAAAGCTTTTCTAAAATAGCTGACCCCCGAAAATCACCCCCTTGAGGATCTACGCTATCCCTCAAGGCTCCGCGCTGCTCCTGAAGAGAATCCTCCAAAACTCTACCTGAAAATCTGCCAAAATCCTCCAATATGCAAGGGTCGATCCCTTGCTCAATCTCTAGGGTCAAATCCTCCACAAAACCCCAATTCGGAGCTCCTACCAAGAGAACTGCGTCCTCCCCTCTCAAGACTACGCAGTCATCAAAATGATCAGTTCCTCCTCAACTCCAGAAATCACTCCTCCTACAAAATACTGATGAAACTACCTTTCCTGAGCAAGCACTCGAAGTCCCTCGAGGCTAAGGGTGTGATCTCCGAACGGAGACACTCGATGCACTAAACAGTGCTGCAGACAGGCTAAACAACCAGTGTGCTCTAAGTCGAAGTGACTAGCTCAAATGAAACATAATCGAATGATGAGAATGAGGAGGCTCCTCTCTCCTTTAGAGCATTGGCCTCTCTCAGAACCCTAAGGCCCACCTCCTCCAACATAGCCTCCCTCTTGCCGCGTGTTCCTTCTGCATCTGCGCAGTCCCTCCAAGTGTCTACGTGGGCCCCTTCTCTACATGGTCCTTGGGCCCCCTTGGCTCCCCTTTTAAGTTACAACGTTGTGCTACTAGGGAGTGACTTTATTCATAAAGTGAGTTCTGTCCCCCTTTCCTCACCTTTTTATTTATAAATAACTATAGAAGGCAAAATAGAGCAAAATCGAATATTCCAATTAGCCATGGCTAATTAGGAATATTACAGTCTCCCCCGGCAAAATGTTGCTTGTCCTCAAGCAACTGAAGTGATGGATGCTGCAAAATTTTCTCACTCTCCCACGTGGCATCCTCATCCGGTAAATTCTTCCACCTCACCAAGAATTCCTAGACCGTCCTGCTCCGTAGCTGCCTCTCCCTGGTATCAATAATAGCCTCTGGCTGTAACACCAAATGCCCCTCATCATCCGTGGGTGGTAGCTCATCTGTCACTGTCACCTGCTGCCCCAATGCCTTCTTCAGGCATGATACATGAAAAACATTATGAATCTTGCTGCCTTGGGGCAGCTCCAATTCATACGCAACCTGTCCAATCCTGCGTATCACCCTGTATGGCCCATAAAAGTGGGGCTTGAGCTTATCAGCTCCCTTCTGCTTCAGTGACGACTGTCGGTATGGTTGTAATCGTAGGTAGACCAAGTCCCCTACCTCAAATTGTCTCTCCACCCGACCCCTGTTAGCATACAGCTTCTGCTGGTTCTGCGTTGTAGCCATATTATCCTTGAGAGCTCGGAGGATATCCTGACTCTCTTGGATCCAAATCTTGGCTCTCGGAGCCTTGCTAGCACCAAACATCACGTCAACAAAAGATAAAGGATGATATCCATACAAAGCATAGAATGGTGACATACCAATGGACATGTGATGTGTAGTGTTGTAGCAGTACTCCCCCAGATGCAGCCACTTAAGCCATGCTTGCTGTTGCCCACTGACATAGTTACGCAAGTAGCCCTCCAGCCACTTGTTAACTATCTCCGTCTGCCCGTCCGTCTGTGGGTGATAATTGGTACTTGGTGTCAACTCTGTCCCCACCAACCGGAAAATCTCCTGCCAAAACCCGCCCATGAAACGGCTGTCCCTGTCACTGATGATGGTCTTACGAAGACCATGTAGCCTAAAGACCTCTCTAAAGAACAGCTCGGCCAACTACGCTGCTGTGTAGTTTGCGGATATGGCGAAAAAATGTGCATACTTTGTTAGTCGATCAACGACGACAAAGATACAATCCTTGCCCTGCACCATGGGCAACCCTGTGATGAAGTCCATCGAAATATTCTCCCATTTCCCCTCAGGAATGGGAAGAGGCTGCAATAATCTTGCGGGATGGCTCATCTCCCCCTTGTTCCTCTGGCAAATATCGCACTCTCGAACATGCTGGAGTACGTCCTCCTTGAGGCCCTTCCATGAGAACCTCTCTCTAATGGCCTTGTAGGTTTTGGTAAACCCCCGATGGCCAGCCAATGGTGAATCTTGTGATGCCTGAAGTATCTTCTTCTTGAGCTGAGATCCCTCAGTCAAGAAGATCCGGTCCCTATAGTAAATGATCTCATCAATTACCCTGTACCTGTCATCCGCCACTTGCCCATACAGAACCTCACATGCAAATCTGTCCTTGGAGTACTCTACTAAGAGTCGAGCCCTCCAGTCTGTGTCCAAGCTCATAAGAGACAATGTGGCTGGTCTATGTGAAAGGGCATCTGCTACGGGCTACCACGTTGTTCTTACCCTTAACATACTTAATGTCAAAGTCATACACTTGGTTCTTATTGATCCACTTTTGCTGCCTCTCCTGTAGCTGTTTCTGCTCCAAAAAGAACCTGAGGCTGTTGTGATCAATCCTCACCCTGAACCCGTTACCCACTAAGTACTGCCGGAATTTGGCCAATGCATGCATAATGGCCAGCATCTCCTTGTCGTATATAGAATACAACCTCTCATGCGGAAGGAGCTTCTGGCTCTCAAAGGCTATAGGGTGACCCCCCTGCATCAACACTGCGCCGATCCCCTCTCCCGACGCATCACACTCCAAAACAAATGGCTGCGAAAAATCCGGCAATGCAAGCATTGGTCAGTTGCTCATAACCTCCTTGAGCCTGTCAAAGGCTCACTGCGCTGTATCCGATGAACTGAATGCCCCCTTCCTCGTCAAATCTGTCAGGGGTGCAGCAAGCTGTGAGAAACTCTTGACGAACTTCTGGTAGTAAGTACAAATGCCAATGAATCCCCGAAGTTCTGTCACGTTCCTCGGCTCTGGCCAATCTCTGATGGCCCTGATCTTCTCCTCGTGGACTTTCACTCCGTCCACCCCTATGATGTGTCCCAAGTACAACATCTCCGTCAACCCAAACTCACACTTGGAGAGCTTGGCATAGAACTGCTGCTCCTCCAAGATGTGCAACACTGTCTCAATGTGCTGGAGATGCTCCTCCCAAGTCCTGCTGTAAATGAGAATATCATCAAAGAACCCCAACACAAACTTCCTTAAGTGACTGCGAAAGACGTGATTCATGCAAGACTGGAATGTAGCTAGGGCGTTGGTTAGCCTACAGGGCGTCACCAAAAACTCAAAGTGCCCATAGTGACACCTGAAGGCGGTCTTGGGAATGTCCTGCTCCCTCACGCGAATCTGATGGTACCTAGATCTCAAATCAATCTTTGAGAAGAACCGTGCTCCTCTCAACTCATCCATCAACTCATCGATCCTGGGTATGGGGTAGCTGTTCTTTAGGGTCTTCTTGTTCAGGGCCCTGTAGTCAATGCACATCCTCAATGTGCCGTCCTTATTCTTCACCAACACCACGGAAGAAGAAAAAGGACTCGTGCTCGGCCGAATGTGCCCAAGAGCCAACAACTCTTGAATGGCCCGCTCAATCTCATCCCGATAGGCCTTGGGATGCTTATAGGGGTAGTAATCACTACCTGTATGCTCTGCTCAAGCTCAATGGTGTGCTCAAACCCCCGGTTTGGTGGTTGTCCCGACGGAATCTCCCCAAACACTGTGGCATACTAGTCAAGGATGGACTGTATCTCTGGGTGCACCGTCTACCCTGTAGTCCCTGCCTCTGATGCACGCAGCGCCACTGCCCACTCTATGTCTCCCTTCCGGAAGACTGCCTTCATCCGATGAGCCGAAACAGTCTGAGGCAGATATGTGTGTTGTCCCCATATCTTCTCATGCCTCCCTGTCATCTCATCATCCCACTCCATCTCTAGGACCTTCCAATCTGTCGTGACCTTCCCTAGAGTGATAAGCCACTGAACACCCAGTATCATGTTGGTGTCCGGAATATCGACCACGAAAAAGTGGTCAGTCAGTGTGTAGGTGCCCATCGTCACTGATAACTCTGGAACATAACGAGCACACACCATGGTCTGATCCCCTGGGACCAAAACTGAAAAGCCATCGAAGCTCTCTATCTATATACCTCTTCGCTCAACCATCTATGCATCGATGAAGTTGTGGGTTGCCCCACTGTCAACCAAAACTGATACTCGCTGGCCACGTACTGTCCCCGTATGCGCAGCATCAAATATTTGGGAACTCCTCGCAATGCTACAAGGGCCCCTTTGGTAGGTGCGAAAGCTGCACCACCTGTTGTTGGTGGTGGAGGTGGCAAAGGATCCTGCGCGGCATGACTATCTCCTACCTCCACATCATCCTCCTCATCCTCTTCCTCGCTGCTCTCGGAGAAGACCTCAATAAAATGTGCTTTGCCAACAGCACATCCATGTCTCGGTGCCCACGGCTCCTGACAGGTAAAGCACAACCACTTCTTCTTTAGCTCCCTCCTGGCATCATCATCAATCTGTGCTCGTCCTGGATTCCCCTTTGGAGGCGGAATCCTCACATCCTTCCCTTTAGACTGGAAAGCCTGTCTTTGGGGGTAAGGTGTCCGGGTCCTGGGTAAGGCATCCTGTAAGTCCCAGGTCCTGCTAATAGCATCCTGGAGTGTGGTTGGTCTAGTGGATCTGACTAGACCCTGAAGTGGCTCTGCTAACCCCTCAACAAACATGTAGATCCTCCGTGCTGTGGATAGATCTGGCACCATCACTGAAACCCTCAAGAAGTCTGCAATGTAGGTCTTTGGGTTCCCAGTCTGTTTGAGCCTCGTCAGCTCAACAAAGTGCTGTTCCAGATCCCTCCGGTCAAACCTCTCTATCAGTCTCCTGGTGAACTCGGCATATATCGTCACTGTGGAGTGTCCGAGTGTAACCAACCCATGGAACCACCAGTCCAGGGCCTCAACATCCAAATGTAATGTCGCCACCTTGATGGCCTCTGTCTCCAACATCTGGTTAAGCTGGAAATAGATGTCCAGCGTCTCCACCCAAGACTTTGCCGAACTATTTGATGAGCCATCAAATGTAGGCAAGTGGAATCTATCAGTTGTGCAGTGGGTGTCTCCGTCATGATAATGTCGGTACCCTTTGTGATGGTCACGGGGTCTACTATCCCACTGGAGCTGAACAAAGTCTTTGAATGAAAGAGCATCCCTGAACTCTTGCCCATAGGCTTGGTACTTTGCAAAATAATCGCCCATATGACCAGGCTTTGCCTTCTGTTTGGCTCCGGCCCCCGTGTCTGCTCCTAGGAAAGTGGGCATGGCAGAGCGTGTAGGGGCATGTGAGGCCATCTGCTGAGTAGTATCATGCTGAGTGGCACCCTGCTCTGGCAAATGGTGGGATGTACTCGATCCCTCACCAACCTGGAAAACCCGTGGGTTCTCATGCTTTCTAGCCTCCACCGCTGTGAATCTCTGCCCCATCACCTCGATCTGCCTCGACAGATCCTACATTGATTTGAGGAGCATGTCCGCAAATCTCTTCCCGTCCTCATCTGCCATCAGATCCTCCTGCTCTGCATCCACCAAAGGCTCCTCCTATTCTGTGTTCACTACAGGCTCCTCCTGTTCTATGTCCACCACCCGAACACAGTGTCCCTCTCTGTAGGTGTTCTCCAACCTACGCTCAGTATCTTTTTATTTCCTACCTCTGTAACAGATGTAGGGCTTCTCCCTCTGTGTCATAGACTGCTAGCTCCACAGGCTGAGCCAGATCTATGCTCTGATGCCACTGTAATATCCCTTATTAGAGATATCCCTCAAACACAAGCAAACTCCAACCAAGTGGTATAGTAGCAAGGGAACTCAAAGAGATAAAAATAACAGTAGTGCAACATACAATAATGTATACATGGAATATAAGTAGATACTCTAGAAATGCAGAGAGAAATGCTAGGCCATTTTATTAAACTGAGTAATGGAAAGAGTACAAGAGGTGATCAGAAAGATGGCACCTCGACTTGCACCAGGCAAGTGAAGAAATACACTCAGAATGGTAAGGAAATGGCCTCTCTCTCAACTGCGTCCAACCTGCCGGAGAACTGCTGTGCTGTTGCTACTGCTGGAATCAAATGAGGATTTGGGGCTATTCCCCTCCTCAGAAAATGCTGAAACTCTAGAATCAACCTTTGCTCAATAAACCCAAAAAAGCCCAGAAAGCTTTTTTAAAATAGCTGACCCCCGAAAATCACCCCCTTGAGGATCTACGCTATCCCTCAAGGCTCTGCATTGCTCCTGAAGAGAATCCTCCAAAACTCTACCGGAAACTCTGCCAAAATCCTCCAATATGCAAGGGTTGATCCCTTGCTCAATCTCCAGGCTCAAATCCTCCACAAAACCCCAATCCGGAGCTCCTACCAAAAGAACTGCGTCCTCCCCTCTCAAGACTGCATAGTCATCAAAATGATCAGTTCCTCCTCAACTCCAGAAATCGCTCCTCCTCAAAACACTGATGAAACTACCTTGCCCGAGCAGGCACTCAAAGTCCCCCGGAGCTAAGGGTGAGATCTCCGAACGGAGACACTCGATGCACTACACAATGCTGCAGACAGGGTAAACAACCAGTGTGCTCTAAGTCGAAGTGACTAGCTCAAATGCAACATAATCGAATGATCAAAATGGGGAGGCTTCTCTCTCCTTTACAGCGTTGGTCCCTCTCAGAACCCTAAGGCCCACCTCCTCCAATGTAGCCTCCCTCTTGCCACGTGTTCCTTCTCCATCTGCGCAGTCCCTCCAAGTGTCTACGTGGGCCCCTTCTCTACATGGTCCTTGGGCCCCCTTGGCTCCCCTTTTAAGTTACAACGTTGTGCTACTAGGGAGGGACTTTATTCATAAAGTGAGTTTTGTCTCCCTTTCCTCACCTTTTTACTTATAAATAACTATAGAAGGCAAAATTGAGCAAAATCGAATATTCCAATTAGCCATGGCTAATTAGGAATATTACACCATGGAAAGTGAATTTGAGACTAACTTTACCTTTCTCAAGGATATTACTCTCGATGAATCTCCTTTTGAGAACCTTGAAGAAGGTGACCCCATTAGCCCCTTGGAAGATGACATTGAAGAATACTTACACATTGAATAGGAGAAATGGGAAATTGTTGGTCCTCAATTTGATTGTGCTCCCATTTATTACATCAACAAGGAAGATGAGGTTGAGAGTGGCCTCCCCTTTTTCTCAGGGATTATTTATGATGACCTATCCATCGATACCCTTGAGAAGAAGGGTATTTATTTTCCCGTGCATGAAAAGGATGATTTTGAGGAGGAAAAACCTGTTGAATATAATACTTTGCCCTCCCCTTTGCCTTATCCTTTTGTGCATCACTTCAATTCTTCCATAAGTGATTCTCTCGCCCCTTTTCATATGATCTCAAGTAACCATGAGCCCAAGTATAGTGTTAAGGAAGAGCCTCTCATTGATTATACTTTACTCCTTGGACACACCCTTGGGGTTTTGATCTCTCCATGACTTCCCATGTCCAAAGTGACCATCACCTTGAGAAACCCATTTGTTGTACTCCTTTCCCTAACCTTTCGTTCCCCTCTCATCACAAACTTGTGGAATTTGCAAAGCATAATAGTATAGACAATGATTGGGATAAGGAGTTCTTGAGAGTGGTCATTCATTCTACCATTGTGTACCTAGAAGGAAAGCCCGAGACCTCTAGATTAACCTATTGTCTTTTTCCTAGGACTTCCTTTTACCTCGGATGGAGATCATATTTTCTCGTCTCCCACCCGCTTCATCCGCCATGTGACTATGTCCACATTTGATTTGGGAGTTGCTACATGAGTAATCATACTGGTAGGTATATGTATATTGATGTGATGATATGTTGGTTTCAATGGCTTTATGATTACACTTAGTATTAGCCTTACCATATGCATGTTAGGATAGGATGCACTACATGTTGATTTTTGCATTAGAACTAATGTCATATGATATTTCTCATGGTAGAACAGATTCATTTTTGCATATTTTATTTTTCTATTGATTTTATGGCCTAACATTAAGCATGTGTGATCATGAGACGCTGCGAAAGCATTCTGCCCCATGTTCTTCATCTATTTTATGTTTAAGTAACATGTCTACGGTAACCAAGAGATTGCTGGACTTCTTGTGATCTCCTCTTCGAGTAGCTTTGTCCACCCACTTCTTCGAGAGATCACGTCTTAGTTGGAGCTAGATGTTATCCACCATTTTGTGGGTGATATCACTATGAGCATTTTTTTCTCCAAGATAGTCCTCGACTGACAGCCAACAGCCCCTTGCAGCCACCAACTAGCTCATTGTGCCATTTCTTCGTCACTTGAGCCAACCATGTGGTCTCTCACCCATCTGCTATGATTGTATGTTGAAGGTGGGCCTCTTGAACCTAAAGGTATGCCTTGTCATTTGGTAATTAAGTATTCTAGTTTGCTTATCATGAACACTTCTGGGCATGGATTAACAGGGGGATTCAACGGAAAGAGTGGGCTAGGTTTGTGCTCTTGTCACTTATACCCAGTGTTCCACGGGGACTCGCCCCCACCCCCCTAGGGGTCTAGTTTCCTCGCTCCCTCGCGCTCTGGGGACTTCTGGACGAGTAGGGATCGTTTCCCCATGCTCCCAAAAATGAAGGTACTCAGGGGGACGTGCCAGGGGGTTGTTTCCCTTTCCTGAGGGGGCGTTTCCAAAAATGGGGACGAGGGGGGTCGAGAGGGGACGAGAGGGGACGAGGGGGGACGAGAACACTTTTTAAAACAAAACTAAAATTTAATTAACTTAAAACTAACCTTTAATTAATTTAATAGGCTCTTAACACTTAAGCGTAGGGTTTTGGAATGAGTTTCATTGTTTCAAACTTCAGTTTTATGTTGTAAAGCTGCACGCTGAGACCTCACACCCTTCGATTCACTCGAACTCAGAACTCCTCCCATCGAGCATCCTACGAGCAGCGCTGCAGCAGTTGCCAATCCATGCCCATGGACCTTTTTCCTCCGTCGAGCAGCAGTTGCCACTGGTCAGTCCACCAACGAGCAGCAGTTTCCAAAATTGAAACTTCCAAACTCCAGTCCAGCATTGTTCCAATGAGCAGCAGTTTCCAAAATTGAAACTTCCAAACTCCAGTCTAGCATTGTTCCAGTGAGCAGTGAGCCGCAGACTGCTACAGGTAAGTACAAAACTGTTAGTAATTTTTAATTTTTTTTTGAATCTGCACTATCTGTAATTGCGTGTTTTATTTTTTTCATTTTTTGTTACTTTTTTTTTTTTTAAAATTTACTGTGTATATTGTATATACTATATACTATAACACTATTCAGTGTTTCAGTTTTTCAGTTTTTGTGGTCTGGTATGGTGTAATGTTTGACTCTTCATAATGACATGTAATTGTGATTTTTGTAAATGATGAAAAAGAAGAAAAATAAATTTATTATTGTAATGCTTGCTTCATGGGTTTCATGAGCAAGAGATTTTATTTTTAGTTGGCTCCCATTGTGAGCCTTCAATGTCATACCCTTCTTGGACATATTACAAATGTATATGTAATGCTTGCTTCATGGGTTTCATGAGCAAGAGATTTTATTTTTAGTTGGCTCCCATTGTGAGCCTTCAATGTCATACCCTTCTTGGACATATTACAAATGTATATAAGTCTATAGAATTATCAAGAAGCCCTCAAAAGACGAGCACAAGTTCTCCTCTTCAAGTCGGCCTCAAGATGAAGTAGAAGACTCATGTCGGCTCACCTAATTAGAGACACATTCCTTCATAAGGTCATGTCGGCTTATATTCATAGGAGGACTACTATAAATAGGCACCTTGGCCTATTCCATAGAGAGAGAAGTTCAAATCTCTCTGAAATTCGGGTGAGAAAGTGCAGAGACAAGTTCAGATAGATTGCATAGGCAAGTTCTTGAAGGAGCTCAGATAAGGATACAGGATTGCAGAGATAAGTTCAGTGCTCTCACAGTCAAGGAGTTTAGGTTTACCTCTCAGATTCGGATAACAATTACAGTGACAAGTAAAGAGAGTTTAGATATCAATTGCAGTGACAAATATTTCGGTAAAGGAACTCAGATTGCAGTGACAAGTATTTCGGTATTGCAGTGACAATTATTTCTTATCTTCAGTGCTACTACAACAAGAGTTTGCAGTATATAAACAATGATGAACTATCACCGCAGTGACACAGTCTCAATGATATCACTGTTTGGGTATCATTAGAGTTCATGAGGTCTCGGTGCTCCTACAAGTGATAATATCTCGGTAGTATTATAGTAATGAAGATCCTTGTGCAATGATGAGGTTTTTTGATGATATTACAGTTATGTAGTCTCAATGTTAAGAAGGTCGAAGTGGAAGAGGAATCGAGAAGAGGAAAAGAGTAGAAGACAGTCAAGAGAACTTGTGTCTTGGTCTTGGTATTCGTCAATTGGAATTTCAATAAGAAGAATTTGTGTGGGTTTTCCTCTCAAAGAGTGAGAGGTTTTGGCCCTGGCTCATAGCCTACATTCTATGTCTCTTGTCTATTTATGTTCATGCATTGGTAGCTGTTTGATGAAGAAGAACACTAATAATTTAAGTAAAATAAGATCCTAATCTAAAGAAGTAAAAAGAACTCACAAGGAGGTCTTAGACCTAGGGATGAGGGATAATTCTTTGAGAAAGGGATGCCCCAGACCTAAGATTTCCTATAATAAAGGGTTCTTGAGATGATCCTTGTGAAATTAGAGTGATAAAGGGTGTGGGACCATAGAGGAACCCAAGTAGACCCAAACAAGGTCAAGGGTTTAGGATGAAACTTCAAACAAAAGGTCTTGACCATGTAAGGGAGGAGAAAATGATCAAAGGGATTATACTTGAATTTTCAATGCAATGATCCTTGATGAAGCCACTAACCCATGATCATAGGACCAAGAACGGAATTGGGGCTAGGGCTTGGGATAATTCCAAATCTAGCCATGGAATTCTCTCAAAATTTGTGAGGGCCTGGAGGACACCCCAACACCGTTGTGCTCCATCTTGCTCAACAAATGGATGGTTACAATAGATTACAGGTGATGCCCTAGGGGACGCTAGGTTAGGGCTTAGAAAAAGAGAGAGAAGGAAGTGAAAAGATTTTCGTTGAAGTGATCACCAAGGATTAGATCAGTGCCTAGTCTATTGGGAGAATGGAGTCAATGAGATTTCAATGTTTGGAGTTTCTTTACCCAATCAAGGAGTTCCCTAGCAACTTCGTATAGCCCTAAAGGCAACAACTAGGTTACCAAAGAAATTTACACTTCTTATTGTTGCAATTTGATGACTTATCAAGGCAATTATAGAGATAATATACCCCTAGGAACATTCATTCACTATACTAGACATGTAACATATGCAAAACCCTCACAAAATCAAATTCACACTTCAATTAGGGCAAAAACATAGATTCCATGAGCGAAAATTCCATACATTATACATGTGACATGAAATAGAGAAATAGACCATGAAAAAGCACTTACAAGTATAGCGAATATATCCAACAATATAAGAGAGACAAAATCGAAGCTCCAAGACCAAGACAAGATTTCCAAATGTCAAAATGCATCAAAGATTATCCAATTCGTCCTCCAATAGCTATAGCGAAATTCTCAAGAAGAGTTAGAATGCAAATCCAATTGATGATGAGAATCAAATGATCCTCTCATCGATATATACCATCTTCTAAGGGTTCGATTTGCCTAATTAGGCCTAATGATGCCCCAACTAATAAAATAATGTACAAAATAACATTACTTGGTGGCAAGACCACCAAGATAGCTCCATAACATGAAAATAAGCCTCTCAAGAGGGTCAAAATGATAGATATAGTAAATCGAAGGGCCATTAAAAGGCCAAATGGAGTCCAACATATGCCCAAATGAGTGGAAGGGCTCCAAATATAGTGATAAATGTTGGGGGGAAAGCAAATGACCTGTGGTACTCCCAAGTGGCTTTGGGAGCACAAAAACATCCTCATCGGTCTCCAAGTAGATTGATCAAGCTTGTAGCTCATCTGTAAGGGCTAGAACAATGATGCAAGCCCTCCCTTTGTCTCCCATGGTGAGACACAACCCCATCTGGACCCTGTATCAACTGCCAAGTGTGTGGTGCAAGTGTGTAGCCCACTCGGCAAGGTGGTCCAAGTGCATCATCATCATCAAATAGGTGGAACGTGAGTGAGCAATGGATGGTACTGAAGAATCCCATGGGATGGATATCTACTCTTTGTTGTAGTGGAGGCCCATGGCTCTCAATGTACACCTTACAAATGTCGATATGACCCTCTGGAGGGTTTGGACCCCGTATAGGGAGAACAAACCCCAAGATAAAGATCCACCTGTGATCATGTATAAGATCCAATGCATTTCCTCACCTTCCAATACAACAAATCATTAGTGTAATTGAGTAAATAAGCTTACAAATCATGGAACCAGGTGGACACTTCATAGTGCCATGCCCTTCCATATGTTGAAAACTTAACTAAACTGGGGGGGGTTAATCAGTTTAGTACATTCATCAACATTAATTTGATTTTCTTTAAACTCATTAACTGAACCATTAAATGAGCAGATTGACGAATAATGACCAACATATTTAATATGCAAACAAGAAGTAATAAGTAAACCAAAAACATCACATCAACACATAATAGCAACACATATGGACACCAGATATAAGTGGAAAGCCATAAAGGGAGAAAACCACAATTTTGTTATTGTTGTGATGCAAAGGCAAGCTCCTACTTCCTTATTACATCTTTCTTTTCTGTAGGCTCCAACCTATAGGAGGCTACTACCTCAAGTTTTCTGCAAGCTACAACATGCAAGGAAGCTCCAACTCCCATCAGTTTTTTGCAGGATACAATCCACAAGAGGCTCCTACCTCAACAGGCTCCAACTTATCATTTATCAAGCTACAACTTGAAAGGAGACTACAATCCCCTAATACATAAATAAAACAATGTGCTGGTTACCTGGTCTATAAATCTGCATACCTCCATCTTTGTCTTTGTTTCTCCTCCTAAAATCTGCTTCACATCAGCTCTTTTATGTGTTAGGTGATTAATGAAGAACAACTCAATAAACTCTCATGCATTCTCTAACTCTCTAACTTATCTACCCTCCAAAATCACATTTTTTATAAAGATAGTTTGTTCGTTGTTTGTATTACATATAAGAATATGAAGTGAACATGCTTTACTCTTTGCCTTCCACTTGTTCGTTTCCAAACTCTTCATATTTTGAATATAAGAGCACAAATAAGTGCTGAAATTTTATTTTCAGCCATCTATAATGATTAAGTACACCAATATCAACATAATGCCAAAAGCAACACATTATAACATGATAACACATGCACACAATGTAAGCACTCTCTAATGCAAGCAATATGCACACAAGATATGAAAGCAGTGCAAGCCATATGCATGCAACATTCACTCTCCAAAGCCATATATATATGTTATGCAACATCTTGTATCACTACTTCATGCCATTGCTTCAGTAGCCTTGAGTCTTGTCTTGTCTACCAAGGAGTCTTGCCTTTGTTGTCATGAAGTTTTGCCTTTGCTGTCATGGAGTCTTGCCTTTGTCTTACATCACAACAATTCAACTCAACAATTCAACATCACAACAAATTCTTCAAGATGGCAATCTCTGCAACATTATGCAAGCATTTTAAGTTTTAACACATGTACCACAACTCCTTTATATCTTCACCTTGCATTACTATTGTCATCAAGCATCCCAAGCATACCTTACTGTTCCTTTTGCTCCTTTGCCAACAACCTCTTGTAACATCCTTTCTGCTGCTCTTTGCTACTCCTTGCCTTATTGCTTCTTTGCTTTGTTTCTGTTCCTTTTTCATCAATGACACCAATGCCATCAATCTGCCTCTTTGGCATTGATGGAAACACACTCTTTACCATAACTTACCTCCCTTTTTGACATCGATGTCAAGGGGTTTGTTTCAGAAACTTTTTGGTTTTCTTGTACCTTTTTTTGTTGTTGAAGAATTTATAACATTAATCTGGTTACATATAAAGCATTCTAAAAGGGCTAGATTCAATCATCAATTTTTGTATATAGTTTTATATAGAATTCAACACATCTGGGTTGCCTTTGTCATATTCACTGGATGCATTATTTCCATCTTGCTCAAAATCACTTGCATGAACAGGAAACCGTAAGCCTTTCTACATGTAAAAGATAAAGCATTCACCTTGTCTGCAGTGTAGGTAATCCACATATTATAGCACATTGGTTGCTAGGAGCCAAGAGCATGTACAAAATTTCGCACTACAAATAGCATTGGAACTAGTTGAATCTTCTCAATCATAACATATAATATGTGGATCCTTGAATCATATTCTTGAAGATTTTATATAGATTGAAAGAAAAGTTCAAGGGATATTGGAGCATAACATCTTTGAGCAGAATATATGGAATAACACCTACTTCCATCCAGACACAAGTTATTTCTTGCACAATGGATAAACTGCTTCGTCACAATGATCAACTCTGCTTCATGACTCTGTTTCATTGATGCTAAGATATAAATATTGTAGTTAACACTTGCCAAAATGTGAAAGGCATGAAGGTATGTTAGGGCACAAAACCCTAATTCATAAGAGCTCAGCGAAACAATTCAATTAAAAATGTGCTCTTGTAAACATTGCTTTTGTACAACATTGCTCATGTAAATGCTACTTGTTGACCACTCTGTGTCAACGACCCCATAGTAGTACGCCCCTTTTTTTGTAAAAGGGATCTATCATGTTCTAGTGTTCGCACCTTTCAGATTTCGTCATTAGTCGACAATTTTATAAAGATGTCAACTCACAATGCATATGTATAATGTAAATAATCCTAGTATGACCATGTCTATATGTAACAACCTAGGTAAACCTATGGTTTTGCTGACGGTCTCCATTCTAAGAGGTTTTTTGTGAATTTGTCTCATTGATTCCACTCTTACCCCAAAGCTAGAGTGGATTTTATCGCTAAGATCTTAGGCGAGTCCTAGTGTTTTAGATCGAGTCTATGTAAAGGTGATTTGAGAATAATTCTAGCTAATTGGCTAGATTATTTTATTACAAGTCACTTGGTCTATTGGATTATATTTTGTGTCGCAGAAATGGGTATTTTTTGAGGGTCTATAATGAACGGGTTTCCCCCCTCCATGTATTAAAAATGGAAAATCTTGATGTAAAAATTATTTAGTGCGTGGTCCCTCATAATTATACACCATGGCTAAGTATTAGAGGGTTGGAAAAATAATTAATCCTCTCATAAATCAATTAATTAAATTTTCTGGCAAAATTAAATTAAAATCATAAGCTATAAATTTAATTAATTTTGTGTCGTAGGTAAAATTAAATTCTCCAATGGTGAAATTCGTGGGTTTTAAATAAGTTAATTTTTGGAGGTCCCCAACCAAGGGAATATTGAAGAAATCAAGAAATTTTGAACCCTTGGGCTTTGGTGGTTAAACCAAAGTCAAAATTTTGAGGAAATTAACTCAAAATAATTAATTTTGAGTTAATTAAAAATCAATTAAATGAAAAATTCGATTTTTCCTCAAAAATTAAATAATTTCGATGGTAATGATTAAAGATTAATTAAATCTTTATGAACGATCGACATTAATTTGACAAGGATTAAGCCAATTAGCTGTTGGAGCTTTTACCTATAAATTAGAGGTTAGTGTTAGTATGTCTTTTCATCCAATCTTTGAATCGTGTACTAAGATGTCAAGTTCTCTTATATCTTTTTTTTGAAATAATGCAAAAGTCTTTGGGGTTTCAACGTGCTGTGGTGTTCCTCTTCATGAATTTATAGTAACATTGTTTTAATTTTTGCTTAATGTTATGTGAAAACTATCAATCAATAGCTCTTTTAGAATAATTTGAATACATGTATCATATTCAGTGTGTTGGATCTAGGCTAACATTATTAATTTTGATCGAAGTAGCAGGTATTTCTATTTCTTCAGAATTTCATTGTTTTTTTTATCTTTACTTGGTTTGATGGTTGATCTAGTGTTTGCAGGAGATCTTTCAGGTTTTCGTTGAGCGTTTGGGGATAGTTCTTGGTTGGACCAGCCAACTCTCAGCGTATATTTTTTGAAGAGCCCACTTCACATAAGCTCTAGGACTTACCTTAAGATTATTTTATTTTATTTATTTATTTATTTTCTTACAGGGTGTTTTTGGGCTAGTATCTCTCTAAAATATCATTTTTTTTTTAAATACCTGTGGAAAAATCGATAAATCTAGCTATTAAAAGCCTTAGATTATTGGATTTGAGAGCGGAGTTGGACTCATACTCAGATCAGATAGATCTACCATCTTTGTGCATAGATATGTATATTTTTTATATAGATCTAGATTTTTTATTTTTTATTTTTAACTTGGGCTTCTAGGGTTTTATCTATTTTTGTATATTTGGTTCTGGGTATTTTGGTTTTCGTTTTTGCAAGTGCATATCTGAAAGAAATTTTTTTATTTGAAGCTAGATCTAGGCCTTGGAGGGTAAGATCTGGCCTCAATACCATTTTATAGGACATTATTCAAATTTTTTTACAATCTGAAGGGTTTCTAATTTTCTAAAGATTTCGTAAGTGTTGATTTGGGGTAGCATCGGATGTGCTCTAGCCACGAAATATGGTGGAGAGGTTAGGGCACATGAGATCTCCAATAACCGGAAAGGGTATGGGCAGATTCTAAACAGTTCAGGAGATATTAAAATAATTAATATTTTTAACGGAGTTCCAAGTCTAAACTTAGGGAAAATAAAATATTAATGTGTATTAATATGAAACTATGTTAGAATGGTCCAAAAAACATGGATCAAGCCAGATCTAGTCTTAGCCATTGATTAGGGATTTAATCTTCGCCATTGATATGTCAACAGGAGGAGTATAAGAGGAGGTTTGAGGGTCACTTGGAGAAAACGCCAGAGTGATCAGCCATTCTATTCTCTAGAGCGAGGTTTGCTAAGAGATAGAATTAGTGATCGGGAGTTGCAACTAAGGGGCATTGAGTACAGAGAGATAGAGAGGCAGAGATAGTGCTGGGAGAGCAACTCAGGAGCTAGAGAGAGGGATGCAGAGCCAGCCAGGGCTCACGCAGGGCCACACAGAGGCAACCGGGAGTTGCGTTGAGCCTCAGAGAGGTAGCGTTGCTGACATAGGACCTCCTAAGGCTGATGCAGGGCCAACACTGGCCAGAGAGGGGCTAACACAGTCCAGAAAAGGCTAACACTAGGGTTTCTGGGGCAGATTGGTGTTGAGGAGCTGTTGGAAGGATTATCCGGGGTTTCAGCCAGGAGATTTGTCTCAAACTGAGAGGTATTACTGCCAAGGAAATTCTCTATTGGGTAGGCCAGTTTCGACACCTAGATTGTACTTTGATATTGCTTAATAAGAAAACCCTCAGATAACTGCACCAGTTTTTCCACATTTGGCTTTTCCGGGGACATTGGTCCAAAAATAATGGTGTCATATGGTGTGATTGTTTTTGTTTCTTTCAGTTGTTGATTTGTAATATGTTGAGCATGCACTAGTGTTTATTTTCAGTATTTACATTGTAAATAACTTGTTAAGTAACGGAACAAGCAGGTATGAATAAATCAGATAAAGTGCATGGAGGGTTTCTAACTAAGTAGACTTAGAAACTTCAACAGTAAGTCTTGTGTAAGGACAAATCTGAAGCAAGAAGTATATCATTTTAATAAAACGAATTTCTAGGAATTTTTTCAAGGTTTTTGGGCTACCATTTTCTACTGCGTTTTTCTTCCTCTCCCTGTAAAAATTCGATTTTTTAACCCTACTCTTTGCTGCCTGTGTTTTTCCTTTTCTAACTCTCACTGCCTTCACTCCTCCTACCTCCTTGTCTGCGCAACTATCATCCTCTACGAAATTCGAGTTCTTATCATTTGTTTGTTGTCCCGCCTTTTCATATCCTTCGCACCCCTTTTCAACCTTCTCCTCGACCCTGCAAACTCTCCCTCTGCGACCATAGACAAGTTCTTGTCTGTGTCCCTTTCCGTTGCTATCCGTTGGCTCTCTTCCTCTGGTTACTTGAGGTGTATCTTCTCCTTGCTCACTCCTTCTGCGTCATCCGTCCCTTGCCCTTAATACCTCATTGCTGCTCGAAGATCCTTCCTTGCTGCTGTTGTTGTTCTCCCTCTCGTAGTCGTTGCATTCCTCTGCATTCCTTGAGTCTTCTCCTTCCTCACTACCGCCGTCTATCGACCTGCAAAAGCCAAAAACAAATTCGATTTCCCTTGTTTCTTTTTATGTTTTAGGATTTTTTTTTTTTTTTTTTTGTTAGGGTTGGGTGTTCATAAAACAAAAATTCGATTTTTTTTTTTTTTTTTTTTAGTTAGCTTTTCATTTTATTTTTTTTTGTTTCGATTTTGTTTAAATTAAAAAAGAAAATTAAAAAAAAGAATTTTTGATTTTGATTTTTTATTTTTATATGACTTAGATTTCTTTTTTAGAAATCGAATTTCATTTTTAATTTTTTCTTTTCATCTTTGGTTTGATTTTTTTTAATGACTTTTAGATTTTTTGCTTGAGATAAGAAAAACAAATTTTTTTCCTTTTCCAGAAATGTGACTTTGATATTTCTAAAAAACTCAAAAGAGAGCTTTGTGCTCTCACATTAAAATTTTAAATTTTTATGTGGCCTTTGGCCCATTAAAAATTTAATTCATTAAACCTTTTGATTTTATTTGTCACATTATTTGCCACATTAAAATTGCTTCATAAAACATAGCGCATTAAAATTTGCCTAAGGAATAATTAAAGTTTTTAATCTAAAGTTCCTTTTTGGGTTTTTCTTTGTGTTAGGGGTTTTTTGAACTTTAAAATTTGAAAGGGAAAATTGAGGTATTAATTTTTTTTTTTTTTTTTTTTAATTTTTCTATAGTCAAACATGTTCAAAATACTTTTTAAATGATCTCTAAAGGTTGATTATAGGAAAACGATAATTTTTTTTTTGGATTTGGGTCATATAAGAAAAATCATAAAGGTTGATTATAGGAAAACGATAATTTTTTTTTTTTTTGGATTTGGGTCACATAAGAAAAATCATTTTAATTCTGGAATTGTTAATTGCTTAGCATTTGAATTTCATGATTCTGCATGGTATTTAAATTTTCGAAATTTAATTGCTAGGGTATTTTGCATGCTCTAAGGTTTTGAGCATTTTCTTAATGTCAAACATCTATTGAGATTATTCGTCGTTGAATTAGCTCTAAGCGTGATTTAATTACTTGGATTATTTGATGTTTATTGCATGTTAAATATATTGCAAATATTTCGAATAATTATTAAAGTACTCTGTCATGGAATTGTGATAAATTGCACATCTTTTGTTTCCTAAACTGTGTATTTTTTGAGCATTTGATATTAAATTGTGAAGAATGTTTTGTTCTCTTTGAGCTATAATTGTATTAAAAGGATTTGAAGTAAACTTGTGGTTTAATTGTGATATTTTAAGGGGTTTATCTTTCAGTCTTTGTCTAGTAAAGTGAACATTTTCTTTTGGTGATTAAGGGCTTTGATAGATTGTAGCATAAGCGTTTTTAATTCTTGAATCTAACTTCTAATCATCTCGTGCATTTGCATATTAAGTTAGTTCTGCATAATCAAAACTTACTTCCAAGCATAAGCTTGGTTGATAGAGAGATAGGTACCCATCCATCTTTGCTTGAGAAGTCTGCTTTTAATAGTATTTAAAACGGTGACCTTGCAGTCATTAGAGCCACATTTCTCTGCAGCATTGGAGGCACCGGGTATGTTAGATTTTTAGGAGAGTATCATTAATCACACTGTAGTGTGCTTAACCTTATCTTCTCTCTGCCAATTACTACGAAATCAGACTCAATATAGAAAGTATCGAAGGGTTAAAAATTAGATAGGCATTTAACTAAAATTGACCAATATTCCTGCATCTCACATTAGTTTTAGGATTTGCATTTCATATAAGATAGTCATTCATCCAAGCAGTAGTTGCTAATCAATTACTTGGTCCTGAATTTCCTAGCAAGATTGTTGACTCAGTAAGGCACGGGTATCAATCGTTTAAATCTAATTAAATCCTCTAAGTCTTGCTAAATCGTAATCATGTAGTTGGTCGCTTCACTCTGTCTCTCGAATTGGTTGGTTCCCAACTAGTTCTCTCTCATCCCATTTCTGTAGGGTCTACCACCCTTAGACTATTGTAGGGAGACAACTTAAACAAAAAAATAGGGGATCAGTGTGATAGCCCCCGATCTGAGCCATTTTCGCGGTGCCTAGACATTTTGTGTGACAACACTACTAAAATGCTACTGCAATATTGTTGCTCCAATTAATTATAACCACTCAACTCTTGAGCATTAACTTGCATTGTAACATTGCTTGTATAGTGTACTGCAGCTCCAATGGAATTGTAGTAATTATAACAACGAGCAAGGCATAGCAAGACATCGCTACTCCAACGAAAACATTGTTCCAAATCAGTGAGCACTAAATCAAGGTTTGAACTCTCCAAAACATTGTTCCAAATCAACAAAGGAGCAAGGCATAACAAGGCGTCGCTGCTCCAAGAAGGCATAGAGAAAGGCCGGAATAAACAAGACAATAACACATTAGGCTTTAATTCAACTGCCAACAAGCAAACATCTGTTATGCGATGTTGAAAAATGTAACTAGGTTTGGTATTCATAATGGCATGCGTAATTGTGATTTTATGTAATTGATGAAAAGAAGAAAAATAAAATTATTATTGTAGCGCTTGTCTCATGGGTTTCATGAGCAAGGAACTTTATTTTTGTGATGGCTCCCATTGTGAGCCTTTAGGATATGTCATCTAGTCATAAAAGTCAATTTAAGTCTATGTCATGTCTAAAGGACCCTTCTTGGGCATGTTACAATTAATGTAAGTCATTAAAAGAGTTAAAGATACCCTCTAAGACCAAACTCAAGCTCCTCCAAAAAGTCGGCCTCAAGATGAACTCCAAAAGGCATGTCGGCCTAGTCTACAAGTCAAGTCGGCTTATATTCATGAGCAGAACACTATAAATAGGCAGCTCGACTCTCATTCCAGGGTAAGACTTCGGTGAAGGTAATCCAAGTGAGAAAGGTGTGAAATATTTCGTTCTAAAGGATAATAGCAGCCCTACATCCAAACGAAGGAAAGAAGGGAAGATCGAAGAGATTACAGGTCTATTTTAGGGCATTATCTGTCACATGTGTGAGGAAAGGTAAGGGA
Source organism: Pinus tabuliformis (assembly GCA_031772625.1). Taxonomy (NCBI): domain Eukaryota; kingdom Viridiplantae; phylum Streptophyta; class Pinopsida; order Pinales; family Pinaceae; genus Pinus; species Pinus tabuliformis. The sequence goes on from CM062820.1 coordinate 864,625,976, forward strand.
AAATGTATATTGCAAAAAATCTAGAATTGCAGAAGTTAATAATCCAAGTTAAGGCAAGAATGTTGCCTATGCTTCATGCCGAGTTAATCTAGAGCTTCTCTCTAGTTAAAGTGAAGAAGTAAGGGAAAAAACTTATCCTTCATTAGTCACACATGTGAGGAACGAGAGTGTTCTACAACATGCAAAGACTACAGTGAAGGAGGCCGAAAAGTTCAGATTTGAGTTGGAGAAGTGAAGGCTAAATTGCTGAAAGTTGACTTGGTCATGGAGAGGTCATTTTGGTTAAGGGTCTAGGTCATGGTCTTAGTATTCGTCAATTGGAATCTCTATAAAAATAAGAATTTGTTTGGGTTTTCTTCTCAAAGAGTGAGAGGTTTTGGCCTTGGCTGATAACCTATATTATGTGTCTCTTGTCGCTTTATGGTTTATGCATTGGTAGTTGTTTGATGAAGAAGATCCTAATCTAAAGAAGTAAAAAACACTCACAAACAATTACTAATAGAAGAGATATCACTTAATTGCTATGCCCTAGATTTCTCAACATGGTATCGAAGCTAAGGTGACTAAGTCAAGGAAGGGCATCATATCAAGGGACACTCAGGATTAAATCTCAAGGAAGCATCATTACCCTAGATCAAAGAAGCCTACAAAGAATTATTGGGATCATCATCAAGAGGGAGAAGGCCGAAAACCTACATCTACTCAAGTTAAAGTATTATGAAGACTATTCATCCAAAGGAAGCTAGATCAAAAGGTGGTGTCATCTCACTCTCTGTGATCAAGGATCATTCTTGCAGAAAACCACCTTCATCTAGGAGAATTTTTCTATCCTCTATATCATCATCGACATCAAGGAAGTAGCAAGAAGAAGGAGCATCCTATCAAGTAAGTATATTTATGTCCACATCTGAAATCTATCAAAATCTCTTTTTGCAAGGAAAGCAACAAATTGGTTGGGGCTTCAAACTATCTTGCATGGAAAAAAATGACAGATTTGAATCTCATTGAAAATGAGGTTATGGAACATGTCAAAGGTTCTATCACTAAATCAAGAAAGGAAGATGCTCAAGCTCTTGCCAAGTATATGAAATGGGAAGTTAGGGCTCAAAGGATTTTCATAGAATCCCTTCATCCCATATGTATCTAAACTCGAAATTTCAAAAGAAATCTATGACAAACTGGTAGAGTTGTATTCTGTAAGCACCATTGGAGAAGTCATCTCATTAAGGAAAGATCTCCACAAGCTGAAGATGTTAAGGAAAGATGGAATAGCCTTATATTTTATGAGGATATCTGAGTTCCGGGATCAACTACAAGATCTAGCAGAAGTCATGTCTGATGGAGAAATCACTGCAATTGTATTAAATGCACTACCAGAGGAGTGGGGTAACATTACTTCAAGTGTTTATGGGAAGAAAGAAGCTACTCCATTTTAGGATCTATGGTCACTGTGCAAGATTGAAGAATCTAGACTAAAGGCCAAATCTAATGTGGGAGCAGGTGAGCAAAATCAAGCATATGCTGCTATGACAAAAAGAGGGAATATTTTGAAAGTTTGGTCCTCAAAGAAAGAAGAAGAACATGGCTAAAATGCAATGCTATGGGTGTCAGGAATATGGGCACTATAGGAGAGATTGTCCTAAGCTCAAGAAGGACAATAACAAAAGAGGAAGATAAGAAGCCCACATCACCAAGGAAGTGGAGGAAGCTAAAAAGAAGAAATCCAAGAAGGAGGAAGTAATAGATCTCCACTATTGAGATAGTCTTCCTCACATAAGCTCTTTTAAATTTCCTAAGCCTTATGTTGTAAGATATGGCTATCATGATTCACTAAGTAAAATAATGGGATGCTTCAAGGCATCATAGAAGCATTGAAAGAAAGAGCTCGAGATATCATCATAGAGAAGCATGAAAGATGGTTAGAATATATGGAAGTCAAGGATATAACTCTTGGGAAGCTCATTGAAAACACAAGTGGGAAGATCATCTAGTACAAGGTTCATCATACATTTGTCAAAAGGAAACATTTGCTGATGGAGATACTTTAGATCCTCAAGATTCTTTGATAGACTCTTCATTGAAAGGTTCATCAATCATGAGGGGAAGCAAGTGTTTCATCAAGAATTATAAACTTGTGGAATTCATGGGATGATGGTATGATGACATAAAAGTGAAGTAGATCAAGGGATTGAAGCTCTTTCAATCAAGGAAGTTGCTGCAGGAAGTCTGGATGACCCAAAGGAAAAATGAGGTATGTGTGCTTACATTTGATATTGTGGAAGTCATGTCATATGGTTGCAGGTAACATGGATCAATGCTTTATCTTGAGAGCATAATCAAAAGGAAGGATCTCCTCCCTCGAAGGAATGTATGAATGCATGGGTCACACATTCACTAGATGAAATCAACATAATATGTCCTCATATGAAGTATGCGGTGATTGACAACAATTGAGGAACTCTGATTGGAAGCTACTGGGAATGAATGTGTGAAGCAAGGAAGGAAGAGATCGTGGAATATGCAAGCATGGTAAAGGCAATCAACATCCGAAAGACCAAGAAGATTTGACTGGGATATCTCCATGAAAGATATGAAGACTCTGATGGAGTTTGAAAAAGAAAGAGCCCCTTGACAATATATATATATATATATATATATTTGGGAGATGTGTCGATATGTATGCAAGACGCTGATAGAAGATTTTGATTTTAATGTTCATTCCTTTATTTTTGAACAAAATTTTAGCATCAATACTAACATAAAGACTATTATTAATATTAACACCGATATTAATACAACATGGCATGAAGGAAGGCCAAATATGGACTGATGGATCACTTTCCAATGATGACATGGTTGACTCATGGATGAAAGTGATGGATGGTCGGTGCCCTATGTAGAAGCTCCAAACATGAAAACTCCTAGATAACAAAAGGTTCATGACATCGTGAGGAGGAGTTCTTCAAGCAGTTGGTTGTCCCATTATCTCCACCTGAATTGTTGTAGGTCCCTAATTAAGAGGGATCCTGAAAACAAGTTTCTTACTTGGAAGAAACTTGGAAATTCCTAAGCCACGAGGAAGCTGAGTACATTCCTTTATTGGTATAGATATGTCCTCCCTAATTAAGAGGGGGAGATAGACATGTCATTCTTGTCTTCACTTGGGAAGACAAAATGGAGGATTGGGTAAACTTCTGGCATCCGATACTCTTTGAGGATGAGTTAGGGCATCCAAGATAAGAGTAGTCATAGAGGACCGATATTCTTTGAGGACTGAGAATCCAAGATAAGAATAGTCATGGTGGAACATACCTTGAGAACCCAGGTGGGGTATGTTCCAAGAGAGACAATGTTGAGGGTTTCTATACATCATTGGATCGCCGACATTGTGCTCAGATCTCGTGGAGAGATTGAGCTATTAGTCAAGGCCTTGCTATGTGAAAATGCTGGTTGATATGATGCTAAACAGATGGGTTACCAATCTGACTCTTGTTATGAGAAATTCTTCAGATTGAGAATGACCAAGTACCATTATAAATACCTCCATAGTTAAGAGAGAGTGTTGAAAAATGTAACTAGGTTCGGTCTTCATAATGACGTGTAATTGTCATTTTATGTAATTGATGAAAAGAAGAAAAATAAAATTATTATTGTAATGCTTGTCTCACGAGTTTCAGAGCAAGTAATTTTATTTTAATGATGGCTCCCATTGTGAGCCTTTAGGATTTTCGTTCTAGTCATAAAAGTCAATTTAAGTCTATGTTACAATATATGTAAGTCATTAAAAGAGTCAAAGAGACCCTCCAAGACCAAGCTCAAGCTCCTCCAAGAATTCGGCCTCAAGATGATCTCCAAAAGGCATGTCGACCTAGTCTATAGGTCAAGTTGGCTTATATTCATGAGCAAAACATTCTAAATAGGCAACACAACTCTCATTTCAGGGTAAGATTTTGGTGAAGGTAATCCAAGTGAGAAAGGTGCGAAATAGTTCGATCTAAAGGGTAATAGTAGCCCTACATCCAAGCGAAGGAAAGAAGGGAAGAAAGAAGGGATTACAGGTCTGTTTTAGGGCATTCTCTGTCACACGAGCGAGGAAAGGTAAGGGTAGATATATATTGCAGAAAAGACAGAATTGCAGAAGTTAAGAATCCAAGTTAAGGCAAGAACGCTGTCTATGCTTCATGCTGAGTTAATATAGAGCTTCACTCTAGTTAAAGCGAATAAGTAAGGGACATAAGTTATCCTTTATCAGTCACACATGCGAGAAAGGAGAGTCTACTATAGCAGGCCGAAGACTACAGTCAAGGAGGCCGAAAAGTTCAGATCTGAGTTGGAGAAGTGAAGGCTAAATTGCAGAAAGTTGACTTGGTCTTGGAGAGGTCATTTTGGTCATGGTCTTGGTATTCGTCAATTGGAATCTCTATAAGAAGAAGAATTTGTTCGGGTTTTCCTCAGAAAGAGTGAGAGGTTTTGGCCCTAGCTGATAGCCTATATTCTGTGTCTCTTGTCTCTTTATGGTTTATGCAGTGGTAGCTGTTTGATGAAGAACACTACTAACCTAAGTAAAAGAAGATCCTAATCTAAAGAATTAAAAAACACTCACAAGTAGTTACTAATAGAAGAGAAATCACTTAATTGCTATGCCCTAGATATCTCAACATGCCAAAGTACATTGAAATTGGATTGTCGCCATCTAACATTCTACGTGAATTTACTCTACACATTATTTATTGGCACATTGCATTAGTTGTTGGCAAATGAAGTCCTCAATGAATTCTTCACTGCACTACACACACATTGATGCTCGTAGATGGTTCAGTCAAAGGCGCGCTTGGCTACACAACACACATACACTGAGATAGAAGAGTTGCCATTACAGGAGGACCTCCATCCTTCACAAGCTCATCACCGTTCAATGTACAAGAGACAAAGATAACGTTGGAAATGATATTAGTGTTGGATGTTGCAATGATAGTAAATAAAGATAACACTGCTCCAAGGAGGTCGTAATAGTGTATGATGAATAAATGAAATGTATACAATACACTCCTCCAATGTAACGCTGCTCCAATGTATACGATAAATGCAATAACATTGTTCTAATAACATTGATATAGACTTATATTCAATGCTGCTCCAACACAATTATATTAACATTTCTAATATCAAAGCATTGTACCAAATGTTTCTTATCCAACGTTTACCAACGCATTCCTTGTAATATTAAATTCTGCTAGAATTTCAACGTTGTTGTCCATACATGGTCTCCATACGCTATTTATATAACGCATTGTAATATATTACCAATGTTCATGTTTTTTCGTTGAATTGGAGGTTCCGTATTGCCATTGCTACCTTCAGTGATCCAGGTGGATGTGGGTGGCCACTTGTATATTCCACTTGGACCACCACCACTGTATCTTTTAGTTTCCTTAATTATAGCACAATTTACTATTTTTGGCAGTTTTTCATGTCCTTAACTTTCGGAGCCGTTTCGAGGCCCTAAATGACATTTCTTTTGGCAAAATAACAATCATGTCCACAGCTGCAGCCCTCGGAGAGATCTTTCCAACGAGGTATCATACGTGTCAAATGAAGATAATATGACCAAGTTACGAACCCGGAAAGTTGGCTGCGCAACTGATCCCAATGGGCCCCATAAACTCTTGGCATTACATCTCCTCGGGTTAGGGTTTTGGTTGTTTAGGGTTTTCTTTTATTGTTCAATAATAAAAAGGTGCTTGAGCCTCATTGTAACTCTTAGTTCGGAGGCATGTAGCCACCACATCTCTTCTCAGAGATAAGCTACCATTGCGTCTTATTTCCATTCTGTTTGTAAGCATACTTCAATATTTTTCTATTAATGAAATGAAGTGTTATTTTCGCTGCATCTATGTATTTATGGTTATATCTGTAATTTGTTGCATTCTTGTTTAAATCTGGATCAGTGGTATCAGAGCGGTCTGCTCTTTCTCTGTTTTTTTTGCATGTCCCCAACAAGGTCGGGATATAAGGAGTTAGGGCTTGAACTAGTCGAACCTTTGCAAGACCATCCTCGCAAATCCCGACGACCTCCCGTGGTGGATGAAAAGAAAGACGAGGGGGCAGGAGATCCTATCAAAATCTTGCTCGAGGAAGCTCTTGAGTGGCAAAGAAACACGATGATGCACAACTTTGCCTAGGTCTTTCAGCAGCGACCCAAGGGGTGACGCATCTACTTCCAGCAGCTACTCTGGAAGCGCCACACCCTTTAAGGTACAAGTTAACTTTGGCATTCCCATATTTGAGGGTCAGATAGATGCAAATGTTGTAGATAAATGGTTAAATCGGCTAGAAGGATATTTTTCTGTTCATGATTTTTCTAGCTCGGAAAATATCACTTTTGCACTTCTCAAAGCCGCCCCCCACATTAAGGACTGGTGGGAAACCTACTGCAAGCAGAAGGATGAAAGTACGACCTCACTGTTTTCAGCTGCACCCACTTGGAATTCATTCCAGGATGTCATCAAGGAGCAGTACTACCCTGTCGGAAGCTAAGGGGATACATACATAAAATGGACCACGTTGCGGCAAGGAAGGGACCAAGACGTGACAAAGTTTACCAATATTTTTCATACCCTTCGCACAAAGGTGGGCATCAAGGATTCTGAGCTACATTTGGTACTCAAATACCGCCACTGCCTACACAAGTACATCTAGGATGAGATGGAGTTCCTAGATATCTCCGCGCTTGGCACGGCGTACTAAGGTCCGATACGCTGTCAAGATCGAGCATAAGTATAAACAAAAGAAGCGAGACTTTGGATCTGCAAATCCGAAGAACAAAGGACAAAGCCAAGGCGAGGTGACCCAAGACAACCTGTCGGAGATGCAAGAAAAGAACCCGACCACGAAGTCAAAGTGTTGATTTAGGGTAGCATTGGATGTGCTCTAGCCACGAAATTTGGTGGAGAGGTTGGGGCACATGAGATCTCCAATACCCAGAAAGAGTTTGGGTAAATTCTAAATAGATCAGGAGATATTAAAATAATTAGTATTTTTAATGGAGTCCCTAAGTCTAAACTTAGGGAAAATAAAATATTAATGTGTATTAATATGAATCTGTGTTAGAGTGGTCCAAAAGACATGGATCAAGCCAGATCTAATCGTAGCCATTGATTAGGGACTTAATCTCAGCCGGAAAATAAAACATTAATGTGTATTAATATGAATCTGTGTTAGAGTGGTCCAAAAGACATGGATCAAGCTAGATCTAATCGTAGCCGTTGATTAGGGACTTAATCTCAGCCATTGAGATGTCAACAGGAAAGGTATAAGAGGAGGCTCGAGGGTCATTTGGAGAGTACACTAAATGATTAGTCATTATATTCTCTAGAGCAGGGTTTGCTAAGAGAGATAGAATCGGTGATTGAGAGAGCAGCTGAGGGGCATTGAGTACAGAGAAATAGAGAAGGCAGAGACTGTGCTGGGAGAGTAGCGCAACAGCGAAGGAGGGTGACGCAGAGCCAAGAAGGGCTCACATAGGGCCACGTAGATGCAGCGAAGTGTTGCGCAGAGCACTAGAGGGGCCAGCACAGCTGACGCAGAGGCTCCCAGAGCTGACAAAGGGCCTCCTGGGGCTAATGTAGGCCAAGAAAGGTTGGCACAGGGCTAGTGTGAGATAGAGAGGGGTTGATGTAGTCCAGTTTGGGCAGATGCTGGAGTTGTAGAGCAGTTTTGTGTTGAGGAGCTGCTGGAAGGATTTTCTGGGGTTTCAGCCAGAAGATTTCTCTCAAACTGTGAGGTATAGGTGCTAAGGAAATTCTTTGTTGGGTAGGCCAGTTTCGGCACCTAGATTGTACTCTGATATGGCTTAATAAGAAAACCCTAAGATAGTTGCACCGGTTTTCCCGCATTGGGTTTTTCCGGGGACATTCGTTCAAAAATAATGGTGTCATGTGGTGTGTTTGTTCTTGTTTCTTTTAGTTGCTGATCTGTAATATGTTGAGCATTCATTGGTGTTTATTTTCAGTATTTACTTTGTATTATGTAAATAAATTGTTAAAGAAAAATTAACAAGTAGGAATAAATCAGGAAAAGTGCATGAAGGGTTTCTAAACTAAGTAAACTTAGAAACTTCAACACAAAGAAGGACGCAGGAAAGTGGTGTGAGTTCCATAAGATCCCCACTCACAACACAAGTCAGTGTCAGGTCAAGCAGTCGCTGGTGGTCGAGTTGAAGGCTTCAAAATCAGATGCATGTTCCGACCTTGAGTCAGAACCCGATGAGAGGAATGACAAAAGGAAGCAGATTATTGATGCAGAGCCCAGCGCCACTGTTGCCATCGCCAAGATCCAGAAGGATGAGCCTGAAGATCTAGAGGAAGGGGAACATCTCTTCCATTCACAGATATGGGTGAAGGATTCGCCGCTGCAGTTCATTGTCGACAGTGGGAGCCAAAAGAACCTCATTTCAACAGAGGTCGTGAAGCGGTTGGGCCTACCGACTACACGACACCCGCAACTGTATAATATCGGGTGGCTTCACCAAGGATGAGATCCCTGATTCAGCCAGCAGTGTCGCCTCCCCTACAACATCAAGCCCTTCACAGATGAGGTATTGTGTGATGTTGCTCCTCTTGACGTTTGTGATGTATTATTAGGACAACCATACTTGTGGAAGCAGCATGCTGTATATGAGTCTAGACCTTGCTTTGTGATTATTTCTTTGGGAAATTCATTATACAGGATACCGGAGGTAGTCCCACCTACCGCCACCTCTTTGATCTCTGCTAAGAAATGCAGTAAGATCATCTCCTAGACTAGGAAATTCATTTTCTTTTTGGTTCGCTCTCAATGTAAGGGGAAGATCGTAGCCACATCCATGGCCCTCGGGAAGGGTTCCTCCATGCAGCAAAAGCAAGTGGATACGATCATGAAAGAATACAGGGACATCTTCTCCTCACCCACAGGGGTACCGTTGCACTGTCAGGTCAAACATTCGTTTGATCTAACTCCCAGAGCACCTCTACCCAATGGGCCGATATATCATTGCTCCATTGTGGAAAATGCCAAGTACAAGCAGTGACATGATCAACATCAGGTGTCACACAAGTTTCAGGTGGGCGACAAAGTTTGGTTGCATTTGCAGAAAGAATGCCTTACCAAAGCCCATTGGAAGCTCAGACCACTCTGATATGGTCCTTACACCATTACCAAAGATGTGGGAGACAATGCTTTGGAGCGCAACATTTCCCCATTCCTTGGCTTGCACCCAGTGTTCAATGTGGACCACCTTCGACCATGCTTCCCACCATTATTGGACACATCAGACATTACAGAAAAACTCACATCAGCAGGAGTTTCCCCATCGCATGGAGGCACTCAACGTAATGCAGACCATTGCTTCCTAAGGAGGGAGTATTGATCCAGGTGGATGTGGGTGGCTACCTATCTATTCCACTTGGAGCCCCACCACTGTCTCTTTCAATTTTTTAGTTTCCTTAATTATAACACAATTTACTATTTTTGGCAGTGTTTTGGGTCCTGAATTTCCGGCGCTGTTTTGAGGCCCTAAACAATGTTTTTTTGGGCTAAATAGCAATTGTCGATTGCTATTTAGGGCCTCAAAACAACTCTGGAAGTTCAAGACCCGAAAAACTGCCAAAAATAGTAAATTGTGCTATAATTATAGTTGTAGTCCTCAGGGAGATCTTTTCAATGAGGTATCATACGTGTCAAACGGAGATAATATGACCAAGTTACAACCCCGGGAAGTTGGCTGCCCAACTAACCCTAGCAGGGCCCATAAACTCTTGGTGTTACATCTCCTTGGGTTAGGGTTTTGGTTATTTAGGGTTTTCTCTTATTGTTCAATAATAACAAGTCCCCTGAGCCTCATTGTAACTCAGTTCAAGGGCATGTAGCCATCACATCTCTTCTCAGAGATAAGCTACCATTGCCCACGCTAATCTTATTTCCATTCTGTTTGTAAGCATACTTTAGTATTTTTCTATTAATGAAATGAAGGGTTATTTCTGCTGCATCTATGTATTTATGGTTATATCTGTAATTTGTTGTGATCCTGTTTAAATTTGGATCATTGACGCTGCTAGAATGCACGAATTGGGTGATTGTCATGAAATTAGGGCACAAAACCCTAATTCTAACATAGCCCACCATATAATAAAATATTCTCAATGCACCAATAACCTCCATCTATTAGAATGCATAGCAACAATAATACCGTAACACAACAATTGCATTAATGCAATGATGGGCTTATGCAAATTCATTAATTCCCTTACACGCGGCGGGTTATACAAGCTTAGTTTCCTTCCAACACTTGGCTTATTACAAGTTCGGTGCCACAAATGGGTTGGATTGCGAAGGCTAAGAAATATAGGATTGTCTTCCACCTAAAGTGGAAGAATGGCCGAGGAACAACAGGGCAGAAACATTGACAACAATAATGAGGAGTCAATGAGGCAGGGACCCGTTATTGTAAGTTTCCTGAGGACTCATCTCCAACTCCCACCTCTCAAGTTGGAGGTGTAAGATGCTCGAGAAGGAATGAAACCTCACAATATGTGGCGCATTTATTCCTTTGGAGGTTTTTAATTGCATTAACACAAATATCAATGCTGCAGTATATATATATATATATATATATATAGATATTGTGATAATGCAATGTTCCAAATGCTTTATAATATATCATCATATATATATTAACGCTGTAGATTCCATAATATATATATATATATATATATATATATATATATATATATATATATATATATATCGTGCCACGGTAATATTAATGATGTAAGAATAATATCGACCACTACTGTAATGTATATGCCACAATTTTAAATCAACATGATTATTCAATGAACCAAAATACATACCCCACACCAATTTTAGTCATTCTCTTTCTCGTCGCAGCCATACACCACAAAGGAGTCTACCTCCCCGGGATTGCAGTGTAGTTCAAAGTCCTGCAACAAAATCTCCTGATCATGCAAGTTGTTGACAAATCTAGGGCATTAGCATTAGGTGATTTATCTTCAATTAGTAACTGCTTGTGAATGCTTTTGACTTCTTTAGATTAGAATCTTCTTCTTCTTAGATTATTAGTGTCCTTCTTCATCAAACAGTAACCAATGCATGAACAGAAATAGACAAGAGAGTCGAGACACAAAATGTAGGCTATTAGCTAGGGCCAAAACCTCTCACTCTTTGAGAGGAAAACCCACACAAATTCTTCTTATAGAGATTCCAATTGATGAATACCAAGACAAAAACCCACAACCTATTAGCCACTCCGAGACCAAGACCCACGACCTATTAGCCACTCCAAGACCAAGCCACTAGTTCTCTGTCTTATGCTCTTTTCTTCTTCTCGATTCTTCTTCCACTTTGACCTTCTTAACACTGAGATCATCTCCTCAACGAACTCTAGATATACTAGAGATGGCATCGAAGCATGTCAATGTAACGACACTATAATGTGACCGCTGTAGCAGCACCGAAACACTGTGATCTATCACTGAACTATAGTTCCTTTATGGCACTGAACTACCTTCTTATTATTGAATCGAACTGTGGTCTCTTCGTAGCACCAATCTGTAGTATATATACCCTTGACTGAATATGGTTCCTCTGCTGAACTGTCGAGACCACCTCTCAGAAATCCGAAGTGTTATTTTTGTGATTAGCCTTAGACAAAACTTCGCTTGCCCCTTCGTCTCTTCTTGTTGTTCCTTCCATCCGAACTGTGTCACTGTAGTCTCCACAGAGATATCCGAACTTAGGCCACCCGAATTCAAAGAGTTTGAATTTGATTACTGCCATTGACCATCCGAAAATCCCAGATATGTATCCTAACTTTACTCTGGAAATGTGAATCCTCTACGTGGTTGTCCCATAAATAAGCCGACTAGTTCTTATGAAGGGTTGTGTCTCCAATTATGTAATGTCCCAAATGAAGAAAATTTAGAACAAACCCTTCACACAAAATTTACCATGCACTTAACAAAAGATTGCCATATAAAAACCCAAATACCTGAAATTTGACAGAAACAATAAACCCACAATTTGCATGAAAATCTCATTAAAGGATCACAACATGAAGAACAATGAGAAAATCAGCAACAAAATCCAGCGTTATTATATAGAAATAAATGGCAATACAATAGCCGGGAATGGCCCTCCAAGATAATAATGCTAATGTCGGCCTCCAAACTGAAACAAGAAATCAATCACTACACCTGTGGATTCTGAATGAATCCACCAAGGGGAGATGGGTGCTTGCCCAATCTCACTGAATATTCCGTCCTGGGGCTAGCAATGGAGTAGAGAACCAGATTCTCAATCTTTCATACAAGAAACAATAGAAAATCCAAGATGTCTCCAAATGTCCTCCTCCTCCTCTTTTATAGATTTGATGGATGTGTTGGAATTTCTACGTCTAACTATTAGAAACCCTTCATGTACTTCATTGATTTATTCCTACCTACTTCTTCTATTAATTAACAAGTTATTTACCATGTAAATACTGGACGTAAATACAAGTACATGCTCAACACATTATAGATCATCAACTAAAGGAAACATAAAGAAGCACACAAGTGACACTATTGTTTTTGGACCAATGTCCCCTGGAAAACCCAATGTGGGAAAACTAGTGCAACTATCTGAGGGTTTTATTATTATGTAGTTTTTGAATACAATTTGGGTGCCAAAACCGACTCACCCAACAAAGAATAATCTCGGAATTCGTACCTCTCAGTTGGAGACAATGTTTCGGCTGAAACTTCGGATAATCACTCCGACAGCTTCATAGCTCCAATTTGCCCCACGAAACCCCAACGTCAACCTCTAGGGACAACGTTAGCCCTTTCTAGCCCAACGTGTAATATTACTAACCCAGAATATTCCCCAAACCCCAACAAAACCTCCAACCAAATATGTGCAAATGATATAATAACCCAGAAGTGATAAAATAACAGTGGAACAACATATAATAATGTAAACTGGAAATATAAGTAGATACACAAGAAATGCAGCGAGAAATGCTAAGCCATTTTATTATACTGAGCAATAAAATGAGTACAAGAGGTGTTTAGACAGATGGCACCTCGACTTGCACTGGGCAAGTGAAGAAATACTCTCAGAATGACAAGAATGGCCTCTCTGCGTGGATGTTGTTGCTGCTACTAGAAAACAAATGATGATTTGGGGCTGCTCCCCTCCTCGAAAAAAGCTGAAACTCTGGATTCGGGCTCTACTCAGAAAACCCAGAAAAACCCAAGAAGCTCTCCTGGAATGGCCGACCCCGAAAAACACCCTCTTGGGGTTCTGCGCAGTTCCTCAATTCCCTGTGTTGCCACTGAAGAAAACCCCTCTAAACTCTACTTGGAACACTGCCTGAAACCCTGCGAAAATCCTCCAATAAGACAAGAGCTAGACCCCTGCTCAATCTCCCAGTAAAAATCCACCTGCAAGACCCCAATCCAGCACAACAACCAAATAGAACTGCGTCCCTCTCCCAGTGCTGCGCAGTCCTCCAAAACGCTGCTAAAACTGCTGCTGGAATGCTGATGAAACTACTGTTGAAGCACCAAAGGAAATACCTTGCCTAAGCAGGCACTCGAAGTCCCTTGGGGCTAACGGTGAGATCTCCAAACGGAGACACTCAATGCACTAAACAGTGCTGCAGACTAGCTAAACAACCAGCGTGCTCAGAAGTCGAAACGACTAGCTCAAAATGCACATAAATGAATGATCAAAATGAGGGGGCTCCTCTCTCTGTTATAGCCTTCGCCTCTCTCAATCCCAAGGCTCACATCTTCCTGCGTGGTTCCCCTATTGCCACGTGCTCCTTCCCTTCTGCGCAGTCTCTCCATGTGTCTGCGTGGGCTCCATTTCTGCGTCCCCCTTTGGCCCCCTTGGCTCCCCTTTAAGTCACAACGTTGTGCTACCTAGGAAGTGACTTTTTATCCTAAAGTGAGCTATGCCCCCCTTCCTCGCCTTTTATTTACAAATAACTATAGAAGGCTAAAATTGAACAAAACCGAATATTCCAACTAGCCATGGCTAATTAGGAATATTACAGTCTCCGCTGGCAAAATGTTGCTTGTCCTCAAGCAAGTGATGTGATGGATGCTATAAGATCTTCTCACTCTCCCAAGTGGCATCCTCGTCCGGCAAATTCTTGCATCTCGCCAAGAATTCCCAGATCGTCCTGCTTCGCAGCTGCTTCTGCCTGGTATCAATGATAGCCTCCGACTGCAATACCAAATGCCCCTCATCATCCATGCGTGGTAGCTCATCTTTCACTGTCACCTGCTGCCGCAATGCCTTTTTCAATCATGATACATGAAAATTTTTATGAATCTTGCTGCCCTGGGGCAGCTCCAACTCATATGCAACTTGTTCAATCCTGCGTATCACCCTGTATGGCCCATAAAAGCGGGGCTTGAGATTCTCAGCCCCCTTCTGCTTCAGTGACAACTATCGGTATGGCTGTAATCGTAGGTAGACCATGTCCCCTACCTCGAATTGTCTCTCCATCGACCCTTGTTGGCATACAGCTTCTGCTGATTCTGCGCTGTAGCCATGTTATCCTTGAGAGCTCGGAGGATATCCTAACTCTCTTAGATCCAAATCTTGGCTCTAGGAGCACTGCTATGACCAAACATCACGTCAACAAAAGATAAAGGATGATACCCATACAAGGCATAGAATGGTGACATACCAATGGACATGTGATGTGAAGTATTGTAGCAGTACTCCCCCATATGTAGCCACCTCAGCCATGCTCGCTGCTGCCCGCTGACATAGTTATGCAAGTAGTCCTCCAGCCACTTGTTAACTATCTCTGTCTGCCCATCCGCCTGTGGGTGATAACTGGTACTCGGTGTCAACACCGTCCCCACCAATCGGAAAAGCTACTGCCAAAACCCGCCCATAAAACGACTGTCCCTATCATTGACGATGGTCTTAGGAAGACCATGTAGCCTGAAGATCTCCCTGAAGAACAGCTCGGCCACCTGTGCTGCTGTATAATGTGCGGATATGGCAAAGAAATGTGCGTACTTTGTCAGCCGATCAACGACGACAAAGATACAATCCTTGCCCTGTACCATGGGCAACCCTGTGATGAAGTCCATCAAAATACTCTCCCATTTCCCCTCCGAAATGGGAAGAGGCTGCAATAATCCTGCGGGATGGCTCATCTCGTCCTTGTTCCTTTGGCAAACATCGCACTCCCTGACATGCTGGAGTACGTCCTCCTTGAGGCCCTTCCAGGAGAACCTCTCTGTAATGGCCCTGTAGGCTTTGGTAAACCCCTGATGGCCTGCCAATGGTGAGTCATGTGATGCCTGGAGTATCTTCTTCTTGAGCTGAGACCCCTCAGTCAAGAAGATCCGATCCCTGTAATAGATGATCTCATCGATCACCCTGTACCTGTCATCTGCCACCTGCCCGTCCAGAATCTCACATGAAAACTTGTCCTTGGAGTACTCTACTAAGAGTCGAGCCCTCGAATCTATATCCAAGCTCATAAGAGACAACGTGGCTGGTCTACGTGAAAGGGCATTTACTACCACATTGTTCTTACCCTTGTCATACTCAATGTCAAAGTCATATGCTTGGATCTTACTGATCCACTTTTGCTGCCTCTCCTGTAATTGCTTCTACTCCAAAAAGAACTTGAGGCTATTGTGATCAATCCTCACCCTGAACTTGTTGCCCACCAAATACTGCAAGTACTTAGACAATGCATGCATGATGGCCAGCATCTCCTTGTCGTATATAGAATACAACCTCTGATGCGGAAGGAGCTTCCGACTCTGAAAGGCTATAGGGTGACCTCCCTACATCAATACTGCGCCGATCCCCTCTCTTGACGCATCACACTCCAAAACAAATGGCTGCGTAAAATCTAGCAATGCAAGCACTGGGTAGCTGCTCATCACCTCCTTGAGCCTGTCAAAGGCTTGCTGTGCTGTATTCGACCAACTGAATGCCCCCTTCCTCGTCAAGTCTGTCAGGGGTGTAGCAAGATATGAGAAACCTTTGACGAACTTCCGGTAGTACGTACAAATGCCAATGAATCCTCGAAGTTCCGTCACGTTTCTCGGCTCTAGCCATTCTCTGATGGCCCTGATCTTCTCCTCGTGGATTCTCACTCCGTCCACCCCTATGATGTGTCCTAGATGTAACATCTCCGTCAACCCAAACTCACACTTGGAGAGTTTGGCATAGAACTGCTGCTCCTGTAAGATATGCAATATTGTTTCAATGTGCTGGCGATGCTCCTCCCAAGTCCTGCTGTAAATGAGAATATCATCGAAGAATATCAACACAAACTTCCTCAAGTGACTACGGAAGATGTGATTCATGCAAGACTGAAATGTAGCTGGGGCATTGGTTAGCCCAAAAGGCATAACTAAGAACTCAAAGTGCCCATAGTGACACCTGAAGGTGGTCTTGGGAATGTCCTGCTCCCTCATGCGAATCTGATGATACCCCGATCTCAAATCAATCTTTGAGAAGAAACGTGCTCCTCTCAATTCGTCCATCAACTCATCGATCCTAGGTATGGGGTACCTGTTCTTTCAGGTCTTCTTGTTCAAGTCCCTGTAGTCAATGCACATCCTCAGCGTACTGTCCTTCTTCTTCACCAACACCACAGAAGAAGCAAAAGGACTCGTGCTTGGTCGAATGTGCCCAAGAGCCAGCGACTCCTGGATAGCCCGCTTAATCTCGTCCCGATAGGCCTTGGGATGCCTATAGGGGGTGGTGATCACTGCTTGGGTGCCCTGCTCAAGCTCAATAGTGTGTTCAAACCCCCGATCCGATGGCTGTCCTGGTGGAATCTCTCCAGACACTATGGCATACTGATCAAGGATGGACTGGATCTCTGGATGCACCGTTTGCCATGTAGTCCCTGCCTCTGATGCATGCAGCTCCACTGCCCACTCAATGTCTCCCTTCCGGAAGACTGCCTCCATCTGATGAGCCGACACAGTCTGAGGTGGATATGTGTGCTGTACCCATATCTTCTCATGCCTCCCCGTCTCTCATCATCCCACTCCATCTCTAAGGTCTTCCAATCTGTTGTGACCTTTTCTAGAGTAATAAGCCACTGAACAACCAGTATCATGTTGGTGTCCGGAATATCGACCACAAAAAAGTGGTCAGTGAACGTGTAGGTGCCCATCGTCATTGAAATCTCTGGAACATATCAAGCACACGTCATGGTCTGATTTCCTGGGACCAAGACTGAAAACCCATCGAAGCTCTCTGTCTGTATACCTCTCCGCTCAACCATCTAGGCATCGATGAAGTTGTGGGTCGCCCCACTGTCCACTAAAACTGATGCTCACTGGCCACATACTATCCCCTGTACGCATAGCGTCAGATATTTGGGTACTCCTCGCAATGCTGCAAGGGCCCCTCCGGTAGGTGCAAATGATGCACCTCCTGCTGCTGGTGGTGGAGGTGGTAAAGGTCCCTCTATGGCATGGCTATCTCTTGCCTCCCCATCATCCTCGTCATCCTCTTCTCCACTGCTCTCGAAGAAGACCTCAATAAAATGTGCTTTACCAGCAGCACATCTATGTCCCAGTGCCCACGGCTCCTGACATGTGAAGCACAACTGCTTCTTCTTCAGCTCCCTCCTGGCATCATCATCAAGCTGAACTCATCCTGGATTCCCCTTTGGAGGTGGAATCCTCACATCCTTCCCCTTAGACTGGAAAGTCTGTCTCTGGGGGTAAGGTGTCTGGGTCCTGGGTAAGACATCTTGTAAGTCCCGGGTCCTGTTGATAGCGTCCTGGAGTGTGGTTGGTCTAGTGGATCAGACTAGACCGCGAAGTGGCTCTGCTAACCCCTCAACATACATATAGACTCTCCGTGCCGTGGATAGGTCTGGCACCATCACGGAGACCCTCAAGAAATCTGTAATGTAGGTCTCTAGGCTCCCCGTCTGTTTAAGCCTCGTCAACTCAACGAAATGCTGCTCTGGATCCCTCTGATCAAATCGCTCCATCAGTCTCCTGGTAAACTCGGCATATGTTGTCACTGTGGAGTGCCCCAGTGTAACCATCCCATGAAACCACCAATCTTGGGCCTCGCCATCCAAATGCAATGTTGCCGCCTTGATGGCCTCTGCCTCAGACATCTGGTTAATCTGGAAATAAATGTCCAGCTTCTCCACCCAAGACTTTGTCGAACTGTTTGATGAGGCATCAAACGTAGGCAAGTGGAATCTACTCGCTGCACGGTGGGTGTCGCCATCATGGTAATGCCGGTACCCTCTGTGATGGTCGCGGGGTCTGCTATCTCGCTGGAGTTGAACAAAATCTTTGAATGAGAGGGCTTCCCTAAACTCCTGCCCATAGGCCTGGTACTCGGTAAAATAATCTCCCATATGTCTGGGCTCTGCCTCCTGTTGGGCTACGGTCCCCGTGTCTGCTCCTAAGAAAGTGGGCATGGTAGAGCGTGTAAGGGCATGTGAGGCCACCTGCTGCACAGTATCACGCTGCTCTGGCAAGTGATGGGATGCACCTGATCCCTCACCAATCTGAAAAACTCATGGGCTCTCACACTGTCTGGCCTCAACTGTCGTGAATCTCTGCCCCATCACCTCAATTTACCTCGACAGATCCTGCACTGATTTGAGGAGCATATCCGCAAATCTCTTCCCGTCCTCATCAGCCATTTGTTTTGTGTCCACTACTGGCTCTCTTTGTTTTGCGTCTACCACAGGCTCCACCTGTTCTGCGTCCACCACAGGAACACAGTCTACCTCCCCGTAGGTATTCTCCAACCTATGCCCAGTGTCTCTGTACCTCCTACCTCTGTAACAAATGTAGGGTTTTTCCCCTGGTGTCATAGATTGCTAGCTCCACATGTTGAGCCAAATCTATGCTCTAATACCACTATAATATTCCTAACCCAGAATATTCCCCAAACCCCAGCAAAAACTCCAACCAAATATGTGCAAATGATATAATAACCCAGAAGTGATAAAATAACAGTGGAACAACATATAATAATGTAAACTGGAAATATAAGTAGATACACAAGAAATGCAGCGAGAAATGCTAAGCCATTTTATTATACTGAGCAATAAAATGAGTACAAGAGGTGTTTAGACAGATGGCACCTCGACTTGCACTAGGCAAGTGAAGAAATACTCTCGGAATGACAAGAATAGCCTCTCTGCGTGGATGCTGTTGTTGCTGCTAGAAAAAAATGATGATTTGGGGCTGCTCCCCTCCTTGGAAAAAGCTGAAACTCTGGATTCGGGCTCTACTCAGAAAACCCAGAAAGCTCTCCTGGAATGGCCGACCCCCGAAAAACACCCTCTTGGGGTTCTGCGCAGTTCCTTAATGCCTTGCGCTACCACTGAAGAAAACCCCTCTAAACTCTGCCTGGAACACTACCTGAAACCCTGCTTGAAACCCTGCCAAAATCCTCCAATGAGACAAGAGCTGGACCCCTACTCAATCTCCCAGTAAAAATCCACCTGTAAGACCCCAATCCAGCACAAAAACCAAACAGAACTGTGTCCCTCTCCCAGTGCTGCGCAGTCCTCCAAAACGCTGCTAAAACTGCCGTTGGAATGCTGATGAAACTACTGCTGAAGCACCAAAGGAAATATCTTGCCTAAGCAGGCACTCGAAGTCCCCTGGGGCTAAGGGTGAGATCTCCAAACGGAGACACTCAATGCACTAAACAGCGCTGCAGACTAGCTAAACAGCCAACGTGCTCAGAAGTCGAAACGACTAGTTCATAATGCACATAACTGAATGATGAAAATGCGGGGGCTCCTCTCTCTTTTATAGCATTTGCCTCTTTCAATCCCAAGGCTCACATCTTCCTGCGTGGTTCCTCTCTTGCCACATGTTCCTTCCCTTCTGCACAGTCTTTCCATGTGTCTGCGTGGGCTCCATTTCTGCGTCCCCCTTTGGCCCCTTTGGCTCCCCTTTAAGTCGCAACGTTGTGCTACCTAGGAAGTGACTTTTTATTCTAAAGTGAGCTATGTCCCCCTTCCTCGCCTTTTATTTACAAATAACTATAGAAGGCAAAGATTGAACAAAACCGAATATTCCAATTAGCCATGGCTAATTAGGAATATTACACAAGGTTTGCCCAACGTCACTCTGGCTTGGCCTGTGTCAGCCTTTGGAGGCACTGCGTCAACCCTCTAGCCCTCTGCGTCACCCACGCTGGCCCTCTGAGGCTCTGCGTGAACCCCTGGTTGGCTCTGTGTGAGCCTTGGTTGGCTTTGTGTGAACCCCTGGCTGGTTTTGCATCCCTCACTGTCGGCTACTGTGCTGATCCTCCTGGTGTTATCTCTACCTCTCTGCTTCTATATTCACTGCCCCTCAGCTGCAACTCTGATCACTCTCTTGACTTTCTCAGCAAACCCAGCCCCAGAAAGTCGAAATCTTGATCAACTCGATGTGTTCTCCAAGTGACCCTCAAGCTTCCTCTTATACTTTTCTCGTTGACAAATCAACGACCAAGATTAAGTGCCTAATCAACAACTAAGATTAGATCTGGCTTGATTCATGACTTTTGGACCATTCTAACACAATTTTATATTAATTCACATTAATATTTTATTTTCCCTAAGTTTAGACTTATTAGGGACTCCATTAAAAATATTAAGTATTTTAATATCTCCCAAACTATTTAGAATCTACCCAAACCCTTTCTGGGTATGTGCCTTAGTCTCTCCACTAATTTTTGTGGTTAGAGCACATCCGATGCTACCCCAAATCAACAGGATAGATCTCCAAGCCTCTAGAAGTATCTTATTTTATTATTTTATGACTATCCTAGGAGCTTCTCATTGACTTTATCAAGTGACCTTTTAATTTGATTTCACTTAAGTCACTTTTGGCCTATTTTCCCCAAGTAATTATTTTTTCTTAATTAAATGACTAATTAAAGTCATTTTTAATTAAGGAAAATGTCAAATTGCCCACCATACTCTCTCCAGCCACTGGAAGTCACTTCTCAGCATCCCATCCTGTAGATCTTCTTGTTCCGGTTCCAATGAGCTATTACACTGAGTTGTTCCATCGATTAATCTCCCCGGAAGGCCACATCGAACATAATTAATTAAGGCTCCATAATAATGCTAATTTTTTAAAGTTGTCGGAATGCAACAGAATGTAAAGCAAAGTATGCAGATGATGAAATATGGCAAACGAATGCCATCAGATCCCATGAAAACTCCTCAAAACTCCATCAGAACCCCTGATGACATAAACCTGCTTCACTGACCTAGCCATCCCCTGCCCTGGAAATCCACCCTAGCTGTACCATGCAGGAAAATAAAAATGGGGACATTATTGTCCTCCCACCCCAAGATTGCTTGCCCTCGAGCAATCCAAATCTGTGGACCAATCTGGTGGCCCAACGCAACTAAAACCCAATGCCCGGATCCCATATGAACCACTGGGTGATGCTCTGCTCCTGTGTCAACCCATCATGAACGAACCCCTTAATGCCTGGATCCTAGACCAATCTCCGACTCAACCTGTAATCAATGAATCCTCCTGGATCCCAATGCCACCAAGAACAAATATCAAGGCTCCATGGCTCCTGTTGTGCTATAACTCAAACCATGAATGCTTCTCCATCCACCATGTTACAACTCATCACCTCTCTCCAATCCAACCCTTGGCATAGACCAAGGCCAATCTCATCATGCTGATGCCGTGCTGAAACACTGATGAGTGGCTAGTGTACATCTTGCTGCCAACTAAAGCATGTGATATCCCTCACCTTTGAGGGCTCCTGCAATACAATGCTCTTGACTAAAAATGATACTCCATCAAAAGGATACCAACTCATGGTCTCTCGTCAATCCAATGCATGGACACCTGTGCAAGGAACAAGTCTACTAGGCTAAGATGGGTCCCTTCTCAACAGGTGATGCTCTATCTGGTCAATCAAAAAGACCTGTCTAAGGAAACCTGACCCTCTCACTATAATAGGTAGGCAAGATGTGCGACAAGCCCTATCTATGTACTCCTGGAGAGGGTTTCTCCCTGAACTGCCTGCAACTCTGCCAACTGCCTATGCATCTACCCACATCTCATCAATGGGTCGACGCAAAGATGGAAGTACCACCATCTCCAATAGCTCCTGTCGCATAATAGCCTCCTGCAAAACTAACCCGTCAATCTCCAACTCCTCTTGAGGGCAAGTGTCTGCAAATACTGCCTCCCTGGAGGCTACCTGCACATATGTCTGCTCCACTCCAATGGTTGGCCCCAAGGGTGTCTGCTCATCCTCCATCATGGGCTCAACATGAGCCACTAGCTGACTCTCCAATGCTAGCCCATCTCGCATAATGTGTGTGTCATCTGTCTCATGCTCCTCTATGTGCTCTCTATGCTAAATCATCAGTCGCTCATTTGCTCTCGGATCTCCTTCTCTCATGGGAACAATCAGTTGCTCACCATACTCCTCCATCACACATGGATGCACGTCTAGGCTACTGCCATTAACTCCACATGACTGCGGGTCCTCCTTAGAGGTATCATTGTATGAACCCATGGACTTGTCCAAAGAAGAATTCTCGCCTTGAAAGTCAGAAGGGATCTCCTCTTGCTGTACCTCTGTCACCTCCTCAATGTCACCCAAGCATGAGTGGTTAGGTCCCCAAGGTCCTTTGCAGATTAAGCAAAGTCCCTTCCTCCTCAGCTCATTCTTACGGCATGATCCACCAATCCTGAGCAGCTCCTCCCTGGTCAACTGTCTCCTGAACAACCCAATGTTTTGCTCAACTAGCCTTTTGGCTAGCTCATATGCAGCTGGTGAGACCAACTACTCTCTCCTCCAAACAGAAAACAATCGAGACTGCAACTCTCGACAAATGGAATCACGACCTCTCATACATGATGATAAGATGGACTGCGTGTGTGCTATGATTGTGTCATGGTGATGTTTCCTCATGCTGAAGAAGCATTGGAACATCTGCAAGATCAAACCATCACACTCTAGATCAAACATGATTTCATAAGTCCTAGTCATGGCCATGCCTCCTAAAATATCAAGCTTCTTCCCAAAGGTAGAGCCTGCACTGTTGTCCAAGTCTCGGAAAGTTTCTATCATCAGCCTGAAAACTCTCCTCATAACATCATCATTGTAAGGAGCTATAGGGGTGGTTAGCATCATGATGTTACTGAGACAAGATACCACTGGAAGTCTAATCCCTTCACAATGTTCCTCCAAGAACTTGGGATGTATTAAAGCTAGCATGGCTAGTTTCAAAGCCCACATCAACTTCTTCCCCTCTAATTGATTGACTTTGGAAACGAGGGCATCTAGTTCGTCAAGTTTGAAGAGAACTCTCCATGTGACCCTCATGTGCTTCAAACTGTTGCAAGAGCATAAATCTTATGTCCTTTTTCCGACCCCTTTTGCACATCCTTTGGCCGTTCTTTTTGAATAATGGCATAGACCTCCTTTGCGAATGGTTTGTTGTTTGTTGTTATTGGTTTATTAAGGGAGTTTAGGGAGGTTTGATCCATGTTTTACTAAATACTGACAAGTATGTCAAGCTGTTTTGACTAATAGACTTATCTCAACTTACAACAAAACTTTCAACAATGTTTACGAGGCCAAATGATGATGGACAAGCTTGGCAACTCAAGACTCGGACCCTAATACATACAACAACACATATGATCATTACAAGGCTCAACTCAAAACATAGGCTTTCTCAAAAAGTCCTTAACCTCAGACTTCAACATCAAAGCCTAATATATTTTATCAATTCTCTAGTTATAGGGCTTATAAGGCTTGTGGAAATGCATAAGGTAATTACATAGAGATGAAGATTTACAACCCCCAATAACAGCTCAAAGTGCCATCAAGACAATAGTGTCAGACTACCAAACTGTAACAAATTCTCTTTCATCAATACATCGTTTTTGACAGACTGATAATTAAAAAAAAGAAAGAAAGCAATATATATATCAAAAACTTCTTGCATCACCATAGCAGCACATACATTAAAACCCAGGCAACAACGAAATTCTGACCTCAACTATGTCCTCTCGGCCATATAAACTTAGTGTACCAAATCCACAGTGAATTCCAAGAAATAAGTTATGCAAACCTGGAAATTAATTCTCAGTTGTAGTTAATCGAGCAGTAGCATATGGTCTAAGAACATGTGTCTGTCAGCTTCATTTCAATCCACGAACATCTATGTATACGCACAGGTTACACTTTCAACTTCAAATATAATGTCGTTCTCCTCCAATGCACATGCTATTCATATCTTTAATGTTGCCAACGATCTATGTAATGAAACACAACCACTGACATTTTGGGCTGTCGCCCTAACTGTGGGTCGGTCGACGGCTATATTTCTAGCTTCGGCACTATACACATATGCACCATGCGTACTTCCTCCATACACCCTTTGTCATACCATAACCATCGAACTCTTGCAAACTTGTCACACCTGCATACAATCTTGCTTATTCGAATGCTCCACTATCCCGAAAAGGAACCTAGTCCCGTGGGTCGACAAGGGTCCCTTCATTTGTTGCTGTCACTGTGGATTGGACTGCGACTGTATTTTGGTTTTGTTGTAGCGTTATACATTGATTGGCCCCGCAGAGACGTCTTCAAGGTTTAATCTGTGGCAATGAACCTCGACTTCCACGCTGGCAACAAAGAAGGAATCCGCACCAGATCGCGATTTCTCAGCTTGATAGATCCCACTTTTATTGATTCGATTCAACACCTAATTCCTTGACATATACAGAACTCAAAGTTCATACATAACGATGTTGAGCCCAACGTACAACAAAGGTGCGAGTCTTGAATCGACGACGAGGCCGTTCCTATGTCCCAAATGCGCAGCTCAGAATGTGACTCGAGCCCCATCAATCTGTCCCACACACAGCCGGCCCGATCCAGCTGATCGGTCCAGTCAACTGCGCTTGATGATGTCGATATTCTGCCGCCAAGTGCCTTGAACTTTCGGGCGCATGTTGAACACAACCCACAGATGGAGGATTTTGCCTCACCAAATCACCATTTGCGCAGGGATGGAGACTACTGCTGCCAGAAGATATTTTGGCCATCCCTTAGTGAAATTTGACATATTCAAAGAATTTAACGGATCCCACCAATAACATCGAGCCTGAGCCAATGGTGAAATTGAGCAACATGGCCCCACTATTTGGCTTGACTTTGTGGAATCTCCATGTATGCGACTCTTTCCATCGACCAACTTGCTACAACCACGATGTTCAGACGTTGACGACTATCAAAACGTAGCCTCGCGAATTCGACTGCGATCCCCCTCCAGAATAAAACGCACGCAAAATACAAATTTGTCTGCAAGAACGAATCGAGCCACTGTGTAATTCGACCCAAAATTACACTGGTTTGGCACCCCTCCGAACAACAGAATTTGACCCAGGTGCTCGTAAGTGAATTGCTAGTCCTTCAGGACTCGACCCAATGAATTCGACTCCCAACAGATGCAACTTCTAGCACGCACAAGCATTTAATTGATCTGCTTCTAGCTACAATCGCACCAGCGCTTCATTGAACATCGCCATGCAATGATAGTTCCATGTTCCACACAGTTTGATTAGTCGAATCATTGGCTCCTCCACAAATAATTCGATTATAACACTAGATGCGTACAACGTTCAATCAACAACTTGCAGATTAGCTCCACTTGTATTAAATGAGATTGTTGATAGTTTCAACGGAGTCCAAAGAGTGGCCCAAAAAAGGAAGACCCAACACAGACTTTCAAAAAATTGATAAACTTCGGCTTCCACAAAATAAATTGTTAGTGACAAAATCTCTGGTAACGTGGGCCCCAACTTGCTCACGGCTCACGATTTGGCCCAAATTCGATGGCCACTCTTCAATGATTATCCTCGGCCCTTTTGGTTCTGTTAGAATGGCCAAAATAAATTTTCTCCCCTACCTTGATAATTTCGGCTTCTATAGATGGTCTTCTATGGCCCTTAATCTTCGGCCCTCTCCATACTAACAATGCTCAAGCGTTTGGTAATTTAACAATATTTTGGCCCCTTTGAGTGTAGATTTGGCTTTCTCAGAATTTGACTCCATCTAGATAACTCGATCTACATAAAACCCTCAGGATGAGAAAGAAGAAGGCTCTGATACCACTGTAATGTCCCAAATGAAGAAAATTTGGAACAAACCCTTCACACAAAATTATCATGCACTTAACAAAAGATTGCC
Organism: Pinus tabuliformis; assembly: GCA_031772625.1. Lineage (NCBI taxonomy): Eukaryota > Viridiplantae > Streptophyta > Pinopsida > Pinales > Pinaceae > Pinus > Pinus tabuliformis. The sequence goes on from CM062820.1 coordinate 864,652,241, forward strand.
ATGTAAAAACCCAAATACCAGAAATTTGACAGAAACAATAAACCCACAAATTGCATGAAAATCTCATTAAAGGATCACAACATGAAGAACAATGAGAAATGCAACAACAAAATCCAGCTTTATTACATAGAAATAGATAACAATACAATAGCTGGGAATGTCCCTCCAAGATAATAATGCTAGTGCCGACCGCCAAACTGAAACAGGGAATCAATCACTACAACTGTGAATTCTAGATGAATCCACCAAGGGGAGATGGGTGCTCGCCCAATCTCACTGAATCACTCGAGGGTTTCTGTCTTGGGGCCACCAATGGAGTAGAGAACCAGGTTCTCAATCTCACATACAATAAACAATATCAAATCCAAGATGTCTCCAAATGTCCTCCTCCTCCTCTTTTATAGATCTCCAAGCCTCTAGAAGCATCTTAATTTATTATTTTATTATTAGTCTAGAAGCTCGACCATTGACTTTATCAAGTGACCTTTTAATTTTATTTCATGTAAGTCACTTTTGGCCTATTTCCCCCAATTAATTAATTTTCCTTAATGAAATGACTAATTAAAGTCATTTTTAATTAAGGAAAATGGAAAATCACCCACCATACTCTCTTAGGCCACTGTAAGTCACTTCTCAACATCCCATCCTGTAGATCTTCTTGTTCCAGTTCCAATGAGCTATTATACTGAGGTGTTCTATCAATTAATCTCCTCGGAAGGCTACCTCGAGCATAATTAATTAAGTTAGGCTCCACAATAATGCTAATTTTTGAAAGTTGTCGCAATGTGATGGAACAAAAGGAAAATTATGCGGATGATGAAATATGTCAAGCGAATGCTATCAGATCACATGAAAAATCCTCAAAACTCCACCGGAACCCCTGATGACATAAACCTGCTCCATTGGCCTCGCCATCCCCTGCCTTGGAAATCCACCTTAGCTGTACTATGGAGGAAAATAGAAATGGGGACTTTACAAAATAGGTGAGCCAGCCAGCATGAGTTCTTCTTTCTATCTTAAGGCCAACTTGAAGAAGAGGATTAGTGCTTGTCGTTGGAGGGCTTCTAGACACTTTTATAGACTCATATACATTCTTCATACATGGCATTGACTCTATATGATTTTGATGACGAATTCTAAAGGCTCTCAATAGGAGCCATCTAAAAGAAAATCGCTTCCTCATGAAACCCATAAAACAAGTATTACAAAAATAATTTCATTTTCTTCTTTTCATCATTTACAAAAATCACAATTACATGTCATTATGAAGACTGAACCTAGTTACACTTTTCAACACCCCCTCTTAACTAGGGAGGTATTCATAATGGTACTTTGTCATTCTTAATTTGAAGAATTTCTCATAAGAAGAGTCGGATTGGTAACCCATCTGTATAGCATCATATCAACCAGCATTATCACATAACAAGGCCTTGACTAACAACTCTATCCACATGATCAAAGCACAATGTTGGCGAGACCAATGATTCATAGACACCATAATCACTATATCTCAAGGTACATACTCCACACGGGTGTTCACAGGGTATGACCTTCTTTGGACTATTCTTATCTTGGACAACTAGTCCTCAAAGAATATTGGTCCCCTACACGACTACTCTTATCTTGGATGCCCTATCTCATCCTCAAAGAGCATCGGATGTCAGATGTTTACCCAATCCTCTATTCTGTCTTCTCAAGTGAAGACCAGAATGATGTGTCTTTCTCTCTCTCTCAATTAGGGAGGACATATCAATTCCAATAAAGGAATGTACTCATTCCTATGGAAGGAATGTACCTAAGCTCCCTCTTGGCTTGGGAATTTCCAATTTTCTTCAAAGTGAGAAACTTATTTTCAGGTTCCCTCTTAATTAGTGACCTACAATAACTCTTCAACTGTTTGAAGAACTCCTCCCTTCGATGTCATGAATCCCTTCGTCATAGAGTCTTCATCTTTTGGAACTTCTTCATAGGGCACAGACCATCCATTAGTTTCATTCATGAGTCAGTCATGTCATCATACCTTTCATCAGAAAGTGATTCATCAGTCTACATCTGGCCTTGGTTCATGTCATGCTGCCATCATACCATTTTCTTTAGAAGGATCTTACATCCTTTTACATGGTCCACTGAGAAGACATCCACAGTTCTTCCTTTGGGTGTCCTGCGTAAGCCCATCCAGATATTTGTTCAAAAATAAGAAATGAACACTTAAATCAAAATTACCTTTGTGATGATCTTTCATCATGACATCTTCCAGCTTGTATCAACATCCTGCATACATGTTGACATATCTCCCAAAGATATCCATTATTAAGGGTCTCCATCTTTTACAGAATTCCATCAGAGTCTTCATATCTTTCTGGGAGATCTCCTAGTCAAATCCTCTTGGTCTCGGATGTTGAATGCCTTCTTCCATGGTTGCATAGTCTATGATCTCTTCCTTTCTCTCTTCACATATTTCATTCCCAAGAATTTTCAATCAGAGTTCCTTTAATTACTGCATTAGAGAACTTTTGAGGTCTAAAATTGGGCCTGCTAAGAAAAATGTACAACCAAAATAAACTTTATAAGAACCAATAGGATTCAAGATGATGATGTCAACCATGGGGGATGATTCACCTTTTTTGGGGTAAAAAAGTAAAAAGATTGTAAAATAATAAAATAATAAAACTATTTTTTCAACTTGTATTTTCAATTTATCACCCTAAGGTTTTACTCAAATTTCGAGCCAGAGTACTCGTTGGATTAAAAATTTAATTCCTCATCCAAGGAGTACCCATATCACATACTTTCGATGGACCCTGCTACATGAAAAATGAAAAATACATGAAAAAATGTGATTGCAATCACGTTTTTCATGTATTTCTTATTTTTTGTGTAGCAAAGTCCATCGATAGTATGCAACATGGGTACTCCTTGGATGAGGAATCAAATTATGCATCCAATGACTATTCCCGCTCAAAATTTGAGTAAACCCATAATGCGATAAGTTGAAAATACAAGTTGAAAAAGTATTTTTTTTTTCTTCCCTTTCGATGATGTAATTTAATTTAATTTTATTATTTCCACTATTATTTTATAATTTCTCTAGGAGGCCCATTTTAGACCTCAAAATTTCCCTAATGTCAACCACCTCATTTCATATGAGGACATATTATGTTGATTTCATCTAGTGTGACCCATGCCTTCCGACATCTTTTCATAGAAGGAGATTCCTTTCCTTTGATCATGCTTATCAAGATAGAGCAGTGATCCATGTTACCTGCAACCATATAGCACGACTTTATAATATCGAATACAAACATACATATCTCATTTACCTTTAGGTCATCTATGCTTCTTTCAGAAGCTTCATTGATTGAAAAGAGCTTTGACCACTTGATCTGCTTCATCTCTTATGTCATCATACAATCATCCCAACACTTGCTTCCTCTTTAGATTGGTGAACCTTCCGATGAAAATTCCATCAGAGAATCTTGAGGATCTTGCATATCCCTATCCAGCAGAGTAAATACTACGTTGCCTACTCTAATAAAAGAAAAATAGGGATGTATTTTAGAGAAGAATGTATTGCATGGAATGCTCCAGAAATTGAGTCTTGCTTTCCTCATGTAGTTCTTGAACCTTGTCATTGTGTTATGATTTCTGTCACACATCAAATCAGTTAGGATGAAATTCTTGCTACAGCTGATATCTATTATCAACAACATGCAGCTAGCAGACTGATTTTCTGTATATAGCCTACTCTAATAAAAGCAAAATAGGAATGTATATTGGAGAAAAATGTATTGCATGGAATGCTCCAGAAATTGAATCTTGCTTGCCTCAACTAGTTTTTGAACCTTGTCATTGTGTTATGATTTCTGTCACACATCAAATTAGTTAGGATGAAATTCTTGCTACAGCTCATATCTATTATCAACAACATGCAGCTAGCAGACTGAATTTCTGTATATATGTATCACAGGTTGATAGCACTTGCTAGTTATGAATGATCATTGATATGAGGATTCTTGCATTAGACAATAAGTGCACTGGAAGTCTATGGTACACTCAAAGTTAGAAAAGGAACTTTCATCGATTAGGAGATTAGTAGAGAGCCATCACACAAATTCAATAAAGCACTAGCTGAAGAAACTCTACAATAAGGATTGCCAATGTTAAGTTGCATTGATTTCAGAACACGTTGTAAAAATTCCATGAATTACAACTTTTATTGTGAATTCAGGAATTTCACCACCAAGGAGGTTTCCTGTATCTGCTCCCTGTGTATTTTCGATGTTAGGGCTGAACTGAAATATAAATTTAGAGCAGCAACAGTGGACAATATTTCACTTTCCATCGACCCCAATACGATAGGCAATCCAAGACAGAAGATCCCAAACTTGTGCCAATGTGTTTCAGCACTTACGAACAATCTTTTCAAGCGTAAATGGGATTTGAAATTCACTTTATTATGACAGAATTTATGGTACAAATCTTCCCTGTTATCTTCAAGATCAGTGGTAAAACCTTTAATAATTTGAACCTTAAATTTATGTCAAATCAGCAAGAATATAAGCACTTGAAATTACCAAATCATGAAGACAATGATAGCCAGAAATCAAATCTGAAATAATACAATTTTGGGCAGCAAAAAAATTCATATCTGTAGAGAAGAAATTAAGCCCATGTACATGCTCAATGCTTATCACAAGTTGGTACAATTATCCAAGCTCTCCAAAAGTCTAATTGGGGAAAACCATAAAAACCCTAGTCACACCAAAGATGATCCATCATCCAACAAGCTAGAATCACCACTAGCAGGTCCTCGGCCTTACGCAAGACATCTTTTTGTCTCTTCCTCCTCAACAAGTACAAATCTAAGGTTTATCACCAATCCATTACTTCTTGCCTCCTTAGGGTAGAAACCCTAATCCTAGAAATATCAGAGAATCCTTCAAGAAACCCTCAGACTGACAAGAGATAAAATACAAGAGAGAGAGAGAGAGAGAGAGAGAGAGTAGTGTTCCTCTTCTCACATCTCTAACATATGTGTGATGATAAATGAACTCTGGAATCATGTATGTAAATACTAAGACTGGCTCTCTTCTTTGTCTATTTATACAAGGTCCATAATATCAAGTGGATTTAGTCCACTACAAGCAACGTACAGGACACAAGTAGGTCCACACAAGTGAAGTGCTTCCTCAAGGTGATGTTGATCCACAACCAAGGCTCGTAGGCATGAGTGCTCTCCCTCTAAGATCAAACACTCCTTGCCCAAGTATTCAAAGCTTCAATGCATCACCTAGGCCATGTACATCCTTTGGGTTCACCTGCCTACATATCCACTCACTCAACTCAAGCTAGCATAAGTCAAGTACAAGCCTCCATGTAAGCATCCATGCAACCCCATGCTATCTATGGCTTAATTCCCTCCTTCAGAATGCCAGATACTCCAATGCAATGCCATCAAATCCTTAGCTGTGCATCATGCTCCTTGGGTCTTCGATGCTGCAGGGAAGAATGTCATACAAGCACCCATATGAAGCCTAACAATCAATGAGTAAGCCACCTCCAATGTGCATGCTCATCACGGAACAATCAAGGGTCAACCATACATGATGCCATCCCACATCACATGAAGCAGCTCCAAATATGGTGTAACCACTTACGGAGTAACCCCAAAAGTTGACACAAATTATTGAAGCAAGTTTCGATTTCATAATGTGGGATCTGCCCCTCAACCCATTGATTTATGCAGAATCCAGAACTCATTGAAATTGTTTTCCGAGCCCACTTCAGAACTTAGAAGCCTTTATAACATTTTAGAAGGAAATGTTACAAAATTTGCTCTGTTATGGATTAAAGCGTGAAGGAGTTTCTTTGTTTCATATTTGATGGTTTTGGACACACAACCCACAGTAATCCATAACCCACAGGATTGCTGATTGTTTTTTAGGTTGGGGGTTTCATTTTTAAAATGATCAAAATTGGTGATCTTGCTTTCATAATACCGAGTTTTATTAGGGTTTCTTCCCAGTAATATAGTAAACCAGCTTATTGGGATAGTGTAGCATTCTTATTCAACATAAATATGATATTGTATACATTTCATTAGATGCTGTTTGTTTCCACATTCTCTTCTGAGAATACACAAGCTTCTGCATTGCAGTATCCAGAATCTCGAGCTAATAGTTCACCCCTTCCCCCCCCAACCAAGAAGTTACATACCTCTTTATTTGAGGATAATGTTCCTATTTAATTTTTTTGACGTGTTTCCATTTCTTTTGATTTTATGAGTGCTTGATATAGATTGTCATGATTGGAAATGCAGGATGAATACCGTGGGCAGATAACTGAATCATCCTCAAGTACTCCACTGGCAGATCTCAGTCATATTGAAGACGAATATATGAGTCTATTGGATTAACAATCTTATTTGAACCATTTTGATAAAAATGTTGGTGAATGTATTATATTTTTCGTTGTTTTTAATTGCACAATTATTTCAAAGGGGATCAAGTTTGTATGAGTCCCAGATAAAATTGTGTCAATTTGATGCATTTGAGCTTTGATTCCTACAATGGCACAAACTAGTCATGATAACTTGTCATCGCAGATTACTTGGGATTTGTTATGGAGTTGTAATATAGTGATATTCTGTAACTGGGCTTGATTAGTTTTACCCTATTTAATTTTTTGTTGTGCCATTATTTTTCAGTCTCAATCAATATTAGATGTTTTTGCTTTGTATCAACCATAAACCTTTTATTTTTTAAGCTGTTTTTCTTGCAGCTGGAGGAATCTTGACCTCCCTAGATTTATATTTCTCCTTCCAGAGACCATATTTTTTATCAATTAGTTATCTTAGATGACCTCTTTAGTGATGATCAATCACTAAATAGAAAAAAAAACAAAATAGGCATATGCATGCCAAGTACTTGGATGGCATAAAAAACATTGTCAGCATGCAGAGAACAAATCAGGTGTTGAGAAATCAATGTAAATGTAGATTAGGGTTGATTCCTCTTACGTGATAATTACTTGTGAGATTATGTTGGCCTTTTATTACTTTGTTATATCTTCTTCATCAAGCAATTACCAAAAACAAGATGATCACAAGAACACAAGATATAGGCTCCAGGCCAAGGCAAAACCCCTGCAAGGGAAACTCCTAGCAAACTCTTCTCTTTTTATAAAATCAGATCAAAGTGAGACATCCAAGACCCAAAGATGAAGACGAAGACCTCCTCAAGCACCAATTCAACCCTCCTTCAAATCTCCTCCAATCAAGGCAAGTCAATGAGAGTCAAACTTCTCCAATACAAAAAATTTCGGCCCAACAACAAAACAGAGTTGCCCCAACAACTTTGCAGAAACAGAATTTCGGCCTGTAATTTCACAGAGTAAACCCCGACAACTCGTGCGTGTGGAGAAAGACAAGCAAAAACTTCAGAATTCTTCTCTTCTTCGTTTCTCTCTCTCTTCCTTGACCTTCTTCTTCTCCTTGCTCTTTGCACAGAAATCGAACTTGAGTGTGGTGTCCAAATGAGGTCGAAGTCTCTTCTTTATATATCCATTCCAGGTGGTCGAACTAGCCTCTTCTAAGTTGACTTCTTCTTACTAGGGCAACTTGGTCTTAGGAGCCACAAAGACTTTTCTAGACTCAAAAATAATATTTTTCTTTTGTTACAAATTGCCCAAAGGGACTTTGATACATTACTTGACTCAAATAAACTCTAGAAGCATGAAGAACATGCTTTGTCTAGAAAAATAGTAATAATAATAACAATTTTTCTTTTTTCTCTTTCAAGAAATATACATTGATACAAATACAAAGGTTATTATGAAGACCGAACCTAGTTATATTTTCAACACTCGCTCTTAACTAGGGGGAGGTATTCGTATCCACAATGGGTACAAGGATACTTCTCAAATTGAGAGATTCTCATAAGAAAAGTCAGATTGATAATCCATCTTTAAGCGTCAACATCATAAGCAACATTGTCAATTAGCAACATAGCAAGGCCTTGACTAAGAATCTCAAACTCTCCATAATGCTGGGAGGCATGCATATGGACACCATCACCACAACCTTTCAAGGCACATACCCCATCTGGATGTTCATTGGATATGTCCTTCCAAGACTATTCTTATCTTGCATTCCCAATCCTCAAAGAACATTGATCCTCTTCGACTACTCTTATCTTAGATGCCCTACCTCATCCTGAAAGAGTATCGGTCCATGAGACTACTTCTATCTTGGATGCTCAATCCTCAGGAAGTATCTGTTTCAGATGCTTGTCCAATCTTCCATTCACCCTACAATGGCCTTCACTAGATGTATGGTTGTTAGTCCTAGCCTTGTGCATGACACATGATAGAAGAGAATATGATGTCCATAATCACTCCCTCTCAACCAGGGATGAGATATCAACAAGTCCAAGCTTGTTTATGAAGTACTGAAGCTTCTTATTTGGAAGATACTTCGTCAAAATATTAGCTACCTATTCGTAAATATTAGCTGCCTATTTGTATGTGGAGATGTACTATAGCTTCAAAACTCCATCTTGTACCAGACTTTGAATATAATGGCACTTATTATTGATATGCTTTGTTTTAGCATGAAACAATGGGTGCTCAGTCAATCATATGCTACTTTGATTGTCACATCATATAACGGTAGGGTCCAACGATCCTTCAAACAAATTTGATCGTAGCTTTCTAAGCCAAACAACTTCTCTACCAACTTCACATGCTACTATATACTCAACTTCAACACTACTTAATGCAATAGAATCTCGCTTTCTGCTCATCCATGAGATCATGAAGGATCCCAATCTAAAACATCCACTAGTAGTGCTTCCATCTGTCATTGCGGCTTGAATCGAAGTTTGTATAGCCCAATAGTTGTACCTCATTTCTAGCATATCTCAGGCAGTGATGTATCGTCCCATGAAGATATCTCATGATATGTTTGGATGTTATCCAATGATCATGCCTTGGCTCAATCTGGAATTCACTGAGGACATTTACTACAAAACATATATTAGGCCTAGTATTCACGAGATACATCAAGGAGCCAATCAAATGCATGTAGCATGTAGGATACACTGGGCTTGATTCTGAAATCCTCAACGTCTTCAAGTTAGTGATCATACGAGTTGTCATCGGTTTTGTCTATCATGCCAAACTTTTGCAAAATTTTGATCACATAATATTTCCCTTTACCAAGATAGATCTCACCAGGTTTCTGGCAAATCTCTAGCACCAAATAATAATGCATAAGCCCAATATCCTTCATATCAAATTATGTTGCCCACTGCTTCTTGCATTCCAAAATACAATGCTCTACACCTATAAAAAGCCTATTGATTTGGGGTAGCATCGGATGTGCTCTAGGCTTCAAATTTTGCAGGGAGGCTTGGGCACACGTATTCCAAAAAACCTAGAAAGCATTTTGGGAAATTCTACCTAGAAGTGATTTTATTAAAATAATTAATATTTTTAATGGGGTTCCTAAGTCTAAACTTAGGAAAAATAAAAGATTAATGGATATTAATCTAATCATGGGTGAAACTTCTAGAAAAAGCTACGGATCAAGCCAAAACAATCTGAGCCTTTGATTAAGATGTAATCTAGGCAGTTGGTTGTCCAACAAGAAGATATAAGAAGGGGCTTGAGAGTCATTTGGAAAACACATAGAGATATAGAGAAAATCGATTTTTTGAAGTGAGAAGTTCTCAGGAGAAAAAATCGATTGAGGAGATCTCTTGCAGTTGCGGGGTAGGGAATTATTAAGATGCATTTTTGCTCAATTTTTGTTTTCTTTTTTTAGGATGCATCCTCATAGAATCAAGATTGGGAACTTCTATAGGGAAGGGATACCGAGAGGCACTAGCTAGGAGGGATGCATCCTAAAAAAAAAAGAAAAAAAGATTTTTTTTTTGAGCAAAAATGCATCCTAAAATTATTAGGATGCATGACCCGCTTCTGGAGAGAGATTCTCAGCAGAAATACATCAGCAGAGAGAGGCAGTGAGTGATCCAGAAGGCTTGATGCAAAGGCTGACGCAGGGCCAGAAGGGCCACGTAGAAGTGACACAAAAGAGAGAGAGAGAGTCGAAAGTCAGAGCATAGGGTCAGTTTCAGCGGTCGGAAGCTGGGGTGTGAGACCGGGAGGCTGAGAGCAATGACTCTGGGCTACTGATTGATTCCCCAATTGGGAAACGCAATGTCTAAAAGGGTTGACGTTAGGACAACATAGAGGCAGCGGAGAGCTAACGTAGTGCCTCCCAGGGGCACCTCATCCAACAATCTGAACAACTGGGACTTTTTCTCAGTGATTCTATGAGGTAAACTCACAAAGCTTTTGCCAATATTTCTCTCTAACTGAATGACCTGTGAGGCATTCAGTGATGTATTCAGATTTTGCTACTGCGTAATAATAATAAACCCTCAAAGTTGTTGCACCGGTTTTCCCGCATTGGTTTTTTTTGGGGACTTTTGTCCAAAAATAACTTTCTTATGTGTTTCAATTTTCCTTGCTCAATTTCTATGTCTTAGAATCATATTTAATTGGTGTAGGTTGCTTCAGTAATTTACTTCATTGTTTCATTAAGAAATTTGAAATAAACTTGTAATGTAATTTACAATCTAGGTGAAGTAGATTTAGCTGGTTGCAGTAGGATTCCTAAGACTGTTAGATCTAAGAATTTTCATATGGTATCAAAATTGTTGATGTCAAACAAGGAAGAGCAGATCTAGCACTGAAGCAAGCGCCGACTTGCTGCAGCAAACAACAGTTTGAATCCCCTGAGGGATTGCACAGTTCTAGCCAGGAGGGCTATATTTTCGTGGGTGTCTCTCTCTGAGTGAGCCAACAAAGAGGAAAGACTGTTGGATCGAGAATTTGCCGACGCAGAGGGAGCTACACAGAGCTAGAGGGATGCAGTTTCTTCACGCTGAGTGCTGGGTAGAAAAGCCGTCAGAAGGAAGAAGCAAATCTCATAGTGACGGAACACTTCCTCAGTGATTTTTTGCCAAGGAAATCAATATTTCTCATTTGTTGAGCAACAGAGGAGAAAAATCTTACCAACTCCATCAGGGAGTGCGTAAGGCAGCCTAGGAGCTACGCAGTAGGGAGAAAGAGGGAGTTGTTCGACATTTTTAGGAGGATATGGCAACCAGTAGCCGTAGGGATCAAGACAGGTTGGATAAGGCTTCCAACTATGCCATCTGGAAGGCTAGAATAACTTTCCTTCTAGATGAGCATGCCCTCAAGATGTATGTTGATAATGTGGTAGCTGTCCTGGCGGATGCAGATCCGTTGAAGAAGTACAACGTTGAGATGGCTAAGGCAAAGAGGATGATCTTGGATGGAGTCAAGGATTGCATGGTGTGCCACGTTGCTAGCAAAGGGATTGCTAAGGGGATGTGGAATGCCTTGGCCACATTGTATCAGGGATCGTGTGAGCAACGGAAGATGTACTTAGAGTAGAAGTTGAGATCTGCTTAGATGCAGAAGGGAGAATGTGTGGATCCATTCCTCACAAAACTAAAGGAGACCCGTGATGAGCTGTCAGCTACAGAACACAGACCTTAGGATTTGAAGTTAGTAAGACTGGCTCTAGATACTGTCTTGGATGAGTGGCAAGTCTTTGTCCAGAGTATCCTAGGCAGAGAAGCATTTCCTAATTGGGATGAGATGTGAGCAGCGCTAAAACAAGAGGAGCTGAGGAGAGACTTGGTCGAGGTCAAACTTGACGAAAGCAACAACAACAGTGGGTTGAAGCCCAAGGAGGAGGAGGCTAACGCAACGCTTGCATCGAAGGGACAACACAGGAAACAAAGATGAAAGAAGGAAGTCTCCAAGGTGAAGTGCTTTAGATGTGGCGGGATGGGCCACAATGTATCCCAGTGTCCTTTGAAGAAAAAGGACAAGAATGAGAAGCATGATCCTAATTTTGTAGCGGCAAAGATTGTACAGGAGGAGTTCGCCATGAAAACGAAGATACCTCCAGGAGGGAGGTGGGCTGATATAGAATTGTAGTTCGATATAACTATAGATGGGTAGGATCCTTGAGGAACCCACCTCTTGGATCATCACCTTGCTATAGGAGCCCACGATCAGTAGTAGCGGGATGGTGGACTTTTCAATTGGTGCCATGGAGTGTTGATTTAACAGATGAAGTGGTTAGTATAGCTAGAATGTGAGCAATGTAGAGCAGAGAAGTAGCAGTGTGAGGAGGCATAGTGCAAAGCTTCAACAACTCAGTGGTTTTAAAAGAGAGCATGGGACTAGCAACAATCAGGATTTCAGCACGAAGGTGTATCCATTGGATATTTGTCTAGTTTTGGGTGTTTTCAGTTGCTTCTCTCAGCAACTGAGTTGCAGTACGGATTCAGTGCTAGCAGTGGCAGTGTTGGCAACATAACATATGTAACGTTTGAGAGGGAGCTGCAATACGAATGTAGCATTATCAATGTCAAAGGCAACAGTATAGTGGCAGCAACAACATAGTAGTTGGTGGACAACATGTCAGACATCAACAATGTAGAGGACGATGCTTTAGAGTCAAAGTAGTATGCAGTAGCAATGTATTGCTAGAGCACATTCCTCGCTAAGAGGGATTGTTGATTTGGGGTAGCATCAGATGTGCTCTAGGCCTCAAATTTTGCAGGGAGGCTTGGGCACACTTATTCCAAAGAACGGAGAAAGCGTTTTGGGAAATTCCACTTAGAAGTGATTTGATTAAAATAATTAATATTTTTAATGGGATTCCTAAGTCTAAACTTAGGAAAATTAAAATATTAATGGGTATTAATCTAATCAGGGGTGAAACTTCTAGAAAAAGCCACGAATCAAGCCAAAATGATTTGAGCCTTTGATTAAGATGTAATCTAGGCCGTTGGTTGTCCAACAGGAAGATATAAGAAGGGGCTTGAGGGTCATTTGGAAAACACACAGAGAGATATAGAAAATCAATTTTCTGAAGTGGGAATTTCTCAGGAGGAAAAATCGATTGAGGAGATCTCTTGCAGTTGAGGGGCAGGGATAGCAACTTCCGGAGAGAGAGATTCTCAACCGGAAATACATCAGCAAGGAGAGGCAGTAAGTGATCCAAAAGCCTTGACGAAGAGGCTGATGCAGGGCCAAAAGGGCCACATAGAAGTCATGTAGAAGCAGAGAGAGAGTCGAAAGTCAGAGCAACGGGTCAGTTTCATCAACCGGAAGCCGGGGTGTGAGATCGAGAGGCTGAGAGCAATGACTCTGGGCTACTAATCGATTCCCCATTTGGGTGACATATTGCCTGCAAGGGTTGACGCTGGGACAACATAGAGGCAGTGCAAAGCTAGCTCAGTGCCTGCTAGGGGCACCTCATCCAGCAATGAGAACAACCGAGACTTTTTCTCAGTGATTGTGTGAGGTGAACTCACAAAACTTCAGCCAGTATTTCTCTCTGTAACCGAATAACCCTGTGAGATATTCAGTGATGTATTCAGATTTTGCTACTGCTTAATAATAATAAACCCTTAGAGTTAATGCATTAATTTTCCCACATTGGGTTTTTCTGAGGACTTTTGTCCAAAAATAACAGCGTCCTATGTGTTTCTATTCTCCTTGCTCAGTTTCTATGTTTCAAAATCATATTTAATTGGTGTAGGCTGCTTCAGTAATTGACTTTAATGTTTCATGAAGAAATCTGAAATAAGCTTGTAATGTAATTTACAATCTAGGTGATATAGATTCAGCTAGTTGCAGTAGAATACCTTAGACTGTTAGATCTAGGAATTTTCACAAAACCATCCACATACAAGAGTATGATCACATGTTCATTCTTAACCACTTTGACGTAGAGATTAGGGTCTGTAGAATTCTTCATAAAACCAAGTCTAAGAAGATATGCATCCATCCTTGCATACCATGCTCTAGGTGCTTGCTTCAAGCCATAGAGAGCCTTCTTCAACCTGCAGACATGTGTTTCCTTATTGTGGACTTCAAATCTTAGGGGCTACTCAATGTATACTACATCATTTATCATTCCATTCAAAAAAGCCATCTTAACATCCATTTGAAGAATGTTACATCCCATAGTAGCAACTAGAGAGATCAATAACCTAATGGGCGTATATCTCGTTGTAGGAGCAAAAGTTTCTTCATAATCAATTCCCTCCTTTTGAGCGAAGCCTCTTGCCACAAACCTTGCCTTGTACTTGTCAATGCTCCCATCAACTGCATGTTTTATCTTGAATATCCATTTGGATGTGACAACAAATTTGTCACTTGGTCTAGGAACAATTTGCAAGGCACCATTCTTCGTTATCGACTGGTATTCTTCCTGTATAACTTTCCTCCATTCTGAATGTTTAGTTTCTTTCTCATAAGTGGAGGGTTCATCTTCAATAAGCTAAGTCGTATAAGTTTCATAGCTTGAATACCTTTTAGATATCTTGCTTTCTCTGAAAGTTCCTTTTGTTATTGCATGTCATTCGCCTGCCTGTAGAGTTGTTAACCATGCTGGCCTCTTACAAGTCTCTGGAATAATAACTTGTTGTACGGGCTCACTTGGTCCTTTAACATCATCATGATTTGTAGTTTCTTGATTGTTGTTTTGTCCTAATATTTCTTCAAAGATGGGTAACTATTCTTCATCAAAGTCAACAGAAATGTCCTTAGACTTCTTATATTCAATACTTTCATCAAAGATAACATCTCTGCTTACTTCAATTCATCGATCTTCCTTGATGTAAATTCTATAAGCTTTTGAGAAAGAACTATATACAACAAAGATGCCTTTTGTACCTAAAGGGTCCAATTTCTTCCCTTTGTCCTTGGGAATATGTATATAAACGAGACATCCAAATATTCAAAGATGATCAATGCTTGATTTCTTTCCTGTAAATGCTTCTTCTGGAGTCATACCATTTAGAATTTTATGAGGGCTTCGAAGTCTTCAATTAATCAGTTCTTCCTTTTACGCACCATTTTGTTAAAGATTGTAGGGAACTATCAACTCCCTCTTGATTTTGGCTTCCTTGCAAAACGCTGTAAGTTCCTATGAAGTGTATTCTCCACCATTATCGAATCTTAGGATCTTTATCTTTCTTTTTGTCAAATTTTCCACCTCAGCCTTGAACTCTTGAAACTTCTCAAATACTTCATCCTTAGACTTGAGAAGGTATCGAGGTTTTTCTACAATGATCATCAATGAATGTTACATAATGTTGGTGACCTCCAAGACACCTTTTTGCCATAGGTCCACATACATCAGAGTGTATGAGATCCATAATCTCCTTAGATCTAGTGTCACTGCTTGTGAAGGGTTTCTTCACATTCTTTCCCAGAGCACATCCCTTAGAGACTCCATGCTCTTCTTTCAATTCAGGGATGCCAATGATGATGTGATTCAAAGATGGCAACAACTTATAATTGAGGTGACCATACCTCCAATACCATAGTTCACAGGGGCTAATGTCTATATGCACTAAATCTTGAGAAAGAGCTGTTAGAAGCTTATACAACCTCCCCTCACGAATCTGAATGACCTTAGCATTTTCAATACTAGAACCCTTAGCCCATACCATAACCTTGCCATCAACAAAAACAATTCTATCACCCTTATCTTCTAAGCAAGAAATAGAGAGCAAGTTCTTATTCAAACCTGAAACATGGAGTATATTATTGAGATGAATGTTTCCACCGGTTTCCATCTCCAAAGTAGTAGATCCAAATCCTCTAAGTAGCTCTTCATGTGTCCAAGTTCAACTGCATGAAAAGAGATTCCTTTTGATATAGTTTGGAGTTGTTCACATTCTCCTGTCATATGTCTCAAGGCTCCACTGTCAATTACCCATATACTGTCATCTTTAAAGGTCCCTATAAGAGTGGAGAAGAAACATCCATCCATGATTCCTTTTAATAGCTTGGAGATAAACGTCATGACACAACCCTTAATGGGAACAAGGAGACTCCTAAGAGTCTTGAGACCTTCCTTCATAAATCTTTCCATTTGTAGAGAGATTACTGCTTCAAGAATATCTTCCAAACAAAAGTGCCGACAAGGATGTGATCTTTTGACGTTCTTCCTTCACCTTAGCTCTGATACCATGTTGAGAAATCAATGTAAATGTAGATTAGGGTTGATTCCTTTACGTGACAATTACTTGTGAGATTATGTTGACATTTTATTACTTTGTTATATCTTCTTCATCAAGCAATTACCAAAAACAAAATGATCAAAAGAACACAAAGAACACAAGATATAGGCTCCAAGCTAGGGCAAAACCCCTTCAAGGGGGAAAACCCATTAAACTCTTCTCTTCGTATAGAATCATATCAAAGTGAGACATCCAAGACCCAAAGACCAAGACCAAGACATCCTCAAGCACCCATTCAACCCTCCTTCGAATCTCTTCCAACCAAGGCAAGTTAATGAGAGTCAAACTTCTCCAATACAAAAAATTTTGGCCCAACAACTTTGTAGAAACGAAATTTCAGCGTGTAATTCCGTAGAGTAAACCCCAACAACTTGCACGTGTGGAGAAAGACAAGCAAAAACTTCAGAATTCTTCTCTTCTTTGTTTCTCTCTCTCTACCTTGACCTTCACACTTCTTCATGCTCTTGGACAAAAATCGAACTTGAGTGTGGTATCCAAATGAGGTCAAAGTCTCTTCCTTATATAGCCATTCTAGGAGGTTGAATTAGCCTCTTCTGGGGCGACTTCTTCTTGGTAGAGCCAACTTGGTCTTGGGAGTCACAAAGACTTTTCTAGACTCAAAAATGTGAGAATTGTGAAAATTTCGTTTATCACAGCGATACGAAATTATTTATCTAATTGTTAATTTATTTAACAATTTATCTGTTGTTTGCTATGGAAAATATCAAATAACTCACTGTTATTTTCACAAATGAACTGTGGAAAAATAATAACATTGAAAACTGAGAAAATCTAGCACACACATAAAAATGACATCGATATTTTTGGACAATTTTCCTTGGACAAACCCAACTTGGGAAAACTGGTGCAACAGATGAGGGATTTATTATTATTATGCAGCAAAAATTTCGAGTACAATAAAATGATGTCAAATAGGCATTTCTATCTAACAAAAATTTTGGCCAAAATATATAAGGGAATTTTACCCTCCTCTCCAAGCAATCTCGGGTCAGTTTGGGCTCAAAAAATGACCCCCCTTATGATCTGCGTCAACCTCTGTGATGACCCTATGTAGTCCCTTGTATGCTCAACTCGAAACTCTGTATGAATTAGACATCCCGCTTGTCTCTGTACTAACATTTCCATACTGCTGCCAATTCTGCTTCTGCACTGCGACTCCCTCTCATCTATTGATATTGCAACTGCAACCACTGCAACTAAGAAGCATCCGAAATAATTTTTCCCTACTACTGAAATAGGTTCTCCACCATACCCATATGTTCTCTAAAATAGACAAACTTAGCTCTCTCTAGAGATTTCGTGAGTATATTTGCAACCTACTGTTCTGTGGGAACATATTGTAACTAGACCGCTCCACACTGTACACAATCTTTGATGAAATGGCATCGAATATCTGTGTTTCAACCCGTCATTAAACACTGAATTCTCAGAGAGCTTAATGCAACTCTGATTATCAAAGTAGATAAGGGTCACCTCCATCCTTTGCCTGAATAAGCTTACCAACAACTTCCGAAGCCATATAGCTTTGTACGTAGCTGTGCTTGCTTCCATATACTATGCTTCTGCAGAGCTCGGTGCTATTGACTTTTGCTTCCTGCTACACTAAGAAACCATCCTTGATCCAACGTTGAAGTAGTACCTAGAGGTACTTTTCCTATCCATTGAACAGCCTGCCCAATTTGCATTTGTCAATCCACATAGTTTGACGTCACCCCCTTGGATATATCTTAACCCATACTTGATTGTGTCGCGCACATACCTCAAAATATGCCTCGATGCTGCCCAATGTACCCTCTTCGGTTCTACCATAAACAGACTGAGGGTATTGATTGTGACGCAAATATATGGTCCAGTGTTGACCAGATACGTGAGAGAACCAATAAGCTGTCTATACAAAGTGGGGTCGACATCCCTGTCATCTGATGCATATATCTTCCTCCAGTTGGTGATCATGGGTGTAGACATGGGTCTACAATCTCGCATTCTAAACCTCTTCAGAATATCTATAGTGTATCTTCCTTGCCTAAGGAAGATGTCCCCATCTTTCTGCCACAGTTCCAACCCAAGGAAATAATGCATCAACCCCAAATCCTTCATATCAAACTCTGCTGTCAGGTTCCTCTTGCAATCCTGTATAAGTCTTGATGGTCCTATCAAGAATAGATCATCCACATACAATACTAGGATGAGTGGCTCACCCTCTACCATCGAATAGTAAATGTTGGGATCTACATCACTCTTGACAAATCCCATCTGTTGCAAATCGCTGTCAATCCGACCATACCATGCCTTGGGAGATGCTTGAGCCCATATAGAGCTTCTTTAAGCTACACACGAGTCTGCCTCTCTTGAGTCTCAAAGCCCTCTTGCTTTTCTATGTACACCTCTTCCTCTATCACCCTGTTTAAGAATGTTGTCTTGATGTCCATTTGGTGAATCTGCCATCCCATATACAATGTTAGGGATGTAAATCACTGAATAGAGGTGTATTTTGAAACTAGGGTGAAGGTCTCCTCATAATCTATCCCTTCTTTTGTGCATACCTCTTTGTCACGAACCTAGCCTTATACTTATCCACGCTGCCATCTGTAGCATACTTGATCTTGTAGATCCCCGGAGAATATACAACTGACCTGTCCTCAGTCTTCGGCACCACCTCCTAAACATCATTCATCATGATAGAGTTGTATTCTTCTACCATGGGATCTTCACACACCTAATATTGTGCGACTTCCTTAAAGATGGAAGGTTTTGCAACCTGAGCTACCAATACTTGATATATGTCAGGTTGTCTGTGTTGATCAGTAGTTGTCATTGATGTCAACCCAAGTAGCACCAGGGGCTGCTCTGATGTTTCAAGGGCATTTTGACTTGACAACTCATATTATTTTGCGTCAAAGATCTTCTCGATGGATTCTACTCGTCGAGATGTTTTCATTGATATATGGGATTTTGTGGCTTGAAACATGCCATCATGGCATTTTCGCTATAACTTTTTTCTGCGAAGCCTCAAAAGCTAAAATTAAAACCCATTTGAGCCGAAATCTAAATGAACCTCGTGACCGAATTTCAAATCTTGGTTCGCTATATTTTCAAAGATATGATCTGAGGAAGTTAGGGTTTTCGCGGGCTCCCGAATTCCATGTCAAACATGTGATGTTGGGAAAATCGTCATAACTTTCTCTATGAGCATTGGATTCAAATTTCGTAAATAGTCACAGAAAGAGGACGGACTGTAGTTTGTTGAGTAGCATTTTCAAGGCCGAAGGTCATAACAGTGACACATGGCACTTTGTACAAGTTCACTCTATTGAATAAGTCTATAATCAGGTCATCGTGGGAGATTGGGCATAACTCTTTCTTGAAGAATCCAATCTTGATCAGACTTGTGGGGTTGGAAAGAGGACTCAGAGGGCTATGAAAACATGAAATTTCAGACCCTGGAGATTTGAAATTACATAGATACAACAGATTCAATATCGAGCTCCTAGAAGGCAAGAAAAAGCATGCATTTAAGGATCACTGCAGTAAGGACCACACATCAATAGTCAAGGGCAAGTCTCCTATAGAAAGATATGTATGATTAGTGTTTACATTTGAATTTTGAGTAACATCTCTGGCATATGTTTTTGCAGGACAATGTAAGTATATACCATGTTTAAGTGATATCTCTATGTCTCTATATGTCAGTTAGTTTTGATTCCACATTTTGGATGTCCTATTCTTGATACTACGCATTTGATGCTACATATTGTTGATGCTACACCAAGTCTGCTAAATCTATATGATGTTGTAAGTTCATGTTACTTGTTTTTCATGAGTTTTTATTGTATATATCTTTAGGTCGGTTTTGTATACAGTGTTTCATAGAGTCCATCCTTGTATCAAGAGTGGGAGTCTTTGTCTACTGCTGCAACAAGTCAACAATAAAAGTGATAAGCACACTTCAGGTACGCATTGTAATTTTAATTTGTATTTATTCATTATTATGCACTTACATGTGTTTCGCAGGCAGAGGTATGTTGAAAGGTATTTTGTTTTGTTTTGGGATTGGTTTCACTGGGTAAATGTTGCATGCGGGTAGAAGAAGATTCAAGTACAACTTCAAGCAAGAATTCAAGAGCAGAAGTATCAAATCAAAGGAAGAATTGCAACGAGACATCCTTTGAAGACATGAAAACCCTCCGGATATTGTGAAGAAGTGTCAAGGCCAAGAGTCATCATTGTAAAGTTGTAAAAGAGTCATCTCTAAAGTGTCATCATTGGAAGAGTCATTATTGTAAAAGAGTCAATTTGCCTAGAGTCTAAAAGGCATTATTGGGAGGTAAAGGAGTCTTTGTTTGGATGATGTCATGATTAGGTTGCAGTCATAATGTGATTAGGTGTTCGGTCAAAATCATTGTAAATCATATTTTATCGTGGATTGTTGTCCCTGGTACGAGAATCCACACTCTTGTCTCATTTCAATCATTATAGGGTGGCAGGTGCATGAAGTTGCCTATAGGTTAGAGCCTGTGAACACTTCAGGGTGGTAGGTTGGTCTAGGATGTTGGGGCATCCATTCAGTTGACTACTCAAGAAACCAGGGCGTTGGGGCATCCTTCCAGTGGGAGCTAGAAAAGAATGCTTTTCTAGAATTCTAGGAAGTTGTTGCTTTCATTTTAGTTGGAGCTGAAGATTAAAGAATTTATTAGAAAAACGTTTGGTGCTTTTGACTTGGAGGGGGTTTTCCACCTAAAATCTTTGTGCCTATTGTGTTCTTTTATTTACTTTTATTATTGCATAAACATTAATAATAATTGAAGATTAACTAATGCTCTGAAAAAATTTAGAAGTGCTAATTGCTAATGAATACTGATTCAACCCCTCCACCTCTCAGTATTTCCAACAATTGGTATCAGAGCTTGGTTTCGTCAGTAACAACTTAACCGTTGGAAGTCAGTTTTCAGAGCATAGAGATGGAAAAGTCAAAGAAGTAGGTTACAAGGATTTCAAAGGAAGGTACATGTACACCAAAATCTGAAAAAGTGAGTATTGTGTACCAACCCCTGATTTTGATGTAGATAATTACTGGATATGGGAATCCAGGATGGAAGTACATTTGTAGGCACATGGAGCATGGGAATCAATTGTTTCTGGAGACACATCTACCGATGAAGCTAAAAGGTACAATTCAAATGCCATGAATGTAATTTTGAATGTTTTGCCAAATTTTGTGAAACAAAAGTTGGTCAATTTTCAACAACTAAAGCTCTTCGGGAAAAGCTTCATAATCTCTATTCAACAAAGAAATCAGGTCAAGATGTTATTGAAAATTCAGATCCTTCTGATTATGATGAAGAAATGGGAGAAATGAGTAAAATAGAGTTTCAAAATCAAGTGATCAAGGTGATAAAGGAACTCAAAAGTCAAAAGGAAAAGACAAGACTTTTGGAAGCAAAATTGAAGACAACAAAAGAACTCATCAAAGAAAATGAAGAGTCTGAGAAGATGATTAGTAGTCTTAGAACTCAATTGGA
Organism: Pinus tabuliformis; assembly: GCA_031772625.1. Lineage (NCBI taxonomy): Eukaryota > Viridiplantae > Streptophyta > Pinopsida > Pinales > Pinaceae > Pinus > Pinus tabuliformis. The sequence goes on from CM062820.1 coordinate 864,673,926, forward strand.
AGAAATCAAGAATACAACGACACGAGACCTCAAGAGAGAAGTCCAACAGAAGCAACAAGAACGCAATACATTGTTTGGAGAGATTAGCAGGATCACACAACAGATGCAGGAAGAAGAAATTGAAAGGAAGGAAGCTGATGAAAGATACATATCCATTGTTGACCAAAAAAATAAGGAATTAGAAACATCTTGTGTAGAAATAAGTAGGCCCAGGATTGAAAATGAGAAGCAGAAGGAACATATACATGTTCTTAACTGAGAAGTAGAGAAGACCACTCTTCTCAAGCTACAGGTTGAGGAGACAAAAAAAAGGAGGATCTTGAAAATATGGTTTCAAGAAGATGTTGCTCAAAATCAAGAAGAACTTGATGAGATCAACAAACTCAAGGGATCGCAAAAAGAACACTTACAAGATAAGGCAGATGAAGAAGAAAACATGAAGGCAATTAAAGATGGTAAATCTCCAGTTGATGAAGGTACAAGCTCCACATCTTCGCAGGATGATTCTAAGAAGGAAGTTAATCAAAGTGAAAAGACAAAGAAGAATGTTTCAAATCCAAAGAACAAGACCAAAGCAATCAAGAACAAAGGACCACAACAAACTACAACACCGCCTCCAAAGAAGAATGAAAAATCTTCTAGGTATGTTCATTTATTTAATGGTTATTGTTTTTCATGCACTAACTATGGACATATGGCCAAGGATTGTAAAGTTATTGACAGGTACAACTATCAAGGACCATTGAATGAACCATTCAGAAGCAAGTTTGTAGGATCACGAGACAGTTTCCATGATGATTTTAGCAGAAGAGAATGTGTGTTAGATGGGCCAAACATTGAATGTTTCAAATGCCATAACTATGGCCACAACGCTTGCGGTTGCAAATATCAGATGGAATCACCTATGCACAACATTGAATGCTTCAAGTGTCATAATTATGGGCACATGGCTCGAGATTACAAGAATAAGAAGGTCTGGAAATGGAAACGGGTATAGGAAGAAAAAGCAGATAACAAGGTTTCAGAAGTTATGTTTTTAGGATTTGTAAAAGCAAAAGGTCATGAGGAATTAGTAGTTGCTTTAGATAATGACTCAAGTCAATATGGCTTGTTAGGTGACTCACTATTTTGAATAATTTGGCTTGTTGACTCCTTAATGTTTGTAGAGGAGGAGTCTATGCAGTAGTATATGGCATAAGTCTACGATTGACTAGAAGGTAGTTGTTTGAACAAGATGGCAGTTTCATTACAGGTTCAGGGGGACCAAAACAATTGAAGGATTACAGGCTTGAAGGAACAAGGCAAGATTTGTCTGCAAAGGATATGCACAGGTTGAAGGAATCGATTTTGAAGAAACATTTTCTCCCATTGCTAGAATGGAAGCTATCATGATGTTTTTCTCTTATGCTTGCTCGAGAAAAATCAAGGTCTACCAAATGGATGTTAAGTTAGCTTTTTTAAATGGTGATTTGGAGGAAGAAGTTTACATTGAACAACCCGAAGGTTTTCTGCTCTCTAACAAAGAAGACTACGTCTGCAAATTAAAAAAGGCTCTATATGGTCTCAAGCAAGCTCCTAGGGCTTGGTATGCTCGTCTTGACGGATATCTACATCAACAAGGATTCAAGAAAGGAAGCGTTGACAACAATCTTTATGTGAAAGTGGATCGAGATAACCTAACAATTATCGAAGTATATGTGGATGATATAATCTTTGGAAGCAGTGATGACAGATTAAGTAAAGAATTTGCCACAAAAATGCAAAGTGATTTTGAAATGTCTATGATTGGTGAACTGAAATACCTTTTAGGGCTTTAGATTTCTCAGCAGGATAAAGGAATATTCATATATCAAACCAAGTACATCAAAGAAATGCTCAAGAAATTCCAGATGGAAGATTGCAAGCCAGTCCTTACCCCCATGGTAACATGTTGCAAGTTAAGCTTAGAAAATTCATCAAAGGATGTGGACCAAAGGTTGTATAGATCCATGATTGGTAGTCTCCTATATGTGACAGCCTCTCAACGTGATGTGATGCAGGCAGTTGGACACACAACAAGATTCCAAGCAGCACCAAATGAATATCATATTATTGTCGTCAAAAGAATTCTTTGATATCTTAAGGACACAATGGAATATGGTCTATGTTATCCCAAAGGAAATGATTTGGTTATCCAATCTTATACAAATGCAAATTGGGCAGGAAGTGTTGATGATCGTAAGAGTACCAGTGGAGCAAAATTCTATCTAGGTGGTTGTCTTGTTTCATGGTTAAGTAAAAAGAAGTCTTCAATCTCGTTATCCACAGCTGAAACAAAATATATCGCAACAACGACTTGTTGTACCCAAGTTCTCTGGATGAAGAAAACTTTGCAAGATCTTCAAGTCAAGTTTGATAAGACTATTCCCATCTTTTGTGATAACACCAATGCCATCAGTATCTCTAAGAATCCTATGATGCATTCCAAAACGAAGCACTCTGATTAAATATCATTTCATCATAGAGAAGGTCGCTGAAAGGAATATCAAGCTTGAATATGTTGGCACAAAGGAACAAATTGCTGACATCTTTACCAAACCATTACCTCGTGAAGCATTTGAGTATCTTCGCCAAAAGCTTGGGATTCTCGCAAGTTTTCATTAGAATCTTCCTCTTATCTACTCGAGTAGAAAGGAGGAGTGGAGGAGTGTACAGGTCCACACGATGACTATTTTCAGGGGGAGTTATCCTTTGCCATTGATGACAAAGGGGGAGAGAAGGCAATAGGAAGAGGTGTCATGATCGCAGGGGGAGTACTTGTGTTGCCATCAATGCCAAAGGGGAAGATTGTTTATCAATAGTTGTCATTGATGTCAACCCAAGCAGCACCAAGGGCTACCCCGATTTTGCAAGGGCATTTTGACTTGACAACTCATATTATTTTGCATCAAAGATCATCTCAATGGATTCTACTCATCGAGATGTTTCTGTTGATATATGGGATTTTGTGGCTTCAAACAGGTCGTCGTGGAATTTTCGCTATAATTTTTTTTCTGCAAAGCTTCAGGAGCTGAAATTAAAACCCATTTGAGATGAAATATTGATGAACCTCGTGACTGAATTTCATATCTTGGTTCGCTATATTTTTGGAGATATGATCTGAGGAAGTTATGGATTTTGCAGGCTCTCAAATTCCATGTCAAACAGGTGACGTTGGGAAAATCATCATAACTTTCTCTCTAAGAACTAGATTCAAATTTCGTAAATAGTCACAGAAAGAGGAAGGACTGTAGTTTGTTGAGTAGAGTTTTCAGGGACGAAGGTCATAACAGTGACACGTGGCACTTCGTACAAGTTTGTTTTACTGAATCAGTCTATAATCAGGTCATCGTGGGAGATTGGACATAACTCTTTCTTGAAGAATCCAATATTGATCAGACCTGTGGGGTTGGAAAGAGGACTCAGGGCTACGATAGGAGGAAATTTCAGACCCTGGAGATCCTAAATTACATAGATACAATAGATTCAATATCGAGCTCCTAGAAGGCAAGAAAAAGCATGCATTCAAGGATCATTGCAATAAGGACCACACATCAACATTCAAGGGTAAGTCTCCTACAAAAAGGTATGTATGGTTAGTGTTTACATTTGAATTTTGAGTATCATATCTGACATATGTTTTTGCAGGACAACGTAAGTATATACCGTGTTTCAGTTATATCTCTATGTCTTTATATGACAGTTATTTTTGATACCACATTTCAGATGTCCTATTCTTGAGACTACACATTTGATGCTACATATTCTTGATGCTACACCAAGTCTACTAAATCTATATAATGTTGTAAGTTCATGTTACTTTTCTATCATCAGTTTTACTGTATATATCTTTAGGTCAATTTTGGATATAGTCTTGCAGAGAGTCCAGGTCTATATCAAGAGTGGGAGTCTTTGTCTACTGCTGCAACAAGTCAACAAAAAAAGTGACAAGCACACTTCAAGTATGCATTGTAATTTTAATTTGTATTTATTCATTATTATGCACTTACATGTGTTTTGCAGGCAGAGGTAAGTTGAAGGGTATTTTTTCTGTTTTGGGATTGGTTTCATTGGGTAAATTTTGCATGCAGGTAGAAGAAGATTCAAGTACAACTTCAAGCAAGAATTCAAGAGCAGAAGTATCAAATCAAAGGAAGCATTGTAGTGGGACATCCTTTGAAGACATGACAACCATCCGTATATTGTGAAGAAGTGTCAAGGCCAAGAGTCATCATTGTAAAGTTGTAAAAGAGTCATTTGTAAAAGTGTCATCATTGGAAGAGTCATTATTGTAAAAGAGTCAATCTGTCATCTGGACGCTCCCTGGAAAACTGTATGTGTGCATTTGGGGACAAACACACAAAATTGCTCTAGACCCTTAGTTTCTCCCTTCTTGCTACTGTGCAAGCGACTGGGACTGCCCAGTTGCACTCTTGACGTCACTGTACAAGTGTTTGGGGACCAACACTGTCCAATTTGTTTCATAAACCCCAAACACTCCCTTCAGGCTTACGTGCAAACGTGAGAATTTCCTAATGCATCCTTGACCACTCTATGCGTGTGTCTGGGGACCAAACTGCCTGATTTGCTTCAGAAACTCCATATGCTCCCTTCAAGCTTATGTATGAGCATCTGAGACTTCCTAGACGCACCCTTAACCATTATGTGCATGCAATGGGGTTGAAAATACTCAGTTATGTTTGTGAGACTGAGAAACATAATCCCTAGATCCGTGTGAGCTTCAACCCTGTAGCTTCGGACCCTTGTGAAAACTTTCTTCCTTAGACCGTGCGAACGAAGAAAATAGGAGAGAAGAGAAGATGGCTTGACCAATGTGTCCAAATGAGCTTGAGGTCTCTTCTATTTAGAGGCTTCCATGAGGCTCCACTTGATGTTTAGGTCAACCTATCCAATTGTACATATGCATAGGGCTGACCTGATCCAATATACATGAGTGGGAACATAAATTCAAAAACCAACTTCTGCTTGTCCAAATGAGGAGATATTTAGGTCGATTTTGGTCCTCTTGAAAATAAGAATCTATTGTAATTAGTATCTTCATCATATGACCTATCCAAAGTGGAATTTGACCACAGTTGCATAATTTTAAAACTCCCTCTCAACTAGGAATAATTCCACCTGCTGATATCTATTCATCGATCAATATGCCATTCAAGTGTTATCACGTATCATCATTGATCATCTTTGTCATGTAGTCGTCGTGCCCTGACCATCTCAAGTATCTCATCATCATAAATCATTAATGTACATCTCGATCTATCCCTTTCTTATTCTTGCTTGTCTCTTGATTGTTCCTGCTCGTATGCTAAACATTCTCGAATATAAAGAAGAATTTTGACATCGAAGGGGAGCTCAATCTACCACCCTCTGTCCATCAGGATACTACCCTAAATCTCTGTTAGCGGGCTACTAGTCGAGATCCAATCATCAATCATCATTGAAGAGCATATCATCAGGGAGCACGTCTCCACCTGCAAACTAATGACAATGAGGAAGGTCCTAATGGACACTCTCACCTCATGTCCATGACAGTGGGGAAGGTTCTATTAGACACTCTCACCCTCTCCACCTGCAAACTAATGACAATGAGGAAGGTCCTAATGGACACTCTCACCTCATGTCCATGATAGTGGGGAAGGACCTACGAGACCCTCTCACCCCATTTCGAGCAATAGGATATACAAACACACAAGGGGGTACATCTCGACCTTGGGATCACATCGGGGAGCTCAATCTCAACCCATAACCACATAGTGTTATCTCAACCCATCCTATTGACTATTGATCTTCCCATTGATAACCTTGAATAGTTGTGGTAGAACACTTGCAACATAATCGACTTGGGTTGTACACCCCAAGTACACTCTCAACCCATTGGCCAAATGGGGAGCGCTGTTCTCGACAAGCCTTGCTTGTGGGTATGATGCCAATTGGGGTATACTCTGCAAAAACCAAGGAGGGGAGCATCATTCTCCAACCCTATGGGTTATACATAGGGGTCATACCCTATTGTCCAGAGTTCCCTCAACCCTAGGAGCCCTCTATCTCTATTCCTCACCGTGGGAGCTCAGATAGGGAGGAAGAGTTGGCTCAGTTTCCTTGATCAGCGCTGGTTATCTTCTTGTCTTAATAGTAGTTGTTTCCTGTTCATATAGGAAATCAAATCAAATATCATGTTAGATCATAAATAATCATATAAATCACAAAGGGATACCATAATCATCTTCCCTCTCAAGGAGGTGTCAATCACAAGCCTAAGCTTGTCTCGAACAACTGCACTGTCTCAATATATGAAATTTCCTCAGTCCCATCTATATATCTGGGATTCTCTATCATTGCAATGTATCCATATATTCAGATCTTGATCAAAAGGATCCCTAAGGAGCTTATACATCCTGCCTTGCAGCTAGCCATGCTAGCAACATCATACTCAATCTTGGTCGTGCTATGGACCTCTCATCCAAGATATCATGGTATATCTCATATTAAATCAACATCCAAATACACTCATCAACAATACATCCATATTGTCATATATCATAAAAAGAATATCTTAGATCAAGAATTGATCATCGTATGCAAATGTCTCAAAGGACGCTTGGTGGCAACTCAATGTGAATGAAGCAACTCAATCATGAACTCATTTAGGTTCTATGCACATAAAATGTGTGTACACACACACACACACACACACAGATGGATGTTCAATGCGGAACATCAATGCTTCAATCAACTATCGGATGCCATGTCAAGTTCAACAACATCTTGAACTTCAAATCAGAGTGTCCAAGGATTTGCATTTCCAATTTCCAATACTTCTCCAATAGCTTTGCAATATGGATTTTCTTTTCCCAATTTCAGAAATTGATTCATCCTGCCATGATACATTATTTCGAACTTCAGAAGCCATATCCCTCTTACTTAGATCATCAGAGGCTCATCACTTGACAATAATAGATCAACAATATATAAAGCCAAAACCAAAATCAAAGTCATACCTTGGAACATATCATCCTTAATTCATTAGAAAACTATTAAATATGGACATATTTGGATCAAGGATCTTGCTGCATGAAATTCTCTTTGCAGAAATAAGGCCTTACTAAGCCAACATAATCAACCTTACATAAATCAATGTTGTATCATGTTAAAATTGGCAACCAGGGAAAAACTTCATGTGGGTCATCTTATTCATGGCTGATAATATTTTTATTAGATTCCTCTCGTCGAGAGGTGTAGGATTGATATAAAGATCATCCGATTCCGATAAGTATTCATGGAGATATGAATTTATTTTGATTATGGAATTATTATCAAGCCGACCTACAACTCATGTAGGCTTAGAAGCCCAACAGTCGCATCTATTCACCCACCAACGTTGTGTATAAATATAAGAGGACTTTTCCTCATTTGGACTCACTCATCTCATCACATCTCTCTCTCTCTACTACGCAGAAATGAGTCTCTTCTCTACTGCGCTGAAATGGGTCTCTCTCTCACACATGTGAAGCCGGAAGTTGTTGAATTGAAGTTGCAACTGCAGAAGTAAATATTGACTTGCGTGGCCTAGAAGATATCCTCTTTGGAACTGCGTTGTAGGTTCTTCTGAACCTCCTCTGAAAGCCGCAAATTTTGGTGGTGGAATGAAGTCAATCCGATGAACAGTTTGCAAGATATCGACTGCCCTAGTTTGAAGCCGGAAACTGCTGAAACTAAAGCTGCAACGGCAGAAGTAAAGATTGACTTGCATGGCCTAGAATATCTCCTCATCTGAACTGCACTGTAGGTTCATCTGAACCTCCTCTGGAAGCCGAAACTTTTGGTGGTGGAATGAAGTCAATCTGACGGTCGGTTTGTGAGATATGGTCTGCCCTAGTTTGATAATGAAGTCGCTAATGCTGATGCTGCTGATCTAGGGTTTGCTGCTGCTGATATGAATCAGATTTATTGTACTATTTCTCTCTGCTGAATTATTGAAGATAAAAGAAGATTTGATCAAAGGGTTTCCCCACACATTGTGGGGTTTGTCCTTGGCTAGCCGCCACATCTTGTGTCTCTTGTCTTGGCTTGTTTTCTGTTGATCGTTTAATGTTCTATCTGCACTTTACTTTATGTACATGTGATTGCTTATCGGTGGAATATAATAAGAAAAAGAAGTAAACTGTTATAAGCATAGAACATACCATAACTTAACATGGTATCAGAGCTGAGGTGAAGACAAAGCCCGAGCAAGAGCAAGAGCAATCATTGAAGAGAAGATTGGCAAGGCTATCCTAAAAGAACTATGGGGTCCTCAACACTCTTTCATGCCGAAGACAAGCTCTGTGAGAAAGCTGACTATCACGGATGGAAGATGTCTATCGATCTAACCCTTGAGAATCAAGGAGTGTTGGAGGCAATATTATTGAGCCTCCATCAAATGCATTCGTTGCTGCCTGGAACAAATGGAAAAATGGAGAAGTCAAAACAATAGAAGATCATCCGGGACTCTATCAACAAGCACTTGGTGGCCTACATCTCTGAACTGGACACCTCCAAGGAAATCTACAATAGACTGGTGAGTTTATTTAAAGTTAATGATGCAAATCAAGTTTTGTTTCTTAGAAATAAGCTGAGGTAAATCAAGAAGAGTAAGGATGAAATTATGCAAGCATACTTCTTAAGAATCACCGAGATCAAGAACGATCTCCTGTCTATTGGGGAAACTATTACTGACAGAGAATGACACTCACAACTCTCGGAGGATTACCATCTGAATGGTATGTGTTCAGGACTACTCTTTTGAACAATAATGTAATTCCTAGTTTCGAGGAATTAATGGCTAGATGCATTCAAGAAGAAACAAGGGTAGAAGAGCAGGAAATGCCCTTGCCTAAAGGTCCTCTTGTTGCCTTTTCTTCTCATGCAAAGAGAAGAAAGGACTGACACCGGGACGATGATCAAAAGGAATGAGAAATTCAGTAGCAAAGGTAAGAGGAGAGTTGGAGAACGAGGAAGAGGACAACCATTCAAGAAGGCTAGAAAGTCCAGGATGTATTAAATGCACCTGACCTCAAAAGGAACCTAGTGTCCATCTTGGCAATGGAATACAGAGGCTACAAGGTATCCTTCAGCAATGGCAAGGTATGTATATGGAAAAATAACGTTAAAGATGCCTTTACTCTTGGGTTTAGTGTTGATTCATTATATCAGGTCGATGGAAGTCCGCTAGGTGTCATGTCTTGTGACACAACTCTTTAGTCTGAACTTTGGCATCGAAGGTTTTCCCACCTTCATTACAAAGCTCTACCTGATGTAAGACAGATGGTAACAGGGATGCCCGAATTCCAAGTAGAGAAAGAAGGTGTATGTCCGGGATGTGCCAAAGGAAATCTCAAAAGGGGATCATTCCCCTCAAGGCAAAGCAAGACCTCCGATATATTACAGTTGGTTCACTTAGGCATACCTGAGGTTGGCATTAAGAGGGAGACTACTACACCACATACTCCTGAGCAGAATGGTATGGTGGGAAGAAAGAACCACACGATGATGGAAGCTATCCGGGCCATGCTACATGATCAAAGACTTCCAATGTTTCTATGGGCTGAAACTCCAATCACCACCGTATATGTACAAAATCGATGCCCTCATCAAGCATTGGGTTCCTAAACTCCTGAAGAAATGTTCACCACCGGTCAAAGGGAAGTCGTGATTAGTCATGATGTCACCTTTGACAAAGATATGGCTCTCAGCAAGGTGGACAATCTGCTGACTTTGAGTAGCTCTCAAGAAGCCGACACTAGGGAACCGAAAGAAAAGGATGATGAATCAATGCCTGATGTAGAAGAACCCATGGATCTGATTGATCCTCATCCACATGAGCCTTCCTCTTCTAGCAAGAGGCCTTCATGGCTTAGGGGGATACTTGATGATGTTGAAGGACATCTTGCACCCTGAGGAACCTTCCATCAAAGTAAGAAACTTAACAGGTATCAGGGATACCTGACCATCTTGAGCACGATCATACAAAATGAACCTTCATCATTCTCAGATGTCATCAAGCATTAACTATGGAAGGATGCTATGACCATAGAATATGAGTCTATTATGGAGATTGGACAAGACAATAGTTACTTCAAAATGGCTTTACAAGATAAAGCATGCAGCAAATGGAAGTATGGAAAAGTATGAGGTTCATTTTGTTGCTCGTGGTTTATCCCAGAAGGGAGGTATAGACTATGATATTTGCACCTGTTTCCAGATATACAACCATCCGCTTGATCATAGCCCTTGTGGCTTCACAAGGATGGAACCTACATCAGATGGATGTTAAGACCACGTTCTTGCATGGTTCTATCAAAGAAGAGGTCTATGTGGAGCAACCTAAAGATTTGAGATTTATGATTGAAAATCTCATGTATGCAAGTTGAAGAAGGCTCTCTATGCGCTGAAGCAAGCACCCCGAGCATGGTATGAGAGGATCGATAGCTACTTGATGAAGTTGGGATTCACTAGGAGTGAAGCTGATCCTAACCTTTACTTTAAGGTTAAAGATGACAAGCCTCTCATACTGGTGTTGTATGTGGATGACCTCTTTCTAACAGGTGCAAACCCTCTCATTCACAAATGTAAGAGGGAGATGGCTTCTAAATTTGAAATGAAGGACCAAGGACTTGAAGTGTGGCAGAAGCCAATGGAAATTTTCCTATCTCAAGGAAAATATGTGGTAAATATATTGGAAAGACTCGGTATGATGGACTGCAATCCTGTGACTATCCCAAGGATCTTAACTTTTAGAAGTTATATGGTAGTGATGTCGGACCAGATTTGGGAAATGCCTCTGAGTTTCATAAACTCATTCACATTGATGTTCTTGTTGAACCTCCATCCGAACATATGTTTTGTAGTTAGCATTGTGAGCTCATATTTGGTTGAGCCTCACTGGATTGATGCTAAGAATCTTCTAAGATATTTTTGTGGCATAGTGGGTTAAGATACATTGCCGAAGATGTGAGACTACTTGGATATACTGATGCTGATTGGGCATGCAGTGTGGTGGACCGTAAGAGCACTTCCGGGTACTGTTTCACCTTGGGATCTGCTTCGATATCCTGGATGAGCAGGAAGCAGAAGTCGGTGGCTTTGAGCACCGCCAAAGCATGATATATTGTTGCTAGCATAACCTCGTGTGAGGCAGTCTGGTTGCGAAAGCTCTTCAGTGAGCTGTTTGGATTTACATTGGATACCACTGTGATTCTCTGTAACAACCATAGGTGGGATTCGATTATTGAGGAATCCCGTATTCGTCAATTGCTCCAGCAAATAGACATCATCTGGGAATGGTAAGTCGATGAGCAAGGAAGCTCCATCACATTAAGATGATGTACAGGTTGATACACCTTGTCAAAGCCCCGAGGAAAGATCTAATATGTGATTTTCCCAAACGACTTGGAGTCGGAAAGAAACCCTTGTACAAGGGTCCTACATGTTGCATACATTGAGCTCTGGGAGCTCTAAGGGCTTGCGGATCCTACTGGAGCAACATATGACCACAGGGTGACTCACCCTCCCCTGGTGGTGCACACTGGAACAAGATGATTCTCTCTCTTGTGGGACAAGATTCGCTCTCTTGTGGAACAGGATGATTCGCTCTCCTGTGTAGCAAGATGATTAGTTCTCCTGTGAGGCCTGGATTGATGTGTTCTCCATGGCAGCCTGGATTGATGTGTTCTCCACGGCGATTGTAGCAGGATTGATGTGTTCTCCTGTTAGGACAGGATTGATTAGTTCTCCTGTCGAGGCATCCTACCCATGCAGTCTAGGACTCATGGGAAGTACCTCTCATCTGATCAATGAGCAGGGAAATAAAGTTAGGGACCATAGTAGTACTGATGGATGCATCGTTGTATCTACCGTACTCCCTACGCTAGGATGACCTCCATTGATCAGGGATAAATGACACTGGTCTGGGACCAGTGGTAGGAGTTGTACCATACTATGACGCTGACTTCGGGTCGGTTGAGACTGGTCTGGGACCAGTGGTACATACTCCGAGACTGACTTCGTGTCAGTGCAGTACTGGTCTGGGACCAATGAGAGTGGTACATACTATGACGCTGACTTCGGGTCGGTTGAGACTGGTCTGGGACCAGTGGTACACTCTCTGAGACTGCGATACTGGTCTGGGACTAGTGGTAGGAGTTGTACCATACTATGACGCTGACTTCGGGTCGGTTGAGACTGGTTTGGGACTAGTGGTACATACTCGGAGACTGACTTCGTGTCAGTGCAGTACTGGTCTGGGACCAGTGAGAGTGGTACATAATATGACGCTGACTTCGGGTTGGTTGAGACTGGTCTGGGACTAGTGGTACACTCTCTGAGACTGCGATACTGGTTTGGGACCCGTGGTAGGAGTGGTACTTACTATGAAGCTGACTTCGAGTCGACTGAGACTGGTCTGGGACGAGTGGTACGCACTCTGAGACTGACTTTGAGTCAGTGGAGGATGATACTGGTCTAGGACCAGTGGAGTTGTACTGGTTGAGACTGGTCTGGGACTAGTGGTACATACTCTGAGACTGACTTTGAGTCAGTATGATACATCCTCGATCATTTCTTCTTCTTCATAATTCGGACAAAAGCAGAGCAGAACAGAGCAAAACAGTACAGATCAGTGCAGGGCAGAACAAGACAAAGCAAAACAGGCAGAATAGAGCAGAGCAGGGCAAGGGTCAGGCTGTACAGGGCAGTGCATTTGATGGATGAATAGTAACGACCGATAGACAGATTGCAGATGAAGTTCTCCATGGTTGAGAGGGAGTGTTAAAATTGGAAACCAGGGGAAAACTTCATGTGGGTCATCGTATTCATGGCTGATAATATTTTTATTAGATTCCTCTCGTCAAGAGGTGTAGGATTGATATAAAGATCATCCGATTTCGATAAGTATTCATGGAGATATGATTTTATTTTGATTATGGAATTATTATCAAGCCGACCTCCAACTCATATAGGCTCAGAAACCCAACAGTCGCATCTATTCACCCACCAACATTGTGTATAAATATAAGAGGACTTTTCCTCATTTGGACTCACTCATCTCATCACATCTCTCTCTCTCTACTACGCAGAAATGAGTCTCTTCTCTACTGCGCTGAAATGGGTCTCTCTCTCACACATGTGAAGCCGAAAGTTGTTGAATTTGAAGCTGCAACTGCAGAAGTAAACATTGACTTGTGTGGCCTAGAAGATCTCCTCTTTGGCACTGAGCTATAGGTTCATCTGAACCTCCTCTGAAAGGCGCAACTTTTGGTGGTGGAATGAAGTCAATCCGATGAACGGTTTGCAAGATATCGACTGCCCTAGTTTGAAGCCGGAAACTGCTGAAACTGAAGCTGCAACTGCAGTAGTAAAGATTGACTTGCGTGGCCTAGAATATCTCCTCATCTGAACTACACTGTAGGTTCATTTGAACCTCCTCTGGAAGCCGAAACTTTTGGTGGTGGAATGAAGTCAATCCGACGGTCGGTTTGTGAGATATGGTCTACCCTAGTTTGATAATGAAGCCGCTAATGCTGATGCTGCTGATCTAGGGTTTGCTACTGCTGATATGAATCAGATTTATTGTACTATTTCTCTCTGCTGAATTATTGAAGATAAAAGAAGATTTGATCAAAGGGTTTCCCCACACATTGTGGGGTTTGTCCCTGGCTAGCCGCCACATCTTGTGTCTCTTGTCTTGGCTTGTTTTCTGTCGATCATTTAATGTTCTATCTGCACTTTACTTTATGTACATGTGATTGCTTATCGGTGGAATATAATAAGAAAAAGAAGTACACTGTTATAAGCATAGAACATACCATAACTTAACATATCATCACATTAACAAGGTCAACTCATCAAAGTTTAGAAGCCAGATCAAAACTTACATAAATCAATGTTGTATCATCACATTAACAAGGTCAACTCATCAAAGTTTAGAAGCCAGATCAAAACTAATATCAAAGTCATCAATATCACAGTGTCCATTCTTTCAACCAAGTGACAGATAGAGCTCATATCAAGTTTTGAATTAAATTATTACCATACCAACAAGTTGTCATCTGTCATGCAATAATTCATCAAGTCATTCTCATAATTATAATACAAGTCATTTCTATCACTAGATACAAAGGCATATGCAAGTTCCTTCTTCCTACTCAATCATAACTACCAAATTGTGCAAGGAACAAGGAGGCCAATACCAAACAATTTTTGAATACCCAATCATTGGAATCCATTATGCCCACATAACATTGATATTAGGGAAAATTAACAATCGTCAAATCAAATCATTAGTCATTAGGTCAAATCCAAATTTGCTATCATAGAGAGATCTATAGTCCAAAACATATCTTAGTCGTAAAGTCAAAGTTCTAAGTCATTGTTAAGCATCATGTCAAAACTCCAAACATTGCTCATCTATATCAATAAGCCAAATAATGCCAAACTCTTGTAGCACAAACTTCAAACATAATGCCATATCTACATGTATGTCCCAGTCACCTGCAAACACAAGTTCAATATTCATGTTCATATTATGGAAAACATTCAAGATTTTTCTGCTTTTAGATATTTCTGCTATCTGCAACACCTTTGTAGTACTCCAGGTGAACATTTGATTTCATGCACAAGACATCATTTTTCTATGTTCTGAAGGCATAGATGCACCCATAAGCCTTCTTGAGTGCGATTGGGACCCACAGTCACACTCTTCAAGATGTCATGCGAGCCACTGTGTTTGAATCAACCCATAAATTATCTAAGGGCCTTGGACACACCCTTGAGCTTGTATCAATGCGACTGGAAGGCTATAGTTGCACCTATAAGCCTTCTTTCGTGTGACCACGGCTTAGAAACATGGAAAACTCTCTTTCCACAAATTAAAACTTTGTTGCATATCATCAATGTTAGATATCCATCCATTCATGCCCATAAACCATATTTCGACATCACAAAATATACATATAATGCAAATGATAGTAGGAGAAGGTATTTGAATGGGAATCCACTTCAGTCATATTCATTCATGCCATCAACCTATCTAAAATGCATCAGCAGATCTGTTAGATCATAAAGTCAAACATATACCCATCATGGTCATAGCATGCTCACATCAGATACTACATCATCACATCATGACATCAATCTTTCATCAAGGGTTAGAGTCACATGATAGGGGCAACTGACAGGTGTGACATCACACTTCAAAGATCATGAACACAATATCACTTCTATCAAGTCAATCCATCAAGTTAGGGCATTTAGATTTACCATATGCCATATTTACTAATCAAAACATAACCATAGTTAATGAAGGAACTAAGATGTCAATCTCATAGTTATAGTTCTATCATCATGATTACCATGCTTATCATGATCAATAGGATCAAGACAAGTCATTCAATAAAACTTAACCAAAAAATCAAGAGTGTCAACCCTTTTTCTATACTTTCATCATGCTCATCAAAAGCATTATCTATACCATTGTATATAGAAATCAATGAGGTAACCTTCTACATGAGATCCATGATGTCTTATGCATGTCAAATTGTCAAGAGTATCATCTACTAGAATCAAGGTGCTATCTTTCTTTATAGGATCAAGATATCCAACAGATAGATGTTAGCCAAACATCAATTATATCAATGTATCAACATTATGTAGCCTCATAGAATTCAACAAGATCAAAATGTTCAACACTAGGTGCACCATTTCAACATAGGAAACATACATCCAAGTCACTTTCATATGCATGGACCATTTGAGAAGGATACATACCTTAGGGGCTTAATAGCTTAAACATAACATTGAAACAATACCTTGTAATGTTCAAATACCAGTGCATCTTCTCATTAGACATAGGCAACTTGTAGCACTTTTTCATCTTTTCATATATTGCCTCTTTACCTTTTCTAGCTCTAGCCATCCTTCCTGCATTTCAAATGATCCTCAATAAGGATTTGATCATCACATCTCATCAAGGAGGTTAGAAACATCCATATACTCAAATACATATATAGGAAGTATAAACAATGAACATAATGATCAGATCCATAAGTCTAAAAAAAAGTAAGAGGCATCATCAATGAAAAAATACTTATCTTCAATGAGAGGTGATCCTCTCCCTCTTGAACTAGCCATCACCAAACAATGTTACCTTTAATTAACCAACCAGGTTTACTAGGGATTATCCCATCTAGGGCTTCATCAACTCTTTCACAAGTGCTTGAGCATCTTCACATTAACCAGGGTTTCTCTCAAACCCTAATCCTAATAACCAAGTTTCCTAGGGTTTTATTCAAACCCTAGAATTCTTTTAGGTCTCCACCATCCTCTTCTTTCTTCCATCAAAGGTGTCATAATCAGGGTGATCTTCATGGACTTTCTTTAGCTTAACTCTGACACCATGTTAATTTTTCTTAGGGCTACATTGTTATTTTCTTAGATAATTGCATTTCTTCATTAACACATTAAGCTCACCCCATATCATCGTTACATTATTAAGATTTACATCATTATTCATCAGCATATGAAACTATGTAGAAAGAACAACATCATTATCATCAATGCAACAAAACATAAAGGAATAATAGAAGAAAAACATGCACACATAAAGACACCAAGATTGTTCTGAGGCCAAGGCAAAACCCACTATAGGGAAAACCCTTGTAAATTCTTCTTCTTCTTAGATTGTCATCAAATGATTCAACATATAGTACATTGAGTCCAATACATAAACTTGCAACAAAGATTTACATAACAGAAGCATACTGCAGAACTACAAAACAATAGAGAGAAACCCTTTATCCGCAACACTACTGAAGCCAACTAAAGGCAACTGTTAAACCCTAGATCAAGACCCTTGATGCTCCCAGCAACGCAGACTGTGAGCGATTGAAACTTCCTGGTCGCTCCCTTAGCCACTGTGTGCGAGCGACTGTGTCTGACCCAAACTATCCATGGAAGATTGTATGCGTGCGTCTGGAGACAAACACACACATCACTGCTCCAAACTCCCAATTGCTCCCTTCATGCTACTGTGTGAGCGACTGTGACTGCCCAGTCACAACCTTGACCTCATTGTGCGAGCGTCTAGGGACCAACACTGTCATATCTATTTCAGAAAACCCAAACGCTCCCTTCAGGCTTATGTGTGAGCATTTAAGACTTCCTAGACACACCCTTGACCACTCTGTGCGTACGTTTGGGGACCAAACTGCCTGATCTGCTTTAGAAACCTGAGACGCTCCCTTCAAGCTTATGTGCGAGTGTTTGAGACTTCCCAGACGCACCCTCGACCATTCTGTCTATGCATCGGGGTTGAAAATACTCAGTCATGTGCATGCGACCGAGAAACAGAAACCCTAGATCAATGTGAGCTTCAACCTTGTTGCTTCAGACCCTTGTGCAAACTTCCTCCGTCAGACCTGTGCGAACCAAGACAATAGAAGAGAAGAGAAGATGGGTGGATCACTGTGTCCAAATGAGTTTGAGTCTCTTCTATTTATAGTTTTCCATCAAGGTACACTTGATGTTGAGGTCGACCTATCCAATTGTACATATGCATAGCACCAACCCGATCCAATATACATGAGTGGGAACATAAAGTTAAAAACCAACTTCTGCTTTTCCAAATGAGGTGATATTTAGGTTGATTTTGGTCCCTTCGAAAAGATGAATATATTGCAATTATTATCTTCATCATATGAACTGCCCAAAGTGTAATTTGACCGCAGTTTCATAATTTTAACACTCTGTGGTCGCCCCTGTTGTTGGACCAAAGGTGCTTCATCTGACTGATTCTGATCACCTGCAGGCATATAACGAGATCTTTTGAAAGCTCAATTTTCCATGAACTTTACGTCTCATATGAATGCAATCTTCCTATTACTAGGAATGTAGATCTTATATGCCTTGGAGGTCCCACTATACCCAACGAGAAACCCATTCTTTGCAGTCTGATCCAATTTGGTGTGCTTTTCATCTGGCATGTGGTAATAAGCAATGTTGCCAAAGATCTTGAAGTGACTAACTTCTGGCTTCTTCCCTGTGAAGGCCCCTTCTGGGGTTTTATTCCCAAATGCTTTATGAGGAATCATGTTCTGAATATACATTGTTGTGTTACATGCCACTACCCATAGAAACCTAGGCAAATCCTGGTCATATAACATTGCTTTTTCAACCCCAACTATGGTTCTATGTTTCCACTCCGCTACCCCATTCTGTTGTGAATTATACAAATTTTTCCATTCCCTTATGGTGTCTTCCTTCGCACAAATATCCATGAAGTCTTTATTAATATACTCAACCATTATCCGAGTGAATTACCTTAATCTTCTTCATTGTTGCATTCCCCACAAGGGCCTTAAACTCCCTGAAATGATCGAAGAACTAATCTTTGGTCTTCATGTAGTAGATCCAGGTTTTCTTGGAATGATCATTAATAAAGGTGATGAAATATTTGACACCACTGGGAGCTCTAGTGGACATCGAGCCACAAATATCTAAATGTATAAGTCCTAATACACCATCTACTTAGTTGTCACTTCTTGGGAATGCTACCTTAGCATACTTCCCAAGTATGCATCCTCTGCACACATCATCGTGTTCTGTGCCAAGTTATGGAAACCCCTGTTACTTTTTCCTTGGGAATCTCGAGTACTCCATGGTGTAGATCTTTCATTCTGCTCTGCCATAACTCATTCAAATCCTTCCCACTGCTATTGTCAGTGCCTATTAGTGAAATTGGAGAGTCGAGTTGCAACCTGTACAATATGTTGCTTCGAACTCCAATCTATCTTACCCTCTTCTAGCTTG
Source organism: Pinus tabuliformis (assembly GCA_031772625.1). Classification (NCBI taxonomy): domain Eukaryota; kingdom Viridiplantae; phylum Streptophyta; class Pinopsida; order Pinales; family Pinaceae; genus Pinus; species Pinus tabuliformis. Next base: position 864,692,805 of record CM062820.1, read on the forward strand.
AGTGTTTGTAAAACAATTTCTTCCATACAAAGTGGATATCATATCCCTTCTTATCCTGTAACCGAGTGTTGGTGCTTTCTCCTGACTCCCTATGAAAATCAGTGGTATCTCTTCCTACTGGAGTACACATTGTTCTATTTTCCATCATAATTTGGAAGTCTATCTTGTCCTCCTTCTAGCTAGATAAATATTCTCTAACCCCTGTCATATGAGATGATGCTCCATTGTAAATATACTAGACACCCTATGAACTTGATCCTAATAAGCAAGCAAATTTGTCCTCTAACATGGAAGACAAATCTAAAGCCTCCTGAATGTCAATTCCGTCAATGGTCATAAAAAAGACAATTTGTGTGTTATTCCCCTTTCACCCGGCGCTGATTACACTGCTACAAAACCGTCTTTTCCAACCAAAGAATCTACTCAGTGAAAATATGATTTGTTTCTAATCCTAATTGTTGGAATCACTATCCCGGGAAAATCAAATTTTTTGGAACCCTGCGACTGAGAATCAAACTCCTGCCCCAACAATTCGGCCTGCTTGTCTGAGCACTGTGTAGCTTGTGAAAATTTCGGCCTACTTCTTTTTCTTAGAGGCCAAATTTTCTCCTCCACTTCTGAGCATCCCGGATGATCACTCACGCTTTGATACCAGGTGAAAATGGTGAAAATTTCATCTATCACAACAACTGGAAATTATTTTTCTAATTGTTAATTTATTGAACAATTTATTTGTTGTTTGCTACAAAAAATATCAAATAACTTACATTGTGATTTTCACAAATAAACTACTGAAAAATAATAGCGTTGGAAACTAAGAAAATGTAGCACACACACACATAAAAATGATACTATTATTTTTGGACAATTTTCCCCAGAAAAAACCCAACTTGGGAAAACCAATGGATTAGATGAGGGTTTTATTATTATTATGCAACAAAAATTTCAAGTACAATAAAATGATGCCAAACATGTGTTTCTATCTGAGAGAAATATTGACCAAAATATCAGAGGAAATTTTTATCCTCCTCTCCAAGCAATCTCGGCCTAGTGTGGGCTGAGAAACTGAACCCCGTAATTTTTGCGTTAACCTCTCGCTGGCCCTGCGTAGTCCCTTGTATGCTCAATTTGGAACTCCCTCTGAATTAGGCGTCCTTCCTGTCTTTATTGTTGGAAGTCTTTGTCCAGGCCCTCTGGAAATATTGATGGCCTTTAGTGCCTGAAACAACCCACTCCACACTTAAATCAAATTTCCCTTCTTGAGGCACAACGCAATCCCTACATAGCCTCCTGGAGAATAATTACGACCTCCTCTTCTGACTCCTCCGGAACTGAAACTCCTCCGAAAAATATCTATGTTTCCCCTCTTCCACCTATTACTCGATCACTGGCTTGATCACACTTATGAATCATCTACTACTGAGAAATCAAATTTCCTAGACCATTGGGTATCAACAACTGGTATCTTCTCTAAGTGCCTATCAACTTCTTCTTATAATCCTCTGCCGGAGTACCAATGACCAAGATTAAAACTTAACCAAGGGATAGGATCATATCAGAGCCGATCCGTGTGAGATTCTAGAGAATTCTCACTTAATTAATTCGAATTAATTAACCATATTCTCTAAGTTTAGACAAGAAATATTTAGAAATTGGCTAGTGATCTAATTAAGCCATCTCTGGGTGGAATTTCCATAAACGATTTCTGGGTTTTGGATATCTCATGTATTCTAGCCTCTTCACCAAATATCGTGGCTAGAACACATGCAATGCTTCAAAATCTAACAAAAACCTGACTTTTCTTTTGTTACAAATTTTCTAAAAGGGACTTTCATACATAACTTGACTCAAATAAACCATACAAGCATGAAGAACATGCTTTGTCTAGAATAATAATAATATCAATTTTTCTTTTTTTTTCTTTTTGTTCTTTCAAGATGATCTAGGTGGCTCGAGACACATGTGGAAATCTAAGAGGAATCAGGAAGGGTAAAAAATCAAAGTGTTTGGATTGTACTCAAACTAGGTTCATGTTGAATATGTCGTCGTCCTAATCGCAACGGTGTAAATGGTTTGTCAAACCGAGCTCGTATGCAAAAGATAAAGCTCTTCAAAGATTGACATCACAGGGGGAAGGGGGGCCCACATTGTGCCACATGGCATTCCAGTGAGCAAGTGGGACCCATAGTAGCCCATTAACCACTGACACATGCCATTTCCTCATTAGCCTCTTTAATCCTGCAAAAAGACAACAAAAAAGAAAATATCATTAAAAAAATATCAAAATCATTTTTAAATATGAAAAAAATGGTTATTAATAACCATATAGCAAAAGTCATATATATAAAGATTAATATGATTCCATCCAAATAACTTATCAAAAAATTTAAAACGAATTTTGTAAGATGAATATGGTTAGATTAAATGCCTTTTTGGGTATGGTTGTTATAACCATATATCCCATGGTTATTAAACAACCCCAAATTTAATACACCCTCTCCACTATACCATATGACATAACAAATTACATTAGTTGCGGCACCGGCTAGTATTGAACCCGCACCAGCCACGTGGGCCGGCCCACCACCATGCAGCTGCCCCATGTAACATAACAATCAAAACACATTACAAACAACCACATTTAATACAATGTAACTAACCCAAAATTTGCACCACTATTTAATGGGTTATGGTTATGTCAATAAAAATGAACGTTGCGTGTATTTTGGCGGGGGCAGGATTTGATCCCATGACCTCCCTGCCTCTAACCATCCACCAAACCATTACACCACAGGGGGTAGCTTTGTAAAGTCCACCACCCAGCCACCAAATAAATGCGTCCTCAGTGCAGCGCCGAAGGGGAGGAGGTAAGGACCGAATGACGGATTTGAGAATGGAGGTGTGGAATGAAGAAAGGAACCACGACGTAGTTCCAGGAGGGAGAACATGGCACGGAAATTGAGGCACATTTTTTAATTGTTTTGCAGGTGGAACCATGAACTTGGGAAAATCGCAAGCGAAACCATGATTGAGCTAAATTCTCAGGCGGGCGAAATTTTTCCAGTGTCCAAATTGGACAAATATTATGTCGATCCTACACCTCTCAGCGACATGAACCTGATGGCGTAGTTATAATTTTGATTTGAGCAACAAATCTTCATATGACCCGGAGGAGGGAATCTTTGAGGAATCTAGGGGAGATCTAAAAGATTCCTTAAGCCCCATATTTTCATTTTGTCAGAATTCAGAAATTTGACAGTCAATTTTATACTATTGGATGCCATGAATATAATGGTGCAATCAGATTTTCCATTTGATCATTTCATTTTGCGGCCACTTTTCAAAGTGGAGTGCAAGTGTCAACATTCAATGTGCGAGAAGTCATTTCCATGAGATCCAACGCCGCGAGATTGATAGTATGACAAGCTTCAGAATTTTGACATCCTTTCTTCAGATGGCCTCAGGATGTTAGGTATATGCAATGTGTTCATGTACTTCTTTTTGCTATGAGATGCATTGTGCTACATAGATCCCTGTTTGATGTTTGATGTGGGATCTTGTTTGCTTACTTGTTTTTATGGTTCCTGCTTGATGTGACATAGAATCATCTGTGAGATGTACTTCTTGTCATGTTTTTATTGAAATCTCTTTGTCATCATGTTAACGGGATACTTATGTTGTAGTCATGTGTCTGAATTGAGATCCCTTTGATGCCATGTTGGCGGGATGCTCATTATTGTCATATCGGAAATTGTGTCATACTGATAGGAGTCCTTTTTGAATGAGAGTTCCTGCAACGGAACATCTCTTGGAGCCACTCCTACGTGAGGACATATTCCTTTTATGATAGAGAAAACACATGCATGTACATCATCACTCTTTCAACACTTAATGCAGTGGCCTACACCATATTGACACAGGGGCCCGCAGACATAGTCCCTCCTAGACAAACTTTGTTATCAACGCCTTGTGTTCTATGTTGTTGATTCTTGTCATGTTCCTTTTTCATTACAACATGCATATATGTTCACTTATGCTATTTTTAATGAAATTCTAATCACATCATGAAAACAAAAGATCTTGGTTAAATCTGGGAGTTGAGTCAACTCGAATCAAGTTTGGTATCATAGCGGTCTTTGTGTGGATGTGAATTACAAGCATGAACAATAGAACGTGCAACGACAGAGGATGAAAAACGATGTATGAGACCATGCTCAAAATTTCCCAAAGGGTGGAAATAATGTATGAAGCTCTAAAAAAAGAGACGGAGGAAAACGAACGATTGCAGCTTCAGTTGTGAGCCACAGAAGAGGCCTTGGAAGAAATGAAGCACAACAAACATAATCTTCAAATAGAGAATGCTGAGTTGAAGGTGCTTCTACATGAAGAGAGAGGAAAAACAGAGTTTGCTACAATAGCTACAAGCTAAGGATGAGGCCTTGAAAAAGCTATAGTGTGACCCATGTGAGGTAAAAAGTAACTCTCTAAATTCATATATGTGTCCTGATGATGATTTCGTTGTTTTTGAAAGTCATACCACATGAATTGGCTCAAAATTGTTGAAGAAAATGGGTTATGGAGGAAAAGGCTTGGGCATTAATGGCCAAGGCATTTTCAACCCCATCAAAGTAGAAGAATTATGCCATCAAGCAGGGCTTGGGTATGTCAAGAAAGAAGTTGGGGAATCCACCAAGACAGACAGCGAACCACCAACAACAGATGATGAGAAGTCCTCATCAGTTCTTTCCAATTCGACAATGGAGGTAAAAGATGTTGATTTCCTTTCAGTTTCATCTTCACATAGTATGATTTCTATTGGAAATGTGGAGATACCAATTATAGGAACAAACACGAGGCTCCTTACCAGGATGAGGTACAAGGAGGAAAAATAACTTGGTGTTAATAACCAAGGCATAACTCAACCATTGGAGGTTGTGTAGAGACCTCAATTTGCAGGCTTGGGGTACACTGAAGGAGAAGGCTCGAAGGTGTCGGATTCTTTTGAGGCATCATCAAAATCGTCGAGGAAAGAGAATGATGGGAACACATCACCATCATCCCATGGCAGTGCCCATTGCAGGGAAAGAGCCGAGGCAAGCTCTCATCGCCATAATGACACCGGAGATGGCAAGGAAAGGTATAACCAGTTTCGATATTTGAATATTCATTTTGATTATAATCATGTTAATGATGAACATAAATCATGGAATCGAAAAACACGTGCCTTTTTTGGATTACATAACCATACATTTTTTAAGAGTTGGAAAAGAATAGCAACACACAAAAGGATTAGGCATGAAAGACCCTCTCAACAACAGGGAAAGAAACATGTTAAGCAGATCTAGTGGAAGAAGATGTATTGCAGTCATTGCAACAGAGGTGGCCATCAAAGAGCCACTTGTTGGAGGCTCCATCTAGAGCAACGCCTTAAAGACAAAGTGTCGATGCATGAACTAGATGAACTAGTTGTTCGACAAGTAAAACCACCATAAGGGGATGACCCATTCACATCGATAAGTGAAAAATGGTTTCTAGATATGTTAGCTTGTCATGGTCGTGCTTTTGTAAATCATTTGTTGCATTTCAAAATGTAAAAGTGATAACGTGTTTCCATCACTTGTTAAGCAACAATGATGTCTGGTCTTATTTTGAGTTGCATAATAAGCTGTGAAAGTGATGTCGTTCTTCCATCACTTGTCAAAGCAAAAATAGTGTTTGTCCTTATTGTTGTAAATCATGTGTTACAGTGATGATGTGTTTTCCATCACTTTTTGAAGCAATAATGATATGTTGGCCTTGTTTTTGTAGCTAGGGTTTTGTTTCCATTTCGATGTAAACTTGACCACTGAGTATATTATGAAACTAGCTCACAAAAAGATAGAAAAGGTAGATGAATACCTTATAACTCAGTCTCTTTGAGGAGGCAACCTCCTTTACATTACATAAATGAACAATTCTTTGATGATACAAATGACAAGACCTCCTTTGTATATATAGGAGTCTAAAGGGTCATAATATAATAAGAGCCAACATAACAATAATAATGTAAGGGCACAATACTAACAATAGTGGGCTTCTATGGGGCACAATAATAACAATATGGGGACTACATGGGTACAATAATAGAATAAGGGGGTTATACCAATAACAATAAGGGGTTACACTAGTAGTATAGGGGCCTAACATGCCCCTCTCCTTCAAAAAGTGTTGTCCTCAACACTTGAGAAGTTCTTGATGCTTTTGTATAAAATTCTTGTCCTCCCATGTGGAATCTTCAGCGGGTAAGTTCTTCACTTGATGAGATACTCTGAAATTGATCGATTTCGTAGCGGTCGGGTTCTTATTTCTATCACTGCTCCAGCTCCAATATGATTTTTCCTTCCTCTTCAAGTTCTGGCAATATTGTTTGGATTGGTATCTTCTACAACTTTTGAATGAGTGGCCACACTTCTTCGTCCTTCTTCCATTCATCCCTTGTTTCGTTTATCCAATCTGGTTGGATAATAGAAATAGCACAAAACAATGCTTCCACATCCTCATCCTTTCTTGAGAGTGTACTTGCAACAAAATTTTGCTTCCATTTTCTATAGATGATGTCAAAGTCATAACCCAACATATTTGTGACCCATTCTTCTAAAGATAATATTTGTTCTAAAAGATAATATTTGTTCTAAAAAGTATTTAAGAATATCATGATCCATTTTTACCTTGAAGTGTCTTCCCATTGGGTAAGGTCGCCATTTCTTAAGTGCATGTAGTATTGCCAACATTTCTTTCTCATAAATAGCTTTCTTGAGATGTCGCCGTAAAAATACCGAATCACCTACATCAAAACTTTTTTCACTGCGATGTTGATCTACCTGTTGTTTCATTCGATTCTGCACCAAAGTGGTGTTATCCTTTAAAAGTTGGAGAACTTGTTGTTGATGCTCGATGTGATCTTTCACTACATGAACACTTTTCTTCTTGAAATATCCTTCTATCTTTAGAGTTTGAGGAGTGGTAATTTCTTCCAATGCTTACAAGATATGGTCGGATTCATTTCTTGATGCTCGATGTAATCTTTCACTTCTTGAACATTTTTCTTCTTGATATGTCCTTCTATATTGATAGTTTGAGGAGTGTGGCCAATGCATTACAAGATATGGTCGGATTCATTTCTTCTTTCTCAATATGATCTTTCACTTCTTGAACCTTTTTCTTCTTGATATGTCCTTCTATCTTGAGAGTTTGAGGAGTGGTAATTCTTGCCAATGCTTTACAAGATATGGTCAGATTCATTTCTTCTTTCTCTGGGGTTTGTTCCTGGTGTATATCTTCTTCTTTTGATGTTTCTTTATCCTTTTCTTCCCCCTCTTCATAATCTATGTAAAATAATTGTTATGGTATGTTCTATGCTTATAACAGTTTACTTCTTTTTCTTATTATATTCCACAGATTAGAAATCACATGTACATAAAGTAAAGTGCAGATAGAACATTAAATGATCGACAAAAAACGAGCCCAGACAAGAGACACAAGATGTGGCGGCTAGCCAGGGACAAACCCCACAATGTGTGGGGAAACGCTTTGATTAAATCTTCTTTTATCTTCAATAATTCAGCAGAGAGAAATAATACAATAAATTTGATTTATATCAGCAGTAGCAAACCCTAGATTAGCGACATCAACTTAGTGGCTTCATCACCAAATTAGGGCAGACGATATCTCACAAATCGACCGTCGAATTGGCTTGATTCCACCACCAAAAGTTGTGTCTTTCAGAGGAGGTTCATATGAGGAGATCTTCTGGTCCACGCAGGTCAAACTTCACTTCTGCAGTTGTAGTTTCAGTTTCAGCAGCTTCCTTCAAACTAGGGCAGTGGATATCTTGCAAACTGTCCATCAGATTGACTTGATTCCACCACCAAAGGTTGCGGCTTTCAGAGAAGGTTCAGATGAACCTACATCGCAGTTCAGATGAGGACATCTTCTATTCCACGTAGTTCATATTTACTTCTGCAGTTGTAGCTTCAGTTTCAGCAACTTCCGGCTTCACATGTGTGAGGGAGAGACCCTTTTTTTCACAGTAGAGAAGAGACTCTTTTCTACACAGTAGAGAGAGAGAGAGAGATGTGATGAGATGAGTGATTCCAAATGAAGAAAAGTCCTCCTATATTTATACACAATATTGGTGTTTGAATGGATGCGACTGTTGGGCGTTTGAGTCTACATGAGTTGTAGGTCAGCTTGATAATAATTCGATAATCAAAATAAATTTATATCTCCATGAATATTTATCGGAATTGGATGATCTTTATATCAATCCTACACATCTCGACGAGAGGAATCTAATAAAAACATTATCAGCGATGAATAAGATGACCCACATGAAGTTTGGCCCTAGTTGCCAATTTTAACACTCCCTCTCAACTAGGGAGAACTTCATCTGCAATCTGTCTACCGGTCGTTACTATTCATCCATCAAATGCACTGCCTTGTACAGTCTGACCCTTGCCCTGCTCTTCTCTATTCTACCTATTCTTCTTTGTCTTGTTCTACCCTGTATTGATCTATATGGCTTTTCTCTGTTATGCGCTGCTCTGCTTTGTTCTATTCTGCTCTGCATTTGTCTGAATGATGAAGAAGAAGAAATGATCGAGGATGTATCATACTAACTCAAAGTCAATCTCAGAGTATGTACCACTGGTCCCAGACCAATCTCAACCAACCCGAATTCAGCATCATAGTGAGTACAACTCCACTGGTCCTAGACCAATATCATCCTCCACTGACTCAAAGTCAGTCTCAGAGTACGTACCACTAGTCCCAAACTAGTCTAAACCGATCCGAAGTCAGCTTCATAGTAAGTACCACTCCTACCACTAGTCCCAGACCAGTATCGCAGTCTCAGAGAGTGTACCACTGGTCCCAGACCAGTCTCAATCGACCCGAAGTCAGCATCATAGTATGTACCACTCACTGGTCCCAGACTAGTACTGCACTGACACGAAGTCAGTCTTAGAGTATGTACCACTAGTCCCAGACCAGTCTCAACCAACCCAAAGTCGGTGTCATACTATGGTACAACTCCTACCACTGGTCCCAAACCAGTATCATTAATTCCAGATCAATGGAGGTCATCCTAGCGTAGGGAGTACGATAGATACAACGATGCATCCATTGGTACTACTATGGTCCCTAACTTCATTTCCCTGCTCATTGATCAGATGAGAGGTACTTCCCATGAGTCCCAGACTACATGGGTATGATGCCTCGATAGGAGAACTAATCAAACATGTCCTCACAGGAGAACACATCAATCCTGCTACAATCGCTATGGAGAACACATCAATCCAGGCCACCATGGAGAACACATCAATCCAAGCCTCACAGGAGAACACATCAATCCCGCTACAATTGCCATGGAGAACACATCAATCCAGGCCTCACAGGAGAATACATCAATCTTGCTACACAAGAGAGTGAATCATCCTATTCCACAAGAGAGCGAATCATCTTGTTCTAGTGCGCACCACCAGGGGAGGGTGAGTCACCTTGTGGTCGTATGTTGCTCCAGTAAGAACCGCAAACCCTTAGAGCTCCTAGAGCTTAATGTATGCAACATTTAGGACCCTTGTACAAGGGTTTCTTGACGACTCCAAGTCATTTGGGAAAATCACAGATTAGATCTTTCCTCAAGGCTCTAACAAGGTGTATCGACCTGTACATCATCTTAATGTGATGGAGCCTCCTTGCTCATCGACTTACCATATCCCAGATGATGTCTATCTGCTGGAGCAATCGACGAATATGGGATTCCTCAATAATCGAATCCCACCTCTGGTTTTTACAGAGAATCACAGTGGTATCCAATGTAAATCCAAACAACTCACTGAAGAGCTTTCGCAACCAGACTGCCTCACAAGAGGCCATGCAAGCAGCAATATATTCTGCTTCAGCAGTGCTCAAAGCCACCGACTTCTGCTTCCTGCTTATCTAGGATATCGAAGTAGATCCCAAGGTGAAACAACACCCGGAAGTACTCTTACGGTCCACCACACTGCCTGCCCAATCAACATCAGTATATCCAAGTAGCTCACATCTCTGGCAGTGTATCTTAACCCATTAGTAATTATGCCACGAAGATATCTCAGAATATTATTGGCATCAATCTATTGAGGCTCAACCAAATATGATCTCACAATGTTAACTACAAAACATATGTTCGGACGGAGGTTCACCAAGAACATCAATGCAAATGATTTTATGAAACTCAGAAGCATTTCCCAAATCTGGTCCGATATCACTACCATATAACTTCTAAAAGTTAAGATCCTTGAGGTAGTCACAGGCTTGCATTCCATCATACCAAATTTTTCCAATATCTTTACCACATATTTTCCTTGAGATAGGAAAATTTCCCCTGGCTTCTACCACACTTCAAGTCCTTGGTCATTCATTTCAAATTCAGAAGCCAACTCTCGCTTACATTTGTGAATGAGAGGGTCTGCACTTGTTAGAAATAGGTCATCCACATACAACACTAGTATGAGAGGCTTGTCATCTTCAACCTCAAAGTAAAGGTTAGGATTGACTTCACTCCTAGTGAATCCCAGCTTCATCAAGTAGCTATCGATCCTCTCATACCATGCTCGGGGTGCTTGCTTCAGCCGATAGGAGCCTTCTTCAACTTGCATACATGAGATTTTCAATCATAAATCTCAAAGCCTTTGGGTTGCTCCACATAGACCTCTTCTTTGATCGAATCGTTCAAGAACGCGGTCTTGACATCCATCTGATGTAGGTTCCATCCTTGTGAAGCCACAATGGCTATGATCAAGTGGATGGTCATATATCTGGCAACATGTACAAATATCACATCATAGTTTATACCTTCCTTCTAGGAGAAACCACGAGCAACAAAACGAGCCTTATACTATTTCGTACTTCCATCTGCTGCAGCTTTATCTTGTAAAGCCATTTTGAAGTAACAATTGTCTTGTCCTAGGGTCTGGGAACTATTTCCCAGACATCATTCTCCATAATGGTCATAGCATCCTTCCATACTTTATGCCTGACGACATCTGAGAATGATGAAGGCTCATTTTGTATGATTGTGCTCATACTGGTCAGGTATCCCTGATACCTGTTGGGTTTCTTACTTTCACGGAAGGTTCTTCGAGGTGCAGCATGTCTTTCAGCGTCATCAAGTAGCCCCTTAAGCCATGAAGGCCTCTTCCTAAAAGAGGAAGGCTTAGGTGGATAAATAGGATCCATCGGTTCTTCCACATCAGGCATTGTTACATCAACTACCCATAGAGACAACTTCCACAATCATATGGTGCCACAACATTTTGCTCTGGAATATGTGGTGTAGTAGTCTCCCTCTTAATGCCAACCTTAGGTATGCTTGAGTGAACCAGCTGTAATATATTGGATGTCTTGCTTAAGCTTGAGGGGAATAGTCCCCTTTTGAGCTTTCCTTCGGCACATCCCGAACATACACCTTCTTTTTCTACTTGGAATTCGGGCATCCCTATTACCATATGTCTTACATCGGGTAGATCTTTGTAATGAAGGTAGGCAAACCTCTAATGCCAAAGTTCGGACTGAAGAGATGTGTCATAAGACATGACACCTACTTGACTTTCATCGACATGATATAATGAATCAACACGAAACCCAAGAGTAGAGGCATCTTTAACATTATTTTTCAATACACGTACCTTGCCATCGTTGAAGGTTACCTTGTAGCCTTTGTCTTCCATTTCCGAGATGGACACCAGGTTCTTTTTTGAGGTCAGGTGCATTTAATACATCCTGGAATTTCTAGCCTTCTTGAATGGTTGTCCTCTTCCTTGATTTCCAGCATTCCTTTTACCTTTTCTATTGAATTTTCCATCCCTTCGATTACCATGAGAGGGATTTTGATCATCGTCACGGCGAGAGTCCTTTCTATCATGGCATTCCCTTGCATAGTGATCTGCTTTATTGCAAATGTAACATCGTCCTTTTCTTCCACCCTTAGGTTCAACCTTCCTTTTGATTTAGTCCTGGAATTATTTCTTTTCTTAGCATGAGAAGAAAAGGCAGCAATAGGACCTTTAGGTATGGGCATTTCTTGCTCTTCTACCCTTGTTTCTTCTTGAATGCATCTAGCCATTAATTCATTGAAACCAGAAATTACATGATTGTTCAGAAGAGTAGTCCTAAACATGTACCATTCGGATGGTAATCCTCCAAGAGTCATGATTGCCATTTCTATGTCAGTAATAGTCTCCCCAATAGATAGGAGATCGTTCTTGATCTCGCTGATTCTCAAGAAGTATGCTTGCATACTCTCATCTTTACCCTTCTTGATTTCCCTCAGTTTATTTCTAAGAAACAAAACTTGATTTGCATCATTTACTTTAAATAAACTCACCAGTGTATCATAGATTTCCTTGGAGGTGTTTAGGTCGGAGATGTAGGCCACCAAGTGCTTGTCGATAGAGTTTCGGATGATCTTCTCTATTTTGACTTTTCGTTTTTTCATTTGTTCTAGGCAGCAGCGGATGCATTTGATGGAGGCTCAACAATATTGCCTCTTATATGGTCCAACACTCCTTGATCTTCTAGGGTTAAATCGATAGACATCTTCCATCCGTGATAGTCAGTGTTCTCACGGAGCTTGTCTTCATTAGGAAAGAGTGTCGAGGACCCCATAGTTCTTTTAGGATAGCCTTGTCAATCTTCTCTTCGGTGATTGCTCTTGCTCTTGCTCGGGCTTTGTCTTCACCTCAGCTCTGATACCATGTTAATTTATGGTATGTTCTATGCTTATAACAGTTTACTTCTTTTTCTTATTATATTCCATAGATTAACAATCACATGTACATAAAGTAAAGTGCAGATAGAACATTAAATGATCGACAGAAAACAAGCCAAGACAAGAGACACAAGATGTGGCGGCTAGCCAAGGACAAACCCCATAATGTGTGGGGAAACCCTTTGATCAAATCTTCTTTTATCTTCAATAATTCAGCAGAGAGAAATAGTACAATAAATCCGATTCAATAGCAAATCCTAGATCAACAACATCAACATTACCGACTTCATCATCAAACTAGGGTAGACGATATCTCACAAATCAATCGTTGGATCGGCTTGATTCCACCACCAAAAGTTGCATCTTTTAGAGGAGGTTCAGATGAACCTACAACACAGTTCAGATGAAGATTTCTTTTGGTCCACACAAGTCAAAGTTCACTTCTGCAGTTGCAGCTTCAGTTTCAGCAGCTTCCTTCGAACTAGAGCAGTGGATATCTTGCAAACTATCTGTCAGATTGACTTGATTCCACAACCAAAAGTGGCGGCTTTCATAGAAGGTTCAGATAAACCTACAACGCAGTTCAGATGAGGAGATCTTCTAGTCCACGCAAGTCAATCTTTACTTCTGCAGTTGCAGCTTCAATTTCAGCAGCTTCTGGCTTCACATGTTTGAGGGAGAGACCCTTTTTTGCGCAGTAGAGAAGAGACTCTTTTCTGTGTAGTAGAGAGAGAGAGAGATGTGACGAGATGAGTGATTCCAAATGAGGAAAATTCCTCCTGTATTTATACACAATGTTGGTGTTTGAATAGATGCCACTGTTGGGCTTCTGAGCCTACATGAGTTGTAGGTTGGCTTGATAATAATTCCATAATCAAAATAAATTCATATCTCCATGAATACTTATTGAATCGGATGATATTTATATCAATCCTACACCTCTCAATGAGAAGAATCTAATAAAAATATTATCAGCGATGAATAAAATGACCCACATGAAGTTTGGCCCTAGTTTCCAATTTTAACAATAATTTCTTCTCAGCACAGTTATGACCTTTAGTGCATTTGCTATCACAATTGTAACAAAGCCCTTTTTCTCTTTTTTCTTATAATTGTTGTAGTGTCACCCTTGTAGGTTGTGAAAGGTAGGAGAAAAAACACTTCCATGTTTATAGTTGTGAGGGGCAGAATTCATTGTTTCCATAATTTTGCTTTCCACCTTTCTTGCCAACCTGAATGCCTTCTCCAATGAATTAGGTCCCAAAGATGAATCTCATGTTCACTGTTATCCTTTAAAGTCCTTATGGAGACATCAATCCTCTGCTTCTCTGGAATATCATTTTCCCTTATATTCAATTTTTGAAAGTCCTTAATGTGATTTTTCATTGAACACTTTTGTTTGAGATTTATCAATTGGCTAAAAAAGGTGTTTCTCTTTGTATCCTCATAATGTGCTATCATTTCCCCCGTGAAAATTGATCACGTAACAAGTTGTTTACGAGAACAAAACCCTTTATACCATAAAAACTGATCTGGTTCTAAATATGAAGATGAAATACATACCTTTTGTAACAGTGGTACACCATGTAGATCAAAATATTTCTCCATCTGTAGTACCAAATTTATCGGATCCTTGCCATCAAACTTCCTCATCTCGCTTTTTCTTGATTTTAGGAGCTCGATCTTGAAACAACTATAACTTTGTACTTTTGGATCTTTAAGTTCTAAAATCGTGACCTGTAGTAGCCCTCCGCGTCCTCGTTCCAATGCCACCAGTCTGATCGAAATTGTATTCTCCAAGAAAGCGTTATGCACAATCTCCCAAGATGACCTGATTATATACCTTTTAAGAAGAGCGAACTTATATAAAGTGCCACGTATCCCTGTTTTGAACTTACATTCTGAAAAATATATACAGGGAACTACAGTCCGTCCTCTTTCTGTAACTTCTTACGAAATTTCAATTTGTTGCTTAAAACAAAAGTTATGACTATTTTCCCAGATCACCTGTTTGGAATGTAATTCAAGAGTCTACTAAAAGGCCAACTTCCTGTTGTGGCCACCAACAACCCCCCTCCTTATTTAGTATTAGCAATAACACTAGGTAAGTGGGGACCCTTAGTAAAAATTCAAAAATTCAATTAAAACTCATGTATTTTACTCCTTAAGAAACATCGCATCGCGCAAAACTGATAGGGCATTCGCTTATGAGTAAAAATGATAAACTACGAAAGTGCGACGCTAATTACATCGCATCGCATGCATTAAGAAACGTTCATATTGGAAAACCTTAAAAAATCGCCGATAGCCGATATGCGATATCGCATATCGCAATATCGCATACCATTTAACGATTTTAATGATCTACGATCTTGCGATCGCGCGATATTGCGATCTGCGATTCTGCGATCGCGCGATATTGCGATCTGCGATTCTGCGATCGCGCGATATTGCGATCTGCGATAAGCGCGATCGGGCAACCCTGCGATAATGCAACACTGCGATGCTGCGATGCGAATCACAGAAACTTTCCATCGCAGATTTTCCCCAGCTCAATATTCAAGAAAAGTTGTCCATAAACCAAAAATTGGATATGCGCTTTAATGATAATTAATGAATGACACGCCAGTTGTTAATGAAAGACGGTTTTGTGTTTTTCGAAGAGTCAGTTCACGTCAGGTGGCATGTTTTTGTACATTCGTAGAGCTTAGAGCCTTCTTGTCAATTTTTAATATCATTACTCTCTCCTTATGTGTGAACTGCAGGAATGAAAAACAGAAACAACATGAAGCAATGTGCAGGAAGCGATAAAGGAAAAGGGTAAAGCTCCAATGCTCAGAAACAGAGAAGAGATGCCCTCATGAACGGATAGCGCATACAACGGAGCCACAAATTCACAGAGCGTCGTTGAGCTGTCCATTACAGATCTTTCACTCACAGCCATGGCTGAATGAGTAGTTTAACAATGCTAATATCAACAGGCGGTTTAACGCTCAAGGTTAGAAGCTCACGAAAGCAGTATGTTTACAAAATTTTGAAGCTTATACCCGGTGAAGGAAAAGGCGCTAAAGGCGAAAAACGCATCAGAAAGGCCCGAATCAAAGAACGGAGGCAGTTTCCGATACGTTGAGAAAATTGCTCAAAAAGCAAAGTCCCTAACTGCTCAGTCACTCATAAGCCCGGAAAACGCAAGAAAGCAAAGGCAGAAGCAATTCGAGGATTAACCGAGTGGAACTTGGATTATTACTGGGCATACACAGTAAATCCACATAGCCAAATGATGACTTTCAAGTATATCTTCTATTTTGCTGAAAAGATGGTGCCAGCTCTTACCATTTCTGTTTGCTTAGCTCAACCAAAAGCGGAAGACAGTCAGCCGACTCTACCCAGGTAAATATTGAATGCTCGCAACATTAAGGAGCAAATGCAGAAATAGTTAGATATTAGATTTAATTTTTAGAAATAGTTTTGCTTAGAAAAAGGGCGGTCATTTAAACCGTATCCTGAATCTGTGTAATTAAGTTATTTAGTTAGTAGTATTTAAACCCTTCTCATGCATTTAGAGAAGGGTCCAGAAATTTATCAAAAAATTGTCCTTAGAACATGCACTTTTGCACTCTCAGAGGAGGTTTTGGTGAATGAATGGATCAAGATTTTTTGATGTTTGCATTTGATGTTTGCTACTGATGTTGCACTTTTGTACTCTTAGTAGATGTTAGAGCAAGGAGAGATAAATCATTGTTGCTTGAAGCTTATGAGTAGGATCAGTCATAAATGGTACTTTTATCTCTTGATCGTTTCTGCTTATATGTTAAAGTAATAAATAGTTTTTAGTTGTTTATGTATTATTGCATGAATGCTTGAGTTATCATTTGGAACTTTTGTACAGTGATAGCTATTTATTTATGTTTAATATATGAATAGCTCATTATGCGATATGCTGTTCACAACTGTTTCGTCTAACTTCTTATGAGAAGTGGTTCATATTAATTGATTTCCTTTCTTATAATCGTTGAATGATCTTTATTACCAGTTGTTATTTGAAATCTCTTTAGATCGCATAATAGAAGAATTACAGCCCGGGTTAGTATAGATTTAGATGTGCTGTTTATTAGATTACAATAGCATAGAATTAGATTAAAGTTTGAATTAGAATAGCTTAGATAGGAATTTTTAGATCAGCAACATCGAATTCTACACACACACACACATATTGGGATACTGGTCCCATTATCCCCAGTCGGACCCGCCATACCAAACGGATAAGGAGCTGCCAAAAAAGGTCCGGACCGAGCGGGTATCCCCCTTGTTGTTGACCCGATTTTCGGGGCTTCAACATATTTGTCGCTAGAAGGAGGGCCTGAACTATGAATGGCAAGTAAATCCAAATCTGAATACCATTCTGAGAGTAAATCGCCCTCATCATCTCCCCCGACTTCCCCATTACACTTAAATATAGAGTCAGAAGTCGCTCGAGTATCAACTGCTGCTACACACCCTAATATTTCAGAACAATCTACCGTTGAACTTCCTGAAGTCGAATCCCTGATTCACAAAGTTCAGCGATTTTCCATTTCTCCTCAGAGGTCTGATAAATCTCAAGGCAGCGTGACTTCGCAGTACAACCCTGCTCATCCCCTGACCAGGCTAAAGAGTGAAAAGTTTGGCGTCCAGCCAACCGAATTACCTCTTCCCACCAGGAAAAGAGCGAGGAAATCACCGCAAGAGTTTGACACTGAGACTCTTTCGTCAGCATCGTCCATCTCAACTACTTCACCGCGAAGTCAATCATCCACACCTCCACTCCAGATCATCGTCCATTAATCCACTGGAACCCCCACAACCCCTCTTCAATCATCTACAATCGTAGTATCCTCATCCTCCCAGCCACAGGGATCATCTTCTGCACTTTCCTCTGTTAGCAGTTCAACAATGGCCCAGTCTCCATGGAATAACCCTGGGGCAGTCTTAATGCCTGCACCCTTGAGTCAAATACCGGCCCATCCTGAGAAATGGCTGCCTAAATTCAATCCCGAGGTAGGCATGCTAGTAGAAGAGCACATAAACAACTTCATGCTTTCCATTAATCTCAATGGAATTACTAATGAAGATTCTTTTGTTCGGCTTTTTCCCTATACACTGCAAGGAACAGTCGGGTCATGGTACTTTTCATTACCCTCCGGATCCATCACAAGTTGGGACATCTTCCAGGACCAATTCCTAACCAAGTTTGGTGATGACAGGTCGACGAAAACATTAATCAATGACCTATCCAATCTTAAAGCCGAAGCTAGAGAGCCTATCAAGGATTTCAATTTACGGTTCAACAAAATTTTCAACAAAATTCCTACTGCTTCCCAGCCCAGCGAAGAAGTACGATGTGAATGGTATATTACCGCTCTACCATCGAACATAGCAATCTTCGTGGACAGGGCAAATAAAATAACCTTAGCTGATAACATGAAAGAGGCGATAGCAGTAGAGAAACGAATAATAGCCCTGGAAAAGAGATCCGCGATAGAGGAACGTAAGTCCAAAAAAGTCACCTTCAAGGAAGACTCCAAGAAGAAACAAGCAAAAGATCCTTTTGATTTGGAAGGATTGCAGAAAGTTCTAAAGACCATGTCCAATGAAATGGTCGACATAAAAAAGCAAGTAGCAGAAACTTCTTCGAAAAAGCCCTACAGAGCTTTTAAAAGAGGTCCTTCAACGGATGCAAAGCCACCCAATGCCATTTCAAATGCTGAATCCGAGGAAGAGGAAGAAGAAATTGCCACTGAAGGGAAGACTGATGACGAAGAAGTGGTGGAATTACAAGGAATGTGGGATTTCATCCTCCCACAAGAAGAAGATCAAGAAGTATTTCCAGTTAGCACACGAAGAAAAAATCAGCTTGATCCTCCCCAAACTACCCCTAAGCTGAAGAGCGCAAGCTCTGCAACAAAGGATAAAGTCGCAACAAAGAAAACGACATCTAAAGCGACTCAAACTAGCCCAGTCCAAGCAGATGAAACAACTCCATCTAAAACACTGATAGTGTCGGATGAAATGGAGTACAATATTATTGGTGACATGAAGAAGACTAGGCTAATATTACGAACTGAGCAAGTTGAAACATCAACATAAGATAATGATGAAAGAATTACATGCCGTGCTAGTTGCACCTTTGCTTGTTGCTGTACTTTCTCAAGCTTCCCATAATATGGGAAGACCTCCAACTAATGCGATAAATAAGATTGATCCAAATGACATCGCCTTAATTAGAGGAAGATCAAGATCTCACACTCCCCCGTTTCTCCTTACTTATGAAATCTTCAATAAAAATGTGCACAATTGTTTGGTAGATTCCGGTGCTTCATCGAATATTTTACCCAAATCTATATGTGCCAAGTTAAATGTTCAACCAAAAAAATCCGCAGTGCGCATAGTTCAGCTAGATCGATCTCAAGTTGAAGTGATTGGCGAACTAAATCAAGTAACCATAAGATTGTCATCCAACCCGAAGGTATGCCAGGTTATTGACATTCTAGGTGTCGATATCCCATAATTCTATGGCTTAATTCTTAGCAGGGATTGGTCAGAAAAACTCCATGGATACTTCGCAACTGACTGGTCGCACATGTAGCTGCCCTACAACAGTAAAACGAATCAAATAAAAGTTGAACGAGAGCTACACCAGAAGTACATAGTAACGGAGTTAGAGGGAGAAAATGAATCGGTAGTGTATAACAACAACATTATTGGCAATTACTCGGTAGATTCTTTCCTCGGCAATTTCAATGCTCATGCGTCACCCTATTTAGAACACTCTGTTTTGTCCCAAGTCAAAAAATTTTCTCGAACTGATAGTTCGAAATGTATCAATTTTTTAGATAAACCTGTAAATAAATCTTTGTTTTGGAAATTATTTTTTGATGGCTCTAGATCTAACGAAGGAACAAGAGCAGGATGCGTTCTGATTAGTCCAGAAGGAGTTAAGATCATGCTCACATGCAGAATCGAATTCGATTGCACAAACAATACAACAGAATACGAGGCTTTGGTTCAAGGCCTATACAAAGCAATCGGGTTAGATGTCAAGTATCTTCAAGTTTTTGGAGACTCTGAGATTGTGGTTAAACAGGTACGTAACACTATACATTGCTTATCAGGTCACTTAAAACACTATCAATCTTTAGTACAAGATCTGACTGAGCATTTCATAGCGTTTAATATTTCTTCAATCCCCAGGCTCCAAAACGCAAGTGTAGACCTTTTGGCTAACATAGCTTCTAAGATTATTCCCTCCGAAGATTTTAGTCCAGATAGATTCTCAATAGAATTAATCTTTAGATTGTCCATTCCTGACAACATCACAAATTGGAGAGTATTCAATGACGATCCTGATATCGTAAATTTCTTCACGTCTGAAGGATCCTACTCCAATCAAATAATTGACGAAGACCAGCACGATCGACAATTGCAACAAAATAACACTAATAATGCTATACCTAAGTCGGTGGTCAAGTTAGAAGACTTATACGATTTGAAAGATCGGTTTAAGAGGTCTACCAATTCAAAACTCCAAAGTTCAACCTTGAACTATGAATTAGTAAACCTAGGGACCGATGCTAAACCACAAAACATTAATCTAGGCCTCGGCCTAGCCCCTGAAGAGAAACTAGCGTATATTCGTCTTTTGAGACAATATAAAAATGTTTTTGCCTGGAATTATGATGAGCTGAAAACATACGACACTTCTATCATCCAGCATACTATTCCCATGATCGATAATGAAAAACCTGTCCAACAAAAGCTGAGAAAGATCCACCCCAATTTAGAAAATCAGATAAAAACTGAGCTCAATAAGTTATTGAAAGCCAGGATAATCTTTCCCGTCAGACATTCCAAATGGGTCTCCAATATGGTACCCGTTAGAAAGAAAAACAGAGATATTAGGATTTGCATTGACTTTCGGAACCTTAACAAAGCCTGTCAAAAAGATAATTTTCCTCTACCACCTATGGAACAGATACTGCAGGCAGTGGCGGGCTCAGAATTAATGTCTTTCTTGGATGGATTTTCAGGATACAATCAAGTGTTGGTACATCCTGATGATCAATTGAAAACCACATTCAGAACTAAATGGGGCACATACGCATATCAGAAGATGCCATTTGGTTTGATTAATGCTAGTGCCACATTTTAGAGAGCCATGGATATCGCATTCAAGGGTTTAGTCAATAAATATGTAGTAATTTATTTGGATGATATAACAGTGTACTCGAAGAAGCGAAGCGACCATCTCAAAGACCTGAAACAAATCTTTCAACGATGTTTAAGGTATGGAATTTCACTTAACCCAAAGAAATCTTTCTTCGCACTAAGTGAAGGGAAACTTCTAGGATTCATAGTGTCAAAATCCGGTATTCACATTGATCCCGACAGAATCAAAGAAATTTATGAAATATCCCTTCCTCATAACAAAAAAGCCATGCAATCTTTCCTTGTTCAAATCAATTTTGTAAAGAGATTCGTTCCAGATTTTTCACAAATCGTGTCTCCTTTGAAAAACATGATTAAAAAGAATTCAAATTTTAAATTGGGTCAAGATGAACATGAAGCATTCAACCTGATCAAGCAAGATATTATTAATGCTCCATCTTTAGCGACTCCGAATTTTTCAGAGCCTTTTATTTTATACACATTTGCCTCAGATAAGTCATATGCTGCGATTCTAACTCAAGCAAATCAAGAAAAAGCGGAAGCTCCAATTGCGTTTTTTAGCTCAAATTTACAGGGTGCTGAACTAAATTATTCAGACGTGGAGAAATAGGCTTATGTTGTTTTCAAAGCGGTCAAATACTTCAGACCTTTCTTACTTAAAACCCATACTAAGATCATAGTACCGTTTCCAGCGGTAAGGAATCTGCTAGTACAAAAAGATGTGGGTGAGAAAAAAGCCAATTGGGTTACTTCCTTACAGGAATATGACATTGAGATCAAACCAGCAAACATTGTAAGAGGTCAAGGCTTCTGCAAAATGCTAGCCGGAGCATCGCAAATTTCTGAAATTCCATCTGAAGAGGTACAAATGTGTGAGGTAAGCCTAAACGATGCAGAATCATTATATGTTGATGTCATTTATTATCTTAAGAATGGGTATGCTCCTTCACACCTTGATCATACTAAGAAAAGGGCTCTAAGGTTGAAAGCCAAACAATATCAACTCATAAATGATATTCTTTTTAAAAAAAATTATGATTCTGTTCTTCTTAGGTGTCTTGAGAAAGCTGAAGTTGAAAAAGTTTTGCAGGAACTCCACGATGAGCCAGCAGGTAGACACTATGCTGGACATGCTATTACACATAAAATCTTACGCGCAGGATATTCCTGGCCCACGTTGTTTAAAGACTCGCACAGTTACGTGAGAAGGTTTCAAGTCTGCCAGACTACTGCTGGAAGGCAAAAGAAGCCGTCCCTGCCACTACAGCCGGTAAACATCGAGCAAACTTTCAGTCAGTGGGGCTTGGATATAATAGGTGAGATCGTTCCTCACTCTTCTAAGCAGCATAGATACATCCTCACAGCAACAGATTATTTTACTAAATGGGTAGAAGCAGTTCTGCTCAAGATGGCTAATTCTGAAAATATCATTGAGTTCATAGACCAATTTATAATCACCAGGTTTGGATTACCATCCGCTTTAATGTTTGATAATGCATCATACTTTTCTGGAAATGCAATGACTGAATTTGCACTTAAAAGAGGATTCAAACTTAAATATTCGGCCAATTACTACCCGCAAGGTAATGGGTTAGCTGAGGCAACAAATAAAAACCTAATCAGGATTATTAAAAGAACAGTTGACCAAAATCAAAAGAATTGGCACAAGGCTTTGATATATGCTTTATGGGCAGATAGGATAATACAAAAAGCTTCTATCGGTACTTCTCCCTTTAATTTAGTTTATGGGAAAGAAGTGGTCTTTCGACTCACTTAGCCATTTCCTCTTTGTCTTTAGTACAATACATTGATGAAGTACCCACTTCCTCCTTACAACTAAGACAAATGGAAATAATTAAATTAGAAGAACAACGAGAACAAGCTAAGAAAACGCATGCTCATCATCAAGCACTAGTAAAATCCTCTTTTCATTCAAACATAATGACCAGAAAAGATTTTCAGATGGGAGATTTAGTTTTAAAATGGGACAAGGCTCATGAAGAAAAGGGCAAACATACAACATTTCAAAAGATGTGGCTTGGTCTTTTTCAGATTGTTGAAGTCATAGGTCCATCAATGTTTGTGTTACAGGATTTAGCAGGTAAGAGGGATCCTTTGCCTATTAATGGACAAATCCTCAAGAAATATTTTCCATAGAAGATTATTCTTCTATTTTTGTAGAATAGTTTTTATTTTTTTCATAATAAAACCCATTGTGAATGGTTACATTAGGCATTTACGAAAAAGACACCAATTCTCTTTCAGATTTTGAACTTTTCGCTTGTATAAATAGCAAATCTTTTGGAAAACTGATCTTTATTATTGACAGATACAGTTAAAAACTTTAGCCTAGATATGATACTAGTTTCAACTTCAAAGAATTTGATGAAAGTAACCTTTAGTGAAGAAATTTTTTTATCTCAGTACAATGAAATGTATCAATAACAAAAATAAAGATTCTCTGTAGAACAGCTATTTCCAAAAAACTCTATTATTTTCGTCCAGAGCTATCTTAAGGAAACAATGACTTCCTCCCTGCTAAGGAAATTGCAGCCTTCAGAGGAATAATCCAAGGATACACTTTATCTTGAAGAATGAGAGGTCTCATCACGAACCGGCTTATCATTATCATAGATATTATAACTTGCTGACTTTGCCAATACTGTCCACCACAACAGGGCAATGACTCAAGATTGCTGCAATCAAAAGACAAGGGGTCTCATCACGAGCTAGCTTATTCAGCAAAGTTATAAATCAAGTGAATGATTGTGTCATAATTTGGCTACCAAACCAAGACATTTTTCTTTAAGAATAAAAAAGAAAATCAAAGCAATAAGCGTGGATATGGATTTTTCTTTGAAAGTTGTAGGTCACCTTAAGTAGGATACAGGATCATTGTTGGGTAACAGGTAACCCTGTCGAGGCTATAAACGCCTGCTGGCAGCAGAGGCTCTACCTACGACAAATGAGCATATTTAAAACTGGTTTACAGAGGAGACTTTGTTTTATCTTCACAAGACCAAGTAATGGCTGATGTAAATACAAGGACTAGCCCAAGGAAGCAAATAATTAGAGTAGAAAGAGGTTGAAACAAAATATCATTGACAGTTTAGAGCATAATGTACTCTATCTTTCCATAACAAAGTTTAATTTTCTGAAAAAAAATTTGTTTTGGAAGTTTGAAAAATTCAATAGAAAAACAGAGATAACTGGTTCTTCCAAGTGAATCGCCAATTGTTGTGGCCACTAACAACCCCCCTCCTTATTTAGTATTAGCAATAAAACTAGGTAAGTGGGACCCTTAGTAAAAATTCAAAAATTCAATTAAAACTCATGTATTTTACTCCTTAAGAAAACATCGCATCGCGGAAAAACTGATAGGGCATTCCCTTACGAGTAAAAATGATAAACTGCGAAAGTGCGACGCGAATTACATCGCATTGCATACATTAAGAAACGCTCATATTGGAAAACCTTAAAAAATCACCGATAGCCGATATGCGATATCGCAATATCGCATGAAAAACACACAACCATTTAACAATTTTAATGATCTGCGATCTTGCGATAGCGCGACAGTGCGATCTGCGATCTTGCGATCACGCGATATTGCGATCTGCGATTCTGCGATAAGCGTGATCGGGAAACCCTGTGATAATACATCTTAATGTTAAATGCGATAATGCGACACTGCGATGTTGCGATGCGAATCGCAGAAACTTTCCATCGTAGATTTTCCCCGGCTCAACATTCAAGAAAAGCTGTCCATAAACCAAAAATTGGATACGCGCATTAATGATAATTAATGAAGGATAGGCCAGTTGTTAATGAAAGACGGTTTTGTGTTTTTCGAAGAGTCATTTCACGTCAGGTGGCATGTTTTTGTACATCCGTAGAGCTTAGAGCCTCCTTGTCAATTTTTATTATCATTACTCTCTCCTCATGTGTGAACTGCAGGAATGAAAAACAAAAACAACATGAAGCAATGTGCAGGAAGCGATAAAGGAAAAGGGTAAAGCTCCAATGCTCAGAAACAGAGAAGAGATGCCCTCATGAACGGATAGCGCATACAACAGAGCCGCAAATTCATAGAGCTCCGTTGAGCTGTCCATTACATATCTTTGAGTCACAACCATGGTTAAATGAGTAGTTGAACAATGCTGATATCAACAGGTGGTTTAACGCTCAAGGTTAGAAGCTCACGAAAGCAGTATGTTTACAAAATTTTGAAGCTTATACCCGGTGAAGGAAAAGGCGCTAAAGGTGAAAAACATATCAGAAAGGCCCGGATCAAAGAACGGAGGCAGTTTCCGATGCGTGATTAGCGCCTAGCGCTAATCGCGCATTGCTGAGAAAATTGCTCAAAAAGCAAAGTCCCTAACTGCTCAGTCACTCGTAAGCCTGGAAAACGCAAGAAAGCAAAGGAAGAAGCAATTCGAGGATTAACCAAGTGGAACTTGGATTATTACTGGGCATACACAGTAAATCCACATAGCCACAGGATGACTTTCAAGTATATCTTCTATTTTGCTGAAAAGATGGTGCCAACTCTTACCATTTCTGTTTGCTTAGCTCAACCAAAAGCGGAAGACAGTCAGCCGACTCTACCCAGGCAAATATTGAATGCTCGCAACATTAAGGAGAAAATGTAGAAATAGTTAGATATTAGATTTAATTTTTAGAAATAGTTTTGCTTAGAAAAATGGTGGTTATTTAAACCGTATCCTGAATCTGTGTAATTAAGTTATTTAGTTAGTAGTATTTAAACCCTTCTCATGCATTTAGAGAAGGGTCTAGAAATGTATCAAAAACTTGTCCTCAGAACATGCACTTTTGCACCCTCAGAGGAGGTTTTGTGTTATGAAACCAGCTCAAGAAAAGATAGAAAAGATAGATCAACGCCTTAGAATTCAGCCTCTTCGAGGGGGCAACCTCCTTTACATTACATAAATGAACAATTCTTGGATGATACAAATGAAAAGACCTCCTTTCTATATATAGGAGTCTAAGGGGTTATAACATAATCAGAGCCGACATAACAATAATAATGTAAGGGCATAATAATAACAATAGTGGGCTTCTATGGGGCACAATGGTAACAATATGGGCACTACATGGGTACATCAACATAATAAGTGGTTTATACTAATAACAATAAGGGGTTACACTAGTAGTATAGGGGCCTAAGATGCCCCTCTCCTTCAAAAAGCGTTGTCCTCAACGCTTGAGTAGTTCTTGATGCTTCTGTATAAAATTCGTGTCTTCTCATGTGGAATATTCAGCGGGTAAGTTCTTCCACTTGATGAGATACTCTGAAATTGATCGATTTCGTAGCTGTCGGGTTCTTGTTTCTGTGACTGCTCCAGGTTCCAATATGATTTTTCCTTCCTCTTTAATTTCTGGCAATATTGCTTGAATTGGGATCTTTTGCAACTTTTGAATAAGTGGCCATACTTCTTCGTCCTTCTTCCATTCATCCCTTGGTTCGTTTATACAATCTGGTTGGATAATATAAATAACACAAAACAATGCTTCCACATCCTCATCCTTGAAGAGTCTTCCCATTCGGTAAGGTCGCCATTTTTTAAGTGCATGTAGTATTGCCAACATTTCCTTCTCATAAATAGCTTGCTTGAGATGTAGCAGTAAAAATACCCAATCACCTACATCAAAACATTTTTCACTACGATGTTGATCTACCTGTTGTTTCGTTTGATTTTGCACTGAAGTGGCATTATCCTTTAAAAGTTGGAGAACTCGCTGTTGATGCTCGATGTGATCTTTCTCTGCTTGAACATTTTTCTTCTTGATATGTCCTTCTATCTTTTGAGGAGTGGTAATTTCTTTTAGTCCTTTACAAGATATGGTCGGATTCATTTCTTGATGCTCGATGTGATCTTTCACTTCTTGAACATTTTTCTTCTTGATGTGTCCTTCTATCTTGATAGTTTGAGGAGTGGTAATTTCGTCCATTGAATTACAAGATATGGTTGGATTCATTTCTTCTTTCTCGATGTGATCTTTCACTTCTTGCACCTTTTTCTTCTTGATATGTCCTTCTATCTTGAGAGTTTGAGGAGTGGTAATTCTTGCCAATGCTTTACAAGATATGGTCTGATTCATTTCTTCTTTCTCTGGGGTGGTGTCCTGGCATATATCCTCTTCTTTCGATGTTTCTTGATCCTTTTCTTCCTCCTCTTCATATTCTATGTAAAATAATTTCTTCTCAGCACACCTATGGCCTTTAGTGCATTTTCTATCACAATTGTAACAAAGCCCTTTTTCTCTTTTTTCTTCCAATTGTTGTGGTGTAACCCTTGTAGGTTGTGGAAGGCTGGGAGAAACAACACTTCCATCTTTATAGTTGTGAGGGGTATGCTTCCTGATTTCCATAATTTTGCTTTCCATTATGCCACGAAGCCCTTTTACTCTTTCCAATTGTTGTGGTGTTGCTCTAAAGAAGGTGTTGCTCTTTGTATCCTCATAATGTGCTATCATTTCCTCCGTGAAAATTGACCACGTAACAAGTTTTTTACGAGAACAAAGCCCTTCATACCATAAAAATTGATCTGGTTCTAAATATGAAGATGCAATACATACCTTTTGTAATAATTGTACACCATGTAGATCAAAATATTGCTCCATCTGAAGTATCCAATTTACCGGATCCTTGCCATCAAACTTCCTCATCTTGTTTTTTCTTGATTTTAGGACCTCGATCTTGAAACGACTGTAACTTTGTACTTGCAGATATTTAAGTTCTGAAATTGCTACCTGTAGTAGCCCTCTGTGTCCTCTTTCCAATGCCACTAGTCTGATTCAAATTGGATTCTCCAAGAAAGAGTTATTCACAATCTCCCGCAGTGACCTGATTATAGACTAGTTCAGTAGAGTGAGCTTGTATGAAGTGCCACGTGTCACTGTTTCAACCTTTGACTCTAAAAAATATATAAAAGAAAACTACAGTTCGTCCTCTTTTTGCACCTTCTTACGAAATTTCAATCCGATGCTCAGAAAGAAAGTTATGACGATTTTGCCCAGGTCACCTGTTTTGAGTGTAATTCAGGAGTCTACAAAAATACCAACTTCCTCAGATCATATCTCCGAAAATTTCGCGTGAAAAGCTCTGAAATTCGGACCAAAGGTTCAGCGCGATTTCTTCTCAAATGGGTTTTTTTTTGCGACTTCTGAAACGTCACAGAAAAAAAGTTATAGCGAAAATGCCACAATGACGTGTTTGGAGCAGCGAAACCCTAGAATCCAAAGCTCTGATACCAAATGTTATGAAACCAACTCAAGAAAAGATAGAAAAGATAGATCAACGCCTTAGAATTCAGCCTCTTCGAGGGGGCAACCTCCTTCACATTACATAAATGAACAATTCTTGGATGATACAAATGAAAAGACCTCCTTTCTATATATAGGAGTCTAAGGGGTTATAACATAATCAGAGCCGACATAACAATAATAATGTAAGGGCATAATAATAACAATAGTGGGCTTCTATGGGGCACAATGGTAACAATATGGGCACTACATGGGTACATCAATATAATAAGTGGGTTATACTAATAACAATAAGGGGTTACACTAGTAGTATAGGGGCCTAACATTTTGGTGAATGAATGGATCAAGATTTGTTGATGTTTGCATTTGATGTCTGCTACTGATGTTGCACTTCTGTACTCTTAGTAGATGTTAGATCAATGAGAGATAAATCATTGTTGCTTGAAGCTTATGAGTATGATCAGTCATAAATGGTACTTTTATCTCTTGACCATTTCTTCTTATATGTTAAAGTGATATATAGTTTTTAGTTGTTTATGTATTATTACATGAATGCTTGAGTTATCATTTGGCACTTTTGTACGGTGATAGCTATTTATTTATGTTTAATATATTAATAGCTCATTATGTGATATGCTGTTCACAACTGCTTCGTCTAAATTTTTATGCGAAGTGGTTCATCTTAATTTATTTCCTTTCTTATAATCGCTGAATGATCTTGATTACCAGTTGTTATTTGAAATCTCTTTAGATCGCATAATAGAAGAATTACATCCCGGGTTAGTATAGATTTAGATGTGTTGTTTATTAGATTACAATAGCATAGAATTAGATTAAAGTTTGAATTAGAATAGCTTAGATAGGAATTTTTAGATCAGCAACATCGAATTCTACACACACACACACATAGATTGAGAAATTGGTCCCATTATCCCCAGTCGGACCCGCTATACCAAATGGATAAAGAGCTGCCAACCAGGTCCGGACCGGGCGGGTATCCCCCTTGTTGTCGACTCGATTTTCGGGGCTTCAACACTTCCTCAGATCATATCTCCGCAAATAGAGCGCGAAAAGCTCTGAATTTCGGTCCCGAGGTTCAGAACACTTTCAACCCAAATGGGTTTTTCTTATAGTGTTTGAAACTTCATAGAAAAAAGTTATAGCGCAAATTCCACGATGACTTGTTTGGAGTAGCGAAACCCTAGAATCCAAAGCTCTGATACCAAATGTCACGAAACCAACTCACAAAATGATAGAAGAGATAGATGAACGCCTTAGAATTCAACTTCTTCGAGGGAGTAACCTACTTTACATTACATAAATAAAAATTCTTTGATGATACAAATGACAAGACCTCCTTTATATATAGGAGTCTAAGGGGTCATAATATAATCAAAGCCGACATAACAATTATAATGTATGGGCACAATAATAACAATATGGGGACTACATGGGTACAACAATAGAATAAGGGGGTTATAGTAATAACAATAAGGGGTTACACTAGTAGTATAGAGGCTTAACAGAGTATGTGTTATAAACTCGTGGCAAGTATGGGATGCTTGGATCATTAGTTGGTTATAAAAGTCAAGCATGTAATTTGCAAAAGCAATGTACTACAGGTTGCAAGTGTCAGTTCATCGCTTAAGGCTCTGAAGAACAAAGGTGAAGGAGATGGAAGTGAGACCTTTTCAGGACGCTTGTGATGCAGACAAGGTACAAAGAAGTTTCAGCTTATTTTTCATGCTTTTGGAGGACCAAAATCTCCTAAGTGGGGAGGATTGATCCAAGTGGCTCTAGACACATGCAAAAATCCAAAAGGACCCAAGAAGGTAAAAAAAAAAAAGTGTTTGGATTGTGCTTGAACTAAGTTCATGTCGAAGATCTCCTTGTCCTGATCACAACAGTGTGAACGGTTCGTCAAACCGAGCTCATATGCAAAAGATAGAGCTCTTCAAAGATTGACATGACAAGGGAAAAGAGGGGCCCACATTGTGTCACATGGCATCCCAATGAGCAAGTGGGACCCACATAGCAGCCCACCAACCACTGACACATGTCATTTCCTCATTGGCCTCTTTAATCCTGCAAAAAGGCAACAAAAAAGAAAATATCATTAAAAAATAACAAAATCATTTTTAAATATGAAAAAATGGTTATTAATAACCATATAACAAAAGTCATATATATAATGATTAATATGATTCCATCCAAATAAATTAACAAAAAAGTTAAAACGAATTTTTTAAAACGAATATGGTTGGATTAAATGCCTTTTTGGGTATGGTTGTTATAACCATATATCCTGCGGTTATTAAACAACCCCAAATTTAATATACCCTCTCGACTATACCATATGACATAACAAATTACATTAGTTGCGGGACCGGCAGGTATCCAACCCGCACCATCCATGTGGGCTGGCCCACCACCATGCGACGACCCATGTAACATAACAACCCAAAACACATTACAACCAACCGCATTTAATACAACATAACTAACCCAAAATTCACGCCACTATTTAATGGGTTATGTATTAAGGTTATAACGATTATGTCAATAAAAATGAACGTCGCATGTATTTTGGTGGGGGTGGGATTTGATCCCCTGATCTCCATGCCTATAACCATCTTCCAAACCATTACACCATAGATGGTGGCTTTGTAAAGTCCGCCACCCAACCATCATATAAACGCCCCCTCAGTGCAACACCAAAGGGGAGGAGGTAAGGACTGAACGATGGATTTGAATGGAGGTGTGGAATGGAGAATGGAGCCATGATATAGTTCCAGGAGGGAGAACGTGACACAGAAACCAAGGCACATTTTTTAATTGTTTTGCAGGTGGAACCATGAACCTGGGAAAAGAGTAGGCAGAACCATGATTAATCCAAATTCTCAGAAGGGCGAAATTTTTCCAGTGTCCAAATTGGACAAATCTTATGTCAACCCTACACCTCCAACGACATGAACCTGATGGCACAATCAGAATTTTGATCTGAACAACAGATCTTCAGATGACCCAAATGAGGGAATCTTTGAGGAATCTAGGGGGGTCTAAAAGATTCATTAAGCCCCAGATTTTCACTTTGTCAGAATTCAGAAATTTGACAGTCGATTTTATACTATTGGATGCCATGAATCTGATGGTGCAATCAGATTTTCCATTTGATCATTTCATTTTTTGGTCACTTTTCAAAGTGGAGTGCAGGTGTTAGCATTCAATGTGCAAGAAGTCATTTCCATGATATTCGACGCCGCAAGATTGATGGTATGGAAAGCTTCAATATTTTGACTTCCTTTCTTCAGATGGCCCCAGGATGTGAGGTATATGCAATGTGTTCATGTACTTCTTTTTTCTATGAGATGCATTGTGCTGCATAGATCCTTGTTTGATGTTTGATGTTTGATGTGGGATCTTGTTTTCTTACTTGTTTTCATGATTCCCGCTTGATGTGACAGGGAATCATCACCGAGATGTACTTCTTATCATGTTGTTATTGAGATCCATTTCTTGTCATGTTAACGGGATACTCATGTTGTAGTCATGTGTCTAAATTGAGATCCCTTTGATGCCATGTTGGCGAGATGCTCATTATTGTCATATGTGAACTTGTGCCATACTGATAAGAGTCCTTTTTGAATGAAATTTCCTGCAACGGAACATCTCTTAGAGCCACTCCTGTGTGAGGGCATATTCCTTGTATGATAGAGAAAAAACATGCATGTACATCATCACTCTTTCAACACTTAATGCAGTGGCCTACACCATATAAACACCGGGGCCCGCAGACATAGTCCCTCCTGGACGAACTACATTATCAACGCCTTGTGTTCTATGTTGTTGATCCTTGTCATGTTCCTTTTTCATTACAGCATGCATATATGTTCTCTTATGCTATTTTTAATGAAATTCTAATCACATCACGTAAACAAAAGATCTTGGTTAAATCGGGAGTTGAGTCAACTCTGATTACACGAAATACACATTGATACAAATACAAAAGTCATTATCAAGACCGAACCTAGTTACATTTTCAATATCAGGAACATGGAAGGATAATTCAATTGATTAAATATAAAAATTAAATTGTGTAAATCATATGGAAAATTAGGTAAAGGCATGCACAAGAATATGACTACCTAAAGAGGAACCAATTATTATTAAATGCATCTAGTCTTGAGAAAAATGAGCCCTGTTGTTGGAAAAATCATTGGTTTCTATGAATACAGTTATCAAATATGTATTGACTCATGCTTGGCAATTAGCAGATTCAGTAGCATAGAATAATGTAAATATAAATTAATTGTATTGAAAAAATTCACTAACAATATGTCCAATATTGACTTGGGTTACTTGTCATGTACCTGATTTCCTTACTTTGGAGGATGAGGAACTAATTGCTTAATTGCACCATGTAAGCTCAAAAGTCAAGCTTTAAGAAACTTTGATGCTGTTATGTGAAATAGTTTTATAAATAACCAAAAATAATTATAATTCTCTGCCAATTTGGGAATCTAAACATGCAACTTTAATGGAAATAGCCCAAATAATATGAGAATAACACTCAATTCCATATGCATTCCAACTCTTGTATGTCTTTAACGTCTTGCAAATACCTAATTTCAACACATCAACACATTATTGAAATACAACATAAAGATATCAAAAACACAATTATCCACACAAATTATGAACATGTGAAAAGTACACTATTTTCCTCCAAAATTTTCCTTCCTACTTTAAATTTGGAGTTGGTCCTCAGATTGGAGGGGCTCAACCCACTGTAAATCATAGATTATATTAACAATTATCCAAGGTTTATTCTGAACACATTGTTGTAGCTTCAAAAAGGAAAGGGAAATATATAAGAGATTTAAATTTTGAGTTTAGTTGTATCAAGAAACAATCAAGCATACAATTTCATAAAATTAAGCAATCTAATTAAACTTAAGTCATATTGGACTCTTTCATCTCATTTTGCACAAAAAATAAAACCTTGGGTGGCTGAAGAGGAATTTAAAAAGATGGATTTGTAATTATGAGGGATTATGAAGATTTGATTCTCACGGCTGTCAATTTTGAACATAAAACCAATTTGGGTAGAGATGAATCCAAGAAGCTCAAAGTATATGCACAAAGGTATTTGATAAACAAAATCATTGAGAGTAGTACTACTAGAATCTTTGTTTTTAGAACCCTAATTAAATAAATCTTTCACAATATTATCAAAGATAAAATAAAATGGTGATGGAGTGGGGGTTGCAGGTAGGGTAGCTGGGGAAACTATCCATTGCCCAAGTATCTTTTGCAAATGAATCCCTATACAATCTCAAGAAAATACTTGAAATGAAAGAAATGGCATGGGGCGTGGGTGGGGAGGTCGGGGGAGAGGGGTTACAACAATCCTCACTATTCCAAAACATATGCGATAGAATGGCCACATAGTGTAATTACACAATCCCATGACTAGTTGGTATTAAAAACCTCCTCATATTGACATGAATTAATCATGGGGATGTGAGTATACTTATTGAGCAAATTAAGCATATGCGATACTTCAAATTGATGTACACTTAACTTGTTGGGCATATAAAAGAAGAAATAATGGTGGAATTAGAGAAGTCTTACCCCATCATGCTAAATTGCTTCTAAATCCACCCTCTCATGGGTGTTGTGCTGCTTGGATGAGCTCTTCTGCTTGTATTTTCTGATATAGACTTATTCTTCTAGTTCTTCCATTTGATACCTTATGATCTAGTCTCCCATCACTCATAAGTTCTATCAAAAGAATTTTCCATGGTAGATCAAGTCCTATGCCTCAAACCTTATATATTACATGTTATCACAAATGGTACTTCATGCATTCATATAAGTGATGAGTATTATAGTTAATGTGTTATGCTTTCATGGGTGAATTTTTTGCCTAGACATTGTGTGATGGTTTCTTACCTAGTCGTGAATATGGCAAACATTGGATGTGTTCTAATTACACTACTTAACATAACAATTTTATTATTTGTCTCATTGTACCATGGGGGTGTAATTATCCTTAGATAAGCATTGTCAAGACTTGGGTCAAGTTGTATGACTTAATGTGGTTAAGGTAGTGTACTTCATATCCTCATCACATTTAATATTTTCTATGTTTTCTTTTTCTTTTTTTTGCTAAAGCAAGTGTGGATCCTTCTATTTCAATAAGCAACAACTAGTGTACATTTTTTACACACGTCTACCTGACGTCAAGGACAGAGAAAAGAAATAAAGCCCTGAACATCAAGGGCAAAACCTTTAAGCATTACAACAAAGAAAATAAATTCAAATGCAAGGAAAAACCCGCGAACTTCCCGCTGCCTAAAACGCGAAAGTTCTTGGCAATCAGGGCCGTCCAAAAAAAGCAAGTGGATCAACGGCTGAGGGGAAATCGCAAAGCTTAAAAAGCCCCAGAGAAAAGTGACAATGGCCCACCAAGAAGCACGATCAAATCCAACCGTTGATCGCTGTTGACCCAAATCTACGGGTGAGAGTGAAATCGCACTGGTCAACTAGAACAGGTGTTAATGTGCGATAAGGGGTGGTTTTCGGTACACTCCCTCTGCCACGTGTTGAAGCTTGACTGGAATCGCTGCGAAATTTCTGAAACCGCTCTCCACATAAAAGCGGTGCGATCAACATAAAACCGCCTGGGAGGTGGTTTCCTGTACTGGGCCCTCAAATTCAGAACAAACCGGCTGGTAGATGAAACAGGGTTCTTCTTGCGCCTGATAATCTCCGTCTCCTAAACCTGGAACCTCGAAAAGTTTAGAGGCGTACCATCGAACCTGAGTCTGGTTCCGTGTTTGATTAGGAAATAAATCAGCCAGGGGGCCACCAAAAACCAGGGGGACCTGGTCGAGAAGATCCAGGAGGAGATGAAAATGTACATGACTGTCTGCTTCACAGGATCTACCTGCTGGACTGAGAGGGAACCCCCCATCGTCATCCCATCGTGGGATTCCACCCGGCACGATATCGGGCGACCTCCCTGTCCTCCTTAGCTTGTTCTTCCCAGATAGCCTTTGCACGACTTGGAGGAATTTCATGCCACTTCTTGGCCATTCCACTTTCAGCACTGTCCACACCTTGATTGGCCAGTAAGTCGGCCATTTTATTGGCATCACGTCAAACGTGGTTGAAACTGATGGTTCATAGGCCCCTTAGATGCATTTGTATTCTTTGATAAACCTGGATAAGTTTCCAATGATTCGAAACTCTGTCTGGCTTGGAACCACCACTGATTCTTTTTGCTGCGTTGATGGTGATCTCAGAGTCTGCTTCCACAATGACATTTGAGTGATGATTTTGAGATAGAGACTCTAGACCCTGCTCCAAAGCCATCACTTCCGCCATGTTATTAGTAGCTCTGCCTAAATGGTAGTGGAAGATAAATATAATATTGCCCTCGTCATCCCTTAAAACTCCTCCATAGCCCGCATTTCCCAGATTGCCTTTTGAGGCACCATCAATGTTGTATTTTAGAAAGCCTTTCGGAGGGGGTTGCCAGTAGTCCTTCTCCATAACCATGGTTTTATCCTTTTTGTTTCTACCTTGAGGAGTTATCTCTAGCATTCCCAGTTGCCTGAGAATTCTCTGCTCTTCGTCTGTGGGGGGGTTCGAGGGGATATTGCTTACAGTAGATCTGACTGTTTCTCTGATTTGTTTTAGGATAAGGTCAAGAAGGTGTTGTGCTGAGGACTTACCATGCTTGAAAATTCATTTATTTCTTTCTTTCCAAACGTTCCAGATAATAAAACTGGGAGTTAAGGCCCAGGCCAAATTGAGGGCTTCGTTCTCCTTGAAATTTTTTCTCCAGTGATTTAGGGTATTTGTGATACTTCCTCTATCTCTATCAGTCTGCTGGAAAAATGAAGAGAACGACTCCCACAGCCAAGAAGTGTAAGAGCAGCTGTTGAGAATATGATCCATCATTTCCTCTTGTTCCTCACAGAGCTGACATTTGGAGGGCCCCATAATTCCTCTTTTTCTAATATTTTCCCAAGTCAATATTTTCTTGTGGTGAACCAGCCACATAAAAATCTTGATCTTCATCCATCCTTGCTGCTTCCAAAGATGCTTCCAGGCCTTGTCTGGAACACTGTAATCCTGCCCTTGAAGATAACCCTTAGCTTCCTTGAGGTCAAAGGCTCTGCGCTTGTTGTTACCCCATCTCAATTGATCATGCCCTTCCGTTTTTAAGATCATCCTTTGCTTGAGCAAGTCCCCAAGAGCCGCTACTTTTATTTTTAGGGGGTTATCCTCTCCACAATCAATGTTTCTCCAGCTTCTCCATTTTTCAGAGGTATGCGTGGGATCCCAAAAATCCTTAACTCTGATTAATCCTTGGGCATCTGTTTCCTGCTTGAGGCATACAAAATTCTCTGTTAACAATGTTGGTTCCTGTTGCCATTTGTCCTCCCAGAAAAGAGCAAGATCTCCTGCTCTAATTTCCCAGAAACTATTATTTTGAACAAGACTTCTGTTCTCCCAGGCTCTATTCCAAATGTAAGAACCTTTTATAATTCCAGACATTCTTATGAGGTCATTATTGTGCCACAAGCTGGCATATTTCTCTTTCCATATCCTGGCCCACTGTGCTTTTGGCTCCTGCACCCATCTCCACCAGATTTTGGCTCCTAGAGCTTTACTAAGAATCTCTTGATCATCCAGGCCAAGGCCCCCCTGACTTTTGGGCTTGCATACCTTATCCCAGGAAACCAGGGCCCATTTCTTTCTAGTTTCCTCCTTTCCCCACAGGAAGTCTCTCTGAATGTTTCTGATTTGCTCTAAGATACCTTTTGGGGCTGGGAGAGCTGATAACATATAAACTGGGATGGATTGGAGAACAACCTTAGTTAGAACTAACCTTCCGGCCAGGTTCAAGGCCTGGAAGGCCCAATTTTTTACTTTATCTTGCATCTTATTAAGGACCGGTTCCCAAATACTCTTATGCATGGGTCTGGCAGTAAGAGGAATTCCTAAATATTTAGAGGGGAGGGAATCACGTTGGAATCCAAGAATTCTTGAAATATTTCTTTGGATAGCAATGTTAGTGCTAAAGAAGAAGATTTTTTATTTAGAGAGGTTGACTTCCATACCTGACGCTAGGGCAAAATCATTAAGAATTTGTTTGTAGGCCAAAGCTTCTTTGACTGTTGGAATGCCTTGCAGTAAGGTATCATCCACAAATTGTTGATGAGTCAGCACAGAACCGTTCTCGGAAATTTGAAGACCCCTAATTTTACCCATATCTTTGGCATGCTTAATGGATCGCCCGAGCCCTTCCATCATAAGAATAAAGAGGAAGGGAGAAAGAGGGTCTCCCTGCCTGAGGCCTCTAGAGGGACTGAAGATTTATGAGGGGGATCCATTGACCAGAATGGAAAAGCTGGAGGAGGAAACCAACGCCATAACCCATCTGACCCAGTTGTGGTCAAACCTAAAGGCGTGGAGAACCTTCTTGATATAATTCCAATTCACCTTGTCATACACCTTGGCAATGTCTAGTTGCATTAACATCCCTGCCTGTTTTTTGCTGGTAAGCGTGTGCACCACCTCATGAGCTTGAATAATGTTGTCTAGAATCTGTCTTCCCTCCACATAACCTGACTGTTCCTCAGACACAAGCGAGGGTAGGAGAGGTTTGAGTCTATTAGCCACTACTTTATATATTATCTTGTAGACCACATTACATAAGGTAATGTGCCTGTACTTATCTGTGGCTTGAGCCCTGTCTTTTTTGGGAATAAGGGAAAGAAAGGAGGTGTTGAGAGCTTTCAGGATAGTCTTGCTTCTCCTGGAATCCTCAACAACAGCCACAATTTCCTCTTTAACAATATGCCAACATGCTTTAAAAAAATTCACATTGAAACCATCGGGACCTGGTGCTTTTCTATTTTGCATTTCCTTGAGAACCTTGCTTACCTCCTCCTCAACTGGTTTATTGAGGTTAAAATTGTCCTCTCTGGATACCAGTTTGGGGATATGCTCTGTGATTCCCCTTATGGGCTGATCTCTATCTGGAGTGTTTTCCTTAGTGATATTCCTGAAATGTTGGACCAGCACGACTTCAATGTCTTTATGAGTGGTTTGAATTTCCCCTCTCTCATTTTTAATCATGGAGATTCTGTTGTGAGCTCTGTTGGCCATAGTGGATCTGTGAAAAAATCTGGTGTTCCGTTCTCCTTCCTTGAGCCATTGAATTCTGGATTTCTGTCTCCAAAATATTTCCTCTTGTTTGCATAAATTTTCCCAAACAAGATGGTATTTATCAGCCTGCTCACTTTTGGCTTTGTCAAATCCATTGTTAATCAGAGCCTTGTTGAGTTCTTGGATTTTAATTTCCACTAGTTGCTTTTCCTCAAAAATGTTACCAAAATCCTTTTGGTTCCAATCCTTTAGTCTAAATTTAATATGCCTTAATCTTTTATGAAGAATGTACATTCTAGATCCTTGTATTTGCAAGTCTTCCGTCCACCATTTCTCAATGTTGCTGATGAATTCTGGGTGGGAGAGCCAGATGTTTTCAAATCTGAAGGGTCTATTCCTGGGAGCATCAATACCCTTGATTTCTAACTGAACCGGCCAATGGTCTGAACCTCCAAAAGGAAGCACTCTGGCTGTGAGTTCATTATTTAGCATCATTAATTCCTCCGATATCATGAACCTGTCTAACTTAGACGCTACTAGCGCCTCTCCCCCTCTTTTATTGTTCCATGTAAAAAGGCCTTTGCTTGAATCTGACTCAACCAAATTCATATTGTCTGAAAATGATTGAAATGCTAAGGAGTCTTTATTAAGCACTCTGGTACCTCCTTCTTCTTTTTTTCTGAGAGAGATTTGATCATGTTAAAATCTCCGCCCAAGATCCAAGGCATTCCATTCTGTCTGCTCCTGAGATCACTAAGGGCTTCTAATAATTTGAGTTTGTCCTCTAATTTTTGAGGACCATAAACATTTGTTACCAGAAAGGTTTCTGAAACCCCGACAGGTTGAATGACCACTGATAGATAGTTTCTTGATGCCTCTGCATCCATGATGCTAATCCTTTGGGGATTCCAAAGAGTAAGAATACCCCCCGCTGTGTTCTCCGCTTTCACCTCTAGAAACTCGTATCTAATGAGCCATTTACTGTGTATGAGTCTTATCTTCTGAATGGAACATTTTGTTTCCTGTATGAAAATCATGTCCGACATTTCTTGTTTCATCCTATGACTAAGCATTCTTTGTTTTCTTCTACTTCCTAGACCTCTGATATTCCAAGATGTAAATTTCATTATTAAAGACTTGTAAAGGAGTAACTGGTTAGGTCTTTCATCTTACCTGAATCTATCATTAGCTTTCTGCATTCCATCAGCAGTTCCTTCTGCTTTTTCCGGCCTCTCTTCTTACCCGTGTTTCTAGGAGCTACTCCCAGGGATGGTTTCATTGTTTTCACTCCTTTGTTCTCCAGTTTGTCAGTGGTTGTTCCTGTTTCTAACTCTCCTTCTTGAGTCTTCCATAAAAACAACTGTTGTATTCTGTTGCAGTCCTCTTGGGGTAGTGAATCCAACCCTCCCGTGGTTCCCTGCATCAAGAACCCTTCCAGATCTAGATGTTCCTTTTCTAGAATTTCTTGTAGTTCATGCTCTTCCAGATCTGTTTCACTTTGGGTCATTTCCAAATCCATTTCTGCTTCAGCCTCACTGTTCATAGTTTCTTTCCTATTACTAGTCTCTTGTGTTGTATTGTATTTTTCCTCCATCTCTTTTTCCTTAGGTCCATCCTCCATTGCTTGGTCTTCACTTGTTGTTTCTTCCTTTTCTTCCAGTATTTGAAACCTGTTCGTGTTGTTCTTCTGCCCATCGTTGCGCTGTTGCCTTGATCCTTTTCTGCCCCCTTTTCCTTTATTAACCACTCTTTGAAAGCTTTCAGTATCCTTCACAGTTCTAGGTTCTCCTTTATTGTCTTCTTTACTAAGAGGGCAGTCTCTAATCAGGTGCCCATGTTCATGGCATCTACGACATCTGAACAAGATGTGCTCATAATCCACCATTTGGACCCATTCCTCATCAAAAACTTCCAAGATTAATTCATCCAGGAGAGTGCCTGATAGATCCATTTCTACACAAATCCTAGCATAGGAAGTATATTTTCCCCTTTTAGTGGCTTTCGAAGCTTTCACAAAGCGCCCTAGCTTATTGCCAATGGCAACAAGCAACCCATGTTGCCAATAATCGAGAGGTAGGGAATAGAGCCTTACCCATACAGGGACCGAGGAGAATGTCTCCCTTTCTGGAACAAAGTTCATTTTCCATGGCCTCATATAGAGGCCTGCTGCTGTAAAGAAGTAGGGTCCTCCTTTGAATATTCTATCTTTATCCTCAATGTTAGTAAATACCACAGTAAAAAACCACTTTGACCCTAGATGGAGTTCAATACTGCCTTTGGGTTTCCAGTGGTATTTGATCCATGTCTGTAAGGCCTTTTGAGAGGGCCAAATCCCCATGAATTTGTAGATTATGGCGTACGTCCCCATATGGTCCCTGTGCTCCTGCAGAGCAGGATCATTCAACACAACCCTCAGAATAGTCTCCGTTTTAGGTCTACACTGTCCCTTTTGGTTTTTGTCCCTTGTTCCTTGGCTTTTATCTTCTTCCTCTTTGTCCTTTGTGCTACTATTTTCCTTTGACCTGGCCCCATCTGACTCCTCCTCATTATTTCTTTTCCCTTCTTCTCCAGAGCCTCCAACTTTACCCACTGATGCCTTGCCTTTACTGGTAGTTGCTTCCTTGTAGGAGGGAGTGGAGCTCCCTCCTCTGCTGCACTCCATCTGAAGTGACCTGCGCATTCCTTTGTATCCCTGTATCGTGCTCACGATTTTGATTTCCCACGTTTCCGCCTTCTATGTTTTCTTTTTCACTTTTATGCCATTCATAATTTTTTTTTACTACCACTCATGTTTTCCCTATCATATGTTATTCAACAAGGTCTAATTAAACAAACTAAAGATTATTATAAGCCTAAGTCAAATAAAACAAAAAATTTTAGAGGTCAAGGGGATGAAAGTCAAAATAATAATACTAAACCTATACCACCTCATTAAAATCCCTTACTCCTATGTCTTATACGAAAAATTTGTATATGTAAAAAAAGGACTATGAAATCAAAGAAAAATATAAAGTGGGGTAGTAAACCAAAATTTCGAAGTGTTAACTCTAAACTAAACTCTCAGTTTTCCTTTTTTTCCAAGGAAAAAAAACTCTCAGTTAAGGATTTATGTGTGTAAATAAATGAGATTCTTTTTGATATCCCTTTCCAATTCATAGAAGCATGAAAGGGTTGGAGCCATAGCCTAACTACATCCCATGGGATATTCATATAAAATAAAGGGGTAACTAGAATAAAATAATAAATAAATAAAGGTGGTAAAAGTCACTTTAGGTAAAATAATGTGACCCATGGTTATTGTTTATCACCCATGGTTTTGAGAGAAATAAAATATTATTAAAAGGAGAAGGAGACTCAAGGGAAGGCATGGAAATAATTATTGTCGAATTTGTTAAGGAGCTCAAGTAGCTTGTTAAGAGAGGTGGAAACCCTCATTTAGTTCCCAGTTCCAGTGTTGAAATATACACTCCCTATGGTGGCATTGGTTCCAATGGTTATAAAGCCATCATAGACAATTATTGCATTCCTGCGTGTTGATCCCACAAGGGTTGATTTGGCAGCATAAGGAGTTGGTCGAAATTCAGTGTCAAGCAAATCGAAGGAGGCCAAGTTAACAGGCCTTAGAGTCTGAATTGCTCATATCAGAAGGGCCAAGTTGGGTTGTGGGAGAGGTCAAGTTGTTGTGCATGTTTAAGGTTTGAAGGTCAAGATTTCAAATTGAATTAACTTGAGGAAGAAGGGATGAAATAATCTCCCGTTGAAGTCAAGGAGCCAATGTGAATTATCAGGCAGATCCCTGAGGCTAAAATAGTCAAATTGGTAGTTGAATCATGTCCAGGGGTCGAGTCAACAAGGGTTTATTGAGGTTGATTGTATTAGTGCACATAGGTGGGATCTCAGAGGTGTATATCTATCAAATTCATGTGCATCAAACCACCACTTAAAGGAGAAAATCATCCTATAGCTCGAATTGCTGGTGCAAATTGCTTGAATTATTGGGGGCTGAATTTGTAAATTCTATCCAAATTATATAGGTCGATCTTCTAATAGTTGAGGAGAAAAATTGTTGTGAAAATGGTTGTCTATGTTGGAGGGGCCATGTTATTCTTGTACATGCCAATAATATTCACATTGAACCATATCAATAGAGGCTTCGTGGTACTAGTAAAAAAGAAAGATGGGGCGATGAGGATGTGCATAGACTACATAGTCCTTAACAAGAAGACTATTAAGAATAGGTGTACCCAATACCATGAATTGATGAGCTCTTGGATGAACTACATGGAGCAATGAAATTCTCCAAAATCGTTTTGAGGTTAGGGTAACATCAGAACAAGGTTTGAGATTAGGACATACATAAGACAACTTTTAGATGCCACTATGGACATTATGAGTTTCTCGTCATGCTGTTTGGGCTTGTTGTGGTTCCTAGAGAGAACCCTCAGGTTCATAATAGGGGTCAGTTCCTATGACATCTTAAATCCCTTTTAGATAAATACTTATCAGTCAAAGGTTTAAATGTATTAGAGAACTTGAAATTGGCTCAATAATCGCATCCAAGGACCAAACATATTACACACATTGACAATATAATGTTCCAAAGTAGTAACATTCAACCATGGTGGCCTACACATAGGTAGTGGAGCTTACTAAGTTTTCGTAGTGTAGGTGAGTGAAGAAATAAAGAAAAAATTCTGCTATAGAGGG
Source organism: Pinus tabuliformis (assembly GCA_031772625.1). Taxonomy (NCBI): domain Eukaryota; kingdom Viridiplantae; phylum Streptophyta; class Pinopsida; order Pinales; family Pinaceae; genus Pinus; species Pinus tabuliformis. The sequence goes on from CM062820.1 coordinate 864,735,982, forward strand.
CTAATGAAAAGAATCTTGTGCATTCAACTTTAGCAGAGTAATGTATAAACAAGGAGAATGAGATTAGAAATCATGGAGCACAATTAAGGCTTTCAATCTTACATTTACAAGTGCCATCCTCCAAAACATGACATAGATAAATCTGACATACAAGTTTTATTTCCAACAACTACAATTACACGATTTCTAAGAGAAAAATAACACATATGTAAATGACACACATATAACAGAACACATACTCTACATAACAATGCTTGGAATCACCAAAAATTTCTTCATTAGACTTTTAGAACAACATACATGTTTTCTTGTTTCAGAAAACTACCAAATTTGTAGAAATAATGGTCTCTTGAATAGAAAAGAAAACCCTTGAAATGAGTTCCCTCTTCCCTCTTATAGGGAGAGCCATGCCAAAAACGGTTACAAAAATATCTTCTAATGCGATGGCTGGCTAAACTAATTAGTTGTTCTTGCATGCTAGAGGCTTATCTATTTTAATGATTACATAACAACTGGATACCTTCTTGTAAATAAAATAATACAAATTTCCAAAATGGAAGAGATATGCTATGGTTTTAAAATTAGGAGAGATCTTGATCAATTCTGGCTTGCTTGATCCTTAGAAGTGGGCCCGGGTTCCACCACCCTGATTCACAATGGGCTGACTAGTTGGTCACAGCTTTTCCATATAACTAGGTTTGGTATAGGAGCATGAATAAGGGTAGTATAGGAAATCCTCAAGTTTGTGAGCTCTGTGTAGTTTGACTTATCAATGAACAAGGTTTTTACTAGCCACAACAATTGGAAGTCCCTTTGACAATAATTTACTATGGTACTCCCCTTGAGAGTGACAATTTTCTCATGTGAGAAATCCACCTTGTTTTTGGCCTCTATTAATAATTGTTCATATTACACCCAGGGTAGTAGCTTACCTTGGAGACACAAACAACTAGTTAACCTTGCTCTGAACCTTTGGTAAAAATTAGAGTTGAAGGTTGCAAACACCCTTGCCATCTCACCCATGCTTCAACCCTATCTCTTGCTTCTTCCTTTTGAATTACTTTGGCGATCTCCATGACTGCGTCAATCCTGTCAATGATGTCTATTATCGTTAACTCATAAGTTGATTTTTCATTAAGGAGTTTGATACATCTCTCAGCAATACTTTCCTTCTTAACATTCTCCTCTTTCATTGACAAGACAAAGAACTTGATGGTTTTTATTGCTTCCTTTTGTTCTGTAATCAATTTCAGATGTTACCAACTTTTCTTCATCTTCGAGATGATGTCTTCCCAAATTATGTTTCTAGATTCAACAAGTGACATGTTTCCTCTCAATTTCCCCTTTAGCGCCTCAATTTCATCTTGTGCTACCTGATATTTGTTGTTAATTTGATCTATATTTTGCTGAGTCGAATAGAGTTGCTTCTCCTTATTTTCAAGTGTGTGTTTGGTGTTGTCCAAGTCGATTTGTACCTTCTTCAGCTCATTTTATGACAAATGCAGTTCTATGAGAGCTCTGGTTAGTATCTTAGTTGTGTTTTGCGGGTTGTCTAGCACAATCATGACACAAATATGTGACTCTATCTGTTGTTGCAACTCTGTCACCCGCATTTTAAGAGCCATGACCTCATCATTTCTCTCAATTAGCTCTCTAGCGAGGATTTCTTTTTCATTTTCCACCCGAGCTAGTTCCTTAGTCTGCATATGATCCGTAACATACATCTTAAGTTGTTGTCTTAGTGACTATATTTTTGAATGTGATCCCTTGATGATGGCCTCCACAATGGCCTTATCACTTGGATCCACCCCCATATTTATGATTAGTCCTTTGTAGCTTTCATTTTGGAGATGAAGGGCTCTCGATTTTTCTCTTTTTTGTTTTACCTTGGTAGTTTCTTTCTCCAGAAACTTCTCATCCTTGCTAACAGTTAAGGCTCCCTTGCTTAACTAGCTATATAACATCTCATCTCCCTGCTTATGTAAATTAATCTTGTCTTGCAAAGGAACACTTGTCATGTCTAAATATAGATCTATCGTCCTGAACTGCGGTCCAGAGGGAAGAGACTACATTGAAAGATGTGTTTACAGGCTAGAATTATCTGCCAACAACAAGGGGATCTCCTCGGTGCAAAATCCCAACTAGACTATACACCGTTTGGTTTAGGGACCCCCTCTGTTATGTAGGCCCAAATACCATACCGGTGGTTGAAGTTTGCTTTAGACAAAAGGTGGAATACTAACTTGGAAGATCACATAAAATTCAACAAACACAAGGGAGAAACTAATGAATATTCCATAACACGAATACCATAAATAACAATATTATAACTTCACAACATGAACCTTAAGTAAAACATTGTCAGCAAAACTTCAAATAGGATCAAGCTTATCTAAAGAATACACTTAACAACTATGAACAAGTTCAAAATGGCTAAGCATCAACAAACACAAGTGAGTGCGCAACCTAAAAATAAGATTATGCTAATATCAATAAAACAATTCATTAACATAAGCATAGAGTTAGCACATCATATACCATCCATGTGTTGCAAATAAGATTCATAGCACAAGAAGATACACGAGGAAAATGCACATCAAAATCTCACAGGAACCTTCGATTCATTAAGCTAATAATATCCATGGCATCACAATATAAAGTATTCATCTAATCCAATAGTGGAAATAAACTATTACTGGCATTTATTAGAAGAGCACAAATTCTCAAACAATATGTCCCAAAATAAGTCCCAAGCTAAAAGTCCCTTTACAATATGCCATGAGGGTGTATTTATATAAAAGGGGGTGACTTTTGGTCTATCCTTGACCCTTGGCCTTCCTGATCACCTTTTTATTTCCTCATGACTTTTAGACTTCCTTGTGACTCTTCGGGTCCCTAATTTGTCCTACTCTATTCTATCTTGCTATTTTTAACAAAATAGGCATATCATATCCTACCAAATTAACAATAAACAATTCTGGAATGTCTAAATGTAGTTCCTCCATAAGGTAAGTGTGCCAGAGCTTGTATTCAACAACTATGGGGGTTATCTTCGGTTGTTCCTCATCATTCCTATGCAAACACTCAAGGGTGTCCGGGATGAGAGTGCTTCTTTTTCCATTAACCTGATTGGATAAGGTCATCAAGTTTGTGTACATTCTCACTGGTTCCACCACGTATCGTGTGATGTTCTACTTTGTAACTTGCAAGTCATTTGAGTCAACAACTTTCTTGTAGGTATCAAAAAATGCCTGAACCTCCAATGAGATGTCCTCTTGCTTCCTTACTTTGCCAAGTTCCCCAATAGAAGGAACCCCTTCGTTCTCGATCACTGACTCCAAACCACTCAAAATATGCCTGTAGGAAGGCATAACTTTGTCTACATCTCTGGCTAGTTTTTCCCGCGATTGGATTTTGATGCGGAGTTGGACTTTGTCATTCTATGTGGTGATCCAATCTTCCTTTGGGAGTACCACCGGTGCCTCTGGATACTTGGTGGTCCACTCATTAAGGTTATCCAAAGCTGTGATGACCTCCTTTAACATGGAAAACCTTTCTTTTGTATTAGTTTGTATGGATAGAATGAGAGCCACAATGTGATGAAGTTTTGACATCTCCTCATAAACCATCGCTATGGCTTCCCCAAGGGTTTCAAATCCATCTTTGATCACAACCTATAACTCCTTCGTGTTGGAATGAATCAAATGGATCGTTACGTTTTCTTCTTCCATTCTCCTCTTATCTTCTTATGCTTTTGCGGGCCTCTGCTTAGATGCATATATATTTTTTTTGGAGTTCCGCGATTTGCTTGCTCATCCTACAACCGTTCACCTCAGTTGCGTCACAAAAGCAGTCCTAATGGGGGCGATCATTTCAGGATTAAATGTTGTGTCTAGGACAATTTCCTTTTCTGTGGTCACAAATAGAGGCTCTGTAGGTTTCCTGGCATAACACTTTCTCCTTTCCTGCATGATCTTGAAATTGACCAGGTCAAAAGTGAGTTTGATCAGGTCTAACACTTTGTCTTTGGCCTCCTTAGGAATTCCTAGTTCCTTGAGAGGAATATGTCCCTCGATGATGGGAGTAGATGAGAAACATCCAACAAAGGTAGTTCAACTTTTTCATTGTGATGCTATTACTATTTAGATTCCAATTGAGCTTCCTTGTACGCATATTCCAGTTGCTTCTTTAATCTCTCTTCTTCTTCTCTGCTCTTTTCTTCCTCTGCCATCCTCCTTTATTCCTCTTGTAGTTTCTTCTTTTCTTGTTCCTCCTACTCCTGCTTCTTCCTGAGCTCCTCATCCTACTTGCGCATATCTCCTTGCTCATTCCGTTCTCGCTCCAAACTCTTTCTCTGTTCCTCTTCCTTGGATTTTTGTTCTTCTTGTTTTTTTTAACGTTCCTGTTCTAGTTGCTTCTTCCTTTCTTCTTCCTCTAGCTACTTCCTTTTCTCAAGCTAGTCGTCGAGTTGTTTGTCACTTGAATCCTGCTACCATTTGAGCTCCTCTTCACTCTTCCTTTCAATCTCTTGCTTCTTCCTTGCCATTGTCACATTCCTCTATTCCAATGTCTCATCATCTTCCCCTTCATCTTAGTCGCTTAGGGGATCTTCTATCTCTTTTTCCTTTTGTTGCTTGAGCTTTGTTGTCACCTTTTGTCGCTTCTTCTTCCGCTTTAGGGAATTTGATCTCTCTCGAAGGCTCACGTTTTCCAGGGAATGTTTAGGTTTCTCATCGTCTCTTTCTTGTTGCTCATTGGGGCTGAGTTCTCTAGTAGCATTGTACCAATTCCTGATCTTGTATTTGTGCTCATGCTTGGAATGTGGATACAACCAATTGAAGTTTTCCCTTTTGTAGTGAGTTGCTACTACCATTTTGGGCTCATAGGTGCGGTGTTTCAGAGTCACAAAATGATACCCCTTTACCTCTTCGGCTTCTATCACCACCTCCTTAAAGTTTTCAACTGTGTAAGACCCGATAATGAGAGGGAATTTGGGCCAAGGATTCTTCTTTCCTTTGCTTAGTGTCTTCGAAAAGCCTTGGGTCATCTAATGTCACACTTCCTACATGAGTACTCTATCTGTAGTGTATCATGGAAGTGAGTGAGGGGTCTTATAAGAACCAAAGAATATGATAAATGTCCCCTCCTGGATTGGGAATGAGTGCGCCACCTTGGTGATAGTACCTGTGGCTCTTTTCGACATGAAAGGGGGCTCTTCCTCGAAAAGCACTTGATATAATGGGGCGATAAAAAACTTAGAGATGGTGTTGAGCATACCTTTTTAGTTGGTGTTCCAGAAAACCTTGTAATGCTGATGTACCAGTTCTGCTGCAGCTATGGTCTAGTTGTAACTCCAGTGGTCAAACAACATCTTGCGCAAATCACATCTAGGAGGTATGAGGCCATATAAAACTCAGATGGTTGGTCTTGCTCAGGTTTCTTAGCTGCTACTATATTTTTCCTTAATGCGGAAACTAAGATGCTAGCCCAGTTGAAAATTGTACCCCTGGTGGTGACAACATACATGATGGGGACCCATGTCCCACAGAAAATGTTAATATCATCCCTGTCATGCAAATGGTTCATCATAGCGACAATAAGTTGATAAACGTTATACATCCCATTTGTCCTGTATATCTGGTCACTCTTGACTCAGAACTTGGACGGGTCCTACCACCACTCCCTCAGGATATCCTTGGTTGGAATTTTAAAACTCAAGAGCCTTCAGGTATTGAATGCTTCCTCCTTCTCGGGAAACCTGTAATAAGTAGTGATGTTTGCTAAAAATATTGCTGCGTATGTTGCACATGCGTGGTCCCTTACCACCCATCGATCAATATCAGATTTATGTATTATCCATTGAATGGTCTCAACGCATGGAAATATTGGGGGGTGTGAGGCCACCTTATGGACTCTAGACCTCTTGATGTTGATGTATACTTGGAAATATTCCTGGTCTTTAGGGATGTCTTATTTAGAAAAATCCACATAGACATCCCACCATTAGAGCTTGGTATTCTTGTTAATGTTGGAAGCGGTGTCTCTGTAGATGGGGGGTGGAGGGGCCTGGTGAACCTCCTATACACTTCTTTCTGAGCTTTTATGGGAGGACTTCACTACTGGAGGTGCCATCTCACCAGCGAAGGAAGAAATCTAGATGCTATCAATATCAACGTCACCTGACATGTCAAAAAAATAGTCCCATGATGGTATTAATAATAACAGTGCTAGTAGCAAGCATAAATTATAGCTTTCAGACTCTTTGAAAAATCCTTGAAGAAGTGCTTAGCAGGTCGCAAGGTCGCATGGATCAAGGGGTCGTTGAGGTCACAAAGATAGGTGTGCGACTTGGTAACTAGTTGGCTAGCAAACAAGGTTAGGTCACACAAGTCGTGGGTCACATGGGTCACGGCTGGTGATGGGTTGCAGGGGTCGCACAGTTGCAAGGGTTGTGAGGTTGCATCCAGTGGCCTATCGCAACTTTTAGCCGTGCGACTTACTTCTAAAGGCACTTTGACAAGGGGAATGAGGCTCACGATGGGCTCTTGGGGACTCCTAGGACTATATGACTTGGTCCTCAGGGAATGCAAGCCATTTTGGGATGCGTATGGAGAGATTGACTTATCAGAGGGGCTCAAGAAAGAAAATATCAAGTGGCCAAGGGTTTTTGGTGAAAAAATGAGGTAGGACTTGGATAAATTGCCCCCCTGACTTGAAATACGCAAGGTCATGGCGGAAAAGGAGGAAAAATGGAAAGAAGCAATGATTAATAGGGAAGGGGAAGAGTCACCTACCTGATATGGTCACACATCTCCTTCAATTCGGTGAGCCTCTTTCTCCCTCGCGTGACCAAGAAGAATTATCCAAATGATTGAAAAGACCGACTATTTATAATTTTTGGTCTCACACGCAGGGTCGCAGGGGTCACACGGTCACAGTAGGTGTGATTTCAGACCTTATGCAACCTCACAACCTAGTGATCTCAGGTGGTCGCAGAGTCACAAAGTCGTACCGGTCGTAAGGTTCTTCAATATGTAATGTTGCAACCTATGACCTTGCGACATAGAGAGGTTGCACAATCGCAAAGTCGCATGGGTGTGATAGGTCACGAAATTTTCCAAGTGACCTAGTGAATTGAATTAAATCACAAATTTGGGTAGTTTGCACTGTCACGATTTTTAGGCTTACAAGGGTTGCTTTAATGCGACAAGCCTTTGAAGGTCTTCGAGAGTTAGGCTTGTGCTAGGATGAAAAGGGTTTAGGTCAACCGAAGAGGTTTCAAGAACAGGAAACAATCACAGGGATGGTATAAGGGCTCCAAACTTTTGAAGGGTCGGGAATTTTGGAGGGTTGTTGTAGAAACTACAACAGGATGATATAAGGAGAGCTTCATCTAGCTTCTTTCCAGGTCCATAACAACCAAAAGCTTGGTCTAATATAGCACTGAGAGGGATGCCAATTGTGACGCAATGTCATCCCTGAATTCCTTGTTTCTCTCATCTATTAACTGCCTTTCTTCCCATTTAGGGTCTACTACTGATACATTCCCCATGAAGCTCATAATGACCACCTCAGTTGAGCTAGAGGTAGTACCTTGTTGCAAGTCCTCTATCTAACCTAGAAGTCAGGCTAATCCAACCTCTTTTTATTTAATTTTGTTTCAATCTCTTCTTCTCTCTGCTCCTTAGTTTTTTCCTTCATATTTGAGGTTGCATCCTCCATTTTAGTGTCCCTAAACTCATCAATGCTCCTTTTAAGCCCTTTCTTTTATGCTCGATGTCACAATCTCCATCTTTGTGTTAATAGGCCAAGAGTCATTATTAACCTTCAATTTTAATTTAGGCCTAGATTCATGTTCATAAGAAAAATCATTGATGTCTTTCCTCCAATTAGAAATAAAACCATGAGGATCATAGTGCCACACTTCTCCAAGTTCAAAGTTTCATTCCTTCAACATGATTTCCACCTGCTAGAGAGGCTGCCTAGAGTTCACTATGAAGGGGATCACTGTCATGGGAAGCTTTAACATAAAGCATTTTTTGGATGGGACTGATTTGGATTTAAGATTTCTTGATGAATTCCAAGGCGAAAAATCTCATACTCATGAATATGGGAAGCTTATAGGGAGGCAATTCAGATCCATATACTCAGATCTTGGTATAATCTTCAAACAAATACCAGTTTCCCACCCTAGTGTCTTTGCTAAGTTGAAGGATCCTTTTCTGCTGGGGTAAGACTCTACTAGGGAAGACTCCATTGATAATCTTGTATGCAGTGGCCATGAAAGTAGAGATAAAATGAATAAACCCCACATTATTAGGTTTCTTTTTCCAAGAGCTGTCCCTGTCCACCACATATTTCCTTTGGTTATGGGAGTCTAAAATTCTTAGGACTAGGTACTTGAATTATCCCATATGAGTATAAAGGATTGGGTAAATGAATATAGAATAATAATTGAAGGCAGAAGCTAAGGAGAGTTGTTAGCATTAGAATTTGATAGCCTCAGCCTGGAAAGAGGGAATGTAAAGGAAAATATCTGATTTCATCATTCTATGTAAAAACCTAAAGGTCGCTTTGCAGACATTTGTTGTCTCGTCATCGCCCAACAACCATAATATAACAGAGAGGATGGGTTACACGAATTCTGAGAACAGGGAAATAGGGAGGGAATCTGAGCTAGTGGGAAATTGGGAATTTAGGGCCATAATTAATTGATGACAAACCTATTTCTCTCTGGTTGAGAGCCCAACGTATTCATATAACAATGTATTTTCTGTAAATTTCTCCAATTTTGGGGTTTTTGGGGTAAGGGAAGGTGTTGTGTATCAATTCAATGGCGACCTTGAGAATTTTCCTTATGGTGGAGGAAACTGAAACGTTTTTCTCTTTAACAAATGTAGTCGTGAGCCAAGATATGAATTCAAGAAAATGGTGCACCATGGGGGTAACAAGATAGTAAAACCTTGAGTCGACGACACAGAAGGGGTGTTTCTTGTTCAAATACTAGTCATAAAAGTCAAAACGTAGGTCGGACAAGTTTAGCAGGCAGAAGGGGTCACAAATTCCCCCTTTGGTGTCCATGAGGGGTTCAGTATGGCTTGAGGGTTTTGGTTGTTGTTTCTTAGGGGTTTTTGATGATTCATTCTTTAATTTGAGCATGGTGATGAATTATATAGGGACGAAAGGGTTGAGAGATAACTGATGAGTGGAGGAACCTTGAAGCTGTTGGTATTCAGAAGTCCTTAGATTGTGAGTGGTCAGACACAGGTAGCTTCACACATATGGGTGATAACATATGAAATGGATTGCACTCAAGACAATTTATAAAGGAAAGTTTTAAAGTGAAACGTTCGACATGTGGGGTGTAACGATTAATTCACGAGGATTTTAGGCAGGGAGCACATTGAGATGGCGTGAGGAAGAGATGTGGCATAACTGGATTAGGTGAAGGACAAGGGAGTAAAGGAGATACATAACCTTATTTTCGCGCTCACTTGACATGCTAGATTGATAATGGTCTGCTCTATTGACGTGATCCACGCGCCAACCCGATAGGTGGCAACCCCCTTTAATCTTCCTGGCGAGGTGCCTAGGTGGGGTTGGAGTGAAGGCTCATGCCCCCAAAATCAATATCGACCATTGGTTTTCAAATAATGTTTTGTTGACTCTGACCTTTCGAGTGGTAGTGATGGCTTAACAACCAGGCATGTCCGCCTACTGGAACTATTTTTTGAGTGATATTGCTTTATGATTTGCTCCCTAACTATGAATGGTACAATCCTGACTTCTTTGAGAATTAAATTAGCAAAGTGTTACGGGGATCTGGTGTTGCAGAGTTTGGGCCTCCATTTTCCGTTACAGGGTTCTGTCAATAAACGCCCCTGACTCCAACAATTGATAGATTTCTGATCTCTCATACATAGAGCCTTTTATAATTAGTTTCATAATAGGAAGCAGGATTTCATGGTTTCGAGTTTTCGACTTTTACGTGCTCATCCTTTTTTTCTAGAAATAGGTCCAATCACTGCTACATTTTATACACCACTGCTTTGGGATGTAAAACTTAGGAAAAGAAAAAAGAGAGTACAACAGGGTTGAAGAATGCACCAATTAACTTCTAGTCATGTATGAATCATATATTTAGGGGGAAGTTACGAAAGTTTATGTTGGTTTACTATGAAAATCTTATCATTTACAAAAAAACATGGGGGTGTGCTTAAGGAACCTAACTGAGGTATTGAGCATATTAGAGGAGAAACCACTCTTTTCCAAGGAGTCCAAATGCGAATTTGGAATGACGAGCTTTTATACCTTTGGAACATCATTAGTGTAGGAGTGCAAGTCCATTAGGGAAAGGTTCAGGCTATCATTGAATGTCTAATACCCAAGAACCTAGTGCAATTGAGAAGATTCATGGGGATATGAAACTATTATCGATGATTTGTTAAGGGGGTATTTTTAGATGGTGGCACCTATGACATATTTCATGAAGAAAGGGGCTTTCAGATGGACATGATGAAAAATGCAGCAATAAATTCTCAATTTGATTTTGCCTTGATTAAATTGAGAAAATTCGAATTTCCACATCTACAAACAACTTGGATGCAGTTAGTTGAGGTGACATGGCTCTTGTCACTCAATTAGCTCAGTAAATTAAATTTAGAGGATTTAAAGTTCAGTTAAGCATGTGTCATTACAAATTTGTAGCAATCAAGGCTAGTTATTTCAAGTTGTTTTCAGTTAAACTAGTTCTAACTATTGGAGGAACTAGTGGAAGGTCAGTTATGCAGTGGGACTTCATTCTAACTCAGTGATTATCCATTGAATTGATCAATCATCCCAAAATAGCTAGTGCATGTAGCGAATTCAAGTTCCCCAGTTGTGGTTGAGATTACAAGGCAGTGTAATATCAACTGTAGACTAGCCTTGAGTGTACAGGTGTTGCATGTAGTCAAATGATCAACCTTGGTAATCACACAATCCCTTTTGGAGAAATTCCTAAATAATAAGGGACTAATTTCTCAAGGAATTTCCCAAGGAAATAGGGGCTCAAGCAGAGGCAAAAATTGATTAAGTCTGGGTCAAAGCTTCTTAGTGAGTAAAGAGAAAGGTTATTCACTTGCAGTTTGTGCTCAATTGAGAAAAGAAATTGTAATAAATCTCTATTCATCGTATTAATGCAAGCAAACATTGGGGTTTTTGGAAGATTGTTTTCCCCGGAAAAAATATTGTGTGCAGGGGTGTTATTTCTCATTGCATGTTTGTGATTGATGTTCTAAATTGTGAATTAAATTTTGTAGGGTAGTAGAGTAGGTTTACGTATTGTGATTTTGATTAAAATTTCATGAGTAGTTGAAAATCTACATCATAATTTATACATGGTATCAGAGCAGGATTCACATTAGAGCAAGAATTTCGAATTTGATTATCAGAAGGCTCGAATTTGTAGTTTAGCGTAGCAGGATCTCTTCAGAGCTAAGAATATGTCCTTCAACAGGTTGAGGCTAGAGTATGCCTTGGAAGTCAGATCTAATTTCATTGCATGGAAGGATCGCATGGAGGTGGTTTTGGATGACAATGGATTGCTAGAATACATCAAGACAGATGTTGCAAAACCACATGCATCTGATGCCCAAAACCTTACTCATTGGAAGAAATATGTAGCCAAGGAGAGGAGAATGGAGGGAGTACAAGATCACATTGTCTCAAATCTCCAAGGAAAAGAAATTTTGTTCACAATGTGGAAAGCACTAACATAATTATTCAAGAATAGTAGTTACCACAGTAAGTTCGCGATCAAGTATAAACTTTGAAATATCAAGATGCAGAATAATGACGCTATTCCACAGTATCTAAGTAGGTTCACACAAGTTTGTGATGAACTTGGTGGGGTTGGTGTTAATGTTGTAGAATATGACTTTTTAAGCCTAATCCTTCTAGGCCTTCCCAAGAGCTAGGATATCTACCAAGATTTGGTGAACGAGAGGGAGAAACTACCAAATTGGGAACGCTTATGGTCCAATTTGGTACAAGAGGAAATAAGGTGGAATACCAAAGATTTGACTTCATCAAAGGGAGAGGATGAAGAAAACCTTGCATTAGTTGGAAAGGGAAAGAAGGGAAAAGGGAAGAAATCTCAATCCAAACCAAAGTCCAACCAAAGGGGAAAGAAGAAAAAATTGTCCAAAATTAAATTCTTGAATTGTCATGAATTTGGGAACTATGCCATAAGGTGTACACACAAAAATTTGACCAAGAAGACCTTAGGAGGAGTAGCAAGTGAAAAGTTGGTTTCACATTTCGAGCTTTATTTTACCCTTATCGCATGCATGGCCAGCACAGTGATGGAGAATGTGTGGTACTTTGACTTAAGTGCATCATTCCACATTATAGGGTGTAGAGACTTTTTTAGTGACCTAGAGGAGAAATATTTGCTGATGCACATCGAGCTGGGAGATGATGGAAGGTACAATGCAACCAAGGTTGGTACAATCACCTTTTAGAGGGAGTCGGGATCCCCTCTCAGACTCAAGGATTTCATGTTTGTTTCGGGCCTAAAGAAAAATCCCATCCCTGTTAGAGTTTTGGAAGATCATGGTTATGATGTGATCTTCAACAAAGGACATTAATTCATGAGACATATAGCCACGTGATAGGTGAAGTGATCTGGGTTCATGTGAAGAACCTGTATAAGCCATATGTGGAAGATTGTGGTGCATTACGCACTAAGGTGGAGAAAGTGCAAAGCTGTGATGTCCGTGAACTTTGGCACAAAAGACTTGGCCATTTGCATCACGGTGCCTTGAAGATTATGCAACAAATTGTTAGAGCCTAGATCGACCTCAGGCTGAAGGGAGGCAATCCTAGGATAACCACAAACCACGCTTAACCTGGTAGTTAGCCCTACCATGTCGGGAGAGGGCTCTCTCCTTATCAATCTCAGTTAGGATGACTGCAATTACAATTTGAGATGACCGAATTGAGTATAGATTTTAGTCTAGGTATAGTAGCTCTAGGGTTTTCATTTCTTTTAATGGTTGGTTGCTGGATCTGATGGAGTAGGCAGTTTTGGGTCCGGGAAATGCAATCAGGAATGCAGGTTGTTTTGTAGGGCAAGGTAGGTAACTGTTTCAACACTTAGAATTAAGTGAAATGGTAGATCTAAGACTGGTGAGGAGTTGAGGAGGGCATGCAAAGGTCATGAATCCTCTTCAAACAGCTAAAAAAAAAACTAAATGTATTCCTAAGGCAGAGCATTGTTTCCAATGTATTCTACCTATCTATCTTGATTCATTTAGTTAAGAAGAATGAAATAGATTTTGGAACATATACACATAAGAAAAACTAATGACAGAAGGAGAAAAAATGCCAAGGGCACATTACCACAAGAATCCCACAAAAATAGCTGCAAAACCTGGTTTATTTCCTTGCCAAACTGCTGTAAAGAGTGTACAATGAAGCTCAGAGCATCCACAAGAGTCCAACCTCTACTAATGACTGAAAAAACACATGATATAGACATCCAAACCACCTGTGATATCCATCAAGGGTCAAATCCAGGAGATAAGGGACTGTTTCAACCATATCTAAACTAGGAACAAGAAAATAGGCAATGAAACAACTTGCCTCTAAAACCATGGAAACTGATACATCCACTTCCAAACCACTTTTAACTGATGTATCTACCCCCTCAAGTCATTTTACATTCATATTTACATTGAATTACATCATTTACAATCATAAATTAACCAAGGATAAGGAAAAAGGTAGTCAAACTAGGAAAAATTCAGAATTCTGAGCAAAACTGGCAAAATCAGCTATATGCGCAATGCCATCTCCTCTATGCATAGCGCCACTTCTAGCCCACTTTTGGAGTTCTTCCACTTAACCAAATCAGGCCCAAGATAGCTTGTGGGAAAGGTATGCCTGTCTAGTTTCTGGAACATCTTGAATTTCCTGATTTGGAGGTCATTTTCCCCCTCAAAAATGGATTCTCCTAAGACTTCTTCCTATGTGTCCAAAAAGTGGCAGAGAGGGCATTTTTTGAGTGTTTTTTGCCCTTTAGGTGACCCAGATTTGCTCCAAATTTGATGAAACGTTCAGGGATTTATGTAATATTGATGTTGAATCCAAATATATAAGCCATTTCTCCAAAATATGCCCCAATCAAAATAGAAGCACCACTATACCACAATTTCTTGTGTCATAAAAATTCAAAAATTGAAAATGATAAAATTTGCTCAAAACTTGCCCGGATTTGGCACAAGGGTCCCTCATTGGTTGCTTTGTTGGGCTAGTGTGACATCAACCAATATGTTAAGCTTATCATCCCTCTTTTTTCTCTTCAAAACCCTCCTTAATATTGCCTTAAGTTTCTTTATCCTCATGTTTCATATCTTGTTCTGGGTTATATAACGGTGGGCCATAAGCCAAAGCATATTTCTTGTTCAACAAGAGTTAATGGAACATTGGCCTCTGTGATCTTTTTCCTGCCTTCCTTTATCATTTGTAGTTCCATGAGGACTTGCTTATCTTCCAATTTCTTGTTCTCTTGCTCTAGATAATTGATAATATATCTAGCTCTAGCCAACTTATCATTTAACATGTGAATATGAGCCTCTTTCTCTTTCAAAAGCATGCTTTGATCTAATGATGGGCTTTCAAGATCAATTACCTGAGTGTGATGAGGTGGCACATCATCATCATGCTCCTCAAGCTGAAACTCCCTTTCAACATCATCATCAAGCTTTTCTCCTGGGACCTTTCCTTTCCCTTTGTCTACCTGCTGCAAATTCCTTTCCCTAGAACTGTCACTAAGGGTGTCCTCCTCATAATCATACTCACTGTCCCTCTCCATGTTTAAGGTTGTCTCTCTTGTGATAATTGATGAGTGGTGGGTTAATGAGTGATGGAAAGATGAGTATGAAGAGATTTACAAAAAGACAAAATAGTGAGGGTGTGAGGTAAGGGAATGAGTAGGGTTTGTAATATGAAGGTTAGGGTTTTATAAAGGGATTAGGTTTTTGGGAAAATGGGGGAAGGGAATAGGACTTAGGGAAGATGGGATTAAGGGGTAGGTTTAGGGAAAATGAAATTAGGAAATAGGGAATAAGCAACTATAGTTTGTAGTGTATGAGGTAGTTTAGAGACAAATTAGGGTTTGATATTTAAGAGGCATAAACCATTAAACATGCATGAAAACCCTAGCTTAAACTGAAGGAGAGGGTATACTTACTTGAACGGAGGTGAATGAAGCAATGGAAATGAGTGAATACGAGTTTTAAGGGTTTCGAAGCCTCACAGACCAATGCGCACCGCCACTAGCCCAATGCACAGTGCCAGTCCAATGCATAGCGCTAGTTCAAATTTCTAAAGGGAAAACTGCTCTGATGCGCAGCGCCAACCTCCTCATGCACAACGCCTTTTTGAAGACAAATTTTGAAGGCCTTCCTGGTGTCCAAATTGGGTGTGTGATAGGTTGTTGGAAATATTGTCGAGTCTACTTTCCAAAACATGAATTTTTCAATTTGGAGTTCATTTTCCCTATCAAAAGTCAAATCTCTCAAGACTGGTCAAAATGTGCAGAATGAGGCTGCCTAAATGTAGAGTGTTGTTGCAGTCAACTTTTGAAGGTCTTCCTCAATTCCAAATTTAGCTCATAATAGCTCATTGTAAAGATCTTTGTATCTCGTTACCATTTTACTCATCAAGAAAGTCATTTAGCCAACTAGGCTAGGAGAAATCTTGATTTTCCCAAGGTCACTCCAGAGGTGCATTAACTCTCCTGAGGCAACTGTATTTTTGTCTTTTCTCTAAAACCATGAAACCTATGTAAAAGTGAAGAATTTTTTTCTTCCTTGGCCTATTGTGGACAAAAACCTCTCTCACTTTTTCCAAATTCATTTTGTCTTGCTCAGAAACAAAAACCCTAGGAGAGGGGAATGAGCCTTATCTGAGCACAACTGAAGCACAAAGAAGGTGCAAAATGACCCATTGGGAACATGAAATAATGATTACAACTCTTTTAATGATGGTACACTCATTTGAATGGTGACATGGACCAATACTTGGAATACTTTTGGAAGGAGTGAAAACAAATCCTAGACCTAATACCCAGTGACCAAATTTTACTTGAAGACTCATTGAAATGACAAATTTTGACTTTGACACCCTAAAACCATTTTGTAAGAGCATGTTTGATCACTGGTGGAAGGCTTCAAAGGCTGACACTAACACAAATAACCACTGGTCTCCCTAAAGGAGCACTTGAGTAGTAAGATGTATGAAAAGGATGTACCTTGGGAAGGAACACAAAATCCACATTCCATGATCGGGACAACAAAGAAAATATTGTCTTGGAAAGGATCCACTCTAATGTCTGTGGAACTTTCTTGACAACCTCCACTACTAGACACAAATATTTTGTCATTTTTATTCATGACTTATCAAAGAAGTCCCACGTCTTCTTCATGCAAAAGGAGGAGACATTCTCCAAGTTCATAGAGTTCAAGGCACTGGTTGAAAAATAAACCGATAACAAGGTGAAGGATCTCATGAGCGATAATGGAGGTGAGTACATGTCGAATGAATTCAAAAAATTTCTATGTGAAAGAAGGCATTCGACGAGAGTTGACAACACCCCACACCCCACAACAAATGGGGTGGCTGAGAGAAAGAACCATAACATTGTGGGAGCTACGAGGGCTATGTTGCTTGATGAAGGCCTACCACTACATTTGTGGGTAGAGACATGCAACACAACAATCTATTTGCAAAACAAGATTCCTCATTGGATTCTAGGCATGATTACACTGGTGGAGGTTTTCTCCAGGAGAAAGACGGATTTGTCACACTTCAGGATTTTTGGATCCTCCATTTACTGCCATGTCTCTTAAGAATCAAGGAAGAAGTTTGAGCCAACAACAGAATTGGGGTATTTTTGGGTTACACAAAAACTCTCCACAACTATCGTGTGTACTTTCCATCCCTCAAATTGAAATTTGTGCGAAAGAATGTAAAATTTGATGAGGGTAAACTGATGCGGTGCTCTCTTGAGAGAGAGCTTCAGATCCCACCAAAAGAGGAGCTTTAAGCTCCAAAGGAGGAGCCTCAAGAAGTTATGGAGCAACCAAAAATTCAAGAGAAGGGAATGGAGACAACCACTCAAGAAGAACCATCTAGAGAAGGCCAAAAAAGAACTAGAGAAGTTGATAGACTAGTGCAAGATGCGAGGGAGAATGTGGGAGATCCTTCAAATTTGTGGAGGTAGAGAAGGTCTCCTTATCGATACATTGGCTACATGGATCTAATGAATGAGATTGTAGAGATTGATCAATCATATTTCGAGGAAGTAGTATAGAAACTTGTATGGGTTGATGCAATGGTGGAGGAATACAAATCCACTGTAAAGAACAGAGTTTGGGAAGTGGCCCCAAGCTCGGTAGATAAATCAGTTGTGGGTTTGAGATGGATCTTCAAGGTTAAGAAGGAAGCAGATGGAAGCATAAAGAAATATAAGGACAGGTTTGTGGCCAAGGGGTGCTCTCAAGTTGATGGAACTGACTATGAGGAGACCTTTTCTCTTGTAGCAAGGTACTCATCCATTAGATCAATTCTTGCTCTGGATTTGCAGACGGGGTGGAAGATCCACCAGAAATTAGGGGAATTTTGAGGTCTAAAATTGGCCTCTGAAGAAAAATGCACAACTAAAGTAAACTTTATAAGAAACAATAGGATTCAATATAAGGATATTAGCCATTGGGGGATGAGTCACCACTTTTGGAGTAAAAGAGTAAAAAGACTTAAAAATACTAAAATAATAAAACTAATTTTTCAACTCATATTTTCAACTTATCTCCCTAAGGTTTTACTTAAATTTTGAGCGGGAGTACTCGTTAGATGCAAAATTTAATTCCCCATCTAAGGATTATCCATGTTGCATACTTTTGATGGACCCTGCTATAAAAAAGTGAGAAATACATGAAAAAGCGTGATTGCAATCACATTTTTAGTGTATTTCTCATTTTTCGAGTAGTAGGGTCCATTGAAAGTATGAAACATGGGTACTCTTTGGATGAGGAATCAAATTTTGCATCCAATGAGTGTTTCCATTCAAAAATTGAGTAAACCCATAGGGAGATAAGTTGAAAAAATAGTTTTTTCTTTTTTCCCTCTAAAATTTAATGATGTAATCTAATCTTATTTTATTATTTTCACTATTATTTTTTAATTTCCTTAGGAGCCCCAATTTATACCTCAAAATTCCTCTAATGTGGATGTAAAAAAAACATTTCTCAATGGGATTATTGAGGAGGAGGTTTACATCGAACAACCATAAGGTTTTGAGACATTTGATCAGGAGTCTCATGTGTGTAGATTCAAGCGAGTGTTGTGCGGTATGAAACAAGCACCCTATGCTTGGTACATAGGACTGTAAACTATCTCACTGGTTTGGACTTCACCAAAAGTGAAGTGGATGCAAACCTCTATCATATCTTGGTAGAGGTTAAATTTGTCATTATTGTCTTATATGTTGATGATTTGATTTTAATTGGTGATGAGCAGCTAATCAGATCTTTCAAGGAGGACATTGCAAGAGAATTTGAAATGAAGGACATGGGTGTCATGCACTAGTTCCTTGGGTTGGAAGTATGGCAAGGTGATGGGGAATTGCTTGTTTCTTAAGGCAAGTATGCAAAATGAGATACTACATAGATTCTGCATGGAGAGTTGTAAACCCATGGAGACACATCTAGGGACCAACTAGAGGAAGGAGGATGCCACCTTAGATGAGGAAGTGGATGCTACCATTTATTGACAGTTATTGGGTTCATTGATGTATCTTGTGAACACATGACTAGATATGTGCTATGCAATCAACCAACTTAGCCAAGCTATGGTTAGGCCAACCAAATTATATTGGAAGGCAACTAAGCATGTTTCGCAGTACCTCAGAGGCACCACCTAGTTTGGACTATGGTATAGATGGACAGAGGGAGTGAAGCTGTGTGGCTTCACAGGTGCATATTGGGTAGGGATTCCATTAAACCAAAAGAGTACATCAATTGTAATTTTCAGTGTTGGGTCCACAATTGTTTCTTGGTACAGTAGGAAGCAAAGATTTTTGGTTCTCAGATTGGTAGAAGCATAATACATGGCTACAAGCTAAGTAGCATGTGAGGCGATTTTGATGAGAAAGATACTTGTGGGACTATATGGTTAGATGATGGACCCAACTGTGATCTACTATGATAATCATAGTTGCATCAAGTTCTCTGAGAATCTTGTTTTTCACGATTGATCCAAGCATATAGATATCTGGTGTCGCCATTTACGGGATTGTGTAGATGCAGATAATGTTGCTACACTACATTTTGACAGAGGAACAAGATGCTCACATTTTGACAAAGGCCTTGTCAAGAAATAAGTTTGAGTTCCACATGTGTGGAATAGAGGTGGTTGATAATCCATTTTTTACTAAGAGGGAGTGTTGAAAAATGCAGAAAGAAATTATCAATTTGATTTTTCGTTGATTAAATTGAGAAAAATTGAACTTCCACATCAGCAGACAACTTGGATGCAGTTAATTGAGGTGACATGGCCCTTGTCACTCAATTAGCTCAATATATTTGAGTTAGACGAGTTAGATTTCAGTTAAGCATGTGTGATTTCTAATTTCTAGTAATCAAGATCAGTTATTTCAAGTTGTTTTCAATTAAACTAGTTCTAATAATTGGAGGAACTAGTGGAAGGTTAGTTATGCAATGGGGCTTCAGTATAACTCAGTGATCATCCAATGAACTGATCAATTGACCCAAAATAGCTAGTGCATGCAGAGAATTTGGGTGCCCCAGCTGTGGTGGATATTCCAAGGCAGTGTAACATTAGTTGTAGACTAACCTTGAGTGTACAGGTGTCGCATGCAGTCAGATGATCAACCTTGGGAATTGTGCAATCAATTTTGGAGAAATTCCTAAATAATAAGGGCCTAATTTCTCAAGGAGTTGTGAAAGGAAATAGGGGATCAAGTAGGGGCATAAATTGTTTATGTCTGGGTAGAGCTTCTCAGTGAGTAGAGAGAAAGGTTATTCACTTGCAGGTTGTTTTAAGTTGAGAAAAACAGTTTTAATACATCTATATTCACCGGATTATGCAAGTAGACATTGGGGTTTTTGACAGATTTATTTCCCCGGAAAAAATATTATGTTCATGTGTGTTATTTCTCATTGCATGCTTGTGAATGTTGTTCTAAATTGTGAATTGAATTCCACAAAGCAGTAGAGTAGGTTTGTGTATTGTGATTTTGATTAAAATATCATGAGAAATTTCAAATCTACATCATAATTTCTGTAGGACAAAATAAATACATCGAACTTTTGCAAGATGCAAGGAGGTAATGAGTTTTTGTCTCATTCTCTCACTTTTAGGTTTGTCACGACCCTTTGTTTCAGAGTGTGATGCCTCAGGGGAAGGAATATGAGAAATGTTGATGTAGGATGGGAATTCAATAGATTTGGAAAGGAATAAGATAATGGATACAAAGAGGATCTACTCTATATATTACAAGGTGATGTTGGCCGTAATGTATGCACTCGAAAAGTTCAGGAAGTACTTGGTGGGAGGAAGCTTCATGGTCAAGATGGATGAGAATAGTCTGAGATACTTTATGGAGCAAAAAAAAGCTCAATAAGAGGCAACAAAAGTGGGTTAGTACAATTTAGGAGAATGATTTCGACATCCAATATGTGAAGGGAAACAATAATGTGGTTGTCGATGTGTGAAATTTTTAATTAATATTGTAGTTACTAGTTGTTATTCTCCTATCAATTTAAATTATTTGTCTTCTACATTTGCGGAAAATATGAATAAAAACCAACTACAACTTCACAGAAAAATATAGAACCACAAGAACTTAGAAAATTATGCACACACACACAAATAATGGACAACAATATTTTTGAACAAATTTCCCTGAAAAGAACTTGTGTGGGGAAAACCAATTATGCAGATGAGTTATTTTATTATTCTTCAACAAATCTGTAATGGAAAAAGTTACAAAATTGGTTGTCAAAATTTAGCAAACCTCTAGAAAAATATTTTGATCACTTTCGCTAGTCATTTTGGCATCATGGAGACAACTTATCCCTCCTAAAAATGCATGCGGAGCTGGAAACACGACCCTTCTTGGAAAACTTGCACTGGCTAGAAAGTAATTTGGCCTCCATTTGTATTCGGCTTTAGCTGGAATATTGATCTCCTTATGAAAATTGATCTCTCATGCAATCTCTCCTTTCTCCCACAACTCCTCTTCTTGGAGAAATTCTCTCTACCTTATAGGGTAATTCACACCCCTGTCTCGAGCAATTCAAACCACTGGAAAATTGGCCTCCTGCAGAAAAATAAATCTCCAACTCTCCTAGAAATTGTTGTGATAAAATCCTTTGGCAATATTGTCTCCAAACATTGTTGATCTCTCTTTGCTGATGCACTTTCATTTCCTCTCCGCCCTTGCTATCACTACAATATTGTGTCTCGATGTGTTCTCCAAATTCCCATCGACCTCCTCTTATAATCTATCACTGATGAATCAATGACCATGATTTAATATCCATTGATGTATAAGATCATCTTCACCTCTTCTCATGACTTTTCTAGAAGTCACTAGAGAAAGAAATTATTTACCCCAATTAATACTGATAAATTAAGCCATTTCCCTAAGTTAAAATTAGGAAAATTAATTAACTTCTTAATTAATTTTAATCAAGGCCTTTTCGTGTGAAACCTTTTATGGGTATTGGAGATGTGTTCCCTAGCCTCATAGACACAATTTGAGACTAGAACACCTATTTGAGGTACATAAATTAACACTCCCTCTTAGAGAGGAAGGTGTTATGCATGACACCCAAATTGTCTCTGAAGAAGATGAATCTTTCCTTCCCCAAAGCCTTTGTCAGCATATATTCTACCTACTCATTTGACGATATGTATTGTAGCTGAAAACCCCTACGCTACACACAATCCTTGATGAAGTGGTATCTAATGTATATATGTTTGGACACGTCATGAAACACTCGACTCGATAACAACCTAATGCAACTTTGATTGTCGCAGTATATCACAGTTGTCTCTATCCAAACAAGGCTACAAGGAGCTTACGAAGCCATATAGCCTTGCATGTAGCCATGCTCGCTACTATGTATTCTGCCTCTGTAGAACTTAGTGCCAATTTTTTTCTTCTTCTTGTTGTACCAAGAAAAAAATATTGATCCCATGTTGAAGAACACCTTGAAGTGATTCTCTGATCCATTGTGTTACCTACCTTGTCTGCATCAATATGTCCAATTGAACTTACACCATCACCTGGAGCATATCTGATCCCATACTCGATAGTGTTGTACAAATATCTCAACACATGTTTTTCAGTCTAATGCACTTTCTTCAACTCCGTCATGAAATAAATAATAGAGTTTAATACATAGGATATATCTTGTATGGTGTTGAAAAATACATGAGAGATCCTATTGACTATCTATACAAGGTGGGTTCCACATCCTTCTCCCTAGATGCATCTATTGTTGAAAAGTGTAACTAGATTCGGTCTTCATAATGACATGTAATTATGATTTTGTGTAATGAGATGTAAAGAAGAAAATAAATTTATTTTTTTGCTTGCTTCATGGGTTTCATGAGCAAGAGATTTTACTTTTGAGTTAAGACTCACATTGTGAGTCTTTAGTAATTATTTTTCATCTAGTCATAAAATGATTGAGTCATTGTCATGTAATGAAGTCATGTTACACTTCGTAAATGGTTAATATTGTCTATGTAAGTATCCTCCAAGACCTTGTCATTTATCCTCTTCAAGTCAGCCTATAGCGATGGAAGAACATGCTAGAAGAATTCGGCCTCACTACTTGTCATCATGTCGGCCTAATGGTCATGAGTTGATGTGTATAAGTAGCCTCACTGGGCCTCACTTGAAGGAAAGTAACTCGACAAGCATTCTATTGAGCATTAGAGAAGGTATGTAAATTGCCACTTATTTTGTCATCTTTTCTTTAAATTCATAATTTCTTTACATTATGAAATGGGTATATGGTGAAAGATTATGATAAAGTTTAGCAGATTCGTGAGCAATGTAAAATGAATAATAATTACCTTTTCCTATGCAGAAAAAGAGGAAAACGAAAGATCGCCACTCCAAAGGAAAAAACAAGACAAAATCAACTGATGTCCCTTTGACAGGGAACCACATCCAAACAAGGCAATCCATATTGGAGCATACAAGCTAGGAAAAGGAAGAGGAGATACCAAATCGGTGTAAGAGAATGAAGAGATAACTGAGAAATAACGATTTGGCGAATCCCTCAGGATCCTTTGATATTGAGGGATCACTACCCTAAAGAATATCTGTATCTGTGGTATATCCGCTTGGATGCTATAAAAAGGGACAACATTGCTAACCTAAGGGGGAATATTGTTGTTTTTATGAAATTCATTGTTGTAACATAAACTTTGATCATCGACTCTATTTAAGGAGCAATTACTGTACTTTGTTTTGATGATTAATATATAAACTTCGTTGTTGTTCCGTCTTTGATTCTGGAGTAACCGCAGTAGTGCGTCCCTGGAGGCTAAGGGCCCGACCCTAGTGGATCACTCACTTCCTATATCATTAATTTTCAATTCCAAGTCGTGTGTGATTTTATTTCTTTTATTTGCTTTGTTCAGTAATCTGTTGTTCCTTATTATTTCATGTATTGGTTCTGTTATATTTCACTCATATTTGAATAGTAAGGTTATCCTCTGCAACTGGAATGTTATGCTATTCATTCTAAATTTATATTGCATTGTCGTTCCTTTACAGATTGATATTATTGTATAACATTGTTGTTCCTTACAAATTACCATTACTATTCATTGATAGAGTAACAATTCTATGTATTTATAGATCAGTACTATTGCTTATTTATCTACAGTTTACCTCTAAGAGTAATTGTTCTTTATTGGGATTGTTGTTCCATGGTAACCTCAATTTTTGTTCCTTCATAACCGTAATCAGTAATTCTTATTTCGAAACTCGGATTACTACTTCCCTCAATATAGATGTGCTGTGTGTAATATTTGATTTAGTTGCTATGCGTTTACATTTGATTCAGGTTGATGTTCAATATTTCATACTTCAATTTAGTTTGTTGTTCCATTTTTGTTTGCTTTCCAAATCGTTTCTGAGATAAATATTGTTGCTTAATTCCTATAGATTACACTTACTGCTTCATTCATTTCTGTAGATCAAAGATTTGTTGTTCAATCTTGTTAAATAGATTAGTGTTGTTCCTTTTCCTGTTATTTGAATCATCATTGCTTTGGTGTGAACAGAATGATCTGAAACTGTAGTGAATATTGACTATTGTTGTCCAATTCCCAGATTGATGATCTTTTCCTTGATTGCTTTTCAATTACATCAATTTACAAAGGGAAGAGTTATCATTACTGCACCCTTGACTGATGAAGTGCTGTAGTTTCTTAGATGAATGATTTAGTTATAAGCATTCCAATTTCTTGCCATTACATTTAGAGTTTGTTTCCAACATTTATTTACTTTTGCAAAAGCACTATACTACTAGCATTACTCTTGACAATTGACCGCCTCAAACTAAGTACACTCTTTGAGATAAAAAATCGTACCTGGATTGATAATTAATGTAGAGTAAATAAAGGTGAAAAAGAACCTGTTCACTGCCCAACATTTTGGCGTCGTTGTCGGGGAAGAGTGTAGCCATTTGTTTCTTTCGAGAGTAGTGTAAGTACTTACCACAAGAGAGTTTGGTTTTAAAAACGAAAGGTAAGAACTTACATAAGGAGCATGTAACAGCCCTACTCCCCTACCCGCTTTCCTGCAGATTTGCTGTTGTTTTGGGTAGAAATCAGTATTTGATTTGTGTGCATGACTAAGTAGAAAAAGCCTGAAAAGAATTCGAAATCACCACCCAAGCCTGACAGAGCTAAGGGGCCAGTGACCCTTGCTTGATCGACCTTTATAGACGAAATCCTAAAAAAAAGCAAAATCTCAGCCTTCAGTAGGATCTAGAAAAGTTGCTTCTAGACAATCTACTAGTTCCCTTCACGCCACAGGATCACCATCTGTAGCCTTTGCTGAGGTGCATATCCAAACTGAGGAGCAATAGTTTCAAGAAATTGAGAATTCTAGCCCAAAATCATTGCAAGAAGGGAACCTTAGTAATTTCTGCGAAGGGAGAGGAGAAACAGGGGAAACTGAAGAACCAAGATCTCTTCTTGGAATAATTCAGCCATTAAGTAGCCCAGATAAGGGAAGTGCTACAAAAAGCATCCAGAACGAAGTTGAAGAACCTCAAGAGCTAAAATCCCCCCAGACATTAGGAACTCTCATCATCCCAGACAAAGGAAGTGTTGTTAAGGCCATTCCTGTTAAAGCCATCCCTGCTCTGTCTAGCCAACCTAAGAATACCCTCCTAGAAATCCCGGAAGGTTATTGGCATATATTTGACCAAATGGCCCAGAACCAACCAAACACCCAAACCTCCACACTGCAATATCCCATTGTAGATATTGTAGTCAATGCACCTATGAAGGCAATTCCTCTCCAGCATATCCCTACATTTCATGGCCTAACATCGGAAGACCCAGATGCATTTTTGTTTGAATTCGATGTGTTGTGCAGAGGATATGACTATACCACTGACCCCCAAAAGCTGAAACTATTTACCTCTACCTTAAAAAGGGCTACTTTACAATGGTTTATGGGTTCGGGTGGGGGTGTCATCAATGACTGGGATCAGATGAAAGGTGCTTTCCTGAAGAAATATCAAGATTATTGTAGATCCAGAGAATTAAAAGATGAAATATTTCAGATGGTAGCTAGACATAATGAAACACTAGAAGAATATGTTGAACGTTTTCAGTATAATCTTCAAAGATATCCTTATGCATCATTACCCTTACCTGATAATGTATTAAAAACAACATTAATTAAAGGTATGAAGGAACAATGGATTGAAACAATGAATATTATGGGAGAGGAGACATTTATCAAGAATATTTTGCTAGCATCATTGATTTATGTATCAGGAGCTCACAAGGAAGCACAAGGCTAAAACCAGCAGAACATGACAGGTTTACAAGGGACAACAAGATCTCTAGAGAAGGAGTAACTCGTGTAGAAATTGGAAATTTATTGGAGAATTTCAAAACTTATATATTGGGGACTCTGACAACGCAACTCGATATTATGCAAGCGAAGCAGAAACAAGTAGAAGTAGAAAAAAATCTGGCAATATTCTATCCTAGATGTAGAAAGGAACACAGCCACAAAGAGTGCCCATTAGATGCAGTTCAAGTTTGTGCCATTTGTACAAAATACCACTCAACAGAAAGTTGTCCCTCACTTCCTGGTTTGAAAGTAGTATACAAAGAAGCGGAAGAAGAACCAGAACTGGTGTACCTACTTAATCAGTGTTGTCAATGGTAGCCGTGACAATCAGGTATGTTCCTGACCCAACTTCTTCTTTCCAGCCTCCACAATATCATGCTCAACAATATAATACAATGTGGAAAAATCAACCTCCCTTCTCAAATTGGTCACAACAACCATTTCCTTCATCATCACCATGGTCGAATCAAGCAAGTCAATCTAATTGGCCAAATTTTCCCTACGCTCCACCATATTGGCAAAACAATGCATATCCAGCAGACAGGCAAAGACAAACTGGCAAAGACCAATGAATCAGCTAGTAGGAACTGTTGAAAATAATACTGAGAGGGGGGGGGGTGAATCAATATTATCTAATTCTTTTAATAAATCTTCCTTATTTGTTCTTTGAATTATTTTTGCATGTCAGTACCATAAAATAATGAGCATGAACAAAGAAAAACAGATAGTCACACCAAAGAACACAAGATGTAAGGTGGAAACCCAATGTGGGTGAAAACCACCTGCTGCAATATGTCTCTATCTTCTTTCAAATTAGAAACTTCTTTTACAATGGTTTTGTACTGGTGCAGTCCTTTACCAGTACGCAGGCTGCAACCTGTAGAGAGCTACAACTCTCTCTCTCTCTCTCGTTTTCCAGTCTCTCCTGGAAGGGAGCTACAACCCCCTACTTCTTTTCATAAAGCATCAAATGATCATCAAGTACATAAAAGTTACAGTCCACTACAGTTATCAGATCAGCAATGACAGAACTAACCCAGAACACCTTATCAACAGAAAAATTCACTCAACAGAACAGATACGCAGTTTTCACTTCTGTGGCCTGCGTCGCTACGCAGTTCACCTTCTGCTTCCCTGCGTATACCCGCAGAGATCCTTCTGCCGCACTGCGTGCCCACGCACTGTTCCTTCAACCGCACTGCGTACTATTACTGCAGGGACGCACCCAGAGACATTATCGCGCCGCGTACTGTTACTGCAGGTACGCACCCAGAAATACTATCGCGCCGCGTACTTTTACTATGCGTACGCACCTGAACCTTAGTCGCTCTGCGTACCCACACAGTTCTCCTTCTTCTGCTCTGCGTACCGACGCAGGTCTCCTGTTTCTGCTCTGCGTCCCCACGCAGATCTCCTGTTTCTGCACTGCGT
Source organism: Pinus tabuliformis (assembly GCA_031772625.1). Classification (NCBI taxonomy): domain Eukaryota; kingdom Viridiplantae; phylum Streptophyta; class Pinopsida; order Pinales; family Pinaceae; genus Pinus; species Pinus tabuliformis. The sequence goes on from CM062820.1 coordinate 864,763,604, forward strand.
ACCCACGCAGATCTCCTGCTTCTGCACTGCGTACCCACGCAGCTCTTCTGTTAAACACCTGCGTCCTTCTGATTAGGGCCGAATAGGCAGTCCACCAGAGTGGCACAGTTGCTCAGATCTGATCATGCGCTCGAGAGATCACCCTTCACTGATTCGCCTTCAACTTCCCTTTCATATAGATCAAGCTTTTAAGACCATAACCCAATATTTCAGATCTAAAGATATTCAATTGCAAAAGATACTTAGCCAAGTGATCTCCTTTGCTTTATATAGGCAAGCTCCTCCTAAAATCATGGAACAATACCACGAGCCGACACCATAATAACCCAATACCGTCGGCTAAATACCAAGAGTAACACATAAGAAAACCCCACATGTGAATTTCTTTGCCTTGAAATGTGTGCAGTGGGGGTACGCACCTCCTGAACGGCTGGCCTGCGTATCTGGACGCGGGCCCTGCATGGTGTACCTGTGGGTACACACCTTCTGAACTGATTTCCTGCGTACTTCTTAATTTTCAACAAATTGAGAGCCTTGCCACGGGAGTTTCCATCAAGTACAACATCTGTAACATATAGCCATACCAGAAACATAATGCCAACAATCTCCCCCTTTGGACTTGATGGCAACCTCACAAACTTCAGCTTCATTCTCCCCCTTTGACATCAAGGGCAAAGGGGTATGCTCCCCCTAAGATCATGCTCCCGCTGAAAATGAACCAGATCTGCAACAAAGAACCATAATCCACCATGAAAGAGATAGAGACATATTGCAACTATTTCCAAGATCTCCTTCTGACCATCCTCCATAATGCCAACAATGCATTATATGCTCCCCCTGAACCTGTACCATCAATCAGAAAAGGTTCAACAATAAGATGATGCATCAACAACCCCCAGCTTTTGCCTGAGGTATTCAAAAGTGTCCCTGGGCAATGGTTTGGTGAGAATATCAGCAACTTGTTCCTTAGAAGGAACATACTCCAACTTGACCTTCTGTTCAAGTACTTGTTCCCGGAGAAAATGGTACTTGATTGGTATGTGCTTGGTTTTTGAATGCATAACAGGATTCTTTGAGATGCTGATTGCACTTGTGTTATCACATAAGATGGGGATTGGTGGTTTACAAGTGATTTGAAAATCCTGCAAAGTTTGCATCATCCAAAGGAGTTGGGTGCAATAAGATGCAACAGCAACATATTCCGCTTCAGCTGTAGACAAGGCAATTGAACTCTGTTTCTTGTTGAACCAAGATACCAGTCTGGAACCCATAAAGAACGCACCACCACTTGTGCTTTTCCTGTCATCCACGCTTCCGGCCCAATCTGCATCTGTATAAGCATGAAGTGTAAGATCTGTATCTCTAGGATACCATAAGCCATAATTTTGAGTCCCTTGAAGATATTTGAAAATTCTCTTCACTGCTTGAAGATGAGTCTCCTTCGGATTTGCCTGAAATCTTCCAACTATTCCAACTGCATGCATGATGTCCGGTCGGGTACCTGTCAAATAAAGTAAACTTCCAATCATAGATCTGTAGGTTGGTTGATGTACTGGTGCAGATTCATCATTTGCACTGAGGCTACATCCTGTGACCATGGGAGTACATACTGGTTTTGCATCTTCCATACCATATTTCTTCAAAATCTGTTTGAGATACTTGGTTTGAGATAAAAAGATTCCTCCTTCTTTTTGTTGGATTTGCAAACCAAGGAAATATGTCAGTTCTCCTAGCAAGGACATTTCAAATTCTTTCTGCATGACCAAGGCAAAGTTTTGACTCATAGCTTCTTCATTGCTCCCAAAAATGATGTCATCTACATACACAACAAGTATTAGCAATTTTTCATTTTGAAATTTTATATAAAGATTGCTATCTGCCGATCCTTTTGAAAAACCTTGTTGATGAAGATATTTGTCCAAACGGTAGTACCAAGCCCTTGGAGCTTGTTTGAGACCATAGAGAGCCTTTTTCAATCTGCATACAAGATTTGGATCATTTCCAAGAATGAACCCATCTGGCTGTTCAATGTACACTTCTTCTTCCAAATCTCGATTCAGAAAGGCTGATTTCACGTCCATTTGAAATACTTTGAAGTTTTGAAAACTTGAGAGAGCAAGGAACATTCGGATGGCCTCAAGTCTTGCAACAGGAGCAAAGGTTTCTTCAAAGTCTATTCCTTCTTGCTGCGCATACCCTTTACAAACAAGTCTGGCCTTGTTTCTAATTACTTCTCCATTTTCATTCAATTTGTTTTTGAAGACCCATTTTGTTCCGATAACATTCTTATCCTTTGGTCTAGGAACCAGCTCCCAAGTGTTGTTCTTTTCGATTTGCTCAAGTTCTTCATCCATTGCTTTCACCCAACATTCATCTTTGCATGCCTCTTTCACATTTTGTGGTTCAGTGGAGGAGAGTAATGCCAAATAGCTTGAGGCTTCTGCAACTGTTCTTCTTGTTTGTACACCTGCTTCTTTCTGCCCCACAATCTGAGATTCTGGATGATTCTTCTGAACATATCTGGATGGGGTTTTCTCTTCTATTCTTGTCTGCTCCTCTAGTTCTTCTTGAGGTTCTTCCTCTTCATCATTCTGTCTTTGAGGGTAGCCTTCATCTTCTTCGATGTTTTCATGATGTACTTGCCTAGGAATGTATCCCTTCTCATCAACCACTACATCAATGCTGTCAACAATTCTGCCAAGTCTTTTATTGTAGCATTTGTATGCTTTGCTATGTGGAGAGTAACCAAGAAGAATGCCTTCATCTGCTCTAGGTTCAAGTTTGCCAAGCTGCTCATCAGTATTCTTGATATAGCATTTGCTCCCAAAGATTTTGAAGTGTTTTACCGAAGGAGTCTTACCACTCCAGAGCTCATGAGGAGTTTGAGTGTTGTTCACCCGGACATTTGTTTTGTTGAGAATAACAACCGCAGCATGTGCAGCTTCACCCCAGAAAGTTGCGGGAGTTCCTGATTCATCAAGCATAGCACGAGCCATTTGTTGGACTGTTCTGTTCATTCTTTCCACAACTCCATTTTGCTGAGGAGTTCTAGCTGTAGAGAATTCTCTTCTTATCCCATGTTCTTCACAGAAATCGAAAAATTCATTTGAGGTAAACTCCCCACCTCTGTCGGATCTGAGGCACTTAATTTTGTGACCTGATTCATTTTCCACCAAGGCTTTGAAGGATTTGAATTTTTCAAATGCTTCATCTTTGTGCTTCATAAGTCCTAGCCAGACAAACCTGGAGAAATCGTCAATGAATAATATCAAGTATTCTTCTCCTCTAGGTGTTCTTTTTCTGAATGGACCGCATGTATCTGTATGAACTAGCTCAAGAGGCATGCTAGCTGATCCTTCCTTCTCTGGAAAGTTAGTTCTGGTTTGTTTTCCAAACTGACATGATTTGCATATGGTGTTGTCAGGAATTTTGATATCTGGAAGATCGCGAACTGCCTGATATTTGCATGCTTTCCTTATTTGTGAAAAGCTTAGATGCCCCAACCTCCGATGCCATAACCAGTGCTCATCATCCTTGCTCAGATAGCATTGTTGTTGTCCTTCTTCAAATATGTACAGATTATTTGGAGTTCTTTTGCCTTTGATCACTGTTTTACCTGTATCAAGATCACGAACAAGACATCCATTTGATCTGAATATAACCTCGGTTCTTTGATCACACATCTGGCTAACACTTAGAAGATTATGCTTCAATCCATCAACATACAAAACATTTCCAGCCTTGACCTTTTCTTTTAACTGAGCAATGCCTTTTCCTTTTATAGTTGCAGGAGTATCATTTCCAAAAGAGACTTTCTTTCCCTTTTCTAGAGCAGAATAAGACTCAAGTTTTTCTTTATCACCTGTCATATGCTTCGAACATCCACTGTCAATGTACCATAGATTTTCCTGTCCTTTTGCATAAAATGCTATCCCACATCTTTCTGTTTGTGGTTCCTTTATTCTCCATGTTTTGGTGCTTGAGGCTTGTTCCTTTTTCTGCTGTAACCTGCTCCTGCATTCAGAGTCTTCATGACCAAAGTTTTTGCAAATAGAGCATTCAACTTCATTTTCAAGAACCGAAAAGTTGTTATAGGTTCTTTTTGTAATTCCTGTCATACTTCTTTGTTTTTGAGCTTCCCTAGTCATGATCGTTTTATATGCAACACATTGAGCTGCTTTGTGACCAAAGTTATGGCAAGAAAAGCATTGTCCATTGAAGAAACTTCTGCGGTTATCGAATCTACCAGCCAACTGATTGTAATTTCTATTTTCATCTATTCTTGAACCAAATTGAGAAGATTTTACCTGTGGCTGGTTGTAGCTTTTGTTCACCCTTAAGATGGATTGCCCCTGATAGTTTCTGTTTGTAATTCGTCCCTGCTTTACCTGATGATCTTCATTGTGCTTTTGCTCATTTCTTCTTGCTGCATCAAGATAACTTTTTGAGGTGGATGCTTGAGAAGTTTCTCCATTATAGCCCAGACCTGTCTTGTTTAGTGGAGACCGCTGCACATTGATAATCTCATCCAAAGTTTCAGATCCTTTGACAAACTTGAGATTAATAGCTTTTGTTTTCTCAATCTCTTTTCTAAGACCAACAATTTCACCTTCTAATTTTTCAAGATGTTTTTCCTTTTCATCAATTTGAAATCGTAGAGTATCAATGATCATGTTCTTTTCTTCTATACATCTCTTGAGTCTAGTAATTTCATCATAAAGGTTATCCACATCTATAGCATCCATATAATCATCATCTTCAAATGCCATTAACAACTTATATTCATTACCTTGTTCATCTTCATCACTGTTTGATAGACCATCACTATCTTCATGAGTGTAGTAGCTTTTCTTATTTGCGTTCTGTTTCTTGTTCCATCTAGCAGGTTCCTTTCCTTTATCCTTATAAGGACATTTTGCAGCATAATGACCTACTCTTCCACAAGAAAAGCATTTAAAAGGTAACTTACCTCTGAACCTTCTAGAACCCCTTTGAAGATTTCTGACAAAATTTGATTCTTCTTCCTCTTCTTCTGGGACGTGGCTTGCTTCATAATAATCTCCTTTGCCTGATGCCTTGAAAGCAGCTTCTCTTCTGTCTGATGGACCTCCCTTTCTCATTTCATAAGCAGTTAGAATTCCATGTAGCTGAGACATAGTAAGAATTCTTAGATTTTCCTTTTCTTCTATTGCAGATACTTTAGATTCAAACTTGGGGGACAATGATCTTAGAACCTTTTCAACCACAATAGCCTCTTTTATTTCTTCACCCAAATTTTTCATACAATTAACAACCTCATCTATCCGAAAAAAATAGTTAGCCACACTTTCATAATTATACATTTTGAGAGTCTCATACTGAATTCTGAGAGTTTGAAGTTTAGCACGTTCTACCTGTTTGTCTCCTTCATAGCTCGTGACAATTTTGTCCCATATCTCTTTTGCGGATTTATAGTGCATTACCTTCATGAATTCTGATTGAGATATACATCCTAATAGAGTACTGACTGCTTTCGCATTTGTTTCATACTTCTTTTTCTCGGCTGCATCTGTAGGAGTAGCTGAAGGAAAAGCATAGCCTGTCTCTACGATGTCCCAAACTTCTGTACCAAGAGATTGAAGATAGGCAGTAACTCTTACCTTCCAATAATTGAAGTTTGTCCCATCAAAAACTGGTGGCCTGATTGATGCTTCTCTCTCGTAGTTGCTCATGATGAACGATCTACCTTCAAGCGATCAAGCTTCTTTGAAGGACCTGCTCTGATACCAACTGTTGAAAATAATACTGAGAGGGGGGGGGGTGAATCAGTATTATCTAATTCTTTTAATAAATCTTCCTTATTTGTTCTTTGAATTATTTTTGCATGTCAGTACCATAAAATAATGAGCATGAACAAAGAAAAACAGATAGTCACACCAAAGAACACAAGATGTAAGGTGGAAACACAATGTGGGTGAAAACCACCTGCTGCAATATGTCTCTATCTTCTTTCAAATTAGAAACTTCTTTTACAATGGTGTTGTACTGGTGTAGTCCTTTACCAATACGCAGGCTGCAACCTGCAGAGAGCTACAACTCTCTCTCTCTCTCTCGTTTTCCAGTCTCTCCTGGAAGGGAGCTACAACCCCCTACTTCTTTTCATAAAGCATCAAATGATCATCAAGTACATAAAAGTTACAGTCCACTACAGTTATCAGATCAACAATGACAGAACTAACCCAGAACACCTTATCAACAGAAAAATTCACTCAACAGAACAGATACGCAGTTTTCACTTCTGTTGCCTGCGTCGCTACGCAGTTCACCTTCTGCTTCCCTGCGTATACCCGCAGAGATCCTTCTTCCGCACTGCGTGCCCACGCACTGTTCCTTCAACTGCACTGCATACTATTACTGCAGGGACGCACCCAGAGACATTATCGCGCCGCGTACTGTTACTGCAGGTACGCACCCAGAAATGCTATTGCGCCGCGTACTTTTACTATGCGTACACACCTGAACCTTAGTCGCTCTGCGTACCCACACAGTTCTCCTTCTTCTGCTCTGCGTACCGACGCAGGTCTCCTATTTCTGCTCTGCGTCCTCACGTAGATCTCCTGTTTCTGCACTGCATACCCACGCAGATCTCCTGCTTCTGCACTGCGTACCCACGCAGCTCTTCTATTAAACACCTGCGTCCTTCTGATTAGGGCCGAATAGGCAGTCCACCAGAGTGGCACAGTTGCTCAGATTTGATCATGCGCTCGAGAGATCACCCTTCACCGATTCGCCTTCAACTTCCCTTTCATATAAATCAAGCTTTTAAGACCATAACCCAATATTTCAGATCTAAAGATATTCAATTGCAAAAGATACTTATCCAAGTGATCTCCTTTGCTTTATATAGGCAAGCTCCTCCTAAAATCGTGGAACAATACCACGAGCCGACACCATAATAACCCAATACCGTCGGCTAAATACCAAGAGTAACACATAAGAAAACCCCACATGTGAATTTCCTTGCCTTGAAATGTGTGCAGTGGGGGTACGCACCTCCTGAACGACTGGCCTGCGTATCTGGACGCGGGCCCTGCATGGTGTACCTGCAGGTACCTTCTGAACTGATTTCCTGCGTACTTCTTAATTTTCAACAAATTGAGAGCCTTGCCACGGGAGTTGCCATCAAGTACAACATCTGTAACATATAGCCATACCAGAAACATAATGCCAACAAGAACCATTCCACTCCCTCAACCTACATTGCTAGCACTACAACAAAAACCCCAGTCCAATGTAAGACCGCAACTCTCAGCCCAACCCAACCCGAACCCGAATAACAGACCAGTCCAATCTATCCAAATTATTGAAACACTCGAGCTAGAAATCGATATAAGGGAGTGTAATGACCTTCAATCAAGATCTGGGCATATTTTAGAAACCGAGGGAGTTAAAACTGTTCAAGTTGAAAATCAGTTACCTGTAGAATAACCATTACAAGAAGAAGATGTGATTAGACAATAGACTCATAACCAAAAAACCACATCTTCTCCCCCATTCCCAGAACAATTAATTATACCGCGCCCTATAGAACATCCTGACTTTGATACGTTGGGAGAACTAAAAAATTTGTACATAAAAATCACACTCCTCCAAGCTATCCAAGATATCCCAATATATGCAAAAACCATTAGAGAACTCTGTATAAAAAATCCAAGGAGGAGAATAACAAATAACCCAACAGTCCAAGTAGTCGGCACCCTATCTGATCTATTATCAAGGAGAGAAGCACCTGTCAAATATGAAGACCCAGGAAATCCAATAGTTACAGTGAAAATCAATGGACAAACCTTTTCAAATGCCTTAGTTGATTTAGGCACTACAATTAATATCTTAACAACCACCACTTGTCAAAAATTGGGCATTACATCAGTAGAACCAACCTCCACTTTATTAGAACTGGTCGACCGATTAGTAGTTAGACTAGAAGGTACACTACATGATGTCATGGTATCTGTTGATTCCTAGGAATATCCTTCCGATTTTATGATAATAAACCCCAAAAACCGACTTGATGGACACCCGTTGATTTTAGACAGACCTTGGCTCGTGATCGCTGATGCTTATATTGGCTGCCAACAAGGTAGTATGACCATAAATAGAGGGAGTAATATCAAGAATCTAGCTCTATACCTGTTTGGTCAATTTAGTGTGTCCTAAATTGCTAATTAAAATGTCAATCCGGGATTCGTAAACTGATGAAGTGAGGTGTACTATATGTACAAGATAACCATTTTCTTAGTCTTTTTTCGTTTTTGAGTTTTTTAGTTTGTTTTTGGGTTTATCTTCTATGGATTCCCTAGTGTGTGATGGCGAAATTGAAAGTTAAGTATGGACAGTAAGGGTGATTTCTACAGTGATTTTCCAAACTTAAAAGTTTTCAAAAAGAAAGTTCCAAACTGACTGTAATGAAATCAATTCTCAAAAGGAAGTAAATGTATCAAAACAGTGAACTAGTGACAATGGCCCAGTATCCTTACTGCTATATGAAAAAGAATGTAAAAAACTGTACTTAAAGCAACTCAAAGACTGAAAGTAAAGCAAACTAAATCACACTACTTCAACCCCCGTTCTGACCCTTCACCTTTCGACTCACTTCGTCTATAGGAAGTAATCATAAACAAGTTGAGTAATATGATATCTAAATTGTAGGAAATTAAATTGCATAAAAAGGAAACTAAGATTTAACTACTCATTCATATTTCAACTCTTGAAAATGACATAAGTAATCCAATCTCTAACTTGCAGGAAAGCAAACTAAATCATACTACAATAAGTAATATTCTGATTCCTTACTAATAGAGTCGGTTGACTATAGAAAGGAAATCATAAACAAATGAGTAATATGATGTCTAAGTAGCAGAAAAGTAAATAAGAAAAACACAACTTGAAAAATGACAGTGCTCGAATTAAACTCAGGAAATGAAAATCAACATAAAGGACAAGATGATCTCATGTCAGTAGTTATCAAAAATATGTAAATCTGCTTGGGCTACCTAAAAAAAACCTGTAAAAGAAGCACTGATCAGCTAACAGTTATAAAAGAAAACATAAAGGAAATATGGACAGCAATGAACATCAGAACAACGCAATATATATACAAGCAATGATTTAAAGAACAGTAAATGAAAGCAAGTAAGAAACTATACAAAGCTTTGGTGTACAGGGGCGCTCTGCAACCTCGGCCAGTCAATCACTTAGTCACAAATCAGATTTAGGAACGCTGTCTTCTCATGCATTTAAAGTGCAGTAATAAAACAAAGTGAAACACAGTACAGTGGGCTGATGACAACAGTCAAAATTACATTTCAAAAACTAACTATCCAGCGTATATCGACGTATTATTTATAAGTAAAGGTGCTGCAACTAATTCCTAGATTTTATGCTGCCAAGAGACACGTAAATCTCCTTGACCTGAGATCTAGCGTGATGGTCATCATGACAGTTGAATCCATGTAGTTCTGGCTGCTCGATTCAGTTCACAGGCTGCTCTATAGGTGTGCCATTACCTCCGGAAACTAAGGATCGTGCCACACAAACCTTCACGTGGGCAAAACAGAGCTGTGCCACCACAAAACTCCTCATTTGGCCCTTCCTTTGACCGTCGTTGACCATGACCATTTATGAGTGATTTGGCTGAACTGAGGGGACACACTCCATGTACACGTCACTTGTAGCTTACCCATGTGGCCGGTTTCTTCATTGGACACCTGTAGCATAGCCTTTAACAAAATGGCTGCGGAAACTTGGGCTGGCTGCGGAAAGTGACAAGTTTCCGCAACTGCTTGAACAAAAATCTAAATCAAACAACAACCATAAACATAGTTAGGAAACCATTTCATAAGCTCTTTTTAGACTAATATGCAACGATTTGACAGCTTGGTGGATGAAGTAAATGGAAAAATAAGGCTAAAAGGGTATATAGGGAAGTGCAGGTTTGGGACTCAACATACCCCCACTGTGAAGGTGTTGCATGTCCTCATGCAACCAAAATTTAGTCACTCCTCTCTAATCCATATGTTCTGATGCTTCTGCTAGGACATCTAGCCCTCTTTTCTTCTTCTTTGGTGCTACCACCATTCTTGGTTTCCTTATTAGACATCTGAATTGAGATTGATCAATGCTCTGCTCAACTTTTTTGCACTTTTCTTCAGTTCCTTGTTTTTCTTTTGCCATAGTCCTAAATGGAGCATAGTGTTATCATGAATAATTTTATCTACTTTGCTCTGCTCTTTGAGTACTTCATTTTCCTGCTTGATATGCCTGTTTAGGACCTCTAATTCAAATACCTCCTATTTTAGGGACTGAACTTGTGCATATAGTGGCAGAGTGGTACTTGGACCTGCAACTGATTTTTCTAATGATTCCATGTAGTCATATACTTCCTGTTGATTGGGATCTACTTCAGGTGTCTTTCTTGGACTGAGTTCAAAATCTGGTGGAGGAGGAGTACCGCTCTCTAGCTCTGGCCGAGAAGGGATTTCATCATGTGGAGGACTGGTTTCAATGCTTGCTGAGGACGAGGTGGACTACGGCCAGTTGGAGTTTTCTCAGGTGTCTCTCCACCCAAGTCAATGAAATGGGGCCGTTTTGTTTATGTTTTACTCCCATTTCCTCTTAACCTTGTGCTTCTCCTTAAGTATGGTGGACTAGTACTCTTTTCTTGTATACTCTGTTTTCCTTTTTCCTTTTTCTTTGCTATAGCAGCAGCCTGAAGATGTACTAATCTTTCTGAAAGTGGTTGATAATTCTACTCTATGGATGGCTCAGGTGATTGGTAGACTTCTTGGATGGTCCTTTTGTCTTTTTCTTTCTTCTGTTTCTTGTCTTTAGTTCTGTCTTCTTCTTCTTTTTGACCAATTTCTTGAGTTTCTGTAGTAGGGGAGTCTTGGACTATGGTGCTCTTTTCTCTTCTCCTACTTTTTCTTGGTGTCTTTGGTGTACTACTTTCAGAGGCCTCAGATGGCTCTTGGAAGTAGTTTCTTATCAAGAATTGTTCCCATGTATCTTTGTTTTTCTTTAGTTGGTCTTCAATAAGAATTTTTATAAGTCCATGATAGTATAGATGAGGGTCTATATTGCCTATGTGTTTTTGGACTGTAATACTAATCTTCTTCAAACTCAAAAGTAAGAAATAAGGCAAATTAAGAGTCTGATTCTCTAAGAAATTCATTAACAGTCTAGCATGGTACATGTACATCGAACCAAAGCGTCCTTCACAAGTGACAAATTTTTGGATAACTAACAGTAGACTAGCCCATTCTTCCTTCAATGCATGAACAAGAATTCCTTTAGTAAACACAGTGGTGTCCATACTTTGGTTTCTTAGCATAATTCTCCATGCCTGTTCATCCACGCTTTTATTTTTGAACCATCTCTCACCTTCCTGAGGTAAGCCTGTGGCAGCTGCTACTGTTGTTTCGGTTACCGTGAGCTTCAAATCTCCAATCTCCACCTTTTGACCATCGAAAGACCGTGAAAAAGCCTTGGTTACTTCTTTGTTATAGCCTTTAAACTTTTGAATGAAACGTAACAATTTGGCTTTCTTCAGTAAATCCTTGGCTTGAGGGTAACCTTCTAGATATTTTGGTCCTTCTGGCTCTGCCCTTAGTAGTTTTCCCATTCCTTTCTCTGTTTTAGATTTCAAATGAGGATGTAATTGCATATGAGGATTTTAGCAGAGGGAAGTAGCTCGGTTGCAGGGTTTATGGTAAAATGAAATGGCTGCAATCGATAGCAGGTAATGGGAATGCTTCAGATTATAGGTGGAACAGAGGATAAGTAGTAGTGAATGAGTTCACAAATTGAAATGTGTGTGTATGAAAAGGAAGATCTTAAATGAAATGGTAAGTGAACAGTAGTGGAGGCGAGATCTTTTTTTTTGAATTAACGGCTGCGTACAGGAGATCACACGTTTTGATAGATGGCTATGGGAAATACGGTGGAGAAGAGCCGTAAAGGGATTGGTCACATCTTATGAGCGCAGGTGGCAAATGAAAGTGCAGTCAACTTGAGTTTAAACCCGAAAACCCATCATGAGACCATTAAGAAATGAATGCATGGTGTATGGAGTAATACCGTGGGATAGGAGTGGGTAATGGAGCTATCATATCGAATCATTGCACATAGTAGAACTTTTTATGGTTTGATAACTATGCATAATCATGACTTTAATTGCTATTTGATAAAAAAAAATTCTCATACCTTTGGAAACTTTGTCATTTCTTGCTCATAGCTTTTAACCAACTGTTCTTTCTTGATGTCTTGGAGATGCTCCATGTCTTCATGGCATTTTCTCACTTACACCTACATTTTCATGATTTTTGTACTAACATTTTGACTGTGAATTTGAAAAACAGAGTGGTGGTAGCTGCGGAAATCGTTTCTGGCTGCGGAAACTGTTTCTAGCTGCGGAAACTGCTTCCAGCTGCGGAAACTGGGACAGCACCCACTTAACTGAACAAATATAGTTAGAAAAGAACTAACTTAGTGAAAATAGTTTTGAAAGGAACTTTTATTGATGAAATGAAAATGAAATGAATGGAATGGAATGAAAATGAAGCGGAGTGAAGTAAAGAGAAAATGTGAATGAGATGGAGATAGAGTGGAATGGCAAATGAGGTGGAGTGAAGATGGAAAGAGAAGGAGAGGAGGATTTTTTTTTGGAAAATATAGAGTGTCAAGTGTCCCTGATTTTCACTCTATATTTTCTGTATAAGACTGCCAATCTATGATTGGTTTTTAGGTTTATACAATTTTTTTTTTTTTTTTTTTTAAACTGAAAGAACAAAGGCTAGGCTGGTGGGGAAGAAGGATTCTTCTCCACCAGCCTTATTGCAGAATTCTCTTGGAACATCTTGATAAATTCTTCTTTTGAGAGTGGCTTATGATAAATTTTCAATCGGTGGCCATTCACAATAAGAGAAATCCGGAATTCATCATTGGTCTTGATTCTTACCGCTCCATTGTTAAATACTTTGTCAATTTCATATGGCCCAAGCCAATGGGTTTGAAATTTACCTTTAAAGTCTTTGAACTTGGAATCAAATAGTAATGCCCAATCCCCCTCTTGAAACTTTCTCTCTTTGATGTATCTGTCATGCCACTTAGCTCTTTGATTTTGAACTAAATCAGTCCTTAAAATTGCTTCTTGTCTGATCTCATCTAGCTCATTCAGCTGCTCCATTCTGTGCTTTTGGGCTTCTGATAGATTCATCCCCAACTGGACTGCCATCTTGAAAGTCTTGACTTGAAACTCAATGGGGAGCAGGACTTCTTTCCCATAAACAAGTTCATAGGGAGAATGTCCTGTTGTATTCCTCCATGTAGTTCTGTAGGCCCATAAGGCTTTAAGAAGCCTTTCTGTCCAATATTTTCTGTGTAGATGAACAATTTTGGTGATGATGCTCTCAAGAACTTTTTTTGTAGACTCCACTTGGCCATTTGCTTGTGGATGGTAAGGAGTAGATTTTCTGTGCTTGATTTTGTATTCTTCCATCAGCTTATCCATCAAGTTAGATGTAAATTGACTTCCCTGATCTGTCACAATTTCTCTTGGGACACCAAAACGAGTAAAAATATCCTCAAAAAGAAATTGAACAACTGAATTTTTAGTGGCAGAAGGTAATGCTTTGTCTTCTACCCATTTAGTGACATAATCAGTGCATACCAATATATACTTTTTCTATTTAGATGGTGGATTAATGGGTCCAATGAAATCTAAAACCCATTTTTCAAAGGGTTCGATGAGTACCTGTGGTTGTAATGGCATTTCATTTGAAAGAGTCGGTCTCCCAACTCTTTGGCAGCTGTCACACCTTCTGACATATTATTTTGCATCTTTGAAAATGGAAGGCCAATAATATCCTAAAGAAAGGATTTTATAGGCTGTCCTTTTGTCAGCAAAATTTCCACTGCATGGTTCATCATGACATGCCTTGAGGATGTCAGGAATTTCATCTTCCCGAACACATCTTCTGATCACAAAATCTAGCCCTGTTTTAAACAATTCATTAGAAATCCATGAATAACTTGAACTCTCTTGAATAATTCTTTTTTTTCACCAGGAAATAAATGTGGAGGTAGCTTTCCTGTAACCAAATAGTTAGCAATATCTGCATACCAAGGAGTCTTAGTAGTTACTGAAAATAAATACTCATCTGGAAACTTATCCTCTACAGGAGAATCTTCATTAGTATTTTGGATTCTAGACAAGAAATCAACTACTGTATTTTGTTTCCCTGGTCTATCCAACACAATAATATTGAATTCTTGTAAAAGTAAGAGCCATCTTGTAACTCTGCCATTAGTAATAGGTTTATTCATGAGATATCTAATTGCAGAATGATCAGTATGGACAAAAGTTTCATAGCCTGTTATATAATGTCTAAACTTATTGATTGCATGAACAACAGCTAAGAACTCTTTTTTAGTCACAGTATAGTTTAACTCGGTGGGAGTCAAATTTTTACTGGTATAGTAAATGGCATAAGGAACTAAATCCTTTTGACCCAACACAGCTCCTAGAGCTGTATCTGAAGCATCTGTGGAAATTTGGAAAGGAAGTTTCCAATTTGGCCCTCTCAAAATGGGTGCTTCAGATATTCTTGTTTTCAAAGTTTCAAATGCAGATTGACAATCAGGATCCCATTTGAATTCACAGTCTTTTGTAAGTAATTTGAAGAGTGGAGATGCTATTTTGGTGAAGTTTTCAATAAATCTTCTATAGTATCTAGTAAATCCAAGAAAACTTCTAACATCTTTTTGACAATTTGGAATAGGCAACTTGGAAATGACTTCAACTTTTGATCTATTAACTTTAATCCCATCCCCTGAAATATGATGTCCTAAAACAATCCCTTCAGTAAACATCATAAAGCATTTTTCATGACTCAATGATAGGTTTGTTTCTTTACATCTTATAAGGATTTTTTTCAAATTCTCTAATGCCTCTTCAAACGAATTACCATAAACTGTAAAATCATCCATATAAACCTCTACACAATCATGGATTAGATCAGAAAAGATTTCTAGTACTGCCATTTGAAATGTTGCGGGTGCATTACATAATCTAAAAGGAAGTACTTGGTAAGCAAAAGTTTCCCATGGATAGGTAAATGTGGTCTTATCCTGATCTTCAGGTGCTACTTGAATCTGATTATAGCCACTAAAACCATCCAAAAATGGAAAATACTTTTTGCCTGCTAAAGTATCTAATACCTGATCGATAAAGGGTAAATGAAAGTGATCCTTCAAAGTTGCTTTGTTCAATTCCCTGTAATCAATGCATACCCTCCATTTACCATTCTTTTTAGATACTATAACCAAAGGATAAACCCATCGGCTATCTGAAATTGGATAAATGAAGTTTACATTAAGTAGTTTTTGGAGCTCTTCTTTCACTATCTCCCTAAGGTTTGGATTCATCTTTCTCTGAGGTTGTCAGATTGGTCCACTTTTTTCCTCAATGTAGATGTGATGAATGCAAGTCTTAGGGTCAATACCTTTCATATCAGTATATTCCCATGCAAATGCAGTAGAATGTTTTTGCAAGATTTTGGTTAGTTCTTCCTGTTGTGATCTTTCCAACTTTTTGTTGATATTCAATGTTTTACCTGGAAAGATCTCAATGGCGGAACTACCAAACTCTTCCATAGAGAAAAGAGACATTTGTCTAGATGATAGATACTCAATGTCAGAATCTAACTGAAATTGTGTGTGGTCATATTCTGAAGATGTTTCAAAGTTTTCTAATGTGTTCAGAATTTGACTATCTTCACTGACTTCAGAAATGGTAAAGACAGGTTGTATAGTATCCTTATCATCAACCCACTCATTATCTCCTATTTCTGTAATTGCTTTTGCTGGAGGATACAGATGGAATTTCTTTGTTGAATTACCATAAAAAATATACATATCCCCAGACCTACAACTGATGAAAGCATCAGCTGTGGCTAGCCAAGGTCTTCCTAAGATGAGAGGGTGTCCTCCTAAATTACTCTTGGGAGTTAAAATCATGAAATCTACTGGATATTCCCAAGAGTCTAAGGAGACCGAAATGTCTTCTAATACACCATCTGGTTTGATAATTGATCGATCTACAAGTTGCAGTAAAGTAGGTGTAAAAAGAAGATTAGGAAGTTTCAGCTATTCCATAGTCTGTCTACTCATAACGTTGATAGCAGCCCCTAAATCAATCAAAGTATTTGGAATTTCTACCCCATTGATATGTGTTTTGACAATTGGACTACCGGGATCTACATACTTCTGCATAGTAATTTTTCCCATCATGATATCTGCAATTTTTCCTACTAGGTGGATTCTTCTTGTATCTCTAGGTTTCCTTCCTGGTCTTTTAAGACTCAACTCCTTTATTGTTTTTTCTAGAATAGGAATCTCTCTAATGGCTTGTAACAAGGGAATCTTGATACAAACATTCTTCAATTCATCTAGAAAATCATAGTCAGGCAACAAGATTTGTTTTTCCACCCCTTTGTCAATTTGTAATCTTTCAGGAAAAGGAGGTGTGGATGAAGATGCAGGTTGCTCAATTATAGGAGTTGTGGGGGTTAGCTCTTTTTCTTTTTCTTTCTGAGTGCTTGGGTTTTGAAGAGATGCTTCAGAACCTTTATTGGCTTCAAGAGAATCTTCCTCAGAAATGCTTTTCTTTTGGGCATCTATAGAAGGTTTATCTAAAACTCTACCAGATTTGAGTTGTACATCATTGAGAGGAACAATCATATAGGTAGGAAATTGTTGACCTTCTACCATGTAAGCATTTTGAGGGCTTTTATTATTGGGGTTTGGCAATGGCTGGGAAGGAAGTTGATTTGACTTCTGTTGGAATGGAAGCAAGAGTTGAGAATTTGAAGTCCGTTGAGAAGGTTGTTGTTGTTGTTGTTGAAATGGAAATGATAGTTGTGGGTTTTGATTTGGAAGTTGTGGAGCTTGTTGGTTTTGAAAAGATGGAAGATATTGATAAAATTGAGCAAATCTCCCATAAGGATTTTGCATGCCTTGTACCCATGATTGAAAAGGATTTTGAGGTTGGGACCAAGGTTGTTGCCAAGGATTCCGATTTGGTGGGGTTTGAAAGTTCATAGAGTTTTTAAACCCTTAGTTTTGTTGCCCCTGCCAAGGTCTCCTTGCAACAAAACAGAGAGACTCAATTGTATTTGGATCTTCTTGGAAGACAACTTTGAGCCCAGGAATTGAAGGACAATCCTTGGTCTCATGATTCTCTGAACAAATCACACATGTTTCTAAAACTGTTACATCCAAGGGACATTCCCTTAGAGCATGTTTCTTTCTACATTTTGGGCAAAAGATGGCCAAAGCTTCAGCTTCTGCTTTCTTCTTATTGTGTATCTTAAGAGTGTCTAGTTGCTCACTAAGACTCCCTAAGATATCAGTTTTGAATTCATCAAGCATATTGCCAATCTCAACCCTACTTACTGATCCAGTTGCAGATTTGTTTGCTCTGATGAGAGAAGGATCTCTAGGCCCTTTTCCAGTTTTAGATTTATCTCTTGAGAGATGGACACATAGCTCTGCTATGTCATGAAGTGGAAGTTGAGATATGTCTCCTTTTCCCATCATGTTCAAAATATCTATCCATTCATCTCTAATGGCTTTTAATAGAAGGGCTTTCAGGGTTTCCTCATCTAAGTTACTCATTTTTGCTTTTTTCAGGTTGTATTGGAATCTTTCAAGTAAATCCTCCAAGTTTTCATCTTCTCTTTGCACCATTTTGAATACTTCATCCTTGTGATTGGTGGGCATACAATAGTCCAGGTATCTATCCAAAAATGTTTGTTTCATATCATTCCAAGTCCTAATGGATTGAGTGAGTAATCCCATGAACTATTGCAAAGCAGCTCCTTTCAATGTTGAAGGAAACAGTTTGATTTTTTGAGAGTCGTCCAGATAATCATAAGTTCGACTCACGACCTCAAACTCAAATAGAAATGTTTCAGGATCCTCATTTCTTAACCCATGAAAGTTTGGGATGACAGATGGTGAAATATTTTTCATTGTTGCTCGAGAATCCTCATCGACTATAGGAAATCCAAATGAGTTATCTCCATCCCTATTTCCCCCATTTTTACCTCTACCTCCTCCATTGTTTCCTCCTCCCCCTCCTCTACCTCTACCTCTACCAAATCCGTTAACTACCTCCTCTGTCATGATAGCTTCCTCAGAGATTTCAGAGTCCTCTGGATCCTCTACTAATGGCGAACGAGGAGGAATTTCTCCCTCTTCTTCCTCAGGTGATTCTACTTCTTCAATTACAATGTGTCTCCCTGTAGAACAAAAGAAAGGATCTTTTCCTAATTCAGATTCGATGGATGGTGTGGAAGAGTCTCCTAATTCAACTACTGCCTCTTGAATTCCAGGAATTCTAGGGCTAGGAGTGTGGGTTGGAGATGATGGAGGTGTCTCTTGTCTATTCCTTGAAGTAGATGGACTTGTGAAAATCGAACTCTTGGCTCTAGCTAAAAACCTTCCCCTAGAATCTCTTGCTCTATGCATGTCATTTTTATTTTTCTTTAAGTCAGGCTAATAATTCTCTTTCTGATCTTCCAGGTCACTCTAGGTGCAAGAAGAGAGCATACTCAAGAAACTATTAAACCAATAACTTTCTCTTTTCTGATCCTCCAGATCATGCTAAGTGCAAGAGGAGAGCATACTTTGAGAGGTTATCAATTTTCCTTCCTTGATTTTTTTTTTTTATTATTTTTTTTAAGAAATTGGCTACCTAGTTTCACTTCCACGGCAACGACACCAAAATGTTTGGTCAATTTAGTGTGTCCTAAATTGCTAATTAAAATTTCAATCTGGGATTCGTAAACTGATGAAGTGAGGTGTACTATATGTACAAGATAACCATTTTCTTAGTCTTTTGTCGTTTTTGAGTTTTTAGTTTTTTTTTGGGTTTATCTTCTATGGATTCCCTAGTGTGTGATGGCGAAATTGAAAGTTAAGTATGGATGGTAAGGGTGATTTCTACAGTGATTTTCCAAACTTAAAAGTTTTCAAAAAGAAAGTTCCAAACTGACTGTAATGAAATCAATTCTCAAAAGGAAGTAAATGTATCAAAACAGTGAACTAGTGACAATGACCCAGTATCCTTACTGCTGTATGAAAAAGAAAGTAAAAAACTGTACTTAAAGCAACTCAAAGACTGAAAGTAAAGCAAACTAAATCACACTACTTCAACCCCCGTTCTGACCCTTCACCTTTCGACTCACTTCGTCTATAGGAAGTAATCATAAACAAGTTGAGTAATATGATATCTAAATTGCAGGAAATTAAATTGCATAAAAAGGAAACTAAGATTTAACTACTTATTCATATTTCAACTCTTGAAAATGACATAAGTAATCCAATCTCTAACTTGCAGGAAAGCAAACTAAATCATACTACAATAAGTAATATTCTAATTCCTTACTAATAGAGTCGGTTGACTATAGAAAGGAAATCATAAACAGATGAGTAATATGATGTCTAAGTAGCAGAAAAGTAAATAAGCAAAACACAACTTGAAAAATGACAGTGATGGAATTAAACTCAGGAAATGAAAATCAGCAGAAAGGACAAGATGATCTCATTTCAGTAGTTATCAAAAATATGTAAATCTGCTTGGGCTACCTACAAAAAACCTGTAAAAGAAGCACTGATCAGCTAACAGTTATAAAAGAAAACATAAAGGAAATATGGACAACAATGAACATCAGAACAACGCAATATATATACAAGCAATGATTTAAAAAACAGTAAATGAAAGCAAGTAAGAAACTATACAAAGCTTTGGTGTACAGGGGCCCTCCGCAACCTCGGCTAGTAAATCACTTAGTCACAAATTAGATTCAGGAAAGTTGTCTTCTCATGTATTTAAAGTGCAGTAATAAAACAAAGTGAAACACAGTACAGTGGGCTGATGACAACAGTCAAAATTACATTTCAAAAACTAAATATCCAGCGTATATCGACGCGTTATTTATAAGTAAAGGTGCTACAACTAATTCCTAGCTTTTATGTTGCCAAGAGACACGTAAATCTCCTTGACTTGAGATCTAGCGTGATGGTCATCATGACAGTTGAATCCATGGAGTGGTGGCTACTCGATTCAGTTCATGTGCTGCTCTACAGGTGTGCCAGTACCTCCGGAAACTAAGGATCATGCCACGCAAACCTTCACATGGGCAAAACAGATCCGTGCCACAGCAAAACTCCTCATTTGGACCTTCCTTTGACCGTCGTTGACCACGATCGTTTATTAATGATTTGGCTAAACTGAGGGGACACACTCCATGTACACGTCACTTGCAGCTTACCCATGTGGCCGGTTTCTCCATTGGACACCTGTAGCATAGCCTTTAACAAAATGGCTACAGAAACTTGGGCTGGCTGCGGAAAGTGACAAGTTTCCGCAGTTGCTTGAACAAAAATCTAAATCAAACAACAGTCATAAACATAGTTAGGAAACCATTTCATAAGCTCTTTTTAGACTAATATGCAACGATTTGACAGCTTGGTAGATGAAGTAAATGGAAAAAGAAGGCTGAAAGGGTATATAGGGAAGTGCAGGTTTGGGACTCAACAATACCCTCCCACCTAGCCAAGTGTGATGATAATAAAAACTAACAAACATCTTGTATTATACCTTACCGAAAACATTAGATCCGCATTAACTATAGAAGATGCCATTGATTTCGAAGATCAAATAGAGGATGATGTTATTAACAACTTTATTAACCAAGCTGAAACCAGATCCCACATACAATGCCACAGATAGAGGCAGCATTTAATAATGAATTAGAAGAAGATCCTCTCAAAGACACTCATGATCAAGCAATACCTACTACCTCTGTTTCAAATAGCAAAACTATAGAGATTAAGCCAGGAAAAACTTTAAACATTAATAATAACCTGACTCCTGAACAAGAAGAGAAACTGATCAAACTATTGAGAAAATACAAGGAAGCATTTTCATGGGATTATTCGGACATGAAGAGAATCGATCCCCAGCTACGTACACACCACATTTATATAGAAAAAGATGTGAGACCTGTTCGCCAACCCCAACGGAGACTCAACCCTCTCCTGAAAGACATTGTGAAAGATGAATTACAAAAACTTTTGGATGTAAACTTTATTTATCCTATCTCCGATAGCAAATGGGTCTCTCCACTTGTAGTGGTGCCAAAGAAGAATGAAAAGTTGAGGATTTGTGTAGATTACAGAGAATTAAATAAAGCCACCGAGAAAGACCACTTTCCCCTTCCATTCATTGATCAGGTATTAGATACATTAGCAGGAAATAAATTCTTTTCTTTCTTGGATGGCTTCAGTGGATACAATTAGATTCAGATTGCCCCTAAAGACCAAGACAAAACAACTTTTACCTATCCTTGGGGAAAGTTTTCCTATAGAGTTTTACCCTTTGGCCTATGCAATGCCCCTGCCACATTTCAAAGGGCTATCCTCAACATCTTTTCAGACTTAATAAATGAAGGGTTCGAAGTATACATGGATGATTTTACACCATACGGAGATAATTTCGACCCAGCTCTAGACACATTGGAAAAGGTGCTGCAACAATGTATTGCTACCAGGCTCTGCTTGAGCCATGAAAAGTGCTATATGATGATGACCGAAGGGCTCATCCTAGGTCATTATATCTCAACAGCTAGAATATAGGTAGATTCGGCCAAAATTTAGATAATTTTGTTAATACCTACTCCTACCACACAGATAGATGTACGCAGTGTTCTTGGATTTTCTGGTTATTATAGGAGATTTATAGAACACTTTTCTCAAATAGCTGCACCTCTATATGCACTAACAGGGAATGTTGATTTTGTTTGGACAGATAAATTTGATTGTGCTTTTGAGAATATGAAAAAGCTTGTGTCAACGGCCCCAGTGCTCAGAGGTCCAAATTGGGACTTGCCATTTCAAATTTCATCAGATGCTTCAGACACAACTATTGGAGCAGTCCTAGGACAGGAAGAAGACAAAAAACCATATGTAATTTATTATATTAGCAAGAATTTTCCTCCTGCTATGTTAAACTATACTATTAGTAAAAAAATAATTTTTAGCTATAATACATGCTCTAAATAAATTCAGGCATTATATCATTGTATATCCTATTGTTTTATATACAAATCACTCTACCATAAAATATTTAGCAAATAAACCAATTACAAATGGTAGAGTAACAAGATGGCTGATTTTATTGTAGGAATTCGACATCACAATAAAAGACCGACTTGGGAAGGAAAATCCTGTAGCTGACTTTCTCTCACGAATGCCAAACCCAATGGATGCAAAAGCAGTTGAAGATCAATTCCCAGATGAACATTTGTTCGCTGTTACTGTCAAAACACCCTGGTATGCTGATGTTGTGAATTATTTAGCAGTAGGAAAATTACCAAAACCTCTGACTCCTAATGAACGAAAATAGATTGTGTAGCGTAGTACCCAATTTTCTTGAATTGGGGTCTACCTATTTCATATAGGAGAAAATATGCACATTAGAAGATGTGTTCGTGAAGATGAAATTTTTGACATTCTGAAACCCTGTCACGACGGACCGTGTGGCGAAAATTTCGCAGAGTGAAGAACTGGTCACAAAGTTCTGCAAACACGGTATTATTGGCCCACAATCTTCAAAGATGCAAAGAAATTTGTTCAAGCTTGTGACAGTTGCCGAAGAGTAGGACGCCCTGGACAGTCCGATGAAATTCCTTTGAACCCACAGCGAGTCATTGGACCATTTGAGCGTTGGGCGCTCGATTTTGTTGGTCCGATCAACCCATCATCAAACCAGAAAACATATATTTTGGTAGCAACAGAATATGTGACCAAATGGGTTGAAGCAGAGGCACTGCCAAGAGCTACAAAGGATTCTGTCATTCATTTCTTGTTCCAGATATTTGTGCGATATGGCCTCCCAAGAGAAATAATCGCGGATGGGGGACCGCAATTTGCTGGTAATAAAATTGCTGCAAAACTAAAAAACTATCATATTTAGCATAGAATTACCTCTCCATACCACCCACAGGAAAATGGCCAGGTAGAAAGCATGAATAAAGTAATAGAAGCGATACTAACAAAAACCATTGTGTCACAAAGACATGATTGGGCTACGAGATTGCCGGAAGCCTTATGGGCATACAGAACAACATGGAGAAACACTACCGGTTATTCACCATATCAGTTAGTATTTGGAAAGGAACCTATCTTTCCAATAGAATTTGAAATACAAACCTTGAGAACAACACAAGAAATCGGTCTAGATCTAAACGAGGCCCGGATTAATAGACTACAGCAAATCAACGAGCTGGATGAAATTAAGCTCTTTGCTCTTCAACATACCGCATTAATCCAATAATAGAGAGAAAAATGGCACGATGCCCTCATAAAAAAGAAAGTCTTCCGCGAAGGAGATTGGGTGCTCCTATACGATTCAAGGTTTCAGGATTTTCCGGGGAAACTTCAAACTCGTTGGTTGGGACTATATGAAATCCAGAAGGTGCATGATAATGGCACCATTACTTTAACCACCATTGACGGATCTGGACACACCTTCAAAGCAAATGACCATCGAGTTCGATTGTATCGCAAACCACTTACTCAAGAATCCTTCTACCAGCAACTTCGAGAAGACTTCGACATGCAGATTTTGGTTGAGGAAGAGAACTCTTTCTCACATTTGTTTCACTAAGAAATTTGATTGCTTTTAAATTTTGTACATAACTTTTTCTGTTCTGTTTGTGTAAATTGCTTTTTCTACAGATTACTGCATTTCTCCAAATTTTTTCATTCTATTGTTCCTTTTCAAAGGAATGACATTTTCACTGCTTTGTCGTTCCTTTTCAAAGGGACAGCATTGTTGCATTTTGTTGTTCCTTTCGGAAGGAATAACATTCTGACCGCTTTGCTGTTCCTTTTCAAAGGAACAACACTTTTGCATTTTGATGTTCCTTTCCGAAGGAACAACATTTTTGTCGTTTGTTGTTCCTTTTCAAAGGAAAAACACTTTTGCATTTTGTTGTTCCTTTCTGAAGGAACATCATTTCTGCCTTTTTGCTGTTCCTTTCCGAAGGAACAACACATCTGCATTTTTTGCTGTTTCTTTCCAAAGGAACAACACTTTCGTTTTCTACTGTTCCTTTCCGAAGGAACAACACTTTCGCTTTTCACTGTTCCTTTCCAAAGGAACAACACTTTCGGTTTCTGTTGTTCCTTTCTGAAGGAACAACACTTGCATTTTCTGTTGTTCCTTTCCGAAGGAACAACAATTTTGTTTTTTGTTGTTCTTTTCCGAAGGAACAACACTTTTGTTTTTTGTTGTTCCTTTCCGAAGCAACAACACTTGCATTTTATGTTGTTTCTTTCTGAAGGATCAACACTTTTGGTTTTTGTTGTTCCTTTCCGAAGGAATAACACTTTTGTTTTCTACTGTTCCTTTCCGAAGGAACAACACTTTATTTTTTGTTGTTCCTTTCCAAAGGAACAACATTTTCGCATTTTTTGTTTGTGCTTGCTTTCTTTGTTGTTTCTCCGAAGGAACAACAGTTTCGATCATGTTCTCTTCCTTTTTGCTTGCGGTTTTTGTGCACACATATTCTTTTGTCGTCCCTCTAAAGCGACAACAGATGTTCCATCTTAAGAAAAACATTTTCTGGAGTGCATTTTTCTTCTTTATGTGTGTTTTACCATTTAGAGCATTTTTTGAGTGATGGTCATTTAAGGCACAACTATACATTTATGCAAGAATACAAAAAATAGAGATACTGAAATCAACAAATCATAAAAATCGTCATCTTTAGAAGAAATTGCTTTGAATTGATAAGAGAAAATATGAAAGGACACAACTATTTATCACCTTGCTGTCATTATTTTACTAATACCAATATTATTGATTATTTTTATCATGATAGTTCTTTCTAAATCCCCATAATTCTCTTTGATCATTATTATTGAATAACAATAAGGGCATATTTTTCTCTATTGAGATGTTCAGACTTCTTCCACCATCCCTACTCTTAAGGAGTGTTGAACCACCCTCTGTATATAAATAGGAAAAGTGCTATATAAAAGAAAAAGAAGAAAAAGAAAAATGTTTATATGATTGATAACATGATTTTTCAAATGAAGGATAGGGGGTCTCATCAAGAGCCAGCCTACCATGATCATAAGGAAGAAATTGAAGTGGCATTCCCATTATGGCCACCACACTAGGGATATGATCCAAGAGGAAAATCAGAAAAATAAAAAGTCCTTGGAACAGGAGGTCTCATCACGAACCGGCCTGCCCACCTTTCACTCCTTCCTAGTGAATGCCATTGTGATTCAATTGGTTACCAAGCCAGCACAATGGCCTCCATTCTGACATTGCACAACACTTTCCTAGGAATACACAAAGGATTATGGTTCCAAGAGTGAAATAAACAACTTTGTCAAGGTTATGGACACTTGTGGGCAACAGAGCTCTATTGATGGTATTGAAGTCATATTTCTTATACACCAATAGTAATTATAAAACCCTTCTTATTATATCTTTATAAGTGGTTCAAATGAAATTATGTATGTAACCATTTTGAACCTTTGATACATGAAAATCATTTACAAATCAATTATGATGGTCAAAAGTATTTAATGACTGCATAGGACCTTTTATTCATGTCAGCTATCCTATCCTCCAATTCTCGCATCATATCACGACATTTCCTGATTTATTAGTGATTCTGTCATATGCCTCGATTTCGGTAATCCACTCGTTGTTGTAAAAATGGAATTTCTCTATACACTATTCCTTTATGACTCCGTACTATGGCAGTTCAGCATGCTGCTCCTTTATTTGACGGTTGAGGATGACCTATCACATTGCAGGGGGGCACAGGTGATCTTCATAATTCGTTGACATACATGTCAGCTCATCATTCAGAAGAATTATGACTCGGGAATAACAAGACTTAACAGTATTTTGTTTCCCAATATGCATGGCTTGTTGTTCTGAAGCCATTTCTGTGTTTTGCTCTGCAAAAATTAGCATTAAGTTTGAAATTTGAACAACTTGTTGTTTTGTCATCTTCTCTGTGTTTTCCAATAGTGAACTAAAAATTTGAACAACCTACTATTCCATTATTGTATCTGTGTTTTTTACAGTGTGTGCTAAGTGTGAAATAAGATGGGAGGAAGATCAATTCGCAGTGAGCCACAGGTGTTGATGGTCTCCAATGCTGCACGAGAAATCCTAGCAAGGGCAGGATGGATAACTTACCTTAACCATCTACAACAATCTAGTGAGACAATGACAATTGAGTTTTTGCAAAATTTGCAAGAACATCATTCTATGGTGAGAGGGAGACAGATAGCAGTTACTGATGACATAATTGCAGAAGTTTCGGGACTGCTAGTTGTTGGACCTGTGTGGACTCTGAAAAAGGTGAGACTGCGAGACGCCATGAAAATCTTCCAGGACGAAGGGCAGAACCTGACTGTAAAAGGAAAAGGAGTTCTGCCGACAGCCTTGGGAGAGCCGTGGGCAGAGTTGTCGAGAATTATCCAGAGCTACATCACTTGTGACAGCAGGAAAGACGTGGTGAGACCACGCCATCTTAAACTTTTAGATGTGTTAAAGCAAAAATGCACAGTGAATTTACCTACATTTTTAAATTTTTTATTACACGATGTTGCCCGAAGCATGAAGAAATCTCGCCATGTAGAGTCAGTAGTAAGCCACCACGGGTTAATACGGCTGATAGTCAGCTATAGTCTTGCTCAACAATAGAGCAATTGGGAAGAACTGATTTTCACGATACACAGGGGACTGGCTTTGCCAGCTCCAAAACGAAAACATGTTACCAGTACATTGAGCAGACCACTAAAATGAAGAAAATCTGTTAGATTGGCATGGATCAGAGGAATGCTGGGAAATTCCCATGGGAACATTAGTCAACCGGTGGAAATACATGATTCAGGAGACGAGCAACCCCCACAATTGGAAGAAGGGGAGAATGAAAAATAATTGGAGGAAAACGATGAAGGAGAACCGGAGGAGGAGACTGAACAATCTGGTCAGGAAGAAGAAGAGGAAGCAGAGCAACATAGTGAAAGTCCATTGCAAAACCCTCTGCAAGAAGATGAATTGGCCCAAATTATGGCCAATACGGGTGAATATGTCCAACCTCACAGCCCACTTAACCCCCACACCGAAGAAGGACCACAAGAGCGCTCTGCTCATGATAAAAGTGCATCCAAGGAACTGTGTGATGAGGAAGAAGGACCACAGGAGCACTCTGCTCATGACAAAAGTGCATCTGAGGAACTATGTGATGAGGAGGAGGGAGAAGAGGACCACTCCACTCATAACGAGAGCGTATCTGGGGAGAAGAGTGATGAGAATGAAGAAGACGAACAATCTATTCTTAAGAGAATACACCTGAAGAATTCCACGATGAAGAGGAGGTAGAAGAATAAGCTGCCCAGGAAATAGCAGAACAAACTAGGGTTTCTACCCCTGAACAACCTGATCAGCATAACACTGAAGAAACACCCCAAGAAGAAAGCAAGGACATTGGCCAAGAAAAAGGTACAATACTTAAGGTATAAAGCCCAATCCTGAGTAAACAAACGACTGTTCCTTCCAAGAAAATAGAGGAAATTAAAAGATTGCGAAAGGAACAACAGATATTTCTTAACGTGATTAAACAACTCTGACAACAGATAAGAGTCTTGAAAATGGGGAAGAAATCAACAAGAACCTCTGTGGCAAAGCATGCAACTGCCCAGGCAAAGCCCCTCAATAAAAAAACTAGAAATTACAATAGCAACTGAAGAACATTAACGCATCAGAAAGCCAGGCCTTTGAAGGATGGCGAAAGGCAAAAGAAAGAGTAAAAAAAGTAACCCATAGACTAGACATAGTCATCAAACAAATGGATACCTTATGTTCTCTTTATACTGACATCCTAGCGTGTAGGGCAACCTGCACTAGGATATCAATCCTTATATGAAATGCCTGAAGGTCAGACAGGACATCTTTTTGAATTCTTAGCTAGGCATCATGGTTGTAGAGCACCCAATGAGATCCCTTCTCCAGCCTATTCCCTAACTACTTTGCATGTCAATTACAATGTTTTCATGAGGGCATGAAAAAGGGTAAGAAGAGGGGTGTGTTGAGCATTAGAGAAGGTATGTAAATTGCCACTTATTTTGTCATATTTTCCTTAAATTCATAACTTCTTTACATTATGAAATGGGTATATGGTGAAAGATTATGATAAAGTTTAGAAGATTTGTGAGCAACGTAAAATGACTAATAATTACCTTTTCCTATGCAGAAAAAGAGAAAAATGGAAGATCGCCACTCCAAAGGAAAAGACAAGACAAAATTAACCGTTGTCCCTTTGACAGGGAACTGCATCCAAACGAGGCAATCCAAATTGGAGCGTACAAGCCAGGAAAAGGAAGAGGAGATACCAAATCGGTGCAAGAGAACGAAGAGATAACTGAGAAATAACGATTTGGTGAATCCCTCAGGATCCTTTGATCTTGAGGGATCAATACCCTAAAGAATATCTGTATCTTTGGTATCTCCGCTTGGCTGCTATAAAAAGGGACAGTGTTGCTAGCCGAAGGGGGACTATTGTTGTTTTTATGAAATTCACTGTTGTAACTTAAATTTTGATCATCGAATCTCTTTAAGGAGCGATTACTATACTCTGTTTTTATGATTAATATATAAACTTCGTTTCTGTTCCATCTTTGATTCTAGAGTAACTGTAGCAGTGTGTCCCTAGAGGCTAAGGGCCCGGCTCTGGTGGATCACTCGCTTCCTGTATCATTACTTTTCAATTCCAAGTCGCATGTGATTTTATTTCTTTTATTTGCTTTGTTCAGTAATCTATTGTTCCTTATTATTTCATGTATTGGTTCTATTATATTTCACTCATATTTGAATAGTAAGGTTATCCTCTGCAACTGGAATGTTATGTTGTTCATTCTGAATTTATATCGCATTGTCGTTCCTTTACAGATTAATATTATTGTATAAAATTGTTGTTCCTTATAGATTACCATTACTGTTCATTGACAGAGTAACAGTGCTGTGTATTTATAGATCGGTACTATTGCTTATTTATCTATGGTTTACCTCTAAGAGTAATTGCTGTTTATTGGGATTGTTGTTCCATGGTAACCTCAGTTGCTGTTCCTTCATAACCGTAATCAATAATTGTTATGCCAAAACTCGGATTACTGCTTCCCTCAATATAGATGTGTTGTGTCTAATATTCGATTTATTTGTTGTGTGTTTACATTTGATTCAGGTTGTTGTTCAATATTTCATACTTCACTTTAGTTTGCCGTTCCATTTCTGTTTGCTTTCCAAATCGTTTCCGAGATAAAGTTTGTTGCTTAATTCCTATAGATTACACTTACTGCTTCATTCATTTTTGTAGATCAAAGATTTGCTATTCAATCTTGTTAAAATGTTTAGTGATGTTCCTTTTCTTGTTATTTGAATCATCATTGCTTTGGTGTGAACATAACGATCTAAAACTATAGTGAACATTGACTATTGTTGTCCAGTTCCCAAATTGACGATATTTTCCTTGATTGCTTTTCAATTACATCAGTTTACAAAGGGAAGAGTTATCATTACTGCACCCTTGACTGATGAAGTGTTGTAGTTTCTTAGATGAATGATTTAGTTACAAGCATTCCAAGTTCTTTCCATTACATTTAGAGTTTGTTTCTAGCATTTATTTACTTTTGCAAAAGCACTATACTACTAGCATTACTCTTGACAATTGACCACCTCAAACTGAGTACACTCTTTGAGATAACAAATCGTACTTGGATTGATAATTAATGTAGGGTAAATAGAGGTGAAAAAGACCCTGTTTATTGCCCAACACATTCGTTGAAGAAGAAATGCGAAGAAGAGGCTATTAAGAGAAGAGAAAAGGAGGTCTCTTCTAGGGAAACGAAGGAGGTTTCTTATGGGGAAATGAAGGAGGTTTCTTCTGGGGCAGCGAAGGAGGTTTCTTCTAGGGTATTGAAGGAGGTTTCTTTTGGGGCAGCGAAGGAGAGTTTTCTTTTGGGATACTTGTTCTGGATTGCCTAGATAGAGATCTAGAGACCGAAATTCCCTAGAGGAAGCTAGTGAGATCATAGATACCGAGTTTCTCTAGAATAAGTTGAGAAGAAGCAGTGTGAAGTATAGAGACTAAGTTTCTCTAGAAGGAGCCGAGGAGAGCAGTTCAAGATCAAGAAGAAAGTCGAGAAAGGGAAGAGGAAAAGCATCAAGGTTAGTGACAAGGTTCTAGAGAGGATACTAGAGTCAACGGTCTTTGTCATGGTCTTGGTACTCATCAATTGAAGATCTAGAAGAAGAATTTTGATCAGGTTTTCCTCTTAAGAGGTGAGAGGTTTTCACCCTGGCTGAGAAGCCTACATATTGCTTCACTTGTCTTTTATTGTGCATATTGGTAACTGTCTTCATGAAAAGAACACAATAATAACATAACGAAGAAAAAAATATAAGCGAAGAAGTAAAAGTATATCACAAGCAATTATCAAGCAGAGAAATATTTTAACTATTCATTCCCTAGATTTATCAACATCTATATTCCTCCAATTAGTGATCATGGGAGTAGACATGTCTCTTCAATCCTCCATCGTGAATCTCCTCGAGATCGTGATGCAGTATTTCGCTTAACCAAGGAAAATATCTCCATTTGTCTGCCATACATCCATGCCTAGAAAATAGTGCATGAGCCCCATATATTTCATCTCTAACTTAGTTGCAAGATCCCTATTGCACTCCTCTATGATCCATAGTGAACCTGTCAAGAAAAATTTGTCCACATATAGGAAAATAATGAGCACATCACTCACAACCACCAAGTAGTAGAGGTTTGCATTCGCCTCACTCTTCATAAAGCCCATGCCTTACAAGCATCTATCGATGCAATCATACCATGCCCTAGGAGATTTCTTGAGCCCATACAAATATCTCTTCAATCTGCACATATGGGTCTCTCTGTCGTGTGCCAAAAATCCCTCTAGTTGTTCAATGTACACTTCCTCCTTCAATTCACCATTCAGTAATGTCTTCTTGACATTCGTCTGATGGATACACCATCCCATTTGTAATGCTAATGAGATGACAACTCATATAGAAATGTACCTGGCCATGGGAGAAAATGTATCCTCATAATATATTCCCTCATTATGGGAGAACCCCTTGGCCATGAATCTAGCTTTGTATTTCTTGATTCTTCCATCTGCACCATGCTAGAGCTTATAGATCTAATGTGATCCAACCACCACCCAATCTATCGATATGGGTACAACTTTCCATAAATTGTTCTGAATGATTGAGGAGTACTCATCAACCATAACATCCTACCACACAAGTTGTTGTGTCACTTCTTGATCATTGGAAGGCTCGCCATCTATCAACTAATTGAACAACTCCATGTAGCTAGTGTACCACTTTGGTTGTCTCTGCTCTCACTTGCCCATCCTAGGATCCCCAAAAAATCCTGAGCATCTCTGAGTGTTTTTTGAACCTCAAGGTTCCTCTTTCAAACAATGGAGTTAGGAATATCCACCTTCGTATCCTCTTGATGCATCTCCCTAATTTATTGCATCTACTGATCCATGCTCTACAAGGTCTCAGGAACACCTTCACCTGAGATGGTGCTCGCACTTATGAATGTACTCGTGCTTTACTGTGCCTAATCCTGCTGCTCAACTCTAGGAGCTTCTGCTAGCTACTTAATTTGATCATCAATTATTGGAAATTATCTGAATCTCCTATACGCTTTTTCCTCCATGAACTTGACATTCTACCTGACTACAATCCTCATGGCTCCTGGGATGAAGATCCTATAAGCCTTATATGTTTCATTGTACCCAAAAAAGTAACCTCGCTCTGTAATCTGATCCAACTTCAAACATGTATCCCCTGGAATGTAACAATATGTTAGGCAACCAAAAATTATGAAGTGACTGACATCTATATTCTTCTTAGTGAATGCATCCTTGGGTGTCATCTTGCCGAGAACTTTATGTGGGACCCTGTTCTAAATATAAATTGTCATACTACATGCCTCTACCCATAAATAACATGGTAGATCCTAGTCATACAACATCGCTCTCGCTACCTACGAAACAGACTAGTTCTTCCTCTTAGCAACCCCATTCTATTGTGGGTTGTAAGGAACTGTCCACTCTCTCCTGATTCCTGCCTTGGTACAAAACTCCTAGAATTATTTATTGGTGTACTCACCACCATTATATGATGTAAGAGTCTAGATATTTCTTCTTGTCACATTATCCACTAGAGCCTTAAACTCCTGAAAGCGACTGAAGACCTCATCCTTGGTCTTTAAGAAATAGATCCAGATCTTCCTAGAGAAATAATTTATAAAAGTAGAGAAGTAATTGTATCCCTTGAGAGACTTCATTGACATCGCCCCACAAATATTTGAATGCACAAGGTTAAGTATCCCCTGCATTTTACTGTCACTTCTTGGAAGAACTTCTTTTGGAAACTTCCCCAAAGCACATCCTCTACAAACATCATTGTGCTCTATGCTCACCTCTGGAACACTTATCACCATATATTGAAGCAATCTAAGTTCTCCATGATGAATATGGCCCATCATATTCTTATATCCCCCTGATCCCTTGGAAAACTACTGTTAACTAGTTCCTTAATGGTGTCTATCTGCAACCTATAGAATCGGTCACTCATCACCTTAATTGCTATAGGTGATCTCCAATCCTTGTGCTTCAACAAAACCTTTGCCTATATAAACGTAACATTGTATACTTTGTCCTAAAGGATGGATACGAATATCAAATTCATCCCCAATCCTGACACATGAAATAGATAATGGATAAGAATTGTCTTGCCATTCTCCCTCTGAAATAGAAAAATTCCTCTTGCAATTGGGTTGCACTTGGAATTTTTCCCAATCTAAATATGGAATTTGACGTCCTCCTCCTTGTAACTGGATAAGTACACTCTAAATCCTATCACATGAAATGATGCTCTATTTTCTATACACCAGACACCCTCTGAAGTTGATATAGACGGGAAATAAATTAAATTGAATTCTTGTTCCATCCTGCTAGTAAGCTCATTTGCATCTGTTGAAGCTATTACTTTCTTCTTTCCCTTCTTCTTTCTTTGCATACAACCGTGGACATATTGGCCAAGATTGTGATAGCCATAATGCTTGACCTTTGATAGGTCCTTCTTATTCTCTCCTTTTGAGCTGAATCCCTTGTTGAAACCCTTCTTTTCCTTCCCTTTCCTTGCTAAGGCCATGTTTTCCTGCTTCATCTCAACCTTCAAAGTCTTGTCGCTTCTACTGCTACCATTAATCAAGTTGATCCTAAATGTTTCCTAAGTGAAGTCTCTCCAAAGGCGATACCATCCTATAAGTGTATCTCACCCATTGTTCACTTGAACGAACACACTCCACTCCTTGGAAAATCCATTTAGTACTATTCACACTAGCTCATTATCATTGGGCTCATCACCAACTGCAACTAGCTCATCTATGGAAAGTCAAATTATGGTGAGAAATGAAGTAATGTCTTCACCATGCTACATCCTAATGGTCCACAACTTCTCTCTGAGAATCAATTTTTTTTTTCTCTGTAAGATATTGGTATAGGTTTATAACAATGTCCCACATCATCTTTGTTGTGTCCATCTTTTTGATATGCGGGACAATATGGTCCTTGACTCCATTAAGGATAATCCTATTTTCTTTGGAATTTTATTTCTTGTAGGTTGTTAGTTGTCGCGGATCTTCTGGTACGAAAATAACATTCTCCTCATACTTCTTCAGTCCATACTCATCCAATAGGAATGACATTCTAGCATTCTGCATGCCAAAGTTGGAGGATCCATCCAACCTGTCAGGATCTCTCAAACCTACTATGACCATCTTTGCAAATTTGGAATTATAGTGAACCCAAATGAACTAGAGAATTAACTAATGAATTTGAACTGGGTTAAAACCATCGACTTTTCTCTTCCAGTGTTCTACAAAAATCTTCCTTTTGTCCTCAGATCCACTTTGATGCCATGTGAAATTTTTAATTATTGTTTTAGTTACTAGTTGTTATTCTCCTATCGATTTAGATTATTTGTCTCCTGCAAATTATTTGCGGAAAACACTAAATAAAACACAACTACAACTTCACAAAAAAATAAATAACCACAATAATTGAGAAAATTATGCACACACACACACACACAAATAATTACCAATATTTTTGGGAAAAGTTCCTTGAAAAAAACCCAAGTGTGGGGAAAAACAGTTCTATAGATGAGTTTTTTATTATTCTTCAGCAAATTTGTGATGGAGAAAGTTACAAAATAGTTTGCCAAAATTTAGAAAAACTTAAAAAAAATATTTTGATCACTTCTGCTAGTTGATTTTGTTTCCTGGAGACAACTCGACCTCTCTATAACTTGTTGAATCTAGCCACATATGTGGCCATGGAAACTCGACCCTCCCTTGAAAACTCACAGTAGTTGGAAATTAATTTAGTCTCCATTGGAATTCGAATTTAGCTGGAAAATCGATATCCCTGTGTAAATTGATCTCTCTTGCAATCTTTATTTTCTCTTGAAACTCGTCCTCCTAGAGAAATTCAATCTGCCTACTAGGGTAATTCACACCATTAGAAAATTGGTCTCCTTCTGCAAAAAAATCGATCTCCAATTCTCCTAGAAATTATTGTGATAAAATCCTTCAGCAATTATATATCCAAACATTGTTGATCTCTCTCTATTGATGCCCCTATTCTACCTTGGTGCCCTTTCTATCACTACAATATTGTGTCTTGATTTGTTCTCCAAATTCCCATTAATTGCCTCTTATAATCTCTTGTTGATGAATCAATGACCATGATTTAATCTCAATCGATGGCTAAGATCATCTTGACCTCTTCTCATAACTTTCCTAGAAGTCACTAGATAAAAATTTGATTTACCCGAATTAATAATGATTAATTAAGCCATTTTCCTAACTTAGAGAATTGAATTAATTTCTTAATTAATTATAATCAAGTCCTTTTCTTGTGAAACCTATTCTAGGTATTAGAGAAGATGTATTCCCTAGCCTCATAGACATAATCTGAGACTAGAACACCTATCTGAGCCACTTAAACTAACACAATGTTCTCTATAGGATGCCAATGGCCTACTCTCTCATTGAGATCAACAATGATTGAAGGGAACTTCTACTAGTGGAATATTCAAAGAATAAGTTTGCATGTAAGCTGATGGAGGGAGTCATATATAATGACAAGTATAGGGCATCCATGACATCATCTATTACAAAGGAAGGATATTCTTGGTCCCTAAGTCACAACTTGAGGAGATGATCATGAGGGCCATCCATGAATTTTCCCTAGTTGAACACCAAGGGTTATTCAAAACATATAGGCAATACATGAGAGATATTTGTGTGGAAATTCTTGAAAAGGGACTTTTAGAGATATGTAGCTAAATGTGCCATTTTCTAGCAGAAGAAAACAAAGAAGATCCATCCAGCGAGACTATTGTGGACACTATTGATTCTAGATAAAAAAAAGGGAGAGAATTTCTATGTATTTCATCATAGGGCTTCCAAAGGTGTAAGGGAAGGATTTAATCTTTGTGGTAGTGGATAGATTAACACAATTTTCCCATTTCATGGCCATGTTTTCCAACTACTCAAAAACATAGGTGGTAGAGACTTTCTTTTAGGAGGTTTTCATATTGCATAGGGTCCCCAAGCACATTGTTAGTGACAAACATAACAAATTTCTCAGTGAATTTTGGTAGGAACTATTTAGATTAGCTGGCACAGAGCTAACCCTGAGCACCAATTATCACCTACAGGAAATTGGTCTGACAAAAATAGTCAATAAGTGGGTGGAAGGATACTTAAGGAACTATGTGGTAGGTCAATATTAAACTTGGATCAGGCGGTTTCACTTAGGTGAGTACTGTTATAACACCACCTACCATATGTATATTGATATGACTCCTTTCAAGGCATTGTATAGGTATGATACTTCCACATTATTAAAGATGGCACTAGGAGACAATAGGGAACACAATTTCCAGGAGGGT
Organism: Pinus tabuliformis; assembly: GCA_031772625.1. Taxonomy (NCBI): domain Eukaryota; kingdom Viridiplantae; phylum Streptophyta; class Pinopsida; order Pinales; family Pinaceae; genus Pinus; species Pinus tabuliformis. The sequence continues at coordinate 864,799,812 of CM062820.1, forward strand.
GATATTGTTTTCCTAAGACTTCAACTATATAGGTAATCATCCTTGAAGAAGAGTGGTTTTGAGAAATTGAAACCATGATTATATGGTCCCTACAAGGTGATTAGGAATATTTGGGAGTGTTGAGAAATGTAACTATTCTTGGTCTTCATAATTGTTATTTTATTTGTATCATTATATATTTATTGTAAAAGTGAAAAACTAAAAATGAAAATTATTTTTTGAAGCATGGGTTTCATTCTCCTTTTATTTGTCAATTAGGTCAAGCATGTTCTTCATGATCCTAGAGGTTATTAAGTCAATAAAGTCCTTGTCATATGTATAAGACCCTTATGGGCATGTTGTATCAAGAAATAAATATTAAATTTAATTTTAAATTTTTATTTTTGGACTCCCAATACCAAGTTGGTCCTGCTAGTGAAGCCGGCCTAGAAGAGGCCCATTCGACCCTTGAAGAAGGTATACATAGGAAGAGACTTCGACCTATTTGGTCACCAATTTGAAGTAAGTTTGATTTGCACCCAAATTAGAAGAAAAATACAAGCAAAGGCAAAAGGGAAGGAAGAGAACCCAAGCGAAAGAGAGAAAGATTTTTTTGACCTAATTCGGCTCACATATGCAATATTTTCCAGGGTTTATGTTGCTGCTACAGATCAAAATTGCAGGTAGAGGGTTGCAGCACTAAATTCATAGGTCGATACCTTAAAAGTTATAGAAGAAAGACACTTTGACTCATTGAATTGGATAGACTTTGACTCCTTTGGAGGAGTTACTTTGGAGGTCCAGCTTGGTGCTTGGTGGAAGTTCTTGGTCTTGTTTTATGGTCTTGGATGTCTCATTTTCAACTTAGTTCTATATATAGAAGAGTTTGACTGGGGCTTCCCCTAGGAGAGAGGTTTTTCCCTAGTTAAGAGCCTATATATTGTGTCTTTTGTTCTTGTGATCTTCATACATTTTTGAATTGGTAATTGCTTGATGAAAGAAGAAATAATAAAGAATTAAATGCCAACACATAATAGCAAGTAATTTTAAAGAAAAGACGAATCAAAACCCTAATTTCGATCCACATTGATTTCTCAACATGGTTTCAAATCTAAGGTTAACGAAGGACACTTTGAATATCACCTTGTTGGCCACCTCTTTGAAAAATACCTTGAAACAATTATATACAATGGCTAGGTATATGAAGCAAGGAATCAAGACTATTGGAAGCTTCTTGATATTTAACAAATATTGTGTCGTCGAGTTCATCTCAAGGCTATCTAAGGGTATCATGGATAAAGGACTTTTTTCTGCTCTCACAAGTAATTTTGATGATGCATGCGTATGGATAATTTACATTGGAGCCTCAAGATACATGGTAGGAGAATGTGGTCAACTACAAAATATATCAAAGGGAAACACCTCTCATTCATTGGAGCTTGGAGATAAAAAGAGCTATTCAGTCAAGGGCATCAGGTCTACATATTTGAAGCTAGAATATGGTGGAAATATTCTTGTTAAGAACATACTCTTTGTTCAAGTTTTGAAGAAAAACTTACTTTCTATTTCTTGTCTAGAAGATAAAGGAGATATAATTGCTTTCATATATGGAAAGGTTCTTGTAAGGGGAAAGGATTCTAGCATTGATACTGCTAAGGTTGTTGGGATTCATGAGGGGAGTTTTTATAGGATACTAACACATGTTCCTCAAGCTCTTATACCCTTGGATATTACCCCTTCTGAGCTTTGGCATAGAATGTATGACCACCTCCACTATAAAATATTGCCCTCTTTAAGTAAGATGGTAAAAGGCATCCCCAATTTGAGAGAATACCATGGAGAAGGATGCAAGGGATGTGCTTTAGGTAAGAATGTGAAGAATCCTTTGACAAGTAGTGACACTAGGTCCAAAGAAATATTAGACCCCATTCATTTTTATGTATGTGGACCTATGGTAGAAAAATATGTTGAATTTCATCAATATTATGTGACATTCATTGATGATCATTTAAGGAAAATATGGATTTATGTCCTCAAATCTAAGGATAAAGTTTCTGAGAAATTATAAGAATTCAAGGTAAAAGTGGAGATCTTGAAAAAACAAAGATAAATACCCTAATATCTGACAATGGTGGGGAATACACTTCCAAGGAACTTATATCTTTTTTCAAGGAAGCATGTATTAAGAGGGAGCTCATAGTTCTCTATAACTGTCAACAAAATGGAGTGGCTAAAAGAAATAACAGAAAAATTGAATAGTGTGTTAGAGCCATGATCCGTGATTAAGATATTACTAAATTTTTATGGGGAGAAGCAACAATGACAACAATTTACATCCAAAATAGAAGTCCTCATAGAATTTTTGAAAATATGACTCCAGAAGAATCATTTTCAGGAAGAAATCCTAATGTAGATCATGTTAGAATCTTTGTATGTCTCGTTTACATTCACATTCCAAAAGACAAGAGGAAGAAGTGGAACTCCACCATAATGAAAGGAATATTTTTTAGATATATCTTATCATATAAGGCCTAAAAAATATATATTAAGGAAGACCGTTGTGTTGAAGTTAGGAAAGATGTCATTTTCGATGAAACAATTGCATACAAAAGTTCCAAGGACATTCTAGTTGACTATGATGAAGAAGAAGTTCCCTTATTTGAATGGGAAGAATATCATGAAAACAATTAAGTACCTACAATCAATTAAGAAGTTGAAGGACCAAGTGAACCTATTCAACAAACTGTCATTCCCGAAAATCATAAAAAGGACAGCATGGTTAAGAGAAACTTTATAGGAAGCTAAAGGTCATGGAGCAACATGTAGGAATTTACAGGGTAAGTTCCTCAGACAGAACACCAAAGGACACCGCTCACAAACAGATCAGAGATCAATACACCAATATTGTTGACGTGGTTAAAACCCTCAAAGAGGGAAACAATCCACGGCCTGAGCCAATGCAACCACTTCAGGAAATTTATTAATAAAAGAATGAAAATTTACCTAAGATTCTCTCATGAACGATTACCCTACAAATGACCCTCCATGCTTTTTAAATAGAGATCATGGACCAATCAGGTGTTAAGCCACAGATCAAGTGTCGGTAATACCGAGGAGAGAATGAACTGTAGGATCACTACATATCATGACCATCGGATTGTAAGTTACAAAAGTACATAGTAAAGAAACACACTTTACCTAACTCTACACTAGACCAAGTTATACTTAACTACTTCCTATGTGTCGGAATATCCTAACATCCCCCCTTAAGAACAACTTGGAGTAGGATTGAAGGATGTACAAATATGACACAATAGGAGAAGGAAGGAGGCATTAGAGCCTATCCCCCCTTAGTGACAACTTCCTGAACTCCAACCATAAATTGAAGTTTAGTAAACTTCGCCTCTGTGAGATCATTTGTAAAGATGTCTGCAACTTGATCATCTATTGAAAGATATTGCACTTCAAGAACATGGTCATGAATGAGATTTTTGATGAAGTGCATGTGCATTTTAATGTGTTTGTTGTGCTGATGTTGGAATGGATCATTGCATAGTTGAATGGCACTTTGATTATCACACCAAAGTCTAGTCAGATGCTACTACTGAAAGCCAAATTTTGATAGGATCTGATGAAGCCACAGGGCTTCCTTACTAGCTTCTACGACACCACGATACATTGCTTCTGCTGAAGAAAGAGAAATGGCACTTTGTTTCTTGTAATCCCATGTAATAGGTCCTAAACCAAGAGTGAACACATAACCTGCAATAGACTTTCGATCATCACGGTTACTAGCCCAATCAGAATCAATCAAACCAACCAATAGAGAAGATGCTTCTGCACTGTAATGAATCCCAAACTAAATTGTGCCTCGAACATAATGAAGTATTCTTTTAGCTACTTTGCAATGAATTTCATGTGTTTTTTGCATAAATTGAGCAATAAGGCCAACAACAAAGGAAAGGTCAGGACGAGTATGGGTCAGATACAAAAGTTTTCCTACAAGTTGACGGTATAAGGTAGCATCAACTTCAGGGGAAGTACAAGTGACTGAAATTTTGGCTCCAGACTGAAAGGGAGAAGGGGTTGGCTTACAGTCTTCCATGTGAAAATGGCGTAGAAGATCACATGCATACTTGGGCTAGGAAAGGGAAATACCTTCCTTGGATTGCAAGACTTGAAGACAAAGAAAATAATGCAAATGTCCTAAGTCTATCATTTCAAAATTCTTTTTAAGGCTAGAATTCACATGGTTTATAAGTTTGGGATCACTACCAGTAAGGATAAGATCATCAACATAAAGAACAAGAATGATAAGAGACTTTCCCACTTTCTTGGTGTAGACAGTATTGTCAGAATGACACCTAAAAAAGACAATTTCTAAAAGAAAGTTATCCATTTTAGCATACCAAGCCCGAGGAACTTGCTTGAGACCATAAAGGGATTTCTTAAGCCGACATACAAGGTTGGATTTTGTTTGTATAAAGCTAGTAGGTTTTTCCATATAGATTTCTTCATGCAAGTTCCCATGCAAGAAGGCAGATTTAACATCCATCTGATGGACTTCCCATTCAAAAGAGGTAGCAAGGGAAAGAACAAGGAGGATAGAGTTCATTTTGGCAACAGGGGAGAAGGTGTTAGTATATTCAATGCCTTCAACTTATGAAAAACCCTTAGCAACAAGACGAGCTTTATGTTTATCAACTTTTCTATCTAGTCCATACTTGGTTCTGTAAACCCATTTGCATCTAACAAGTTCTCGTCCCTTTGGTAGAGGAACAAGGTCTCATGTATCATTTGCCAATAATGAACAATATTCTTCATTCATAGCTGCGTCCCAATCTGGATGGCCTGAAGCTTCTATAAAGGTGTCAGGATCATAATTCGTTGAAGCTTGAACCAGTAAAGAAGAGGCGCTATTGAACTGAGAACATGTACGTTGCTGATCTGTAGGATCACCAGCAAGATCACTTGCCGCATCCCAAGTAGCACGAACCCATTTTGGAAGCTGAGGAGCCGAAGGAGGATCCTGAGAATGTGGGGGAGGATTTTCATCCTTGCTTTCATCATCTGAAGAAGAAATATTTTCAAAAGTAGAAGAGATAGAGAGAAGTGGCACATCCTTCAAATTAGGCTCGTAGGTCGATATATTTTCAACAAAATTTACATCTCTTCTAATGATAACAGTTTTGGACTTAAGTGGAATAAGTCTATATCCTTTGACGTCTTCAGAATATCCAACAAAAATACATTTTTCACTCTTAGGTTCTAAAGTTTTATGTTTCTCATCTAGAATATGGGCCCATGCTTCACTTCCAAAAACATGAAAGTGACTTACATTTGGTTTAATTGAGCTCCATGCTTCTTATGGAGTGATATTCTTTAAAACCTTAGTAGGAGTGTGATTTATTATGTAAGTTGCACAGTTAATTGCATCTGCCCAAAAATTAAGACTAAGTCCTTTCGATTGAACATACAACTAGCCATCTCCTTTAAGGTGTGATTCTTCCTTTCAGCTACACCATTTTGTTGTGGAGTATATGGAATAGTATGTTGCATTTTAATTCCATTCTCAGTGCAAAAGTTGATCAATTTGTTGTTAACATATTCTCTGCCATTATTAGATTTTAGCTTAAGAATTTGATGTCCGTATTTTTTTTCAACAAAGGCCTTAAAGGCCAAGAACATGTTAAATACTTCACTCTTGAGTTTTAAGAAGTATACCCAAGTGCGTCTGGAGAAATCATCAATGAAAGTTAAGGAATACTTGTAGCTAGAGAATGAAAAAACTGGAAGTGGACCACATAAATCACTATGCACAAGCTGTAAAGGGGTTGAGGCGTGCCAAGAGGCACGTTTTTCAAAACTATCCCGATGATGTTTTCCGAGTACACATCCAGAACAAACACCATCTCTGCAAGATACCATTGGAATACCTATCACCATATTTTCTTTACATAAATTCTGAAGGGAGCAATAGTTTAAGTGACCAAATTGCTCATGGCAAAGTTTTCTCACTTCATCATTATGAGCAACAAATACAGAGGGAAGATTTTATGACCCAAAGTTGTTAAACTTATACAACCTTGTAGAATCATCCGCAATGCCAGTAGATAAAATCTATCTAGGATCTCTTAGGTCCTTAATTACAACATTGTGAGGTGAAAATTCAACGATTTTACCTTCACATGAATGAGTTATATAATATACAGATAGAAGGTTGTAGGATAAGGTTGGAACACATAATACATCATTAAATTGACCATTGTCTATATGAATAGTTCCAGTCCCTATAACACTAAGAGATCTATCATCACCAACATATATATTTTTGGTGTTACAATCAGTTAAAGGAGAAAACATGGCTTTGTTTTTGGCCATGTGATAAGAAGCTCCATAATCAATGAGCCACTCATGAGAATGAGAAGAATAAGATACATTTAGTGCATATCTAGACTGAGATGCTTGACAACCACATGCAGAAAGTGCTATTCTTGAATATGAAGTTGAAGTTGAAGAGTGCTCCAAATGGATGTTACGCTTCTTCATTGCTGCTTCCAAGGCTTCCATCTTCTTAAAGCATTTGGATTCTAAGTGGCCATCTCGATTACAAAAGTGGCAATGTCTATTAGTCTTCTTCCCTTTGTTTTTATTTGCCTTATCATTTTGTTGAAATGATTTTTCATTTTGAGACTGGAATTGCTTAGGACCCTTGTTTGGTTTAGGACCATTCTTTTTAAGATACGACTTCTTAGGATTCTTTGAATTTGGTTGTTGCTGAGCGGCTAAGGCTTTCTTAGAAGAGTTTCCAAGATTAAGAAGACCAAGATGTAAGAGTTTTTCTTGTTCTCTTATTAAAGAATCACAAAAGGCATCAAAGGAAGGGGACTTGTAGTCTTGTCCTTGAGAAATGAAGGCTTCTCTTGTAGAATGGAAGGTGGAAACAAACACAGAGTAGGCTAGTCCCAACTTAGTAAGAATGGAATAGATAAGGTTACTATCCTCTTTCATAACCTTAACACCTTCCAAGAGAAGTCTAAGGGTCTTGAACTTGGACAAAAAATCTTCAATGGAAGAGAAATTATTGGGGTCCAATGTAAGCAACTCATTTTTGAGTTGATGGGCTCTAAGTTCATTTTTAATTCCAAAAACTTTAGTGATCTGTTTCATTGCTTCATTATAAGTATCAAGTTCTGCGATATGGAATCTAAGGTCTGGAGAAATAGACATCCCTATCAACCCACATGCTTGATCTTGCCTATTGTCCCATTTGGCTACCTTATCTTCATCTTTCAGTTTGGTTTCTTGGCTGGAGGCTATTCTGTAAAGACCTTTACTTCTAAGTAAATCAACAATGTAGAACCACCATTGGAAGTAGTTGGTGTTGTCAAGAATAACTTGGAATGGACTTTCCATTTTAACAGAAATTGAAGTTATATATGCTAAAACTAAGTGTTTGTTGGGTCCCTATAATACTAGTAATTACCCCATTACTATTGTAGTTATACCCCTTATTTATATTATTGTGCCTCCATTGCCCCATATTGTTATTAATGTGCCCATAGAATCCCTCTATTGTTATTTTTGTGGCTTTATATTATTATTGTTAGGTCGGCTGGATTATATTGTGACTCCATAGACTCCTATATATAGAAAGGAGGTTTTGTCATTTGAATCATCCAAGAATTGTTCATTTATGTAATGTAAAGGAGGTTACCCCCTCGAAGAGGCTGAATTCTAAGGCGTTGATCTATCTTTTTTATCTTTTCTTGAGCTAGTTTCATAACATTTGGTATCAGAGCTTTGGATTCTAGGGTTTCACTGCTCCAAACAGGTCATCGTGGCATTTTCGCTATAAATTTTGTTCTGTGGCGTTTCAGAAGTCGAAAAAAAAACCCATTTGAGAAAAAATCTCACTGAACCTTGGGTCCAAATTTCAGAGCTTTTCGCGTGATATGTTCGGAGATATGATCTCAGGAAGTTGGTCTTTTTGCAGACTCCTGAATTACACTCAAAACAGGTGACCTGGGGAAAATCGTCATAACTTTCTTTCTGAGCATCGGATTGAAATTTCGTAAGAAGGTATAGAAATAGGATAGACTGTAGTTTTCGTTTATATATTTTTCAGAGTCAAAGGTTGAAACAGTGACACGTGGCAATTCATACAAGTTCGCTCTACTGAACTAGTCTATAATCAGGTCACTGCGGGAGATTGTGCATAACTCTTTCTTGGAGAATCCAATTTGGATCAGACTAGTGGCATTGGAAAGATGACATAGAAGGCTACTACAGGTCACAATTTCAGAACTGGATGATTCGAAATTACAGAGATACATCAGATTCAATATCAGGCTTCTACAAAGTAAAAAAAGGTGTGTAGTTTTTATTTTTTATTTTTGCATAAGCTTGGTTTGAAGGAATTCAAAAGGCATAGTAAAGCATTATTATCGGTAACTGATGCCCCGAGGAAAGAAAATGAAAACACCTAGTAAGGAACCTGAAAGCTCTAGCATGACTCATGAAGAAGAGGAAGAAATGCTACATGATATATCAAAATTACAAGAACAAGTGCAACAAATGTCACGCTCACAAAAGCTAACAGATGCTAAGATAAATGGCGTGGAATCTAAGATAAAGGGCATGGAAGCTAAGATGGATGATCTGAAGACAGATTTGAGGATAGATTTGAAGACAGACATGGCAGATTTGAAGACAGATTTGACAAATTTTCTACAAGAAATACTTACTAATGGTGAAAAGGTTGTAAAGGAAACTCATGATGTGAACAAAAGAAATGTTAATCATGATTCCATAGACTCTAATGTTGGATCGAAGACCCACCATATTCCAAAAATCGATATGAGGAAGTTTGATGGCAAGGATCCCGCCACATGGATATTACAGATGGAGCAGTTCTTCGATCTCAATAATGTGCAAAACACACAAAAGGTACGTATGGCAACTTTATATTTGGAACCAAATCAATTTGTATGGTATGGCTTTGTTCTCGTAAACAATTTATCACTTGGGCAATTTTTACGGAAGAATTGATAGCACATTATGAGGATACAAAAAGCAACACTTTTTTTAGCCAATTGATAAGTCTCAAACAAAAGGGTTCAATAATGGAGCACATTGAGGAGTTCCAAAAATTGAACATAAGGGTAAAAGATATTCCAGAGGAGCATAGGATTGATGTGTTCATAGGGTCTTTAAAAGATAATATCCAACATGATGTTCGACTTTGGGAACCTGATTCATTAGAGAAGGCATTCAGGTTAGCAAGAAAAATGGAAAGCAAAATTATGGCAACCAGGAAGCATACCACTCACAACTATAAAGACGGAAGTGTTGTTGCCCTTAGTCTTCCACAACCTATAAGGTTGACACCACAACAATTGGAAGAAAAAAGAGCAAAAGGGCTTTGTTATAGTTTTGATAGCAAATACACTAAAGGTCATAAGTGTGCTGAGAAGAAATTATTCTACATAGATTGTGAAGAGGAAGAAGAAAAGGAGCAAGAAAGGTCAAAAGAAGAGGATATGCTCCAGGAACAAAGCCTAGATGAAGAACAAATAAATCCGACCATATCTTGTAATGCATTGGCGGGAATTACCACTCCTCAAACCATCAAGATAGAAGGACAAATCAAGAAGAAAAAGGTAATAGTGTTGATTGATTCAGGAAGCACCCACAATTTTATTCATTGTAGGGTAGCAAAAGAATTGAATTGCTTCCTATATCCAGCACCAGAGTGTCAAGTGATGATTGCAAATGGAGGAACAATAAATTGCTCTGGAAAGTGCCATAATATCAAGCTATCCATGGGAGAATATGTATTGACTAGCCCAATGCTTTCCATTCCAATGGGAGGTGCTGATGTTGTACTAGGAGTCCAATGGCTACAATCCTTGGGTACAATAGCTTTTAATTTTCAAGAACTTTTCATCAAATTTTCTGTGGAAGGAAAGGAAGTTGAATTAAGGGGTATTGCAGGGAAACCAGGAAAGATAATCAGCTCTAATGGTATGACAAAGCTTCTAAAAAAGGAACAAAGGGGTGTAATTGCACAATTATGTTCGCTAGATGTTTCCACATTAGAATCATCTATTTCTCCAGATCTCCAAAAAGTCCTGGACAATCATTCCAAGGTATTTGAGACTCCCAAAGGTCTCCCACCTATGCGTGATCATGATCATGCTATTCATCTGATTCCAGGAAGTGTTCCTCCAAACATCAGGCCGTACAGATATCCCTATGTCCAAAAAAGTGAAATTGAACGTATGGTTGCAGAAATGCTAGAGGCTGGTATAATTCAACCAAGTCAAAGTTCTTTCTCTGCTCCAGTAGTATTGGTGCACAAGAAGGATGGATCATGGCGCATGTGTCCAGATTATAGGGAGCTCAACAAGCTCACTATTAAAGATAAGTTCCCCATTCCTGTCATTGATGAATTACTGGATGAATTGCATGGATCAATTTACTTCACCAAGTTGGATCTTCGTTCAGGATATCATCAAATCAGAATGAAGATTGAAGACATTCCGAAAACGACATTTAGAACTCATGAGGGTCATTATGAATTTTTGGTCATGCCTTTTGGCCTTACCAATGCACCTTCAACATTTCAAGGTTTGATGAATTCAATTTTCAAACCATTCCTTAGAAAATTTGTGTTAGTATTTTTTGATGATATACTTATCTACAACAAGTCTTGGAAGGATCATGTTGAACATGTTGACAGGGTGCTACAACTATTGGAGGAGAAACAATTATATGCCAAAAGATCCAAATGTTTCTTTGGAGTCCAGGAGGTGGAATATTTGGGTCATATTGTATCTCATGAAGGAGTTAAGGTAGACCCTAGCAAAATTAAAGCCATTAAGGAATGGAAAATCCCCACATCCATAAAGCATTTGCGTAGATTTCTTGGGTTGACAGGGTATTATCGCAAGTTTGTTAAGAATTATGGGAGAATAGCAGCACCTCTAACAACATTATTAAAGAAAGATACATTTTCATGGACTCTGGAAGCAACAAAGGCCTTTGAACATCTTAAAGAGGCAATGTGCCAAGCACCGGTCTTAGCTACACCGGACTTCACAAACCTTTATTGTGGAATGTGATGCTTCAGGAAATGGAATTGGTGTTGTTCTAATGCAAGATGAAAGACCCATTGCTTTTGAAAGTCGTCCAATCAAGGGAAAGTTTTTAAGCAAAGCTATTTATGAGAAGGAAATGTTGGCAATACTCCATGCACTTAAGAAATGGCGACCCTACCTAATGGGAAGACACTTCAAGGTAAAAACGGATCATGATAGCCTTAAATACTTTTTAGAACAAAGATTATCCTCTGAAGAGCAACAAAAGTGGGTCACAAAGATGTTGGGTTATGACTTTGAAATCATCTACAAAAAAGGGAAGCAAAATGTGGTGGCAGATGCACTCTCAAGGAAGGATGAGGATGTGGAAGCATTGTTGTGCGCTATTTCTATCATCCAACCAGATTGGATAAATGAAGCAAGGGAGGAATGGAAGAATGACGAAGAAGTGTGGGCACTTATTCGAAAGCTACAACAAGATTCCAGTACGTCTGATACATTTAGCTGGAAATATGATTCGTTATGGTACAAAGATCGCTTATACCTCTGTAAGAATTCCCAGCTAAAACAAAAGATTCTTATGGAATTGCACACTTCTCCCTTAGGAGGGCACTCAGGATTTTTACCACAGGGTTAAGAAGGAATTTTTTTGGGATGGCCTTAAATCAGATATTCAAAAGTTTGTGGCAGAATGTTTGGTTTGCCAACAAAATAAAGTTGAAACAATTAAGACACCGGGTCTATTACAACCTTTATCCATTCCAAGCCAACGTTGGGAGGAGGTTTCAATGGATTTTATCACAGGTTTACCCAAGTCTGAGGGAAAGAGTGTCATCATGGTGGTAGTTGACAGACTTACCAAGTATGCACACTTTTGTGCATTATCACATCCATTTAAAGCCAGTACAGTTTCTACTGCATTTATGGAAACAATTCAAAAGCTACATGGAAACCCAAAGATTATTGTAAGTGACAGAGATCCCATTTTCACTGGAAATTTTTGGACACAATTATTTTCTTGTCTTGGTACTCAGTTAGCTCATAGCTCATCTTATCATCCTCAATCTGATGGGCAAACTGAGATAGTAAACAAATGTTTGGAAGGATATCTTCGTTGCTTTGTATCTGATAAACAGACACAATGGGTCAAATGGTTGCCTCTGGCTGAATGGTGGTATAACACTTCCTTTCATACAATAACAAAAATGACCCCATTTATGGCACTTTATGGGTATCAACCACCATCCATCACATCATATTTAAGAGAAAATTCTAAGGTTCAGGCAGTGGAACATCACATCGAACATCAACAACAAGTCCTCCAACTCTTAAAGGATAACCTCGTGTTGGCACAGAATAGAATGAAACAACAGGCAGATCAACATCGCAGTGAAAGAAGTTTTGATGTAGGTGATTGGGTATTCCTACGGCTACAACCATATAAGCAAATGTCCCTCAAGCAAGCTAAGAAGGATAATAAATTATCACCAAAGTATTATGGTCCATACAAGGTGTTGCAAAAGATTGGTACTATGGCATACAAATTGGAGCTTCCTGCAGCTTCTCGATTGCACCCAGTTTTCCATGTTTCATGCTTAAAGAAGGTTATAGGCGACAAGCTCCCAGTTCAAAAAATATTGCCAGAACTTGACGAGGAAGGAAAAATTATATTGGAACCGGAAGCAGTTATAGAAACAAGAACTCGACAGCTACGAAATCGATCAATTTCAGAGTACCTTATCAAGTTGAAGAACTTATCCGCTTAAGATTCCACATGGGAGGATGAGAATTTTATGCAGAAGTATCCAGAACTACTCAAGCGTTGAGGACAACACTTTTTTGAAGGAGAGGGGCATGTTGGGTCCCTATAATACTAGTAATTACCCCATTACTATTGTAGTTATACCCCTTATTTATATTATTGTGCCCCCATTGCCCCCATATTGTTATTAATGTGCCCATAGAATCCCTCTATTTTTATTTTTGTGGCTTTAGATTATTATTGTTAGGTCGGCTGGATTATATTGTGACTCCATAGACTCCTATATATAGAAAGGAGGTTTTGTCATTTGAATCATCCAAGAATTGTTCATTTATGTAATGTAAAGGAGGTTTCCCCCTTGAAGAGGGTGAATTCTAAGGCGTTGATCTATATTTTCTATCTTTTCTTGAGCTGGTTTCATAACAGTGTTCCAATGGAAAGATCTTGAAAAATTAGGCTGATTAAAAAAAAAACGGCTCAGAAAACGGCTTCTGGATGAAGAAGTTATGGCTTTTTGAAGAAAAGTTGTTGAAGATGTCGACGAAGTGCGAGAATGTGCGGAAATGAATGATAATGTTATATTAAAAAAATCCGCCCCCTTTCCAAACTTAATCTAATTAGCTCAACAAAGAGAAAGACTTGAACTCAAGACCTCTACTCTGATAAAGTAGCTTTTGACCAAGTGAGCTAGACTAAAAGGTAAGTAATTTTTGGAAAAGAGGAAGTGTTTTTTTTTTGTCATTGAAGCTTGGGGTGTGTGATTACTTGAGAAAGTTATTTTTTGCCTACAAAACAAAAAACACAAAACCCAACATGGACATACAAAAAAAAACAAACCTTACGACTTGAAGTTATCTTTAACCGAAAACTAAATATTTTCCTCAATGTTTATGATTTTCCGAGATCACACTATGGCGCGGCGGAAAAGAACATACGCATGAGAAAAATCCTTCCTTTTTGTTTCTGATTTGCCCAGATCGCACATAGTCGTGGGGAAAAGTGCATATGTAGAAATGAAAGGTATAGATCTGGTAATATGTTATGAAACCAGCTCACAAAAAGATAGAAAAGAGAGATCCACGCCTTAGAATTCAGCCTCTTCGAGGGGGCAACCTCCTTTACATTACATAAATGAACAATTCTTGGATGATACAAATGAAAATACCTCCTTTCTATATATAGGAGTCTAAGTGGTCCCAATACAATCAAAGCCTACATAACAATAATATTGTAGGGCACAACAATAACAATAGTGGGCTTCTATGTGGCACAATAGTAACAATATGGGCACTACATGGGTACATCAATATAAATAAGGGGTATAACTACAATAGTAATGGGGTAATCACTAGTATTATAGGGACCCAACATGCCCCTCTCCTTCAAAAAAGTGTTGTCCTCAACGCTTGAGTAGTTCATGATACTTCTGCATAAAATTCTCATCCTCCCATGTGGAATCTTCAGCGGATAAGTTCTTCCACTTGATAAGGTACTCTGAAATTGATCGATTTCGTAGCTGTCGAGTTCTTGTTTCTATAACTGCTTCCGGTTCCAATATAATTTTTCCTTCTTCGTCAAGTTCTGGCAATATTGTTTGAACTGGGAGCTTGTCGCCTATAACCTTCTTTAAGCATGAAACATGGAAAACTGGGTGCAATCGAGAAGCTGCAGGAAGCTCCAATTTGTATGCCATAGTACCAATCTTTTGCAACACCTTGTACGGACCATAATACTTTGGTGATAATTTATTATCCTTCTTAGCTTGCTTGAGGGACATTTGCTTATATGGTTGTAGCCGTAGGAATACCCAATCACCTACATCAAAACTTCTTTCACTGCGATGTTGATCTGCCTGTTGTTTCATTCTATTCTGTGCCAACACAAGGTTATCCTTTAAGAGTTGGAGGACTTGTTGTTGATGTTCGATGTGATGTTCCACTGCCTGAACCTTAGAATTTTCTCTTAAATATGATGTGATGGATGGTGGTTGATACCCATAAAGTGCCATAAATGGGGTCATTTTTGTTGCTGTATGAAAGGAAGTGTTATACCACCATTCAGCCAGAGGCAACCATTTGACCCATTGTGTCTGTTTATCAGATACAAAGCAACGAAGATATCCTTCCAAACATTTGTTTACTATCTCAGTTTTCCCATCAGATTGAGGATGATAAGATGAGCTATGAGCTAACTGAGTACCAAGACAAGAAAATAATTCTGTCCAAAAATTTCCAGTGAAAATGGGATCTCTGTCACTTACAATAATCTTTGGGTTTCCATGTAGCTTTTGAATTGTTTCCATAAATGCAGTAGAAACTGTACTGGCTTTAAATGGATGTGATAATGCACAAAAGTGTGCATACTTGGTAAGTCTGTCAACTACCACCATGATGACACTCTTTCCCTCAGACTTGGGTAAACCTGTGATAAAATCCATTGAAACCTCCTCCCAACGTTGGCTTGGAATGGATAAAGGTTGTAATAGACCCGGTGTCTTAATTGTTTCAACTTTATTTTGCTGGCAAACCAAACATTCTGCCACAAACTTTTGAATATCTGATTTAAGGCCATCCCAAAAAAATTCCTTCTTAACCCTGTGGTAAGTTTTTAAAAATCCTGAGTGCCCTCCTAAGGGAGAAGTGTGCAATTCCATAAGAATCTTTTGTTTTAGCTGGGAATTCTTACAGAGGTATAAGCGATCTTTGTACCATAACGAATCATTTTTCCAGCTAAATGTATCAGACGTACTGGAATCTTGTTGTAGCTTTCGAATAAGTGCCCACACTTCTTCGTCATTCTTCCATTCCTCCCTTGCTTCATTTATCCAATCTGGTTGGATAATAGAAATAGCGCACAACAATGCTTCCACATCCTCATCCTTTCTTGAGAGTGCATCTGCCACCACATTTTGCTTCCCCTTTTTGTAGATGATTTCAAAGTCATAACCCAACATCTTTGTGACCCACTTTTGTTGCTCTTCAGAGGATAATCTTTGTTCTAAAAAGTATTTAAGGCTATCATGATCTGTTTTTACCTTGAAGTGTCTTCCCATTAGGTAGGGTCGCCATTTCTTAAGTGCATGGAGTATTGCCAACATTTCCTTCTCATAAATAGCTTTCTTAAAAACTTTCCCTTGATTGGACGACTTTCAAAAGCAATGGGTCTTTCATCTTGCATTAGAACAGCACCAATTCCATTTCCTGAAGCATCACATTCCACAATAAAGGTTTTTGTGAAGTCCGGTGTAGCTAAGACCGGTGCTTGGCACATTGCCTCTTTAAGATGTTCAAAGGCCTTTGTTGCTTCCGGAGTCCATGAAAATGCATCTTTCTTCAATAATGTTGTTAGAGGTGCTGCTATTCTCCCATAATTCTTAACAAACTTGCGATAATACCCTGTCAACCCAAGAAATCCTCGCAAATGCTTTATGGATGTGGGGATTTTCCATTCCTTAATGGCTTTAATTTTGCTAGGGTCTACCTTAACTCCTTCATGAGATACAATATGACCCAAATATTCCACCTCCTGGACTCCAAAGAAACATTTGGATCTTTTGGCATATAATTGTTTCTCCTCCAATAGTTGTAGCACCCTGTCAACATGTTCAACATGATCCTTCCAAGACTTGCTGTAGATTAGTATATCATCAAAAAATACTAACACAAATTTTCTAAGGAATGGTTTGAAAATTGAATTCATCAAACCTTGAAATGTTGAAGGTGCATTGGTAAGGCCAAAAGGCATGACCAAAAATTCATAATGACCCTCATGAGTTCTAAATGCCGTTTTCGGAATGTCTTCAATCTTCATTCTGATTTGATGATATCCTGAACGAAGATCCAACTTGGTGAAGTAAATTGATCCATGCAATTCATCCAGTAATTCATCAATGACAGGAATGGGGAACTTATCTTTAATAGTGAGCTTGTTGAGCTCCCTATAATCCGGACACATGCGCCATGATCCATCCTTCTTGTGCACCAATACTACTGGAGCAGAGAAAGAACTTTGACTCGGTTGAATTATACCAGCCTCTAGCATTTCTGCAACCATACGTTCAATTTCACTTTTTTGGACATAGGGATATCTGTACGGCCTGATGTTTGGAGGAACACTTCCTGGAATCAGATGAATAGCATGATCATGATCACGCATAGGTGGGAGACCTTTGGGAGTCTCAAATACCTTGGAATGATTGTCCAGGACTTTTTGGAGATCTGGAGAAATAGATGATTCTAATGTGGAAACATCTAGCGAACATAATTGTGCAATTACACCCTTTGCTCCTTTTTTAGAAGCTTTGTCATACCATTAGAGCTGATTATCTTTCCTGGTTTCCCTGCAATACCCCTTAATTCAACTTCCTTTCCTTCCACAGAAAATTTCATGAAAAGTTCTTGAAAATTAAAAGCTATTGTACCCAAGGATTGTAGCCATTGGACTCCTAGTACAACATCAGCACCTCCCATTGGAATGGAAAGCATTGGGCTAGTCAATACATATTCTCCCATGGATAGCTTGATATTATGGCACTTTCCAGAGCAATTTATTGTTCCTCCATTTGCAATCATCACTTGACACTCTGGTGCTGGATATAGGAAGCAATTCAATTCTTTTGCTACCCTACAATGAATAAAATTGTGGGTGCTTCCTGAATCAATCAACACTATTACCTTTTTCTTCTTGATTTGTCCTTCTATCTTGATGGTTTGAGGAGTGGTAATTCCTGCCAATGCATTACAAGATATGGTCGGATTTATTTGTTCTTCATCTAGGCTTTGTTCCTGGAATATATCCTCTTCTTTTGACCTTTCTTGCTCCTTTTCTTCTTCCTCTTCACAATCTATGTAGAATAATTTCTTCTCAGCACACTTATGACCTTTTGTGTATTTGCTATCACAATTGTAACAAAGCCCTTTTGCTCTTTTTTCTTCCAATTGTTGTGGTGTCAACCTTGTAGGTTGTGGAAGACTATGGGCAACAACACTTCCATCTTTATAGTTGTGAATGGTATGCTTCCTAGTTGCCATAATTTTGCTTTCCATTTTTCTTGCTAACCTGAATGCCTTCTCTAATGAATCAGGTTCCCAAAGGCGCACATCATGTTGGATATTATCCTTTAAAGACCCTATGAACACATCAATCCTATGCTCCTCTGGAATATCTTTTACCCTTATGTTCAATTTTTGGAACTCCTCAATGTGCTCCATTATTGAACCCTTTTGTTTGAGACTTATCAATTGGCTAAAAAAAGTGTTGCTTTTTGTATCCTCATAATGTGCTATCAATTCTTCCGTAAAAATTGCCCAAGTGATAAATTGTTTACGAGAACAAAGCCATTGATACCATACAAACTGATTTGGTTCCAAATATAAAGTTGCAATACGTACCTTTTGTGTGTTTTGCACATTATTGAGATCGAAGAATTGCTCCATCTGTAATATCCATGTGGCGGGATCCTTGCCATCAAACTTCCTCATATCGATTTTTGGAACATGGTGAGTCTTCGATCCAACATTAGAGTCTATGGAATCATGATTAACATTTCTTTTGTTCTCATCATGAGTTTCCTTTACTACCTTTTCACCATTAGTGACCCTTTCTTGTAGCAACTTCTTCAATTCATCCATCTTATCATCCATGCCATCAATTTTAGCGTCCATGCCATCAATTTTAGCGTCAATCTTAGCTTCCATGCCATCAATTTTAGCGTCAATCTTAGCTTCCATGCCATCCATCTTAGCTTCCATTCCCTTTATCTTAGATTCCACGCCATTTACCTTAGATTCCACGCCACTTATCTTAGCTTCTGTTAGCTTTTGTGAGCGTGACATTTGTTGCACTTGTTCTTGTAATTTTGATATATCATGTAGCATTTCTTCCTCTTCTTCATGAGTCATGCTAGAGCTTTCAGGTTCCTTACTAGGTGTTTGCATTTTCTTTCCTCGGGGCATCAGTTACCGATAATAAAGTTTTACTATGCCCTTTGAATTCCGTTAAACCAAGCTTACACAAAACTTAAAAAAAACTACACACCTTTTTTCACTTTATAGAAGCCTGATATTGAATCTGATGTATCTCTGTAATTTCGGATCCTCCAATTCTAAAATTGCTACCTGTAGTAGCCTTCTGCGTCCTCTTTCCAATGCCACAAGTCTGAGCCAAATTGGATTCTCCAAGGAAGAGTTATGTGAAATCTCCCACAGTGACTTGCTTTTAGACTGGTTCAGTAGAGCGAACTTGTACGACGTGCCACGAGTCACTGTTTCAACCTTTGAATCTGAAACACACGCACAAGAAACTACATTCCGTCCTCTTTCTGTACCTTTTTATGAAATTTCAATCCGATCCTCAGAGAGAGAGTTATGACGATTTTCCCCAGGTCACCTGTTTTGAATGTAATTCAGGAGTCTGCAAAAAGACCAACTTCCTTAGATCATATCTCCGAAAATATCGTGAGAAAAGCTCTGAAATTCGGACCCAAGGTTCAGCGCCAATTCTTCTCAAATGGGTTTTTTTTGCGACTTCTGAAACGTCACAGAAAACAAGTTATAGCGAAAATGCCACGATGACCTGTTTGGAGCAGCGAAACCCTAGAATCCAAAGCTCTGATACCAAATGTTATGAAACCAGCTCACAAAAAGATAGAAAAGAGAGATCCACGCCTTAGAATTCAGCCTCTTCGAGGGGGCAACCTCCTTTACATTACATAAATGAACAATTCTTGGATGATACAAATGAAAATACCTCCTTTCTATATATAGGAGTCTAAGTGGTCCCAATACAATCAAAGCCTACATAACAATAATATTGTAGGGCACAACAATAACAATAGTGGGCTTCGATGTGGCACAATAGTAACAATATGGGCACTACATGGGTACATCAATATAAATAAGGGGTATAACTACAATAGTAATGGGGTAATCATTAGTATTATAGGGACCCAACATAATAACAGACAAAGAGCTAAATAAAAACAGAGAGAAAATAACTAAAAACTGCAAATAAACACTGTATACCTCCAGATCTTAAAGATGACGTAGCTAGGGCTACTAGAAACCTTTTCGCGTGAAACGAAAGGGGTTCCTCACTGGAACATATGCTCCTAACACAATAGATCAGTTCTCTTGGCCCGAAAGTAGGACAATAGATATAGGAAACGAAATCCGGATGCAGTTCTACCAGCTTTAGATTTGGATCACAACGGATGCGGCCCTCAAATAGATCCGATACCATGTAGGAATATACAGGGTAAGTTCCTCACATAGAACACCAAAGGACACTGCTCACAAATAGATCACAGATCAATACACCAGTATTGTTGACGTGGTTAAAACCCTCAAAGAGGGAAAAAATCCACGGCCTGAGCCAATGTGGCCACTTCGGGCAATTTATTAATAAAAGAATGAAAATTTACATAAGCTTCTCTCATGAACGGTTACCCTACAAATGACCCTCCATGCTATTTAAATAGAGATCATGGACCAATCGGGTGTTAAGCCACGGATCAAGTGTTGGTAATACCGAGGAGAGAATGAACCGTCAGATCACTACATAATGTGATCGTCAGATTGTAAGTTACAAAAGTACATAGTAAAGAAACACACTTTACCTAACTCTACACTAGACCAAGTTATACTTAACTACTTCCTATGAATTGGAATATCCTAACACAACAAAAGGGACCTTCAGAGAAAGTAAAATGCCTAAAATATATTTTGGGTATGAAACATATATGATGAAGCTTATTGAAGCAAAACCCTCCACCTATGAACAAGGAAATGAACATGTAGAATGGAAGAAAGAAATGCAGGAAGCACACCTATCTATTATGAAGAATGGATTTTGGAAAATTGTTCATAGACTTAGTGGAAAATCAATTGTCACTTCCAAATGGATTTATAAAATCAAACATGCAGTATATGGGAGCACTGATAAATACAAAGCAAGATTTGTAGCTAGAGGCTTCTCTTAAAAGGAATGTATTTACTATGAAGAAACTTTTGTTCCTACCACCAGGTATACTACTATTAGATCTTTTTTTTCTTTAGCTGCCACTATGGGATGGAATATCCATCAGATGGATGTCAAAAAAGCATTATTGAATGGGACTATATACAAAGAAGTACACATTGAGAAACCTCAAGGATTTGAGATCTATCGCAGGGAAACTCACACTTGCAGATTGAAGAAGGCATTATATGGCTTGAAACAAGCTCCTAGAGCTTGGTATGCAAGAATGGACACATATTTATTAAGAATTAGTGTGTCAAAAGATCTGCAGATTCACATCTCTATCTCAAGGTAGTCAAGAATGAACCTATCATCATACTATTATATGTGGATGTCCTACTTATTACAGGTGTAGAACATCAAATTCAAGAATGTAAGAATATGTTGGCTTGTTGAGTTCAAAACAAAGGACCTTGGACTTATGCATTATTATTTGGGCTTGGAAATTTGGAAAAAACTAGGCAAAATGTATCTTGGTCAAGGAAAACATATGATCAAGATCTTGCAAAAGATTGGCATGATGGATAGTAAGCCCATCACAACTCCAAAGATCACAAATTTGAAGAAGTTGAATAATTGATATTCTAGCCTTTTTTATCCCACAAGCTATCGTTAGTTGGTTGGCTCCCTAATGTACCCGGTGAAGTCTAGACCTGACATATGTTATGCAGTAAATGTCCTCAGTCAGTTTCAATTGGAGCCAAATCATGATCGTTGGGTAGTTGCCAAACATATCATGAGATACCTACGTGGGACAATTCATCACTGCCTAAATATGGTGGAAATGAAAGTATATTATAAATATTTATAGACTTTGAATGTGGTGACAGTGAGAAAGATGGAAGAAGCACTACCGATTGTTTCTTTATTTTGGGATTTGCTATGATCTCATGAATGAGTCGAGAACAAGACTTTGTTTCTTTAAGTAGTGTTAAAGTTGAATATGTTGCAGCTTGTGAGACTAGAAAATAAGTTGTTTGTTCTTCATGCTCATATGGCTTATTAAGTCAAGAAATTTCTTGTTATATGTATAAGACCATTATGGGCATGTTGTATCAAGAAATAAAATTTAAATTTAATTTTAAAGTGTCATTTTTTGGACTCCCAAGACCAAGTCAGCCCTGTCAATCAAGTCGGGGTAGAAGAGGCCCATTCGACCCTTGAAGATGGTATACATAGGAAGATACTTTGACCTATTTTGTTAGCAATGTGAGGTAAGTTAAATATGCACCCAAATTAGAAGAAAATGACAAGCAAAGGTAAGAAGGAAGGAAGAGAACCCAAGTGAAGGGAGAAAGATTGTTTTTGACCTAATTCATCTCACACATGCGATAATTTCTAATTTTTATGTTGTTGCTATAGACTGAAATGATAGGACGAGGCTTTTAGGGCTGAAGTCATAGGTTGTGACCCTGAAAGTCACAGAAGAAAGAAACTTTGACTCTCGTTAACTTGGCTAGAATCTGACTATTTTGGTGGGGATACTTTGGAGGGACGACTTGGTGCTTGGTGGAAGTTCTTGGCCTTGTTTTGGGGTCTTGGATGTCTCATTTTCTACTTGGTTCTACTTAGAGAAGAGTTTTACTGGGTTTTTCCCTAATTGAGAGCTTATATCTTGTGATTTCTGTTCTTATGATCTTCATACATTTTTGAATTGGTAACTTCTTGATGAAAGGAGAAACAATAAAGAATTAAAGGCCAACACATAATCACATGTAATTATAAAGAAAGGAGGAATCAAAACCATAATTTCCATCCACATTGAGTTCTCAATAGGGAGGTTTCTTACAAATTATAATTCTCGAAAGACAATAAGATCCACAATGTTTTCTATGCATATTTTCTTAAAAAGGTACTTGGACAATAAGTTAAACTGACAACATAACTTCCACCACTAGATGAGGAAGGAAAATTGGTCCTCATGACAGAGGGGGTCATGGACACGAGGGAGAATAAGTTGAGGAGTAGAGTCATTTGGGAGTATTTAATTCAATGGAAGGGATTTCTAGTAGAAAATGCTACATGGGAAGGTGAGTAGGTGGTGCAATGCTTGAGGACAAAAAACTCGGGAAGCGAGGACTGCGATGATCCTTTTCAATCCATAGAAGCATGAAAGTGTTTGGGTCATAACTTAACTATATCCCATGGACTATTGACAAAAAAATAAAGGTGTCACCAGAATAAAATAAATAATAAATAGATGGTAAAAGTCCCTTTAGGGAAAAAAAATTGACCCATGGTTTTTGTTTACCACCCATGGTTTTCAGGGAGGGAAAATATTATTGAATGGAGAAGAAGACTCAATAGAGATGTAAAGAATTAACATTGAAGTTGTTAAGGAGTGCAAGTAGCTTGCTGAGAGAGGTGGAAACCCTCGTTTGGTTCCCAATTTTTGTATTGAGATATACAAACTAGCTAGTGGCATTGGTTTCGGTGGTTGCAAAGCCACCCAAACCAATTATTGTGTTCTTGCAAGTTGATCCTATAGTTAGAAGAGGGATGAATTATTTGATTATAATAATTGAATCACTCTATTGCAAGAATGAAAATTAGCAAGGGAATCAGGTGTAATAAATTCAAGAGCTCAATACAAAGTCTTGATCTCAAATTTTTATGTAAAATCCCTCCATAATCCACTAATGAAAGAAGTAATAGTTTTGCAATATTCTCTTATTTTTGGGTTTTTTTTCAATTTAATTGAAATGTTGGAAAATTTCTATGGTGCAATGTATCTGTGAATTTTTGGGAAAATATATGTGGTTCATTTCTTGAAAATAAATTTTTGAATAATTTATCTATATAAATTACAAAGGGATATTACATTATTGTCTCTGAAAATTACAAGTATGATGGCTCTTACAGTGGGATTCTTAACACTACATTAGGATCCATGATTGTATTGGATGATGATGGGGACTTCTCATCATCATTATATGCCACATGGACTATTTTTTCAGGATGTTGAGGTGGTCATGGTATATATGTTGATGTTGGCTAGTGTCTATCCGAGATAGAATGTTATAAAAAAAGTTAGATTAGGACCATTAGATGCAAAATGGTTGTGTGGATTTTGAAATGGGATTATAATAGAAACTTGAGAAAAAAATGGCTTATTTATGATGTTGAAATATGTCATGTGAAAATTATTGCCACATTTTGACCATTCAACATCCACACGAGTTGTTAGAGCATATTGTGGAGTGTGTTACCGCTAAAACTAGCAGGGTCGACAAAGTTAAACCAATATTTTTACGCATTAAGAACTTTTAGGAATACACCCAATGTCACCTAAACATATTCCTCGTTTTAGGCCAAATCCCATAGACCAGTGCCTAAATAAAATTATATGGAATATGTAGGAGTTAATATGATAATAAAAATATGATCTGATTAGTGATGTAATAACATACTTTTATTGCAAAACAACAAAAGAAAATACTCAATATGCCAATGAAACAAGCTTGAAAATGCCACAAATCGAGTATGATATTTTCTTACCACCATACAATATAAAATGGAGCTATTATACCTATTATATATGGCTTTAAGAACAAAATATACTTATTTTTCAACTATGTAACTTTTGGATTTCTGAAGAGTGCATTAGGCCAACAAGGAGAAGGCCCTTCAAAGGCCTAAAAATGGATTTTTGTGGACCTGAAACTCAAAGGACTTGATTGGAGATGTTGGAAATATAAAATATATTTCTAATGAGCTTGAGAACACTAAATTTGGGTAAGAATTTTGAGATATATTCAATCTGGAACTCAACTACCCATAAAATAACCTACAACCGTGAGGGCTGAAAATTAAAAGCCCAAAAAAATGATCAGACTTGTAAATGATTATGGGCATCCAATATGTAATATTAAAGTAATAAATAATCAATTAATAACCTCTTTAGATCAATTATAATGGATACACAATATTTTATCTTAGATTTCATGTACCCTGAGGCAAGAGTTTGCCTCCACTCACTCCTAATTGTTGTAGATTGTTTCCAAAACCTGTAATCAGGCTTTAAACACATGGAAATAATATTAGCACAACAATATGAAATACATTTTTGGGGGAATACTACCTTAGGGCTTTAGGGCTTCCCCAAATACAATTATTGTTGTATTTTTCAATAAAATACCCAATAAATGAAATATAAACCACAATTAGTGAAGGCATTCACTATTGATTTTTTAAAGATTTTTTATAAGAAGTAATTTGATTTTTTTGGAATATAATTTTTTTAGGATTTTTATATATTTAATGCTAACTACAAATTTACAAAATACAATAAAATTTTAGAAATAGTTTTTGGAGAGAAATTTATAATGGTTGGAACAAGGATACGATCTTTCTTCCATAAGAGTCAAGGACATGGAATTATATCCTCTATTCATTTGGTATCTCAATTCTTGAGGTTTTGGAATTCTAGGTGGAACACCAAGGATGCAACCATAACATCAAAACAAGAAAAGTAATAGAACTAAAACCCTCCTAGGATTTCC
This sequence comes from Pinus tabuliformis, assembly GCA_031772625.1. Classification (NCBI taxonomy): domain Eukaryota; kingdom Viridiplantae; phylum Streptophyta; class Pinopsida; order Pinales; family Pinaceae; genus Pinus; species Pinus tabuliformis. The sequence goes on from CM062820.1 coordinate 864,825,173, forward strand.
TTTCAAGATATAAATCGTCCAACCAAACAACCAAGAATTATAGAAGATAAGGTTATTTATATCTAGAGTGGATAGTGAATAATGTCTCAAAAGAGAATAAAAATAACTTTTATGAATTAAGAGAAAGTATGAGATGAGCCCTAGACCTCCTCTTCCAATACTTCTTGGATCAATAAACTTAGCCTTGTAGTAACATTGTGTTGCTCCAAAAAATTGTCTTTTAAACATATTTAATCAAGCAAACAAAATAAGAGAATTCACATGTAAACCATTTTGTCTAATGAAAAAAATCACATTGTATTAAATAATTCAACAATTTCACAATGATTTGCCAAGGAGGAGATATCATATGTTTATATATGAGGCTCTTGAAAATTTCCTCCTTTATCTCCCACAAAATAACTTTCCATTCACAAAATGCTTGGAGGCTAAGTTAACGATTTTTTTTAAAGTTTACATTGAATAAACCCAAAAACAAGGCAAAATTCTACATGAATGAGGTTAATATGGGTCACTATGACTCTAATGGCGAAACATTCCACTTGTAATTACATGACTATCTTGCTTATAAAATCAACTCTCTGTTGGTGGTCCAACGACTTTCTTTGACCTTCTTTTGACCCTCCAACAACTAGGAAAAGGTGGACGACTCCTAAAAAAACCCCAATAAAGGGTCAAATAATGCTTATTATCCTTCAAGGTATGCATTAAATGAAGGCCCGTGTCTATACTATAAGCTAGGGAACTTCCATGAGGCATGGGAATGACTTTCCAAGCTAAAACATTGGTCATAAAACCCTCAATAAGTAAAGGTACATTATTTTTCTAATATAGAAGTTGATCTAGTGATTTTTATTTATTCCTAATGATTTCAAACCAATAATATTTATGCCACTTATATCATTGAACAATTATACAAAGAAAATATCAACAATAATACAATAAAGTCAACAGGATCCAAAGAGACATCCAAGAACTATGGAGACAAGTTTACCTTGGGAAAACCCAAAAAATTTTCTACTAAAGAGAAATTGTTCTTCAACTATAATTTAAAGTCCAAAATCTTTCTAGAAATCAGTGCCAAAACACTAGTTAAATATGGTCCATTTTTGTGACAAAACCCCAATAAAAATTACCAGTCAGAGCTAGTCAAAATTGGCCAAATCCTCCAAAAAATGCATGAAATTCAACTCTAGTCAAAGAGGTTGAAATTTGGCCTCAAGTTATTTGGTTGAAGGGCTGAAATTCAATCTGAGATTAGCTTGGACCTATGGTCAAATCTCCTAATATCAATTTTGGTCAAAGTGCCAAAAACTGCGGTAAAAAAAGGTTTGAATTTTAGTGGCTAATACAATAGTAAAAAATTGTCTTTTTTCTCTGTCAAAACTTGGTTAAACAACAAAAATAATATTTGTCAATTAATGGCATATTAGACTTGGTCAATGTTGGTAAATAGGTTGCTTCAATCCTTGGTCAAACCTCAAAAATTCTTCTTCTTAACTTGCATATGTGAACAAATTTGTAGATAATGATGAGAGACCAGAATTTTTCAACTCGAGGAGATTAAATTCCTTATATATATATGAGTCAAATGAGGTGGGTTTTTACCAAGGGTCAAACCTATTCACTAGTGGGGCCAACTTGACTTTTGGGGCCTACATAAGGCCAAAAATTAATAAATTTAATTTTCTATTTTGCACAGTTTCACTTGCCCAATTTTGGAAGCTCATTGGCATGCAGGGAATACCTCCTGATGCTACCCAAAAATCAACACCCCCTCTTAGCAAGGGATTTATTCTTCTTGGTTTTCAACATAATTTCCTTAACTGACAATTTCTCTATAAAAAATGTTTTCGAGCACGCTACATAGATATGGGACTATATACAACTCCATCCTGGAGTGGGAAATGTAACTCCTTATATGACTAAGGTTGCCCAAAGTCTATTATGGATCCTTAGGAAACTGTACTCCTTTTGGTCATGACCTAGCCTAGGTATGAAAATTTTCTAGTATCTTACATATCATTTGCTTTTGGACCATCCACCTTTCAAGTCAAAGTCCTTTATGACGAAGTCAAGTCCATCTGGCTTTTGAAGGTGAATTTGATCTATCTCCTTTGGTCGACATAGCCAATTCCTTCTAGTAGCTAAGTCCTTTTGGATTCTAAGGAGAAGATCTATCCAATCTTATAATTTTCCTGGGACATTCATCTTTGGTCGACCTAGCCAAATCCTTTTGGCTTCAAAGGTGAATGTATTCTATAACTCACCCTAATTGTATTGTTCTTGGGCCATTTACATTTTTGGTCAAAGTCCTTTATGACCTAGCCAAATCATTATGGCCTTTAAAGGTAAATATATATTCATCTTTCCTTATTCAGAGTCCTTTAAGACTTAAATGATAGTTAGCCCAATTCTAATAATAATAATAATAATATCAATTTTTAAGGTCACAACCAAGCTAGACACCAAATTGGTGTATGAGACCCCCTTGTTTGTGGGACAAGGGACCCACCTCCGCACAACAATTTGACTGCTAAGTCTATGAAGGCATACATACTCTACCCCCTTCTGGTTTTGAACTTATGACCTCTTAGGAGGAAACACATGCTCTTAAGAGCATTATATATAAACATAAGAGCATGTGTTTCCTAACTCCTCTAAATTTCTCCCCTCAATCACCAAGCAGATCCCAACTCGAATTCTCCCCAAACTATGAGTCTCATCAAGTGCAAAAAAGAATCCAGTAAACTGCTGCACAGGCCTTGTAGTAGTCAAACTTGACCCTCTAAAGTGCAACACTCTTTTGATGGCCTGAAATGTTAGCATCAACATTGGAGGAAACCACCCGGTCGAGACCTTAGAGAAAATCCTTTTCCGTTTGGGATGATGGCTTCAACTGAAATTATGGGACCTGTTTCTCTTTTACATGAAATTATAAGAAATAGATTGAATAAAAGTATAATCTCTTATATAATAAACTAGAAAATAAAGATTAATAAACTTAGAATCTATCCCGTGAATGAAATTTTGTATATGTGATTATAGAGACTTCATAATTAACATGAAAATGTAGAATATCTTGTAACTATGAAGTTAAAACAAAGAAATATAACTAATTTAATTAAATAGTTAATTAAATTAGCTTATAAATTCGTCACATATATGAGATCTCACTATTCATACATGTAATTTATGATTCAAATCCAACATAGAAATAGTGATAAGGAATGATTGTTACAACACATATATAACAAAGAAAATTAAATTTCTATTCAACTCTAAACAAAATAATAACAAGGAATGATTGTTACAACACATATATAACAAAGAAAATTAAATTTCTATTCAACTCTAAACAAAATAATAACAAAAGGATAGTAGTACCCAATATATCATTGCTCCGCTCATGAGAAAAATGGCAATGGTTTAGCTACATATTAAGAAAAAACTTGAGTTACAATAGTGCAATCATAAGCCTTCTTTCAAAATTCAGAACCTCTTCTCATGACAAATGGAGGGGATTTATAACTTCATGATAAAATTCAAATATAACAAATATAATAACAACATAGAATCTGTTGCAAAAATTTTTCTAAGCATGGGAGGAGGATTGTCCTCCGATTCGTTGTTGCATCTCGTAGATATCTACCATGTTATTTAACTTGGCTAGAGACCTTGGTTGTATTTGCATTTGGCCGATGAAGATTGTGTCCCTCAATGTTGGCATCATTTGTTTGGTGGTATTGAATAAACATCAGAGCATCAACCACTAGCTATGTGGTTTGACCAAAAATTTCCGATGAATCTCCAAGTTTACCTTCATTAACTGATAGATAACTTCAACTCGTTTCTTGGAGGATTTTTGCCACATTTTAGTAAGTGGTTTGATATATGGAAATTCTGCTTCGGGGAAAATTGATATGAGATTCACTTGAAACAAGTTATCACTAACTGCTTCAATGAGATTATTTGAAATGTTCCTTGCATGAAATATTGTTGCTTCCATTTTCTTGAGGCAAACTTCCCATTCTCTAAAAACAATTCTTTGTGTGATTCTTCAATTCTAGAAAGATTGGCCAATATTCCATCTGTGCTTTCTTGCCATGTCAGGAAATCAACAATTTTCTCCTCTATGTCCTCAAAGTAAGTCTTGACATCTGACCGCTAGTCTACAAAGGAACTAGATGTGTTGCATAGATCATGAATAGCTGCCAATTTCTGTACAATTTCCTGTTGAGCAAGATGAGAGTCAAATCTTTTGCCTCCTTCTTAAACTCAGTTAATTTAATATTAACACCCAACTATTCAATCTTTCCCTATAGCTCCTAGAATTGAGAGTCTTTGGCCTGTAAATTAATATCATATTGAACTCTAAGGGAGTTAAAGGTTTTCTGGAGTTTTGTGACCTATCCTTGCCATTGTTCAACGATCTTTTTTTTCTCAACTTAAATACTTTGTTCTAAAAGCACAATCCTTTCTTCTTTCTCCTTTAACAACTGCTGCACTTCTGTAGCTTTGTCCATTGTAGCCGAAGCATAGGCACATATGATTTGGGTAATCCTACACAGCTCCTTTGAAGGAGTTTCCAAAGAGCCTTTCCACAACATCTCAAAAGATGCATTTCCAGGGACCAAATCCTCAGAATGATCATTTTTCCTTTTCTTCCACTCCCTTTTTGACCACAACCTTGTGTTGAGGGTTGTAAAAGATGTCAAGCGAAGGATTTTCTTCAACTCTTAACACAACCTAATATGAAGTTAAATCCAATATAATTTCAATATATTCATCCTCCAAAGGTTTCTTAGGGGCCTTTGTTGTTATTCGAGTCTGTTCAGGGATTTTGGAAGTGTCTTGGACCTTCTCTTATAGAGGAGTTTTAAAAACTTGACATTCATTGACCTTAAAATTTAGAGCCTGATTATATTGTGCCCATATTTCTTCTAGCCTAGAATTAGGCATAAGACCCTCTTCTTGGGAAGAAGAAGAGGTGATTGTTTCTCTTGATTGAGAAACATCAAAAAATTGTGTAGAACCAACAACTACAACATCATCAAGTAATGTCCTTTCTTGAGGAATTTGTAGTGAATCCATAGGAAAATTTACTAGCCTTGAGGCCTTGTACTGGGTGAACTGAATCATTTCTTATGGATTTAACTGTTGCTCTGCCTGTTTCACAACCATTGAATAAGTAGAAGCCCTCTCAAATAAATCATCAAACTTATCTCTCTCATGGGAAAATTGCCTCATGCTCGATGCTACAATAATCTTTTTAACAATTTGATGAGGGGCACTCTATTCATTGGGAATAATGGGGAAACTTAGTAGTTGAATAACATTAATTTCAATGCCTACATGCTTGAAATTGTCCAAAGTATATATACCACACTGGATAGGAAAAAACGGGCCATACCTTTTCATTCGACTCCTTTAAAAATCTTGAAATACCATTTGCTATGGTCTGATAGGCTATTTCTTTGGAAATAAGCTTGTTAGGAATAAATATAGGTAACACATGAGGGTGAGATAGAATACTCGAACATAGGTAAATAATTCTTCACCAAACTAGATTCATACCTAGAGAAAGTCAGTGTCGACTTTTGGAGATATCCGTGGGGTCCTTTTATCAAAGACAATTTGGTAGATGGGTAGCATGACTCCATGAAAATTTTTGTAGAAATGTGGCAGATATTTGGAACCCCAAATAATATCATGGTAGATGTGAATAGGGGTTGGGTCTTCCAAATTCCACTTCCAACCCATAGAGGAAAAGTCCATGGTGAAACACAGGGAATCCATGATATAAGCGCTCATGTAAAAGGGGGGAATTATATTCTCAGAGGACTTGTGCTTGCTCCTAAAAGACAAGATGTGGGTGGCTAGTTTATCTAAGAGTATATTACCCAAATAAAATATAAAACCCTATGAAGCCCCATCAATAAATGGTTTCCATTGATCAATAAACTTTTGAGTATTAGGATGAGCAAAAAGTCTACACATCATTGCAGCTACTTGTCTCGAAAATCAATCAGAGCTAGGCCAAGGGAGGGCTTGATGTCTTGTGGAATGGCATTGTAAAAATTATTAAACCATTCACAATATTCTTCAACACTTTCATTTGGTTTTGTTTTCAGTCTTGTATATTCATTTAGGAGTTGAAGTGGTTCTTTCTTGATCTCCCATCTATCTAAAAATGCTTGATGGAAAGCATCAAGGTTGGCTACACTTCCTGCAGGTAAACTCCTAAACCATTTCTTGACATCACCTCCTAAACTTTGAGCAAAAGATCTCATTTTAACATTAGCTTCATCTACTTCTTGGAGGTCAAACAAATCATTCATCTTATCCACATCCTGTTGAGAAATATAAGCACCAGTGTTATCAAAGGTCACAATTTTAGATTGGTAATCTCCAGGCATAGAATTTAGTTGGTCTGGTAACACCGAAGGTGCATACCTACTTGCCATAATTGTTTTAGAAGATTAACTTGAAGATGGACCAAATGGAGGTGTAGCTTTGATAACTAAAGGGATAGTAGGGATAATAGTTTGATAGACCATAGGTGAGGAAGTTGAAACTATAGAATGAGTAGGATTGGGAGGTTGTAGATGAACAGACTGGGAAGACTGACTAGACAAAGAGGCTGTTGCAACTGTTAAAGAAGAAAATTCAATAGATTGTTGAATAAAATATTATTTAATAGCTTGGTCCAATAGTGAAAATAGACCTTGTAATTTGTCAAATTGTTGTAAGGATTCAAGATTAGGATCTGTTTCAAGAAGCTGGGTATGGGGTATGTATGGTTGCAATAGGGCTTTATCAATGACAATCTGATCTACAAAAGCCTCATATTTTGATCTAAACAAACTATGATGGAAAGGAAAATCAAACTCTATATCTTGTATAGTATCAAACTTCTCTGGGAGAGAATTAGACCTTGACAAAGGAATATTCTCAAGAAGAGAATTGAATCTAGATGATGAGCTATTAATACCTTGACTCTCTGTAAAATTTTTCTTTCCAACCAATTTCTCAGGGTTGTCTACAATTTTAGCAAGGTTGGGGTCAGGGTGAGATCTAGTGAAGATTCTTTTGGGAGTGAGGTCTATTAAAAATTGTCACACAAAAAAAAATTGAAATCAATGACAGACTAAATATTTACAAAATAACAACCTCAGATCATGTATTTCATAATGATATAACAATTTGTTTATAGAAATACTGATTGAAAACTAGGGAATAACAATGTTTTAGATTAAAAACTATTTTTCCCCAGTATGGTCACCACTATGTTGCCGTTCTGTATTTTTGAGATTGAGGGAGTAAACACATTGGACAACATCAAAACCACTTTGGAGGTTCTGTATTTAGATTTGTTTTTTAGTGTAAGTTTCAGGCTAGTTATGAATGTACTTGTTTGTTTCGTTTTAAAGGTTTGGTTGATTTGAGTGTAATAATTCCATTGGGATATGGAGTCTATAAACTAAACTGGAGTTTTGCATCAATTTTTATAGGAGTTCTCACACAGTAAGCTAGGTAGCACTAGCTGGATATTTTTAGAAATTAGATGAATGGTGGAATAAAGAAATGTAAGGTTCAGTAGAAATAAAGGAGAAATTAAGAATTCCTTGATCTGAATTCAATGGAAAACATTAAAATTAACAACAACTAAAATAGGGCGCTCTAAATAACGAATCCTATTTATCATAGTTTCTGTTGATTAATTCAGATATATGAAATAATAGAGAAAGGAAAAACAGTGCTTAAACAAATAGATAGAAGAGACACATCACCATTAAGTACACCACATGAATCTTGTGAAAGGTCCTCATATTATTGATGCTCCAGTGCTTTGAAAATTACAATATGTAGAAGGAAATTACATTTAGACATCAACTTGTAATACTTCAAACAGTGAAGTATTTATACTAATAATTAAAAAAATGTTTTACAAAATCATTGTCAAACCAACATTGTATTATTAGCCTAATTATAAACAATATCATCTAATCTTGGGAAGAAGAATAGGCCACATAGGCTGTTGAAAAGAAATGTGACCCAATTTTGATGGTTTTGGTTGCTGAGTCAACCTAAAACAGTGTTGCGACGTTGAACTGATCGTCGTGATGGTTGTTGTGTTGGCAAGTCTTTTCACTTCTCCTGAGTGATCCTTCAATCTAGTAAATCAACCAATTATTCCCATCTCTTTTCATCTGGCACTGTCAATTTTGTTACCCTCGGGTAAATTTCATCTACCTTTGTGTATTTGGCAAAAGTTGGTTTTACGGTAAAAATGTGTTTTCCCTCATTCTACACATGGAAATTGTTTGACATGGTTTCCAGAAATGCCTTTGTTGTCATACTTCTCTTAATTCCACTGAGCTTAATGTTGCTTTTGGCCACTTCTTTCATCTTCAAGATATAGTCTTCCTAAGTGATCAACTTTTCATTTATAACATAGATATTGGGTAGTCCCTTTTGGATTAAGGTTTCAATTCTAATTGTAAACCTGTTTACCTGCAGCTCTAGGGTTTCACACCTTTCTTCTAACTGATCAATGAGATTTCTCTTTGTCAATACTTTCGTTACTTAATGGTGGTAGTTCTATCATTGATTCCTACTTCCTCCAACTCATACTTGGACTTTGAGTTTAACTTGATTATATTAGCAGCTTTTGTTGGCATCTCTCCCAAAATTTCTCTTCCTTGCACAATAGTTTATGTAGCCTTCTCTGTGAGCTCTTTTTTCTCAAATATGATTTGGATAGAAGGAAAAATATCATTCATAGAGTCTAATATGTTCATCCAAATAGTTTCGTTGGCTTGGGCCAAGGCTTGACCAATTGAAGTGTATCTCTCTACCTGGCTCAACTTCTCCAACAATTTCTAAGATTTCTCCAATTCAATAACCCGAGCAGCTTCAGTTTTTGCCTTTTGCACTTTCAAAGCTTTGAGTTGGCCCTACAAAGTAGAAAGTTACTTTGAATATAGTGACATGTTTTGTAGTGTCTATGTTACACGTTCAACACTTGGATTCTAATGGAAGAAGTAGTTGCAGTGGTTGCTCCTGCTGATGGAAGCTGAGAAATAGGTATGGAATCCAGGGGGACAATGGCCATCTTCAGATTGTCTTCCTTTTCCTTTATCCATTCCTTCATCTCTACCTCCATCTGCCTAATCTGTATATTCTGTTCTATGATCAATTTCATCATATCTTCTTTTTGTGTTTCACCTTCTTCAATATCCTTGGTCATTGGATCTTCTGTGGCTAGAAGCTTGAGTTGCTTCCTCAATGTTATAATGTCCAGGTTCTTCTTTTTAACAATCTCCTTAGCAGCATTGACGTCTTTAGGGTCATACCCTATCTTATCACCAAGTCTTCTAAAGACTTGATCCTATTATCTTTGGCCAAGGAGGGCACTTTCTCCATCTTCAGTTGTGCCTGGATATTTGGCAAGGAAACCTGCAATTTAGATAGTGACATTGTAGTGTTAGTTAGAGTGGAGGATAAAACTTCACCAGTTTTCTTGTGCATCTCCATTAGATCAATGGGATGTATGTCCTTTGTGCTAAATTTAAAGGTGGTGCTCTTGTCGTTTGTTGCTGATTTTGATTGTGGAATCTTGGCCTCAAGAAAGGCCTTCTGCATTTTATCATGCTCTGTGTCAAAGACTGACATCAACCTACTCTGTGAGCTGGAGGTCTGCTTCCAAAATTGGTTATAAGTGTTGTTTTTTAGAATTTCATTCATGAGCTTTATATCCCTGTACCTGTAAAAAAATATCTTCTCTTTTTCTGTTTGGACAGTTTGTGATTCTAGCTTAGTTTCCTTGTGACCTTGTGAAGATGAAGGTTTAGAAGGAGATGTTGTGAATTTGGTAGTTGCAGGTGGTGAATCTATGATGATGATTGTTGCATGCACTTCTATTTCTTTGTCCAATTCTACTCTGGGGGTTACCTTTGCTCTCTTCCTATAGCTGATTTTGAATTATTTAGCTTCACTCCCAGTTGTAGAAGATGATCCTTCCTCCATCTGTCTTTTAATTGATTTTTCTTGAGGAATAGGAGTCTGCAAACTAGAAGTAGAAACAAGTTGTTATTCAGCTTCCTGCAAGATATTTTATACCCACTCCAACGGATTGGCATATTGTTCTATGTCTGGTCTTGAAATATAAATGTAAGGAGTGCTTTTGTTCTCCACTCTGAGCTTTGATATGATGCCACAGGGGTCATAAGACCATGTAAAGCTCAGACATCCGTACACCCTAATTTTTGTGTAATTTTGATATAGATACCAATCACTGGTATTTTCCTGATCTAAAAAATGTAAAATTATCTTCATCTCCTCACTGATCCTGTATTGTGTTGCATTGTTCAGAATGTTCATGGTTGGATGAACAAAGTCTTCAATAAACTGCTTATAACTGAATTTTTTTTATTCACTCATGACCAATGAGCTCCAAAAAATTACCGGTTGTTGGTTCCTTACATCATTAAGCTTCTGAAATGAAAAATTGAAATTGTTTGCTTGATAATAGAGGAACAGATAAATCAAAATAAAGGTGTAATTGAACACCTGTTATGTTGGAAATTTTATGAACTGTTCATGGATATTATCAGCCAAAAATTGACTGAAGTTGAACACCAAGGAGGGCTTGTTGTTTGTGGAAAATATGGAAAGGAATCCTTGTTGGGACAGGGTCCCCTAGGGTCAGCTTTGGGGGAAAAAGACCAAGTTTTATTGTAAAAAGCGTAAAGTCTCCACAAAATGTGGTCGTGGAGCGCGTAGATGGTAGAGTGTCATAAATGGTTTTACCCTTCTTTTATGTAATTTGTTTAAGCTTTAGTAGATCTACCCATGGTTCGCAGACCATGGGATTATATAAAAAGGAGAGTCTTAGAGAGTCTAAGACAGTTCACGAGAGAAGTAATGAAGAATGAATACGTAATGGGTCATTAGAAGTAAGAGTGAAGAAGTCTTAGAGTAGAAGAGAGGCTCTGTAGTTGTGTGCACAAAGGCCTAGAGTAGAGTTCGCGACTAAGTGCGCGCACCCTTGCAGCTCAGTGCCCAGGGAAGTCTTGAGTCTGTAAGAAGAACTAAAGTATCAATAAAGATATTATCTGTATTTTTTCTATCTATTTATGCTATGAATGAATGTGCTTTTACACTATGATGAATGATGGGTTTATGAATTAACATTGTATTAATGCGTGATTTTACATGATTTTCATTGTCATATGAATGCAAGTAATAATAATTTTTTATGTGAAGAATATCTTATTGCATGTTAATATTATCAAATACTTAAGATAGTCTAGACAAATAAAAACTTAAGGGTAGTTACAGAGGCACATAAAGGGTTGATTCACCTATTTAGGGTCCACAAAAGACAGTCGTAGACCTTCGCGGAGGTATAGAATCTGATTCAGAGAAGTTATACCGATAAGCCCTCGGGGCTTATCGATCTATGCAAAGGTAGGTTTAGGGCATAAAACATCATCATGCTCTTCTTTGGGTGTAGAAACTTGGTTCCAACATCCCCCAATATTACTTCCGGTGAGACTTCAGTGCGCGCTCTGCGGGTTGATGCCAAAATGGCTAGTAGTGTAGGGATTTGTTTGGAAAACTTAACTTTGAACTTGGGTCAGGACTCACTAAGCCAACAAATGGTTTCGTTGTTAGGACTAGGATCAGCATAAAGAGATGTGTGATGCCGCATCACTGGAATCCAACAAAGAAAGAAATTGAGGAGTGGTTGGATAGAAAATTCCACGAATTTGCGGCGCAAGAAAACATGACTTCGCGATTGATGAAAGAACAGTGGATGGACATCTATATGTACACAGAGATACACAAATTTTTCTTCTGTTCCTTCCCAATTGATCTATAGGAGTGGGTCACTAAATTAGCAGACGGGAAGGGAAGGTGGAGGCTTGAAGGTCCAATAGTGTGGACCCCAGAGTTAGTGCAGAGATTGGGAGCCTTTGAAGATAAGATCATGCACATTGTCGATCACTAGCTTGATCATGTCATTAGAGGGTTTTTGATAGCGTTCACGGTCGATACCTCGGTCAGCTATAGCGAATCAGAGCGACGCTTCTTCAAGGGATCACAAGGCGAGTATTTAAGATATTTGAATACTTCGATTAAAATTCTCTTGTGTTAAAATTGGGTTATGCGATTACCTTGATGTTTGGAGCTATGCGAAGTGGAAATCTATTCAGGGATAGAAGGAGAGCAGGTCCTTAATATAGCCCGCTGATTGAGCCTCCTCTGAGTGATGACAAAGGAGCAACACAAGCTTCTTCGCAGAGCACTGTTCAGTTAATAAGGCAAGGGTTCACATGAATACCCCATCCGCCCACACCACCTCCATCTTCACCTCCACATCATACACCTTTGCCCACGTCGCCACCACCTCTGCCACCATTCAATATGGCGAATGCAGTGAAGTTGCCCATTTTCAAGGGCTTTGGAAATGAGGACCTAGACTAGTTTTGGTTCATTTTGAAGGCCATATGGAAAACCTATAATATTACAGATGATCAAATGAAGAAAGCAACATTGGTTATTGCTTTACAGGATCGTGCGCTAATGTGGTACATTAAGTACTGCATCGATAATGCAATAGCTGCATTGGCAGACATTCAAACTGCGCTGAATAAGGAATTCAATAGGCCCAAGTTTGAAGCACAATCAATCGTTGGATTCAAGGAAATCATGATGAAGCTGGGTGAGACACCCTGGGAGTTGGATTAGAGATTAAAATGCAAGATCTGTGAAGCTAACATGAATCTTATGGATGGGGAACACCGTGAATGGTTCGTGGCTTCACTCTTGCCTCATTTAAAGGTTGCTTTATCATAGCAAAAAATTGGGACCCAGGTGGAAGCCCTGGAGATTTCCATGAGACTGCACGAGACACCGATTCAATATTCTACTTTGGGAGTTTAGCAATTCAAGCATAGTTGTAGAGTCTTTGCCTAAAATTCCAAAGTCTAAAGAAGGATAGAGTGGCTCGGCTAGAGTTTCACGAAGAAGTTTTGTGTCTAAAATGTAAGATCTAGGGGCATGATAATGATCACTGCCATGTCTTCGTGAATTATGTTGCAGGAGGAGGGTCGATGCCTTTGAGGCTGAAAGCTCAAGCAGGGCTAAGTATGAGGCCCACGCTATGGTGTGATATATGTCAGGTAGCTAGAAAACATGTGACAGATAATTATCATTTATTGCAGAAATTTGTACAGACACCGCAACATCTCTTCTACAACTTCTGCAAATCAGTAGGTCACGATGAGTGCAATTGTCATAGTTATGAGTTAATGATGGAGAGAACCCCCACATATTGGATGCAGATAGAAACTCGGCCTCTAGATCAAGGCGCTGGGGGAGCATGAGGAGGATATCATGGGTGCAGAAAAGGTCGAGGTGGATGAGGACCTGCAAGAGGTCGGGGACAAGGTATTTTCTACAATTGTGGAGGGCCAGGACACTACGCATGAGAGTGTACGAACCCGATGCATTTTTCGTGCCGATACTGTACTCAGTTTGACCATGTGACAGAATACTGCTTTGTATTAATAGCTAAGATGCATGAAAATGGGACGTAGCTGTAGTAGCCTACCCAAAACCTGCAGATGGTGAGGACTGAACCCCGCGAAGAGGATCCTAATGTGAATATTGTGTTGCAAAGTGGAATGATGACTGGTGAAGATAAGGGGAAGCAACCTGAAGAAAGTGAATGGGTCTGTAAAGCTCCAGAGAAGTAGGTTGGCTTTGATTTGGAGTGCGTGAAAGAAACCTTCATGGAAGTGAACAAAAGCTTCTTTGAGGCTTCTGCCTCAGGAAGCCAGGACAACCAGTCTGGAGAAATGGACCCATCTATGCTTACTACCTTTTTGGAGACCTATATGAAGCTGCTATGTGATAGCAAGGCCATGAAAGGATTACAAGAGTTGATAAATAAATGTGCTGTTAAAGAAAATGTTCCTGAGGGACTGCGCCTGGTCAGGAAAATTGGTAAACATAAGGCAAGAACAGGGCGTGAGATGAGGCTCACCGCACAAATAAGAGAGTATGAAATGGACCAAGTTATTTTGGATCTTGGATCAAATGCAAATGCTTTTCCTAAACAAACATGGGAGGGAATGGAGAGACCTACACTGCAATGGTCTTTGATTCAATTGAGAATGGTTGATCAACACCCCATGGGAAGATTGTAGGGAGTGATAGTAGATATTGAAGGCGCGAGCGCGTTCGCTGATTTCAAAGTGATAGAGATTGTTGATGACAACAATCCCTACCACTCACTCCTTGGGATCGACTAGTCTAGTGACATGAATGGGGTGATCAACTTGAAGAAGCAGACAATGTCATTTGAGAGGAAATCACTCCACGTAGTAGTACCTTTGGACCCTGTAGAAGGACCACGCTATACTAAACCGGTCTGCGATTATGAAAGTGAAGATGATTTGGACCATATTTACAAAATAACAATGTGATACCAAGATTGGGTGAATCTAACAATAGATGGATGCATTTCATGGGACTGCGAAAGTTCCTGCACATTGGATTCGGATGAAGAGTTGGAACATTAGCAGAATAGGTTGCATGAAGTATCTACGCTGCGCTCTAACATGATGACTAAATCGCTATGTTGTGTATCATAGGAGGTAAGAAGTTTTCCTTACTATGATGGTCTAATTGATGTAAATAAAGTTTTGGATGCATTTGAAATGGAAGTGCCTGAGAAGCATCGCTTCTAAGCACTAGATTTGGTGCTCCGTGGTATGCCTGCAAGATGGTGGGGTATGCATAAAGACAATTTTGATGGATGGTGCGAATATAGAAGAATGATAAGGGTGTGGTTTGGTCGCCCAAAAGTACAATTGATAGATAAATATGATGGGAGGAGTGACCCGCGCAATCAATTAGCAAAATGGACTAATGCTTATGGAGCAGAGCTGCAACTAGAGTGGGTGCATATATTCTGTCATACTTTAGATGTAATACCAATGAATTGGTACCTGGAAACTGAGCTCTGCCTTGACATGGACGAATGGGATATTTTGAGACAGGGATTTGTGATGACATTTAGCTTTGAGGATGGATTCGAATGCATCGATGAAGTATTGCAGGAGGTCAAGGCAACGATCTTCAAAATATCGTAGGATCCCTTGGATTTGATTCAACCAATTTGGACCACCCATCTATGCCATGTGTTGGAGTGCTACAATGTGACTACTAAAGAAGAAGAGGAGGATCCAAGGAACATTAATATCCTAGAGGCAGAAGGTTATTGCGAATTTGAGGGGCCGCAGATAGAGAATCTAGATATCACTGCGCTACTAAAAACTAGACAAGTGAACATTGGCATAGAAGCGAAGCCAAAGTTTGCGAAGATAAGGGACTAGTAGGATGATGCTATGGTTGATAAGGTTGTTGAGTTGCTCTGTGAGTACTAGGATTGGTTCCCTATAAAATTTTTGGACTTGAAGGGGATAATAGGCGATTTAGGAGTGATGGAAATAATGTTGAAACCAGATGCGAAGCCTATGAAGTATAGGCCATATTGCCTTAATCCTAAGTATAAGGAAAAGGTCCACTTGGAGTCGGACAAGATGTTGGTAGCAGGAATTATTGAATTAGTGGAGGATTCTGATTGGGTAAGTCCTACGGTAGTTTAGGAAAATAAGAAGAAGGATGAGATAAGGATTTGTGTAGATCTCAGGAAGTTGAACGATTCCTGCATTCATGATCCTTTCCCAACATCTTTCATAGATGAGGTATTGGATAACGCTGGAGGATAGGAAGCATATTCATTCATTGATGGGTTCTCTGGATACCATCAGATAAATATCATGCCTGAAGACAGGAGCAAGACAACCTTCACGACTGAGTGGGGATGCTTTTAGTATATCGTAATGCCTTTTGGACTTAAGAATTACACCGCACTCTTTGAGAAGTCCATGGAAGTAGTCATGGCGCTCCAAGAGGATCCTAACATGCAGAGGTTGAGTACAGAAGCCTGTGAATTACAGCAGTAGTATGCTGAAGCAAGAGCGATGACGCGCACTGTTGCTATATCACAACGATTGGCTAAGCTACATGAGGCAAGGCAGTTTCTCGAACAGGTGGAGGCAGCGTAACGAAAAGAGGTGGTCCTTAAGGCCAGATTGGGGCCTTAGCTAGATGAGGCCTATGTTATCTCTGCCACCATTGAGGAGAAGCTGGAAAGCCTACATAAGACACAACATAAGGTAAAGGAAGATAGTGCAGGACCAATGATAGAGCAGATCAAGTAGGCATCCACACAGAGTGCGACTGAGGTAGTAGTGGCATAGGTCAAACTGGGAGCTCTCCATAGTAAGATCTTCATGCAAGCAGGGTGATTCGGGGGTGAGTCATGATATTTTTGTTAGGGGACTGTTGGGATAGGGTCCCCTAGGGTTAGTTTTGGGGGAAAAAGCCCAAGTTTTATTGTAAAAAGTGTAAAGTCTCCGCAAAATGTGGTCGCAGGAGCACATAGATGGTAAAGTGTCATAAAGTGTTTTACCCTTCTTTTATGTAAATTGTGTCGAATTTAGTAGATCTACCCATGGTCCGCGGACCATGGGATTGTATAAAAAGGAGAGTCTTAGAGAGTATAAGATAGTTCATGAGAGAAGTAATGAAGAATGAAGACGTAATGGGTCATTAGAAGTAAGAGCAAAGAAGTCTTAGAGTAGAAAAGGGGCTTTGCAGTTGTGTGTACAGAGGCCTAGAGTAGAGTCCTCAACTAAGTGCGCAGACCCCTGTAGTTGAGTGCGCAGGGAAGTCTTGAGTCTGTAAGAAGAACTAAAGTATCAATAAAGAGATTATTCTGGAAATATTTGTGTTTTGTCTATCTATTTATGCTATGAATGAATGCACTTTTACGCTATGATGAATGACGGGTTTATGAATTAACATTGTATTGATGTGGAATTTTACATGGTTTTCATTGTCATATGAATGCAAGTAATAATAATTGTTTATGCGAAGAATATCTTATTGCATGTTAATATTATCAAACACTTAAGTGGTCTAGGAAAATATAGACTTAAGGGTAGTGACAGAGGCACGTAAAGGGTTGATTCACCTTTTTAGGGTCCGCGAAAGACAGTCGTAGACCTTCGTGGAGGTATAGAATCTGATTAAGAGAATTTATATCGATAAGCCCTCGGGCTTATCGATCTGTGTGAAGGCAAGTTTAGGGCATAAAATGACATCACACTCATCTCTGGGTGTGGAAACTTGGTTCCAACATCCCCCCATATTTCTTCGGGTGAGACTTCAGTCCACGCTCTACGGGTTGATACCGAAAGGGCTATTAGTGTAGGGATTTGTTTGGAAAACTTAACTTTGAACCTAGGTCAGGACCCACTAAGCCAACAATCCTAAAAGAGGATCATCTACCCACTGATCAGAATGATATCGTAAAATGTAAGAAATCATGGAAATAATCTTCTTGGCCTGATAACGGAAAATAGAAGAATGATATGGAGGATTCTTTTTGGGTAATTGGGCATTCTCTAACTAGAAAATCTCAAAAATTCTAGCTATGGTGGCATAGTCCAACTTTTGATAAAGCTAGGTGAGGGATTCTAGGGAGAAAGGGGAAGCATTTTCCATAGTGGGGGCCAGCATCATTTGGTCAATGGATTGGGTTGCGGTAGTGAAAAGAATGTCACGTGTAGGAGAAATAATGGCTCTTTGGGTAGGGACATAACAAGCTTGACATATTTTGGTAAATTCTGGAGCTTGGAATGACGAGGGGAAAATTTAATGGGGGAGGTTGGACTCCGAGAGCCCAATTTCATCGGTCTTGTCTGTGTGTTTATCCCCTAACCATCAATACAATTCCAGAAAATCACAGTCACACTAAGTTTCATTTATCCTGTAATCTCTATAAGCTGAAGGTATATGATCTAAATCTACAGAATGGGGAGTTAAAGGATTAATGGGCTTATCTTGAGCTTTAGTCTTAGGAGGCATGACTGTAGGAACTTTGTGCATAGGATGAAATTGCAGACGAGGCTTACCGAGCACTGAAGAATGATCTTTTTTCAAGTGAAAATGAGAGGAAATATCAGTGTATATCATAATTTGGCCACGCAAATTCACTAATAGAAATCACTGTGGGAAACTGTGAATAATAGAAACAACAAGAGTGAAAAGGGGTGAGAATGACAAGCTCAAAGTCATTTAAACACTGCAACGAATTTCCCATTGGAAATGGCAAGAGACCATTAGGTTGAACGGTTACCAGGGAGAAATTGAATTAAATGGAGAATGGTTGTTTGGCCGGGAAAACATTAATTGGTTCAACGGTCATGCGATGTGGCGGGCGGAGAGTGGTGGAGGAAAAGTGGTGGGGCGCGACAGGATGGATGAGGGAAAGAGGATTTCGGAGGGGGTAGTAGGTGGTTAACGGTTTTAGTGGGGGGGGGTGTGAAATGACCAAAGGGTCACACATAAGGGATGGGGCCACGCGAGGAAAAATGATTTCCAGATCCCTTCCCTGACAGTAAAGGTAAAACAATGAGGGGGGGGTCGAAAATGGCTAAGGGTCATGGATTAAGAAAGGGAGTGGATCCTGAGGCACTCAATGTTGCTGAACTTTAATCATAAGTGACAAACAAGATCTGTCCTCATGCACTTTTAATATTTGCTTTTCGAACTTAGCATAAGGATGAATGATGAAATATTTTGAGATACTTTATCCATAGCGTGCACATTTCCCTTTTGAACTTAGGATAAGGGATAAATAATGAAACATATAAAAGATTTTATCCCATGTACATATTATGGCTTTTCCATCACATCCTCAAAGCTTAGGATAAAATTTACATAAGGAAATATTTACCAAATCACCTAATCTACCTACCCTTAGCTCAACTAGAATTTTTTATTTTTGTCTCTAGGGTGCACTTAGACTGGAAAACCCATTTTTATTTACTTTTATGCATAATGAAAAAACTATCTAACTTATCCCTTATTTCTCTTGTTCATCCAGATTAAATAGTTGGATCAATGTTATTTTCTACCTAACTAATGATTTACCCAGATTAAAATGTTGGGTAAATCTTTATTTTCTATCTTAATTTACAGAAATTTAAAGGAGTTTAATCATGATTACACTACATGATTAAGCTAAAGCTAGTGATTGTGGCATTTTGAACAAGCCGCACACAAATTTTATTTTACAGTATTGAAGCAAAAATTATCTATGAGTAGTGAAATTTAGACTTGCAACACTTTCAGTATTATTCTTTTTTACTTTTCTTTCTTTTGGTGGGGTTCAATCTTTTCTTATTTTTCTCTTTATTTTTCTTCTTTATACCCTCTTTTAATTTTTTAATTCTGTTTCTTTTTATTTGGAAATCATTGGCAGATTGACAAGTATTTACAAAATAAAATTCTTGAGATAGAATACTCAATTACCTTGAGATCCTATAAATTATAGGACCCTAACAGTTGTAGCACTGAACCTCGGGGGTAAAAGTGGATCGTCATACATGTTTGTATGTTTGGCATGCATGTATGATGGTGGTTGTTATATGCATTTCAATTATATGCATGTCTGTCATTCTATTGTTGTTGTGGTTACATGCATGATATATGATAGTTGATTGGTGTGGTCATATGCATGTACATTAGTTAGTCATGCGTGTCAGTTAACGTGTTGTTATATGCATTGCAGTCATATGCATGATGATTATTGTCAATGTGGTTAAGAACTTGATAATATTATGTATCATGCTAATCTGGATTGGCATGTGTAGATGGATATGGTTATGATATTCATGTATGAGTCAATATACTTGTGATATGGTGTCGTACTAATCTGGACTAAACTACGCAGATGTGATAGCCTCCACTGAGATACATTAATGTATGGTTCTGATTATGTTTATATTTGGTTTATCTAACAAGGTATGTTGTATGACAATAGAAGATAAGAGATGCAAAGGAGAGTAGTAGACTATATTTCACATGAATCCCCTTACAGGCCTGATCTTAACTCAGTAGAATGGGAAAGGTCAGTTGAGCAACAAGGATAAGAGTATTCTCCTGGTTTGATAGACACATTGAGAAGATTAAAGGATGATATCAAAATTTTCAAGAAAGATAATAGTAGGTTGTTTGAGGCACAAGAAATACTTTCCAAAGCTCACAAAAAGAAAGAAGAAGTTATTGTGGTGATCCTTCAACACATTTAATATTTATAGAGACAGGGACAACCAAGAATCAAACACGGACATGAGGAAAGGACTAGTGGGGCATATGGTAGATGATCTCAATCAGGATATATATTGGACAAGGATGATACATTTAGAGGTGGTAGATCTTTGGATACACCTGACAAGAGGGGTAGTCCTTATGGATTTTATTCTAGCATAGGTTTCGAAAGAAATCATCACCATTGCCGTCAACATCCTTATAGGAGGAGTCAGAAGGGATATTTTCCAGTAGAGTACATGAAAGCCAAGATAGATACCTTTTGTCTCAAAGGAAAAGAAGACATCTAGTGGGAAGGTTTCAAGCATGTACGAGGCACTAGAGGTGAGGAGATGATTTTGGATTATTTTGATGTTAGAATATGTATAATCATTGTGGTGTTGAACCTATGATGGATAGCATCATAGGAAGGATCACCCTTTGTATCAAAGTGCATAATGGATGTGTGATATACCTCAGACCTATAGTGTGTAGGATGCGTGAACATTTGGGGATGTTGGTTAGAGAATTCCCTAGATCTATGAAACATCAGATAATTGACAAGCAGATCACAGGGAACCCATTAGCAAGATGGAAGGTGGAACTAGAGGGAGAGTTCTAGGTAGAGCCTCAATGCATCCTATAGCAGAATAAGCTCATGCTCCATAATTGAGTAATAGAGAAATTAAAGTGCATGGAATCACTTTGGGCCTAGGAACCTACATGGAGGATGGTTGATTAGATGCAAGCATAAAATTTGGTTCCCAATTATGGTTGCATTCATCAAGGGAATCAGAGTCCCTTGAGAGATAGTATGTGCATGTGTTCAGTTGCAGGTAAACTTGTTGGGTATAAAAAGTAAGGTAACTAGTATATTGTTATATTTATTTATGCATTGACAATTGTGTGTTTTTGGTAGTATGATGCAAGGAATTGCGTGGAAAAAGAGATTGCAATAGATCCTGAAGAAGGCTTAGGTTGAATCCTTTGGAAACATGGGGAAGCCATGGGGTTTGAGTGATGGTATTTGATGAGTCCCATCAATAGGTACATTTTGAAGATTAATATTCCATCCTACAGCGTTAAAACTACCCTTATTTTGCATTAATTAACATTTTTCTCTATATTATGCTTAGTAAGAGGAGTAGAAGGTATTTTTCATAGTATGTGGCCTAATGTGGTTTACTTGTAGGAAAATGAGGAATTTTTAAGGATATTATTATGAAGGTCCTCAATGGAGACAACTAGGAGAGAATCTAAGGGATTTTACACCTCCTTAACTCCCTAAACTCGACTTGGGATCACCATATCCTATCTTACTAGTTCGAGTTCATTGGTAGTCAAGTTACTCCTAGACCAAGTGAAGATTAGGGAGGACAAGATTCACCATTTTCAAGATCAAGGAGGGAACCTGATTCGGACTTAAACAGGAACACAACAAATTACAGAGATAACCATAAACACAGATATGCAGTGGAACTAATACTTCATTTCATTAATGTAAAATACTGAAATATGCTTACAAACAGTAATGGAAATAAACTAGCTAGGGCGATGGTAGCTTATCTCTGAGAAGAGATGTGGTGGCTACATGCATTTGAATTGTTTTGAACTGTGTTACAATGAGGCTTGAAGGCCTATTTATTGTTGAGAAACAATGTAAAACCCTTCACATTCCAAAACCTAACCCTAGAAGATGAAACGCCAAATTATGGGCCCCGTTTTTGGGTAAGTTGGTACATCAACTTCTCGGGGTCGCGAATTGGTCGTATTATCTCCGTTTGACGTGCATGATAGCCTGTTGGAAAGATCTCTCCGAGGACTACGACGGAAAAGATGATTTTTTGACAAAAAACGGAAGATTTCCCAAAAAATGTCGTTTAGGGCCTCAAAACAGCTAAGGAAGTTTAGGACCCGAAAAACTGCTAAAAATAGTAAACTGCGCTATAATTAAGGAAACTGAAAAACTTGAAGGGACAGTTGTGGGGGTCCAGATGGGATAGGTGGGTGGCCACCAACATCCACCTGGATCATTCCTCGCCCCTTAGGAAGTAATGGTCCCCATTGCATTGAGTTCCTCCTTGAGATAAGGAAGCTTCTGCTGAGCTGGGTCTCTGGTGAGTTATTCTGCAATCTTTGATGTGTCCAGAAATGGTAGGAAGCATGGTCGACAATGGTCCACATTGAACACTCGGTGCAAGCAAAGGAATGGAGGAATACTGTGCTTCCAAGCATTGTTTCCCATAGCCTTGGTACTAGTGTAAGAACCATGTCGGAGTGGTCTAAGTTTCTGATGGGTTCTGGTAAGGCGTTCTTTCTGCAGATGTAACCAAACTTTGTTGCCCACTTGAAACTTGTGTGGTACCCCTGTGGGTGAGGAGAAGTTGTTCCTGTGTTCTATTATGACTGTATTCCCTTGCTGCTGCTGCTGTGTGGAGGAATCCTTTGCGGGGGTCATGGATGTAGCAACGATCTTCCCCTTACTTTGGGAGTGAACCAGACAGAAAATGAATTTCCTAGTTTAGGAGATGAGCTTTCTTCCTTTCTTGGTAGTGATCAAAGAGGTGGCAGTAGGTGGGGCTACCTCCGGTATCCTGTATAATGAATTATCCAAAGAAATAATGACAGCGCGAGGCCTTGACTCATACACAACATGTCGCCTCCACAAGTATGGCTGGCCTAATAGTACATCGCAAACATCCAGAGTTGTAACATCACACAATACCTCATCTGTGAAGGGATTGATGTTGTAGGGAAGGTGGCACTGCTGGAGAACTTTCAGATCTCGTCCTTCATGAAGCCACCCGATACTGTACGGCTGTGGGTGTGGTGTAGTCGGTAGGCCCAACCGCTTCACGACCTCTGCTGGAATAAGGTTCTTTTGGCTGCCACTGTCGACAATGAATTGTAGTGGCGAACCCTTCACCCACAGCTATGAGTGGAAAAGATGCTCCCCCTCCTCTGGGTCTTCGGGCTCATTCTTCTGGATCTTGGCAGTGGCAACAGTGGCACTAGGATCCGCATCAATGATTTGCTTCCCTTTGCCATTCCCCTTGTTAGGTTCTAGCTTAGGGTCGGAACATGCATCTGATTCGGAAGCCTTCAACTCGGCCACCAGTGACTGCTTGGTCCGACACCCACTTGTGTTATGAGTGGGACTCTTGTGGAACTCACACCACTTTCCTGTGTCCTTCTTCGGCTTCGTGGTGGTGTTCTTTTCTTGTGGCTTCGAGGGGTTGTCTTGGGTCACCCCGCCTTGGATTTGTCCTTTGGACTTTGGATTTGCAGATCCAAAGTCTCGCTTCTTCTGTTTGAACTTTTGCTCGATTTTGACAGCGTATCGGTATGCTGTGCCGAGTGAGGAGATGTTCAAGAAATCCATCTCTTCCTGGATGTATCTGTGTAGGCAGTCGCGGTATTTGAGTACTAGATGCAGCTCAGAATCTTTGATACCCAACTGTGTGCAAAGGGTATGGAAAATTTTTGTGAACTCTGGCACATCTTGGTCTCGTCCCTGCCGCAGTGTGGTCCATTTGATGTATTTGTCCTCATAGCTTTTGACAGGGTAGTACTGCTCCTTGATGGAATCCGAAAGTCATTCCAAGTTGGTGTGGCTGTAATTAGTGAGCTTGTACTTTCATCCTTCCGCTCGCAGTAGGTTTCCCACCAGTCCTTGACGTGGGGGGCTGCTTTGAGAAGAGCGAAAACAATCTTTTCCCGACTTGAAAATTCATGAACAGAAAAATACCTATCTAGCAGATTTAACCATCTATCTATGGCATCCTCATCTATTTGACCCTCGAAGATGGGGATTTCAAAATTAACTTGTACCTTAAAGGGTGTGGCATTTCCAGAGTAGCTGTTGGAAGTCGATGTGTCGCCTCTGGGTAGCCGCTGAAGGATCTGGGCAAAGTTGTCCATCATCGCGTTCCATTGTCGCTCGAGGGCTTCTTCGAGAAATATTTTGATAGGATCTCCTGCTCCCTCATCTTTATTCTCATCCGCCATGGGAGGCCGTCGGGATTTGCGAGGCTGGTCTTGCAAAGGTTCGACCAGTTCAAGCCCTAACTCCTTATATCCCGACCTCATTGGGGACATGCAAAGAAAAAATAGAGAAAAAGGAAACCGCCTCTGATACCACTGATCCGGACTTAAATAGGAACACAACAAATTACAGAGATAACCATAAACACAGATATGCAGCGGAACTAATACTTCATTTCATTAATGTAAAATACTGAAATATGGTTACAAACAGTAATGTAAATAAACTAGCTAGGGCGATGGTAGCTTATCTCTGAGAAGAGATGTGGTGGCTACATGCCTCTGAACTGTTATGAACTATGTTACAATGAGGCTCGAAGGCCTATTTATTGTTGAGAAACAATGTAAAGCCCTTCACATTCCAAAACCTAACCCTAGAAGATGAAATGCCAAATTGTGGGCCCCATTTTTGGGTAAGTTGGTACATCAACATCCTGGGGTCGCGAATTGGTCATATTATCTCCGTTTGACGCGCATGATAGCCCGTTGGAAAGATCTCTCTGAGGACTACAACGAAAAAGATGAATATTTGGAAGACAAATCGTTGGCGGTAGATTTCCCAAAAAACATCATTTAGGGCCTCAAAACGGCTCCGGAAGTTTAGGACCCGAAAAACTGCTAAAAATAGTAAACTGTGCTATAATTAAGGAAACTGAAAAACTGAAAGGGACAGTTGCGGGGGTCCAGATGGGATAGGTGGGTGGCAACCAACATCCACCTGGATCAGAACCATTACTATTTTCAAGGGCACTGCTTCAACTGCCCTTTTGTATAAATAAGCTAGAGGAAGAGCTCATTAGGATTCAAAGTTTTTGTTTAGCTAGGTGTAGCTATTGAGCTCCAAGCATTGACACTGTTATTTTCAACTTTAGGTGATGTATTAGACTTGCACTTTTTGATAATGAGAAATTGGATTTTAAGTTGCATCTGAGTTATATTCAGAGGGTTGAGACCCTTGAGTTTGGGCCCAACCCAAAGGATTTGGTCCCTCTTCTTGTACTCATGTTTCTTCTTGATTTTATGTGGTTCATAGTTTATTTACTTTCAGTACAAGTTAAGCTATAAAATCGCGTGGTTGCAGCCTTTACATCACCTCTCTTGTCGGAGAATGAGTGGAAGGATTCACAACCACAACTAAAAAATATTGTGTTTATGATTTCTTGGAAATAGATTAGTATTTGTTTTCCTATTTTACATTTTCTTCCTATAGTTTAGAATTTAGTTCAGTGAGTAGATAAGTGGTTTGCATGAATTTGATGTAATTTAAATTCAACTCATCTTTTCCATCATAAGTTATTTCATTTTGAAAATGATAAATGGATGCATGCATGTGATTGATTGCAGGGTTGATTGATTTTTAGGGAAGGGCACCTTCATCACTTCCATCATGAGCTCTTTCACCTTCTCCTTCCACCTCCAAGCTCTGTCCCAAAAACCATGCTTTCTAAGCTATTCTGTCTAGGTCACCGAGAGCACTCATCCTAGTGCAAGATAGACCTATAAGAGGTCCTAAGCTTGGATAGGGGCTCAAACAAACCCTCTTTCATTTGCTGCAACTATTGTTCACCTCTCCATACCTTCAAGTCAACGTTCCCACCTTCAAACGCCACTCGGATGCCTTCCTGTAGCATTACAGGCTTGCATATAGCAATTACATGTAGAAAACTTGTAGCAGCCTTTTTCTTCATTTGTTTCGACCCACACTACAACTTTTACCTAGCATAGATGCATAATGATGTCCAAATATGATGATATGATGAGGAAAAGCTCCTACTCCACTCCAAACCTTCCTTGTCTTCATTGCAAAAATAGAGTACAATTAGTTTCTTTATCATGCAAATAGGTTATTGATTTATGAGAAAGTATGAACTAGGTGGATGGTACTTGTGATTCTGATTGGTAATTTGATGAATTATGCACGATAGATTAGTTTCTTTTCTGCAATTAAATGAGGTAGTGTGATGAATTCTGCAAGATAACATAGATTCATTTTTGCAATTAGGTTAGCCTTTATCTTTTCGTGAAATGAGTAATTAGGGTTTTACAAGTTGAGTCAATGGCATTTATATACGCATACTAAGAAGAAATTTCCAATTATTCCTTTTATCAAGATTTCATTCTAATTTAGTAGAAGGAAGGGTCTTTGAGCACTTTTTGATCTAATGTCATAACTGAGGGTAGCATGAGTGGAACCCTACTTTTTGTGAATATAGCACTGTCACCTTGAAGTCTGTATGAACCCCGGGTTGATAATTTGAGTTGAGCATCCCCTGGGAGTTGCAACATTCTTGGTGCAATACTAGGGCTCAACACCTTTTGGCGCCGTTGTTAGGGAGGTGTCTAGGTAGATTTTGTTTCTGCTTTGAGCATTGTTTTATGTTTTGCATACAATTTTGAAGAAGTAACATAAAATAAAAGAGAACAAATTTCTTTCATGCCTCATAGGAGTAGAGATATTCAAGGAAAATTCTTACCAAAAACCCCTACATCCTGAATAAATCAACCTTCACTCTTCTTTGGTGACTATCAACTTCCCTCTCTGACTACAAGGGTGTTAGAAGACCCTTTAGGTGAGCAAGCTGAAATATTTGAAGAACCTATTGGGGAAGAATAAGAACCCACTTCACCTACCCAAACTATGGCTGAAAACAGGCACAATTAGGTTTTCCCTATTAGAGAGACTAATGGAGAGGCTGTAATGAAGAATATAAGCCCTACTTCCCTTCCACACTTCGATGGTTTAACCTTTGAGGATCCTGATACCTTCATGTTTGAATTTGTTATTGTCTATAGAATCTATGACTATGCCTCTGATGACCAGAAGCTAAATATGTTCCCCTCTACCTGTAAGGATGTAGCCTTATACTGGTTGATGGGTCTTCCTGGGGGTAGCATGACTACCTGGGATCAAATGAAACAAACCTTTAATAACAAGTACAAAGACTACTGTAGGTCCAAAGAAACCAATGAAGAAATATTTAGAATGACTCTTGGACTTGATTAATCCCTAGAAGACTATGAGGAGAGATTTCAACTTAGTTGTAGGAGGGCCAACTGCACTCTTGATCCTTAATCACTCAAACTAGTTCTTCTCTGAGGGATTAGGGAGTACATGTTGGAGACCCTCAACATGATGTCTTAGTGAGATATCTATCAGTTGTCCTATGATGACATTAAAAATGTGTTGAATAATCACTCTAGGGCTGCTAGAAAGAAGGGTAGGGCCAATCAAGGCTTGGTCAGTTCCTCTCCTTCCACAATTTCCATCAAGAATGAGATAGGAAACATGTTGTAGGATTTCGAGAGAGAAATTTTGAATACCTTTGCACTGCTAATGGATACCATGCAAATCAAAATAAAACAAGAGGAAGAAGAAAGGTCACTATCTATTTTCTACCCAAGATGCACCAAAAGATATCTTAGGAATGAGCGCCCCTTAAGTGACATAAAGGTCTTCCTATTCTATGAAGAAAATCATGCAACAAGCAAGTGCCCTTTATTGCTAGGACTAAAAGGTGAATATCAAGGAGTAGAAGGGGGGTCAAAGCAAATTTTTTTCATCAATAAAAGGAGACCTAAAGGACCTAGGCCATATCAACAAGGCATTCAAGGTGCACACTACTCTTATTATAATCCAAATCAGACTACACCCTTGCAACCTTGGTACTCTTCCACTCACCCATCCTGGTCCACACCCCCTTCTTGGCCTTATGCTCCTCCACATCCTCCTCAACTTGTCAACCATCATTTTCAGCCATATCCACCCCAATCTTCTCAATGGGGAAACCCATCACAAGGGTGGAGGACTCAAGTTAACCAGCCTCGTGATTTACTACCTCCACCCCAACCTTAGCCCCAACTCACTCATCCTACTCCACCTAAGAACCCTCAAATTCATGCTCAACCAAATATGAACGAAAACAACAAGAAAACCCAACAAGTCTAAAGTGGAGAGACATCTTACCTTGCTTATGGAAATCCAGGAGATAAACCTTTGGTATGGGACAATGCTTCCATATAACCACCCACCTTCTCCACCTAAAGAGCTTGAAGGAGAGAAGTAAGAGAGTGTTCCTTAAGTCAATCTAGCTCCTTTTCTTGAGAGGCCGATCCACCCTAGCCAACACGAAGCCAAAAAGGTTGAAATTTTGGGAGAATTGAAGAATTTGTGTGTTAAAATACCCCTTCTCTAAGCTATTAAAGATATTCCCATCTATAATAATCTCATCAAGGAGAAATGTTTCAAACATCCTGGGAGAAGAAAAAGAGACACCCCCACCATAAATGTTGTTGGGAAATGATCTAGTTTGATGCTTGGGAGGGTGATATTCTCGAAATATCTTGACCCTAGAAGCCCTATAGTAGATGTGCACGTTGGTGGCCTTATAGTCCCTAACACCCTGATTGATCTTGGGGCTGCCATCAATGTGATGACTAAGGAAACCATGCTAAAGCTAAACCTCCAAGGAGCTTTGAGAAAGACCACCACAATGCTGCAACTTGTAGACAGATCCATAGTAGCTCTTGAGGGAGTTGTTGAATATGTTATGGTCTCAATTGAATCTTGGGAGTATCCTACTAATTTCTTGGTTCTCCAGCCCAAAACCAATTTCAATGGCTATCCTCTCATCTTGGGAAGGCCATGGTTAGCCACTGTTGATGCTTACATTAGTTGTAGGGCTGGGAACATGACCATTAAGAATGGACATTTGTTTAAACAATTGGTATTGTGTCCTCCTGCTCATCCATCCTTTGAGCATGACTTACCCTTGTGTTTAGAAGAGGAGGATGAATATGAACTATATCACACCACTCCTCACCAAATATAGACTCTGGACTAGGGAAAATTTTAAGGATGGAAAATTATCTTGAAGTTTAAAAACATTTGCGAATCTCATTAGTCCCTAGTATGTAAAATACAAAATGTCTATTAATGTATTTATAAAATTATTCAAATTTATAATGATTTTATATATACTCTTTATATAATGTTGGATATTTTTAAGGTAAAATGATTTTATATTGTAAAATTTGGGCGAATAATTTAAAAAAAAAATTGAAATTGGCTAATTATTTTTTTGTTGTAAAAATCATGGAAAATTAGCCCACCTGTGAATACTAGCCCCTAAAATTTTCCATGCTTTGGACATCATTACAGAAGGGGGGAAACCTGATAAAGATGATCTCATTTACCACATCCTTTAGAATCAACCTCCTACTCCCATACCCGTTGATGAGTTGATGAAAGGATCTAAGAGTGATCCTTGAGCTGACTTATGCCCTATTGAATCAAGTTCATACCATGTCAATATTGTAGATTTTGGCCCATACAAAACCTTAAATATCAACACTTCTCTCTTGGCCAAATAGGAAGAGAAATTGTGCAAATTGTTGAGGAAACACCTAGATGCTTTTGCTTGGGAATGTAAGGGATTAAAAGGTGTGAATCCCTCGGTTTGTACCCACCATATTTACATAAAGGAGAGATGCAAGCCTATACACCAACCCTAGAGGAGGATGAACCTATCCCTTAAGGATATTGTAAAGGAAGAACTACAAAAACTATTGGATTCAGGGTTCATATACCTTATTTCAGATAGTGAGTAGGTATCACCTCTTGTGTTAGTTCCCAAGAAGAATGGGAAGTGAATGATCTGTGTGGGTTGTAGGGAGCTCAAAAATGCCACATAGAAGGACCATTTTCCCTTACCCTTCATTGACCAAGTCCTGGATGGCCTTGCAGGGAAGAAATTATTCTCTTTCCTAGATGGATTTAGTGGATATAGTCAAATCCAGATTAGCCCTGAGGACCAATACAAGACCACATTCACATGTCCTTGGGGTAATTTTTCTTATAGATTCTTTCCATTTTGTTTATGCAATGCTCCTTCTACTTTCCAGAGGGGATTTTTGAGTATATTTACTAAATTGGTTCATGATTTTGTGGAAATCTACAGTGATGATTTCACTCCTTATGGATGTGACTTCCATAAATCTCTCTTTAATCTGTGCAAGGTTTTGAAAAATGTGTTGAAATTAATCTCTCTCTAAGCCTTGAGAAATGTGAATTCTTGATGAATGAGGGGAC
Organism: Pinus tabuliformis; assembly: GCA_031772625.1. NCBI lineage: Eukaryota > Viridiplantae > Streptophyta > Pinopsida > Pinales > Pinaceae > Pinus > Pinus tabuliformis. The sequence continues at coordinate 864,855,546 of CM062820.1, forward strand.
CGTCCTTGGCCATTCCATCTCCAAGGAAGGAATACAAGTGGACCCAGAAAAAATTGTTATCATCAAAAAGGTCCCTACCCCACAAAAGAAAAGGGATGACAGGATCTTCTTGGGACTATATGGGTATTATAGGAGATTCATCCAAGACTTTAGTAAAATGGTTGCACCTTCGTTTGGTTTACTCGTTAAAGATGCAGATTTATGTTGGACCAACTGTTGTCAAGAGGCCCTTGAAGTGTTGAAAGAAGATTTGACTACTGCATCCATCCTAAGAGGTCCCAACTGGGCATTACCTTTCCATATCCATATTGATGCATAATACAAATCTATGGGGGAAGACTTGAGACAATTAGAGGATATGTTGCCTTATGTCATTTACTTTATTAGTAAGAATTTGTCCAAAGTCGAGCTGAATTACACTCTCACTGAAAAAGAGCTCTTAATTGTAGTACATTCCTTAAACAAATTTAGGTACTATATTACTGGGTAACAAAAAAAATTCAAACTGATTATGCAGCTATTAAATATTTGATGAACAATCCTGATGTTAATGCTAGGATACTTAGGTGGTTGTCATTGACAAACCCAGAAAAGAAAATGTGGTTGCATATTTTTTTCCAGGTTAACCTTGCCTATAGGTAATGAAGATATGGTGGATAATAAATTTCCATATGAGCACCTATTTTCTATCTTGGTGCTTTCTCCCTGGTTTTCTGATATAGAAAACTACTTGGTTACTAGGAGATTCCTTCCTAATCTATCACCCAGGAAGAAAAGAAATATCGTAAGGAAAAGCTCCCATTTCACCTGCATTTGGGGCAATATTTTTATATTGAGACCAGATAAAATCTTGAGGATATGTGTAAGAGAGGAGGAGGTCTTTGACATCCTCTTAGCATTTCACGATGGTCCTTGTGGAGGTCATTTTGCTACAAAAAGGACAACCTTTAAAGTTTTACAGTTTGGTTACTATTGGCCCACCTTACATGAAGATGCAAGGAGATATACCACTAGATGTGATCATTGCCAAAGAATGGGAAAACCCACACCTAGGGATGAAATTCCCCTACAAACTTAAGTGGCATTAGATCCATCTGAAAAGTAAGGCATGGATTTCATTGGGCCAGTTAATTTAAGAGAGAACACCTTCTATAAGTTTGAGTATAAAAGGGAGGTAGTCACTAATTAAGGAGCACAGTTCACATCCAATTTGATTGAGGATCTCATGATGCAACACCAAATCAAGCACAAGACATCCAATTCCTATCATCCTCAAGAAAATGTGCAAGTGGAGGTTACAAATAGAGCACTAGAGAGTATCCTCACCAAATTTGTTAACAATAGTAGGAAAGACTAGGTAAAGAGACTAATAAGGGCCACTTGGGCCTACAATGCCTCTTGGAAAACCACCTCTGGATTCACTCCATATGATTTGGTTTATGTGAAGAAAGATCTTCTTTCTATTGAGTTTGAATATAACACTTTGAGAATGGTAGCTCAGTTGGACTTAGATGTCACCACATCACAACAAGAAATTCTTCTTCAACTAAATGGCTTAGATGTAAGTTCTCTTACACATTGAAGTCATAAAACTACAAAGGAAGGTTCGACATGACAAGAATATCAAGGAAAATACTTTTCAAGAATGGGATTGGGCCCTATTATTTGATTCTAGGTTCAAATATTTTAAAGGGAAGCTAATGACAAGATGGTTGGGCCCATACCTAGTGGAAAAATGTCATGAAAATGGATCTGTCCAGATCATAACCATTGATGAAGAAGGCGTCCCCTTGCTTGTAAATGGTTACAGGTTGAAGTTATATAGAAGACCTCTATCCAAGGAGGAATTTATTAATTTAGATAGCAAGGAATTGAATGTTATTAGGAGTTTCATAGCTTCCATTCCATAACACTTTTAGATATTTTTGTTAAAAAAAAAAAAGAGAAAAATAAAAGGCCTGGATGAAAACCTCTATGAGGCATATGAGACCAACTCTTGGGTTGAAAACCTCCCTAAGGCAGCCCAGGAGAAAAAAAATAGAAGAAAAAGTAAAAAAGATCCCTAGGTGAAAACATCTCTTGAGTAACCTACGATAGACATGAAGGTTGTAAACCTCCTTTGAGGCAACCTATGTGTCTCAAGAAAAAAAGAAAAATAAAAAAAGAGAGAAAATAAAAGAGGAAAATGAAGAAGCTTATATCCTATTTTCTAACCTTTCTTTTGTTTTGTAGAGTTGTACACAGTGGCATATTTCATGGTTATAGTTCAAGAACTATAGGCTGACACCCATTCCTCTACCCACACACCCCATATTCATCCTCTCCATTCACATTTATATCTCCCTCCACCATCCTATCATCAAGAAATTTGAAATTCACCTCCTCTTTGAGTTGCTACATGAAGGACTAATGTTGCTACAGGAAGGTCCTGTAATGCTACATGAGGAGTCTGTGGAGCTATAGGAGGGAGATATGAGGAGGAAAGTGATCCAAAAGACCATCCTGACTATGAGAAAAGTTAAAGAGATTCCTACTATGATGTTTCCATCACTCATCCATCATCCATCCGCTCATTTCACTAAAATTTTGCTCAATCTTCTTGACTCTATCCTTCCTTTAAAAAAACCACAGAATCTATCATTGTCTATCTCTATAGTGCCTACACTGCTCCTCCATTATTATAACCATATCCTCATCACTCATTATCATCCCCCTCATCTCCCTCATGCCAACTAAATACTTAAAGGGAAGAAACTCCTCCTGTAGCAGCTTGTACAACCACATAGAAAACAATGATATTATGTTTTTTCACCACCAAAAGGGATGATGACGCTCAATTTGTAGCCATCAAGAGACAACTCGTTCTCAATGAATATTTCCACTAATAGAAACAAGTTGAATATTAGAAGAAACACCTGCAAACACACAACAACAAAAATAATCAATGAAACATAAAAAATTAAGACATGCACAAGAAATAAGTCAAAGAGATCAACTCCATTTTTCATCGTGATGTATGGTCCAAATCTAGGTTGTAAGCCTCTGCAGTAGATCTGTCCACATGTAGGCTCAGGTATCAGGACCCTAACCTCCTCTCTCTGCATAAAAATGAAAAAAATGTGGTTTTAAGCGAGAAAATATGTTTTAATACGCTGGAGGTGGAAAGTGAACTTGGCCACCCTCGACTAGTCAACTCAAGTGTGAGTTAAGTTAGCCATGTAGCATGGAAATTTCAACTAAAAAAAAACTGATGTTATTAAAGAGTAGGTTGATAATCATGAGGAGGGGGAGATGATGACAGTTAGCGGGGACAATGGTCTAAAATAAGAAACTTGTTTTAATGCCAAGTCAGAACAACTCTCCAATATTTTAACCAAAAAGGATATTATGTATTGGCTCGACTCCATTTACACCATCAATCATTTGAAAAACCAATGGAGGAAGGACGAGCTAGTGCATCAAGTAGCTAGAGTGCCACAGAGGAGTTTTGAACCCTACCTGCAGAGTGTTACAAGAGAAAGCTATAGGAAGGCCTACAATTGCTACATGAGGAATTGAGAGGAGAAAAAGGAGTCACAATGGCTCGATACTCTCTCAAAAACTTCATACACACCCAGGATTTCTCTAATAAGAAGTAAGTGATACCCTCCTCCTTTGTTTCTACACCCAATTTAATGAATATTCTGCTTCAAATTAATATCATATAGTAGTCAATTGATCGGTAGGGGATCCTTGTGGAGGTTGATGTGGTTACGATACAAGAAATATGTTGGTGAATATAGATTTGAGCATCCTTCTTCCTCACTATCACCAATCATTGTGCCATTGTTTCACCATTATTTATGCCATTGTTTCACCACTAAGACTACCTGAACTTTTTAAATTTCATACCTACATAGCATCGAGTAATAAAAAATAAATGGGGGAGGATTTCACAGAAGGGAACCCTCAGATACTTGGAGAATTCACTAACACCCTCTTGTAGTTGACATTTTCATAAACCACCAGTGGTTGGGCTGAGCTACTAAAGGGGTATGATGATGATCTTGCCCATGAATTTTCCATAACATTACACTCTCAAGGGAAAGACAATGCCAAAACTATTGTCAGAGGGTTGGACATTTCTCTTAATCTATAAAATATTGGTAGAATAACAACATTTCCTCTAGGAATGATATGGAACAAAGAAGACAAGCAGGTAAGTGTCACAGTTAAGAAAAACTTATTCCTTTCAAAAGAGAATCATGTAGAAGACAAGAATGGAATGAGGAGAGAAATTATGTCTTACCCTTGGGATGAGGTAGCCTACCATATCCTTACATACATATCTTATGAAGGGAGATTAAGTGTGGTTTATGTCTACCACTTCAGGTTGCTCCAAGAGTTGAGATTCAAGGCAAACTTACCCCTTTCTCAAAGACTTAGTGTCCCTGATTTTCTTATGTATTCAGTCATGGAGATGAGTTAGAAGATAAGGGAATGAAAACATCAACATTTATCCCACCATGGCCTCATCCAATTGATAGTGGTAGATTCTTTGAACCATTTGAGAGGCCATGTCCTATGGAACAAATTTGTAGAAATGGATAGGGATACTTTCATAGAAACACAAACAATAACACCATGAGAAACCCCAACTTCTAGTATTGGAGGAAGGCGACGGGGTGGGAGGGGGGGAGAAGAAGGGGAAAATACAAAAGAGGAAGAGGAAGAAAGGTCAAAAGGAGAAGAAAGAGAGATAGAAGAGGATGGGGCAACAAGAACATAAGGAGAAGAAACAAAGGTAGAAGAGAAATAGGTGGAAGATACAGGGGAAGGAGAAGCAAAAAAGAAAGGAGAATAAAGAATAATCCCCAAGAATACTTCTCCACCCCAAGGAATAGAAGACACTGAATAGGAAGTGGTTGCAACCTTAGCTACATTCGACACTCCTGTCAAGCCAGAAAGGAAGCAATCAAAGCCAAGTCAAATGTATTTTAGAACTAGGAAGAGCACTAGAATTAGACAAGGAAAGCCACAAACTCCTACAAGGTTTCCTATGATAATTGATGAGTCACCAAGCAAATAGGAAGAAATAGGACCTAGTGAGGGAAACATTGAGGAGTGTTGAGAGATTTAATAGGTGTATTAATTCTCCTTCATCTATATGTCAATCTGGGATTGTAAACACGAGTTGTACTACGCTTTCTACATTCTGTTCTTGGTCAGGGCTTTAATGTTTACTTTATAATGATCTGCTAAGTAATGGAACACACAAATGCTTGTAAACACACAAATCAAAAAAGAAATAAATCCATCTTGCTAACACAAGCATATTCGATAATCAAATTCAACTTAAAGACTTTGAAATCTCTATAAACTTAACATATTCTATTCTTGAACTAAAATATGGACTCAAGTGAAGATTTAATTCTTTACCACATATTCCAATTTGACATCTTATGAAAGAAAATTCCTAATTAAACAAACTCTACAAATCAACTCAACAATTTAAAGTTACATTTGAAATCGAAATCCTAATTTCTAGCTCTTACAATTTACACTTGAAAGAATTAAAAGATCTAATCTACTTGCGATGGTAATTCAATTTTGAACTAAGCAATCAATCTTTCACTCAATAATTGTTCTTGATTCAATCCCTAAAATGAGAAAGGCTTCACATTAATTCCACTGTCTTGACAACAAGTAAAAGATCTTTATGTTAGGAACTAATTTGAATACTTTGTCTCATATACTTGACCAAACAACTTGATCTCTCATACCCAACTAATTTGCATACATATTACCTAAGCTGTAATAACCTTAGGAACAAGCTCAAATATAAAACCCTAATTCTATTTTCAAAAATGAAAATAAAATAATACAACTACAAATTGCTATAAGACACAAAATATTACTTGAGAGGCTATCCTACAGTTGCATTTAACATGAATCAAATCTCAAACTAAGCTCAAGAAAACTTACTTAAGATTTCGGGAAACTAACAGTCTGTCTTCTCAATGAAAAAGTTAAATCACACAGCTAATGGCAACCTTAACTAAATTGAAATCTAATCAAGCACACATTATACTAAGGCAATGCTAACGAAAATTACCTCAAGCTGGAAAATATGATTTCAACCAACACTATCAAATTCTAGTACTGCACTTAAGCACTCAAAACAAAGCAAAAGGAATAACACTAAAAGATGAATCACTCAATTGAACTTCAAAAATCAATCTGCAAACTTTATTAAGAAACTAAGAATCTATCGAGAAACAAGACTAGATTAAACTATGATAAGTTAAGCTATTCCAATCAACAATCTGGAAAGAAATACTCCTATGAAACACAAATTCATGAAAATAACTTAAAGGAAAACCAATCAATTTGATAATGAAAAGAAACAAGCAAGCGATTTGTATTCGGAATTAACTAAAATCCACTCAATGCATATTACCAATCCAGCTTCTTACTCTACCCAACTAAACCAACACCATATCAATCTTGCTACACAATGAATTATATTAACTTCAACATTCGAGGGTTTGTTCTGCGTTTTCAACAAAGGGACCATCTCGCCACAAGCATTCGATTCATAATGCAATTGAAGCAATTTTTCATATGACTGCTACAACACAGTTAGAACAATACAACTCATTGCTTTGGAAAACAGAGTATGACTCTGTATCGAAGATAGGCACACAAATATCTATGATGCACACAAGAACTACACATTCAGATCGCTAGATTGAGAGGTCTAAAAATTCGTACAATGTATAACACATTGAAATCATTCCAAATCAATGAAAGTCTCCATGAAACATATAAATGATTTAATAGACAAACCAGAAACAAATGAAAAGTAGCTATAATTAACACACAATTATGATTCATAAAGATCAATACAGAGCTATTCCCAGATGATGGTGGGCCCAACCACACCTGGGGAAGCTTACTTACTTATAGAAAAATGGAAAGCTTAACACATCTAATTCATGAACTCACAGAAAACAATCAAGTGAATTGATCTGAACTTAATGCATGGCCATAATAACAGTCTTCAATTAAAAATAATATGTCTGGAAATAATACTTCAAAGATACAATAATAGTATTCTCTTTTGCTCACTAACTTCCTAGTTATTACAGATCAGGGCTTTATAGGAATTGACCTTAGTTCAAAACAATGCTGGACCATACATAGCAAGTCCATCGACTTGGCTAAATCAATCTTTTAGATTAAATTGCTGGAACGACCTTATTCTATTTGGCATAACAAATCCTCAAATAATCCCAATATTGGCATAGGCTTAGTCCAATGAGGATGGTGAAGATCTTCATCATGGTAGATATTGAACTTGTTCGATCACAGTTGTGGGTGGCTCGATCATCTAGAAGCATGTGGCCTATTCATCCTTTATATTGTTGAGTACCGATCTTGAAATGGTTGTTAAGTGAAAAAATGGTGGAACATGGCTCATGAACAAGCACTCTTTTGATCTTAACCTGCTCATGTTGTTGCAATACTCACACTCAATCATATCAATTAGTTAGCTTGTTAGGAACAACTTAAATTCACTTAAACTTAACCAATAAATAGTAAAATGACACAAATGAAATGCTTTACCTCATGGCAGGATTTTGACAGTTTTAGGGCAATGAAAGTGATAAGAGAGTAGGTATAGGAGTACAAAAATGACAAAAATGGAGGTGGGGAATAGTGGAATTGGGGACAAAGCTGGGCACCAACATCCTCCCACACCTATTTGGATGCATGTCCTCATGCATCTATTACATTCGCCAAAAAGGAAAAATGTGCCAAACAAAAGGAACTGTGGTCAAAGACCAATAGTCTTAATCAACACTTATATCCCATGTTTAACCGGTGGGGAACATTTCTTGAACTGGAGGGCTAACCCTTGTGCACTCAACTTTTTAATGGGCCTATACCTTGATGCTTTCTAACGTAGAAACTGCTTGTTATTCCTCTTCAGTTCATCATTGTAAGCATACAGCCTCAGATTGGAGTCTCTCAACTGGTGATCGACCTCCCTGACATAATGAAATAAGACCTTATACTTATTAGCTTGCTCTCTGAGTTTAATAATAGTCTTCTATAGTTTGACAAGTCAGATCTTCATATTTTCCTTTGCATCAAAAGTGGGAGCCCTGGTAGGTGTCGTCGACTACTGAGATGCACTGCCTTTAGGTGATTCCCCTCTACGTCCTCTTGGCAAAGAAAGATGTTGACTTTCCTTAGTAGCACTCTTGCTTACTGATGGCCGAATGAGAGATAAGGTTTCTAAGTCCCGTGTAATGTCCGTAGGGATATTTTCTTCTGATGTGGTCATGGTGGTTCTCTTAAAGGACAATTTGAACTTCTGTGCATCAAAATCAGGAGATGAAGAAATGTGGACACGATCAGAACTTGTGCCCTTAGCCATGGATCGCTGGGCTTGAGCCATACTACGAGTTCGTCATCGGCCCTGAGAAGAGGTCTCGATTAGAGAAGTTAGGGGTTTATTGATGGGGAAAAGGGCTCATTTGAATTTTAGCCTGGGCTTGTCACTTTCAGGAATTTGGGATGGTTCCGACTAGGGTTCTAATGCTTCGTATTTTGTCATGGGGCACAACTCAGGTTGGTCCAACTCAGCCTTATCTCTTTTCCTTTTTTGTTTCATGCCCACCTAGGTTTCCAAAAAAATTTCTTCTTCTCTTTCCTTCAAGGTTTTATCAGCTGCCTGGGGGGTTTCATGAATAGGAATGGGCGAATGGGTAGGAGAGGCAGGTGTTGATTGGGATTTAGACATAGGTAGCGTCATTTTGCTTCAGTGATCAGCCCATTGTTTGTTGTGATCCTTTTGTTTGAGTATCCTACCCAGGAAACTCCCAAAATAAGAAATATTCCCATGATATCTTTCTCTTTCGAAGCTTAGTGACCAACAGAATTTTAATGAGGCTATGGTGATACAACGCAGTCTCAGGTTTCCTACTTTGAGACTGCACCCCTCAAGCCATTTTATGCAAACTTACTTTCAAGAAGTGGGGAATTTTTAACTGTTTTTCTTCTATAAAATGAGTCATCAACCGAATGTGATAAAGGAATACGACTGGATACTTTCCCTCGCAAGTTGTAAAATGTTGCAACATTGTGAGTAGTGAGTGACATTGTTCCTCTATGCAACTCCATAACACTCCTTTCACCCAGTTGAGAGACTTGTAAGAGGGCTTCAAAAACATGGCACAGTTTGGAATGTCCAACTGCCCTCCTTTAAATAATAGTTTGCCTTCTGTTGGTAGCCCGATGGCTCTACTTACTGACTCCTTTGTAACTCCGAAACTTAAATTGCCCACTTGGACATGCTCCCCATCAAAAATTCGTGCAAACGCCAAGGTGACCTGATCATTGTAATCTTGGAATTTCTGTAGAAAGGTCGTCCATCCTTTCTCTTCCACAACGTTGCGACACTGCTGATACTCTGAACTATGCACGAACTGGCCGAAGGTGGGTTCATGGTGATCAAATCCCATTTTTCTCAGCACCTACGTTCAATTGCAATTTTTCTCCTACCAACTCTTTGTTTCCTCTCAATCGCTTATCGACTCTATAATCTTGGTCTTATATGTCCCTCATATTTCAGAACTTAGATAAATGATCGCATAATCATCACGATGAATTGGGAGTGTGATACTGATAACATAATGATGATCAACCCATATGTACCTAGTGTAGAGTGCTAACATCATGGCTGAACGAGAGTCAACACACACATACTCATGATTGCTGGGAGCTGTCATGAGGTGATGACAAAGCGAGGACAAGGGTGCGTATCATTACACAGCGTGGTAGGAATGTAGGTGATTATGGGTTCATGTCCCACTGAGCATGCCAGAATGTAGTCGATGTGGGATTAGGGAATGGAAATGTTAGGGAGATATAGAATAGGATTATAAGCGGAATTTAGAATGAGGGTTATGTTTAGAGGCGCATTTCACAACATGCATTTTAACTATTCATTAATCAAATTCAAGAAAATAAAAGTGCATACCTGAGCCACTTAAGATAATAGTGATTTCATGGAGATTTCCTTGTTTTGATGTAGCACCCAAGTATTTGAATGAAAACGATGCTGACAAGAATAATGTTGAAGCCGTAACTGTGCTCTGCAACCAATATTATGGAAATGAAGTTCAAATGATAGGACCTTTGATTTTTACAGGTTAATTACAGATCCTGTGGATCAGTCTTTGTGCATATCAATTAGTAGATACAATCATCCTTAATTGATGGTAGAGATGAGTACTGATTGTGAAATATTCTCACATAAGGAAAATATAATCCCTTTATGATTCCAAAAAGGCTTTTTTCAGAACACAACTGTGATACTAGGTTTGCAATTTTACAGAGTATGGTACAAAGACTGCTTAAATGCAGATTATGGAATACATAATATTGAGATCCTCTTACTTGATTCCATATAACATGATGATTATTGTAACTTTAGAAAAACTTGTTCATCATCCCATGGACTTTTAACCAAGCCTGGAATAATAATTGCCTGAGGCATTTCTTTTTTAGGGAGCTGGAAATGTCCAGAAAGAGAGCTCCAAGGGGGCTTATTTTCTGTAATTATTCCCTTGGGCTCAAAAAATAATAACTCAATGCCCAAAGGATCCCTAAGCTATCACTACTTTATTGTTTTAGCGAGCCTAAAGTAGTTTGTGCTCAAGGCATTCATGTTTAGAGAGTCTGAATTTCCCATAGTAGACTCCAGATGGTTTCCTTTCCGTAAACATTTCCTTTAGCCCGGAAAAGAAAAATTATATATTCAAGGAATCCATAGACTAGTACTGGTCCATATCATTTTGCAAGCCTAGATCAGTCAATGCACATGAGCTTCATGTTTAGAAACTTTGAAGGCCTCCAAAGAAGACTCCACAAGTTCCGTTTCCATAAGTAATCCGCCAAGCATTTATTAAGGAATAAAATTTCTCTTGGTGAATTTCTTCTCTTATTCTACATGGTCTGTGGGGAGAATCACCTGTAGATATGAAAAATAATAGCCCACTGGTTTATATATATATATATATATATATATATATATATATATAAAGAAATTAATCAACTGATCCAGCAAGGTGCTGGTAATTTGCAAGAATCAACTCCAACCCTGGATCCTTTCATACTTCTTGCAAAAACTGATCATGTGAAAGTGGTTTGTGATAAAATTTAAATCGATGACCATTTAATACAAAGTAAGTCTTATCATCATCGATATTACAAATACGAACTGAACCGTTATAAAAAAATTCATTTACTTCATACGGTCCTAACCATCTGGTAGAAAATTTACCTTTAAAATGCTTAAACTTACTATCATATAACAAGGCCTAGTCACATGGGTGAAAGAATTTCTTCTTGATAAATTTTTCATGCCATTCAGCTCTTTGGTTCTACACCAATGCAGTTCTGTGGTAGGCGTCTTGTCAGATTTCGTCAAGTTCATTCAATTGCATCAGCCTCTTCTCTTGAGCTTCATTTAGATTCATGCCCAACTGGGTGGCAGTCTAGAATGTTTTTACTTGGAACTCAATGGGCAAGAGCACTTGTTTACCATAGAATAACTCATAAGGTGTGTCCTGTCACATTTCTCCAAGTGATCTAGTAAGCTCATATTGCCTCCAGTAACTTATCCGCCCAATCCATATGATGCAATTGGATAGTTTTTGTGAGGATGGATTCTAAAAATTTGTTCATGGACTCCACTTTCCCGTTAGCCTGGGGATGGTAATGAGTCAATTTGTGATGCTTAATTTGATACTTCTCCATGAGTGCCTTGACCAACTTTGTTGTAAATTGTGTACCCTAGTCTATGACGATTTCACGAGGCACACCGAATCTTGTAAAGATGTCCTTAAACAAAAATTCTACTACTGCCTTTTCAATGGAAGCATACAATGCTTTAGCCTCCACCCACTTGGTGATGTAGTCAGTGCACACCAAGATATATTTTTTCTTCCTTAACATTGAGGATGGGCCCTACGAAGTCCAATGCTCACTTCTCAAAAGGTTCAATGGCGAATTGTGATTGAAGAGGCATTTCATCGGAGGCAATGGGTCTCCCCATCTATTGGCAAGCATCACAACTTAAAACAAACTTCTTGGCATCCTTAAAAAGTGTAGGCCAATAGTATCCAGTACGAAGAACTTTGTATGCAGTCATTTTATCAGCAAAATGGCCACCACAAGGCTTGTTGTGACTGATTCTCAGCACATCATACATTTCATCTTCCTGCACACATTGTCTCATAATCAAGTCTAGCCTAAAATAAAATAGATCCCCCTCAATCCAAGAGAAATTATCACTGTGTTGTACTATAGTATGTTTTTCTCAGGCCGACATTTTTGAGGTACTTTCCCTGATACTAGATAATTGGCGACATCAGCGAACTAACGTGTAATAGTAGAAATGGAAAATGATGCTTCATCTGGAAATTCATCAGGCACTAGTGCTGGCATGCTTCCCTGAGAAATGTTAAAATGAGATAAGAAGTCAACTGCCAAGTTATCCCTTCTAGTCCTATCAATTACAGTTATATTGAATTCTTGTAAAAGCAACAACCATCTAATTATCCTACCGTTAGTAATAGTTTTGTTCATTAAAAATATAACAACAGAATGATCGGTATGGACAAATGTCTCATAACGGGTAATACAATTCCTAAAATTTCCTATAGCATGTACAACTTCTAACAATTCTTTTTCAATAACCGTATAATTTAATTCAGCGGGAGAAATATTTTTGGTGAGAAAATAAATAGAATAGGGAAAAGTATCCTCCCTTTGTCCCAAGATCACTTCCAGTGCAGTATATGAAGCATTTGTACAAATATGAAAAGGTAAGGACCAATTGAACCCTCTCAGTACCGGAGCAGTGGACAACTTTTCCTTTAGTACCTAAAAATCCTATTGAAAATCAACATTCCATACAAAGTCAACATCTTTAGTCAAAAATTTAAATAACGATGTTGAAAATCTAGTGAAATTCTCAATAAATCGTTGATAATATCATGTGTACCCTAAAAAAATTCTAACCTCCTTTTGCGAGCTAGGAATAGGGATAGGCAAGATTACCTCGATTTTTGTTGGATCAACTTGAATTCCTTGTAATGACACATGATGGCCTAGAACAATTCCCTTAGTTTGCATCATCTTACATTTATCACTACTAAGGGCTAGATTAGCTTATTGACAACGAATCAATACTTTCTCTAGATTTTCCATAGCCTATGAAAAGTCATCTCCATAAACTATGAAGTCATCCATATAGACCTCCACATAGTCATGGATCAAATCAGAGAAGATGGCAAGTATAGCTCTCCGAAAAGTGGCGGGGGAATTACAAAGACTAAAGGGAAGGACTCTATATGCATAAATACACCAAGGTCATGTAAAGGTAGTCTTCTCTTGGTCTTATTCGGTGATTTGTATTTGATTGTAACCACTGTACCCATCTAGAAAAGAAAAATATTTCTTACCTAAAAGCGTGTCAAGGACTTAATCAATGAAGGGCAGTAGAAAATAGTCACGCAATGTGGCCTTGTTTAATTCTCTGTAGTCAACACAGATATGCCACTTTTCATTCTTCTTTGGAATGACTACTAGAGGTGACACCCACCTACTGCCAGAAATGGGGTAAATGAAATATGCAGTCAAAAGTTTCTGAAGCTCATCTTTAACAATGTATTTTAATGTTGGGTTCATACACCTTTGTGGTTGCCGAACAGGTCTTATTTCTTCATTTGTATAGATATGGTGAATGCAGGTGTCTAGATGTATGCCCCTCATGTCCAAGTAATCCCAAGAGAAAGATCTAGTTTTTTCGCGAATCATACTCATCAACTGTTGCCTTTGTTCTGTAGTCAATCTTGTACTGATATGTAAGATCTTTCCTTCAAAAATTTCTACAGGTTCTGTGGTGAGTTCATGGCTTTCCTCCATTTCTGCAAAAGAGGCAAAGATAGCTGGATGGCAGGTCTCTTGAAACTCATCACTAAACACATGTTGATAACCATTAAAAGAGATGGGATAATCGATACAAGAGCTATCAACTAAAAACTGCTGCAAAACATGTTCGTCAGAATGCTCCTGGAGACCTCTAGACTGATCTAATGACAACAAAGGAAACATACAACCTTCATCTCCATATGGGTTTTTGCACCATAATGGTACTTCAGCAGCTGTCTGGGAAAGGGGGAAAATAGACAAAGTTTGGTTGTGGGGACCACTAGAAATAATCGTTTCTCTGTTTCTACATTCTATGACGGCATCAACAGTTGCCAGCCATGGTCGTCCTAGAACCACAAGGTGTCCGGGCCTAGAGGTTTTTGGAGAAATGACCACAAAATATATGGGATATTGCTAAGAGCCAATAGTGAATAATATGTCCTCTAAGGTTCCCATTGGTTTAACGATGGATTTGTTTGCCATTTCTAAAAGGATAGGGGTGGATTTAAGTCTAGACAGCTGTAATGATGTCACTGTTTCATAGGTCATTGCATTTATTGCTGCTCCTAAATCCATGAGGTTATTTGGCAGAAGTACTCCGTTTATCTCAATGGTGACAATGGGATTCACAGTGTCATTGTATTTCACAGGCAAGTCAGAAATCATAGTGGACATCTGGCTTATGAGTTTAACATTCTGATTCTTATGCCCCTGTCTCCCTGTTTCTTAATGCAGAGTTCTTTGACAATTTTGGTGTAAATGGGAATGTCTCTAATTTATTGTAAAAGTGGAATTTTAATATAGACATTTCTTAGTTCGTTTTCCAAATCATATTCAAGCGGGATCTCTTCTTTCTTTACAATCAATGTTTCCAGGTATGGTGGTTCATTTGATTCTTCTTTCTGTGGTTGTTGTTGTTTTTCATTTTTCAAATGGTTTTTAGATGATGGGGAGGGCACCTTTTCTTGGATAACAACAACTGATTTTCCTTTTTTAACTGTCTTTCCTGATCATAATTGGATTTCATCCATAGGAATGGTAGTGATCATGTATGTAGGAAAAGGTTGGATATCAATGTTTTTCACAGGTTGAGGTAGCCTATTATTACTTGGGTTAGGTATGGGTTGTGCAAGAAACAATGTAGGTCGAGGTGGGTTCAAGGTAGCAAGTGCCTGCAAGGATGACGGGTTAGTAGGTGCAGGTAACAACTAATGCAAAGGAGGTGGTGGCAGCGTGGGTTGTTGATACATGTTAGGGTTATACCCTTGTTGATAGAATTACATGGTCGGATTATATGAGGTACTTTGCATGTTTGGGTAAGGTGCATAGAATTGGGTTTGGGGTTGATAGGCATTGGTATAGGGGTTTGTCCTCCAATTTTGGCTCCAGGCAGTGTTTTTTGGTTGCATAGTAGCCCAAGGAGGGTAAGATGCTTGGAAGGTCCAAGGCTGAGTCTGACCATAACCTTGGGAATTTGGATATGGAAAAACATTCTGATTCTAGCCTTTCCAGATGGGTCTTTTGGTGGCTTGAGATTGGTTAATGGGCTCAACGTTCCCTTTGTAGATAGCTTGCAGGCTGGGAAGTGATGGGAATTTCTCAGTTGGGTGTTCTAGAGTGCAGATTCCAAAAATCTCAATGGAATTTAAAGGACATTCCCTATCTACATGTTTGTGCCTACACTTGGAACAAAAGACTGCCATGGCTACTTTTTTGACCTCTTGTTTTTGTTTGATTTTCATAGTGTCTAACTAGTCATTGATTGTGTTGAGTATATCAGTTTTAAAGTTTTCTAATAAGATTCCCAGTAAAACTCTTGTAACAACATTAGCCATAGTTTTCTTTGTCACATAGTCTCTGGAATTATCTTTAAGTTTGCGAATCTTTTTGCCTACTTTAGCTTGGCTCCTAGAATATGTACGATAGAGCTAAACTACCTTAGCAAATGGTTTCTTATAAATGTCCCCACCTAATAAGGTTTAATGTTTCAATGTATTCATCCCTCAACCCTTTTAGGAACATAGTTTTGACAATATTTTAATCTAAGTTTGACCCACAAGATTTGTGAAAATTGTATAGGAATCGTTCAAGATACCGCTCTAGGTTTTCATCTTCTATTTGTTGCATCCTAAGGATATCATTGATGTCCCTACTCTTACAAAAATCTTGATACTTTTTAAGGAAGACTGATTTCATGTCATCCCATGAGTATATAGTGTGTTCCCCTAGACTCATGAACCATCTAAGGGCTGCATATTTTAAAGTGGAGGGAAATAATTTAAGTTTATGTGCATCCTCATAGTAATTATAACTGCGACATAAAATATCGAATTCAAAAATAAATGCAACGAGACCTTCAGATGATTTATTATAGAATAGTGGAAGAGAAGCCATTGGGATGTTTTTCATGTTGATGTCGCGAGTCACATCTAGGATAGGGAATCTGAAGGTAGTCTCTTTGTTGTCTTCCTCTAGTCCTCCACTTGGGCCTTTCAGGTTGTTTCCTCCAAAGAAGTTAACATTGTGTCGAGGGCCTTCTCCCTCTCCATGGTGTTCTTCATTGTTTTTGTTCTCCCTGTCGTGGTGGTCCATATCTGCGATGAGCATCTAAAGAGGTTTGATGATTATAGTGTGAACACGAGGTACTGGAACACGATTGATTTTGGTTGATTTCTCCTCCACGTTATCTTGCAGTTCTACTAGTTCTTCTACCCCGATCCCTTCAATGTTGTCAAAGACAACCTGTTGAATGGTATTTTCTCCTTGATCTAAGAATTATCGATATGAAACTAAGTTGGTATCAACACTTCCTCCTTCTTGTCTTAGTCCTTCATATCGATTAGCAACATTAATAAGAGGTATATTAACTGATCCAAAGGTTGCAGGAAATTTAGAACTAGAAATAAATCTACCCTTACTGTCTCTAGGTCTACATGTACTCCTACGCATAAAGATAGAGGAAATAGAAACTCAAGAACAAGCAGTGATCGGTCAGACTTTGGAGAAACCCCACAAAAGTGGATGTGTGGCTCTTCACTCACATCTTACCTTACACTCTCCGCCCTCTGACAGTCCTGCAAGATCCTGAAACTCTAATAATAATAGTTACCTGAATAAGAAATTAAAACTTCCCCAGCAATAGCGTCAAAATGTTGAGAGATTTAATAGGTGTATTAATTCTCCTGCATCTATATGTTAATCTAGGTTCGTAAACACGAGTTGTATTGCGCTTTCTACATCCAGTTCTTGGTCAGAGCTTTAATGTTTCCTTTATAGTGCTCCGCTAAGTAATGGAACACACAAATGCTTGTAAACACACAACTCAAAAAGGAAATCAATCCATATTGCTAACACAGGTAGAATCAATAATCAAATTCAACTTAAAGACTTTGAAATCTATATAAACTTAACCTATTCTATTCTTGCACTAAAATCTGGACTCAAGTGAAGGCTTAATTCTCTATCACAGATTCCACTTTGATAGAATATGAAAGTGAATTCCTAATTAAACAGGCTCTTCACATCAACTCAATAGTTTAAAGTTATATTCGAAATCCAAATCCTAATTTTTGGATCTTACAATTTACATTTGAAAGAATTAAAAATTCTAATCTACTTGCGATGGTAATTCACTTTTAAACTAAGAAATCAATCTTTCACTCAATAATTATTCTTGATTCAAACCCTAGAATTAGAAAGGATTCACATTAATTCCACTATCTTGACAACAAGTAAAATATCTTTACGTTAGGAACTAATTTGAATACTCTGTCTCATATACTTAACCAAGAAACTTGATCTCTCACACCCAACTAATCTGCATGCATATTACCTAATCTGTAATAACCTTAGGAACAAGCTCAAATATCAAACCCTAATTCTATTTTCAAGAATGAAAAGAAAATAAGACAACTACAAGTTGCTATAAGACACAAAATTGTACTTGATAGGCTATCCTATAGTTGCATTTAACATGAACCAAATCTCAAACTAAGCTCAAGAAAACCTACTTAATATTTTGGCAAACCAACACTTTGTCTTCTCAATGAATAAGGTAAATCACACAGTTGATTGCAACATTAACTACTTCGAAATCTAATCGAGCCATCAATTCGATAATGAAAAGAAACAAGAAATGCGATTTGATAATGAAAAGAAACGAGCAACGTGATTTGTATTCGGAATTAACTAAAATCCACTCAACGCATATTACCAATCCAGCTTCCTACTCTACCCAACTAAACCAACACCATATCAATCTTGCTACACATTGAATTATATTAACTTCAACATTCAAGGGTGCATTCTACATTTTCAACAAAGGGACCAGCTCGCCACATGCATTTGATTCATAACACAATTGAAGCAATTTTTCATATGACTGCTACAGCACAGTTAGAACAATACAACTCGCTGCTTTGGAAAATAGAGTATAACTCTATATCAAAGATAGGCACGTAGATGTCTATGATGCACACGAGAACTACACATTCAGATCACTAGATTGAAAGGTATAAAAATGCATACAATGGTTAGCACACTAAAATCATTCCAAATCAATGAAAGTCTCCATGCAGCATATAAACAATTTAATAGAAAAACCAAAAACAAATGAAAATCAGCTATAATTAACACACAACTATGCTTCCTAAATATTAATATAGAGCTATTCCCAGATGATGGTGGGCCCGACCACACCTGGGGAAGCTTACTTACTTATAGAAAAATGGAAAGCTCAATGCATCTAATTCACGAACCCACAACAAACCATCAAGTGAATTGATATGAAATTAATGCATGGCCATAATAACAACCTTCAATTAAAAATAATATGTCTGGAAATAATACTTCAAAGATACAATAACAATATTCTCTTTTTCTCACTAACTTCCTAGTTATTACAGATCAGGCCTATATAGGCATTGAATATAGTTTAAAACAACACTAGACCATACATAGCAAGACCAACAACTTGGCTAAAGAAATCTTTCAGATTAGATTGCTAGAATGACCCTGTTCTACTTGGCATAAAAAATCCTCAACTAATCCCAATATTGGCATAGGCTTAGTCTAGCGAGTTTGGTGAAGATCTTCATCATGGCAGATATTGAACTCGTTCGAGCATAGCTGCGTATGGCTTGATCATCCAGAAGCACGCAGCCTGTTCATCCTTTATATCATTGAGTACTGACCTTGAAATGGTTGTTAAGTATAGAAATGGTGGAACATGGCTCATGGACAAGCACTCTCCTGATCTTAACCTGCTCATGCTGCTGCAATACTCACACTCAATCATATCGATTAGTTAGTTTGTTAGGAACAACTTAAATCACTTAAACTTAACCAATAAATAGTACAATGACATAAATGAAATGCTTTACCTCACGGTAGGATTTTGACAGTTTTAGGGCAATGAAAGTGATAGGAGAGTAGGCATAGGAGTACAAAAATGACAAAAATGGAGGTGTGGAATAGTGGAATTGGGGACAAAATAAGGCACCAACAAGGAGGTCACTCCTCCTAGAACCAAAAACAAGTCACCCTTAGCACCTACGAGTAGGCCTACCACTAGGTCTATCACCTTTAATAAGCCAAGGAAACAATCTGCATTTGAGGAAGAGGAAAAAGAGAAGCTATAGGATAGGCAGGGTTTGCTACAGGAGGGGAAAAAATTGCTACAAGAAGAATAGGGGAAGTTAAAGGAGCCCAAGAAAGATTCACAAAAGGTAGCCACCACCTCAAAAACTATTGAAAAAGGCCCAAAAGAGCTCCAAGAACCTATCCCACAACCTAGCTTCAACTCCTACTACAAAATCATTGAAGGAGGGAGGATTATCCCCAAAAAATTTGCATTCCCACTTATTTATGAGCTAGAGATAAAAGGAGGAAGAATCCACAAGAGGATGAAAATTACTAAATCTAAGAAGGTAGAGGATGTAGGCCTCATGGAATAAAAGGTCATTAAAATGAGAAAAGAGTTGAGTGAGCTAAGAATGAGAGAGTCTATAATGAAAGAGAAACTATTGGAAGAAAATATGAGGTTGAGAGAGAGGCTACATGAGAAACAAACACAAATTTCCACCATGGAAAGTCTCTCCGTGGAGGAATTGCAATGCAGGCAACCATCAAAGTCTTTTGCCATATTTCTCAAAGGACAATGGTTGCAATTCCAAATCAAAACCTTGGCACAACATGAATCTATTCCCTTTCAGTATTACAAATAGTTCAATGAATTTTGCAGCCAAGCTAACATGGAAGACAAAGAAAAATTGGTTGAATTTTACATACACAACCTCACTCCAACAAATATTAATTTTTGGGATCCTAATGCAAGATTGGGGGATATGCAGTTGATGTCCTTAGCATCTTGGATGACTCACGAGGAGACAAGAGCTAAGGAAGTACAAAGGGTAATGAAAAATGAAGAAAGGGATCCATTATATATCATGGAAGAGCTAGTGAGCCCAAGGGTTGTCATCATAAATCATGGCCTCATATTGAATGATGTTGTTTTAGCACCTAAATTCCTTTCTAACTAGGAACAATCCATCCTACACTTTGAAGACACATTCAGGTTGTTGGGAATAGAAAGCTTGCAAGCTTTCTAAAGGAGATTGCATGCCTTAGCCCACAACCTATAGATCAGAGAATATCACTCTCATGAAAGGCTAAGGAATGCCTTGGGGAGAACACCGTTATAGAAGAGGATCATGTAGAGGATGCAAGTTAGGTGGATATGAATCAAGCTCATTTCATCCTTAATACTAGGCTTACAAGAAGGAAGAGATGAAGCAGGAGAGCAGAGGGATTGGATAGAAATAAATAAGAATGGAGGTTTTTATCCCCAAGAGGGAAAACCATTTGAGGAGCCTTGGGATGTCATGGAGGCCACCAAGGACATGAAAGAGTTGTACATGGATGACTGAGTTTCTTAAAGGATGAGAAACACCTGCAGGAGGGGGGTGATGATGGGCCCCATCAATAGGTACATTTTGAATATAATATGCCATCCTCCAACCTTAAAAATACCCTTATCTTGCATTAATTCAAATTTTTCGTTATATTATTCTTAGTAAGAGGAGTAGAAGGTGTTTTCCATAGCATGTGGCCTAATGTGGTTTAATTTCAAGAAAATGAGACATTTTTTAGGCTATTATTATACAGGGGCTCAATGGAGACAACTAGGAGAGAATCTAGGGGGTTGTCCACATCCTTAACTCCCTAAACTCAACTTGGGATCACCATATCATCTCTTACTAGTTCGTGTTCATTGGCAACCAAGTTACTCCTATTCCAAGTTAAGATCATGGAGGAAACGATCCACCATTTTCGAGATCAAGGAGGGAACCATTCCTATTTTCAAGGGAATTGCTTCAGCTACCCTTTTGTATAAATAATCTAGAGGAAGATCTCATTAGGATTTAAATTTTTTGTTCTGCTACGTGTAGCTATTGAGCTCCAAGCATTGAAATTGTTATTTTCAACTTTTATGTGATGTATTAGACCTGCACTTTTTGATAATGAGAAGTTGGATTTTAAGTTTCGCTTGAGTTAGTTTTAGAGGACAGTGACACTTGGGTTTGGGCCCAACCCAAAGGATTTTTTCCCTCTTCTATTACTTATGTTTCTTCTGTTGGGTGTGGAGCCTGATTATATTCTATATTCAAAGGTTTCAGCCGGATGTATACCCCAGGAAGACTATACACCCCTCCACCCCAGGGGCCAGCAGTCTCCCAGTGAGGGTCCAGGGGCAGCGCCCTAGAAGCTAAAAATAGATGTAAAATTACCTTGTAAAATTCTAGTAATTTCTAGTCAATCTGGGCCGTTCATTAGGCGGATGATCTGATGGTAGAAGTTATGTTTAATTTAGGGTTTTTTGCCCTAGAAGGTAACCCCTCACTATATATGAGGGAATTGTATTGCATCTATATATATCTGTATTCTGAGTGAGGAAGAGAGAGGAGATTGAGAGTGAAGAGGGTGTTACAATGGATCTGTTGTAGGTTGTATCTCTTCAGTTTGCTGGATAATATAATAATAGAAGGACTGGTTGTTTCTCCATGGATGTAGCCCAAACTGGGTGAACCACATATATCTGTGTCTCTCTTGTTTTATATGCTTTCTGTGTTTATATTTCTGTAATATTTTATGTGTTCCATTGCTCCATAATATATAATTTTCTAACATCTTCTTGATTCCAAGTAGTTCATAGTTTATTTCATTTCAGTAGAATTTAACCTATAAAATCTCGTGGTGTCAGCCTCTACATCACCTCTCTTGTGGGAGAATGAGTGGAAGGATTCACAACCACAACTCAAAAATATTGTGTTTATGATTTCTTGGAAACATATTAGTGTTGGTTGTCTTGTTTTACATTATCTTTAGAAGTTAGTTCAATGAGTAGATTAGTGGTTTGCATGAATTAGATGTCATTTAAATTCAACTCATATTTTCCATCTTAAGTTATTTAATTTTGAAAATGATAAATGTATGCATGCATGTTATTGACTTTAGGGCAGATTGATCGATAAGGAAGGGTACCTTCATCACTTCCATCTTGAGCTCTTTCACCTTCTCCTTCCACCTCCAAGATCTATCCCAAAAACCCTATTTTCTAAGCTATTCTGTCTATGTAACTGAGAGCACTCATCCTAGTGAAAGACAAGCCTTTGAGATGTCCTGAGCTTGGCTTGGGGCTCAAACCAACCCTCTTTTATTTGCTTAAACTACTATTCACTTCTCCATACCCTCAAGCCAATGTTCCAACCTTCAAACACCACTCAAATTCCCTCCTGTAGCATTATAGGTATGCCTATAGCATTACAAGCTTACCTATAGAAATCAGCTATAGAAAACCTATAGGAGCTTTTTTATTCATCAGTTTGACCCACACTAGAACTTTTACATATCATAGATGCATAATGACCTCCAATTGTGATTATATGATCAAGAAAATATCCTAGGCCACTCCAAACATT
Organism: Pinus tabuliformis; assembly: GCA_031772625.1. Classification (NCBI taxonomy): domain Eukaryota; kingdom Viridiplantae; phylum Streptophyta; class Pinopsida; order Pinales; family Pinaceae; genus Pinus; species Pinus tabuliformis. Next base: position 864,878,513 of record CM062820.1, read on the forward strand.
CCTTGTCTTCAGTGCAAAAACATAGTAGAGTTAGTTTCTTTATCATGCAAATGGATTATTCATTCATGAGCAAGTATGAACTAGGTAGATGTTACTTATGATTCTGATTGGTAGTTTGATGAATTATGCAAGACAAGTTAGTTTCTTTTCTAGAAGTAGATGATGTAGTGTGATGAATTCTACAAGATAACGTAGCTTCATTTTGACAAGTAGGTTAGCCTTTATATTTTCATGAATTGAGTAATTAGGGTTTTACAAGTTGAGTTAATGGAATTTCTATTCCCGTACTTAGAAGAAATTTCCAATTTGTCCTTTTATCAAGATTTCATTCTAATTCAGTAGAAGGAAGGGTCTTTGAGCACTTTTGATCTAATTTCATAACTGAGGGTGGCATGAGTGGAACTCTAACTGTTGTGCCTATAACACTGTCACCTTTACAAACCCTGGGTTGATAATTTGAGTTGAGGAGGCCTTGGGAGTTGCAACATTCTTGGTGCAATACTAGGGTTCACCAGTGTTTGTAGAAACTTTTGTAGTTTCGGTGTTTTGTGTTTTTTTTGTGCTTGATTTGTGGTCTTGATTGTGTCTGGTGCATGGCCATTTGATTTTATTTATGTTTTTTTATTGTTATTATTTTTCCATTATTTTGTTCTTGTTTTCTTCTTGTTCTTGCATTTTATGTTTTGAGGGTCTTGGGAATTGCTTGGGGAAAGAGAAAAGTTAATGGAGCTAGGGGTGATCTGAATGAAACCCAACTGGTAATGTAAGACCCAAATGAAGCCCAATACATGAGTAAAGGGCATCTGAAGGCAATAATATGACATTTTGTTGGGTTGGTTAGGTCCATTGGAACAATTGGACAGTGGGAGGAAAATTCTGAGAAAGGTAATGAAGGAAAGGTAAATTAAATGGATTTGAGGCATCATATGCCTTGACTATGTTGGGAATTGTTGTTCTCAATTTTATGCATGTTGTGCATAGATAAAGGAAGTTCTCTTAACCTTGACCTTGTGAGCATTGGTAATTATGTTGTGATCATAATTATGCTGATGTTTATATGTGTGTGTGTATGAATGTTGTTGTTTGACAGGGTCATCAAGGATGATTATTGTGGAAGAATGATTGCTTATGTACGTGAATGGCATGAAAAGGTTCTTGGTTTATGAGAAATCAAGTGGGCAGAGTAACCCTAGAATATGTATTAGGTTAGTATCATGTGGATATGATTTTGATATTATGTGCTTATATTATGCCTATGTTTATGTTATGCTAGGTAACATTGAAAGTAGTGTGATCTGCGACATGTTGGGACAAGCTTAGATAGTGGAAGGAATCATAGACCCAGGACTTGGGTTATGGATGCAAGCCATAAGGCATTGAAAAGAGACTAGAGGTAAGGTTTCCTGGTAGAGATAGTGTGGTCTTTGGATGTGCAGTATGGTTGCTGTGTACATGTTGTGTTGTGTACATGTGGTACTGTGTTATGTGTATTGTGTAGTCGATGTATCGTCACATGTATTCATTGTGTTGTATTATGTGTACATATACCTGTGGTGTTGTACACCATGTGTAGGTGTATGTGTTTTGTTATACACCATGAGTGGGTGTATGTGTTGTGATGTACAATATGTGTATGTGTAGGCGTTGGGGATTGGTTCTTTAGATGCCTAGAGGTTGTGGGTGGAGCCCTGTAATAGCTTGGAATTCCGTGGAGGTTGTGGGTTGAGTTATTAGTTCCTAGAGCCTGAGGGCTAGGACAAGCACTTTGAAGCCCTGAAACAACTTGGGTTCCCTAGAATGTGTGGGTTCAATTATTAGTCCCTAGAGCCTATGGGTTGGGACAAATCCCCGAGAACCCTAGATAGCTTGGGATGAGACCAATCTTGAGTTGTTTCTATTAAGGATTGAAACAATGTAGTCTTTGGACACCCTTGTTTTTTTATATTGAAGGGAAGAGAAGGCACTAGGTGCTTGTCAAGTTTGGTAATTGATCTACTATTTTTATGTGTTTGAAGAGAACAGAAGGCAATCATTTCTTTCTGGGGTTGGAAATCGATCTAGTGTGCGTACGGAGAGAAAAACGAACAAAGGAAAAAGAAAAGAACCATTTGAATGATAAGTATTAGTATTTTATTTCAGTTTTTAATTATGTGAATAATCTATGAATTTTGATTTATGATGGTTGAGTGTTGAGCTAACCAGATGTGATATGTTTATACATGATGATTTGATAAAAAATCTAATTTGACTTGTGGTGATAAGAAGTAAACAAAATTATAGGTGTACCATATTGATGAGCTACTGTTTGTTGGGAAAAATATTGGTTGGGGGGAGTGAGTTAGTATTTTTAAAGACACTTCAACTTTCAATTTCTCATTTTGATTCATGTATGCTACTGTCATTTAGGAAACCAACGTATGTAAATGACTACGATCAAAGAAAACTGCGTATATCCAAAAAAATAATTTATCATTTATTTCATTAATTGTTCATCTTTAATCATTGCATCATTACTTCATTATTCATTCATTAAGCAACAGTAAAGAGTAGATAGATCATCAACACACAAGAAACATAACAACACACATGAACACTAGTATTTTAGGTGGAAACCCAATGTGGGAGAAAACCACCGCTACCATCATCTCTCTCTTATTTATTATTAAATAAAGAAAACTTCTTACAATATTCTATTAGCGCAAACTCTTACCAGTACGCAGGAAACCACCGATAGAAGGCTACAACCTTCTCTCATTCTTCAACACCCATTGGAAGAGATCTCCAACCCCCTTATCTCGTTTATGGTCTCCTACCGGAAGGGAGCATCTACCCCGTACACAAATTTACCAGCTACTACTGAAAGGAAGCTTCGATTCCCTCATGAAGGCTCCAACCCTCATCACCTCTTATGGACCACGTTTCATAATATTTCATACTAGTTACACATGAATCAAAAAATCAAATTTGTAAGCCACCTTTCATCAAATTTTCAGACTGGACCTACTTCCATCATTAAGCTTAAACCAAGTAGCAATTTTGAAATCAACATTGAACCAACTCATTCAAATAATTCAAACATCAAAAATCCAATCAGTGACTCTCAACCAACTATTGCAATAAAAAAAAATCATAACCAAATCATACTAATGCATAACCATTCATAAATATACCAAACCATACTTTGTTCATCACAAAAACATAGTGTTGTCACCACAAACCCTGATCAACCATACATTAGAATGTATACGCTACTATTATGAATCATACCTGCATATGTACACACTTCCCCTGAGGAAGATCTGCGTACAAATCTCAGATTACAGACTACTGATATTTTTGTCAAGTTGAATCACTGGGTCAATTACTATATACTGAATTAAAATAGATACATCAATACTAATTACTAAAAAGCCAATCATAATGTTGCAATATCACTGATCAATACACCAAGTCTTATTCAACTCAATCAACATTTTCAAACACAGATTATCATGATATATATATCATTGATAGATAACAACGTATAGAACAAAACTGATCAAATATCATCAACAAGTAATACTGCAAAACCACAACATATGTATGTGACTTTCAAAAATTGTATCAACATATGTACATGCTTTCCATTCACAACACCCACATACAGATCTACACAAACTGAAAAACACTTTTCAGAATATATACGCAACTAGCGAGAAGCAAATCTATGTATGTACATGAATAACTTGAGTAAGACTAGCGTACGGATCTAAAATCGTTGAATTATACTTCCACTGAAAAACACATCATCTATCAAAGAAAAATATTGGCATAAACATTGTTACATTCACACATCATATACCATCTTCATAGATATATGAAACCATAAAAAATTAAGCAATATGTATTCATTTCAGATCTATCAGATCTGATCCATCGTCATGTTCCTTGGTGCACCCTTGTTTCAAATCAAATCATTCATAAAAAAATCTATCACTTACACCCCTAAAACTTTGATCTCCATCTCCTTAATAGCATTAGCCTTATCCAATACCTTAGGCCAATCCCTTAGTAATTTTGTTAGTATTCCTTAAAGGGATCAAATAACTATTGTCACTCTTATTACTATGGGCCAATCCCATGCTAAAGACCCTTAACATTCAAATTACCATGGTGCGGATTTTGTATGCTACTTTTCTTCACAATAACCACGTATTTATGTGACCCTTATGCATAGAATCCACGTATATTTATGCAAATTTCACCTTTATCATTCATCTGTGTCTAATATATTATTTCTTTGTTCATTAGTTCTATAGCATTTATTCCAGCCTACATAATCATCCTATAATGTTGACATATTTATCAAGTAGGTTGCCATCAAGGACAGCCCATTAGCCATAATGTCAACACTAATAAGGTATGATTGGAATTTATTTCAATTCCTTTTGAGTCTAATGGAAATTATGTACTTGGTAAAGGAAATCATGAAAATTCCCAGGTTTGGGTGGTTGGAACCAGTTACAAGCATGTTAGCAACAATAGTAAAAGGAATTAGAAAATGCAACAGTGTTCTGGTAAAGCATTCAGGAGTAGGGCCATTGTGGGACATTGGTACCCAATAATGTCCATTGATTTCCATGAGCATGCTATGACCAGTATGATAGTTTTGAGGTAGGGCTCTTCCTTGATTTTTGGACCTTACGATGCGAGGAAACATTTCCAAGGTATGGATCACCCCAGAAGGAGATGCTAGTGGAAATTGGAAGGTGTGTGACTGCATAAAAGGGGGTGACCAGACTACCTGAGGGACTGTGTAAGAGAGAAGGGAAGTCTGGGGAATACATTTGTTTTGGTCATTAGCATTGCTAGATGGAATCATAAGCACACTGGGAGTGTGCCCTGGAACAATGAGTTGATAACTATTCATTAAGAGAACAAATAGTGCAAGGATTTTAGCTTTAGATATTAGATTCAAATTTTGATTTTGGAAGTGGATTATATACTTTCGGGGAAGGAGGTGACTCCCAATACTAATTTTGAAGGTGGATTTGTGAGCCTTTTGACTCCCTTGTTAACTAGTGCGAGCATAATATCCTTTTATTTGTGGTTAAAGAAAATTTACATATGTATATATGTGTGTATTATTGTAAATATTGTATTGAGTTGTGTTTATAAAGCTCCATAGATAGAATGTTTATTTGTTGGTTAAAGAAAAAGTGTATGAGTATATATGTTTGTCATTGTAAATACTGCATCAAGTTGGGTTATAAAGCTCCATGGGAAACATGTGTTTTCTGGTTATAAGTGTCATTCAGCACCAAGGACAGTGTTCCCCCAAGGGGGAGGGTTTTATAACAACCCCTAGATGATTTTCCATGTAAATAAAATAAGACTAAGGTCGTGGGACACATATTACAAGTTGAAGGTTGGGAAAAACACTTTAGTGGACATCACTTGTGATTCATTAATGGCTATGGAAATTGGCAAAGGCATTGGAAAAGGAAAAGAGGTAATAATTGGCATTTAATTAAGGAAATAAAGGAAAATATGAGAAAAGGAAGGTGAAGAGAGACATCTTTGCATGCATGGAAAATTAGAGGAAAAATGAAGGAAAATGAAGAAAATAGAGACATCAATGATAAAAATACTTCAGAGAATCAGTTGACATCTTTTGTTGGTTTATCATTTTTATAGTTTTGTGGTCGAGCTATAGTTCATTCCCTCACATTCTCATTCTCTCATACTCTTTCACGCTTAGAGCATTCTTGGAGCATGCTTTGAGTATTCTATCATTCACTTGGATTCGAGAAGGAAAGAAAAGGAAATCAAGGGAGCACAAGGGAAGAGTTGGATAAACAAATACAATAGGGATACTTTGCAAGTAATAGGTTGCATGGGTGATTTCCTTGCTCATTTTTGGATGCATGATATATGCATGCGGTTCCTTGGTTATGTGCTGTCATTGGAATGGATATTTTACTAGATTGACAATGATTTTATCCTTGCCTTTCCATTTCCTATATAGCCATGGTGTTGTGGGTTTTCCACTTGTTTTTCTTATTGGTGCTCAGGTTCTCGATGGTTTGGGGTTGGAAAAATCACTCTAGAATCCCTAGAACAACTTGGGTTGAGTTACTAGTTCTTAGAATCTTAGGTTGGCACAAATGGTCTGGATCCCTTGGTGGGTTTAGTTACTAGTCCCTAGAGCCATGTTTGGAACAAAATCTTTAGATCCTTAGAAGGTTGTGGGTTAAGGTATTAGTTATTGGAGCCCTGGACAACTTAGGTAGAGACCAATCTGGTTAATGTTAGTGATTTCTAGACTGTAGAGGTGGAATCACTGTGGTTGAGGGTGTATAAATTCCCACTATAGATCAATAGATTTTGCAATATACTAAAGAAAAATATAAGATCTACTTCTACAACAAAATTTGTAGAAGCTTAATTGAATATGAGCAAGATCAATGACAATACATATAACTGAGAATGAGAAATCAATCACACATAACACAGAAGAAATAACCCGGGGAAAGCCTCAGCCTAAAACCCCAATATTTGTATTATCATACAAGTGGAAATATGTTCAAGTTACAAAAGGAATTAGCTCTCAAGCTATCCTTCTCTCTCTGCAATCAAAAAATACAGCTCACAAACTAACTAGACACTAGATATGCCTTCCCTCAACCCTCCAAGCCTCCTATTTCCTTGCACAATTTTCCTTGGGGTCTAGTGATGCCACATGTGTGAATTGGCCTCATCACACTCACAAAACTTGAAGAATTAACTGCGGAATCCTCAAGGACATAATTCCTTCTGCATGCAAGAGATATCCACAATGGAGTATTCCTGCAATTGATAGTACACTGTCCCTCCATCTGATCTCAACTGGGTCTCTATCTGAACTGACATGCATGAGTTATTTATGAGAGAATATTCAGTTATCTGAAGTGATGCAGTTACATGCATGCATGCATTAACTAACTGAACTCACAATTAATTCAAAAAACTTTTTGAATTAATCTAACTAGACTTTACTCAGTTAACTGAGCCAACTAATTACAACTCATCCTTATCTCTTTAACTGATGGATAAATTCCTCAATTAATGGAGAAATTGTTGCATGTCCCCACATAGACTTCATGTTTGATTTTCTACAGCTAATTAACTCATGGTAAATTAATTAATTATTTTACAAACAACTACTAAGATCAAATTCGAATTTTACTTATCTATTTTAGTTCAGGGACTAACTAAAATAGGAAGGTATCCCGAAATTCTATTTATAGTAGTACTAAATTTAGTAGTTCTATATTTAGCATTTCTTGTTGCTATTTTCAACACTCCATCTCAACAGGAAAGGGATTATTAGTAACCCCAATCCTGTCTCTATGGAACGCGAACTTGCATTTTGACAATGCCTTAGTCAAAATATCTGCATCCTGTTCCTTAGTCAAAACATACAACAACAACATGATCCTCTTTACCACACAGTCTTGAAGATGGTGATATCGATATCCATGTGCTTGGACTTGCCATGAAAAATTGGATTCTTAGAGAGTTTGATACAACTCTAATTATCATAGTAGATCACAGTTGGATCCATCCTTTGACTAAACAATCCCACTAGAATCTTCCACATCCAAATGGCCTCACATGTAGCCTGACTAGCAGCCATGTATTCAGCCTCTGCTGAGCTAAGTGCAACTGACCTATGTTTCCTGTTGTACTAGGAAACTGGAGCTGAACCAAGGTTGAAGATTCCTCCAGAAGTACTCTTCCGGTCTGATGGACTCTCCGCCCAATCCGCATCTATGAAGCCCTGAAGCTTCACTCCCTTTGTTCGTCTATACCACAATCCAAACTGAGATGTGCCTCTGAGATATCTCAGCACATGCTTCGCTGCCTTCCAAAACAACTTGGTAGGCTGAACCATAGCTTGACTTAGCTGGTTCACCGCAAAGCATAGGTCGAGTCGTGTGTTCACCAGATACATAAGTGAACCCACCAGCTGCTGATAAACAGTAGCAGCTACTACCTCACCTGAAGTAGCATCCTCCTTCCTCCAGTTTCCAGCTAGAGGAGTCTGCATGGGCTTGTACTTCTCCATGTGAAAGCACCTGAGTATCTCATTGGCATACTTGCCTTGAGACACAAATACTTCACCATCTTTCTGCCACACCTCCATGCTTAGAAAGTAGTGCATAAGACCCATGTCTTTCATTTTGAACTCTCTTGCAAGGTCCTCCTTGCAAGACTATATCAACTAATCGTCACCTATCAAAATCAGATCATCGACATAAAGAACAATGACCAATGGCTTACCTTCTACCATGATGTGGTAAAGGTTTGTGTCTGCTTCACTCTTGGTGAAGCCCAACCTGGTGAAATAGCTATCAATCCTGGTGTACCAAGCACGAGGTGCTTGCTTCAGCCCATACAAATCCCTCTTGAGTTAGCACACATGTGACTCATGATCAAAGGTCTCAAAACCCTCTGGCTGCTCAATGTACACCTCCTCCTTAATCTTCTCGTTGAGGAATGTTGTCTTCACATCCATCTGATGGATCTTCCAACCCATCTGAGTTGATAGTCCCAACATCAATATGATAAATGAGTACCTTACTATAGGAGCAAACGTTTCATCATAGTCGATCCCCTCGACCTGTGAGAAACCACAAGAAACAAACCTTGCCTTCTGTTTCTCAACACTACCATTAGCTGCCTGCTTTACCTTGTAAAGCCATCTAGAACTCACCACTGACTTGCCCTAAGGTCTTGGGACAACATCCCACACACTATTCCGAATGATAGAGTTGTAATCCTCTACCATTGCATCAACCCAAACTGGTTACTGCATTACCTCCTCGAATGAAGAAGAGTTGGTATCTACACACTCCCCAACCAGGGCCATGTACCTAGTGTACCGCTCGAGTGACCTCCTCTATCTATGTTGATAAGATGGCTATCCCACATTCTCCCACGCATCCAGCATCAACCTGTCAGCTTCCTTTGAGTGTTTTTGCCCACCTTTGGAAGTCTCAACATGAGTGGATGTCTCTACTCCCAGATCCTCTACATGCAGCTACTTCGCATCAATCTGAGGCTCCTCCTCCTTAGGAGCTAAAAGTTCTTCCTTTGCATTCAACTTGAGATCCCTCTTAAGTAATAATCACATGGATTTTTGCTCGTCGAACTTCAGATCCTTGCGTACCACTGTCCTCTGACTGGTAGGCAGGTACACCTGATAGTTGTGGGGTGTATCCATGTACCTCTCAAGTATTCCCAAATCTGTTGCTGGATCCAGCTTCTTCTGGGCATCTTTGGTCACAAGATAGTAAACTGATGATCCAAAAATTCAAAAATGACTCACATCTGGTCGCTTTCCGGAAAAGGCCTCCATTGGTGTCTTCATTCCTAGTATACTGTGTGGGCTTCTGTTCTGCAAGTATATTGTTGTATTGCATGCCTCAAACCACAAATGCAGTGGTAGGCTTTGGTCATGCAACATTGCTCAAGCTACTTCCACAATTGATCTATTCTTCCTTTCGGCCACCCCATTCTGCTGTGGGTTATGGGGTGCCGTAAATTCCCATTTAATTCCTTCTATAGCACAAAAGTCCTTAAACTGTTGGGAGACGTACTCTCCACCATTGTCGCTACGCAAGGCCTTTATTTTCTTTCCATATTTTTTCTCTGCCAAGGCTTTGAACTCTCAAAACCTCAAGAAGGACTAATCCTTCTTTTGCATAAAGTAGATCCAGCATCTACAAGAAAAATCATCAATAAAAATAACATAGTACCTTTGTTTAGTGGTGGAGGCTGTAGAGAAAGGTCCACAAACATCTGAGTGAACTCGCTCTAGGATTTCTCCAGCTCTACTATCTCGATCTGGAAAGGAATATTTTGCATACTTGCCCAAGGTACAACCTTTGCATGTATTCGTCTACTCCAGTTTTCCCTTGGGTAGTCCAGTAGAAATCTACTGCATGATCTTCAGGGTTCCATGGTGCAAGTGGCCCAGTCTTCTATGCTATATCTCACCAAAATCTTGGCTCTGCACCATCTCAACTTTAGAACTCAATGCAGCACAGTCTTCTACCTCCAGCTTGTAGAGATTATTAACTTGAATCCTAATTCGCTTGGTCTATCCAGTACTGATATGCCTCAGGAATACCTTTCCTTTACTAAAGACTACATCATAGCCTTTATCTTCTAGCATAGCAACGGACACAAGATTCTTCTTTAGACCTTGTACATACTTTACATCAGTCAAGGTGATGGGAGCTCCATGCTCCCTCTGAAACACAACCGTACCTTCACCTGAAACACGGTACTTTCCATCATCGCCAATCTTGATCTGCATCTAGAGATCCTTCTCCTCCAAGGTACTGAAAAGATTCTTGTCATTTGACATGTGAAATGAAGCTCCACTGTCTAGGTACTATACACATCCCACCATGGATGAAACCATGCATGCGATAAGCGAGAAATCCAACTCAAACTATGAGGCCAGTGCTCACCATCAGATCCCTTTGAGGATCCCTTCTTGGATTTATTCTGTGGACAATTTGTAGCATAGTGGCCCACTTCATTACAATGAAAGCGTCGCATTTTTGATTTTTCAAACTTCTTCCCACCATGGGAAGAATCGGATTTGGGATGGGATGCCTTCCCTTTTTCTTTGCTCGCCTTACTCGCTAAGACTAGATTTTCCTCATCATCTTGCTTTGATGAGGATCCATCTCTAGTTCTTCTTCTTATTTCCTCCTGCATCAGATTTGGCCAAAGTCATTCCCAATTTGGTAGTTTTTATCTTCCATTAACTGTGTCTTGGTATCTATGCTAGCTCTCAGGAAGACTGAGGAGTGTAAGACTCACCATGTCATCATCAGTGGTCATGATCCCTACACTTCTAAGCTCATCCCTGTAGGTGGTGAACTTGTTCAGATATGTAGAGATCATGTCACCCTTGTCACACTTGATTTTATGAAGCTTATCTTTCAGTACCAGCTTCCTCTGATCGCTACTATTCTGATATATATCTTTCAATGTTTTCCACATCAAAAACAATGTCTCCTTCCCAAGGATACTCGAGACTATGTGGTCTTGAACTCCCTCCAGAAGGATTCTCCTTGCTCTAGCCACACATTTCTTCCATTCCACCAATTCTGTAGAATTAGTTTCTGTGGGATTGGGGACTTCTTGATCAATGAATTCCTTTAGACCGTTGTCCTCTAATACTACTTCCATGCGATCCTTCTAGGATATATAATTCAAGCTGCCATCAAGCGCATACTCGAGTCTTAAATTGTTGAACACCATTGGTGAAATTGAGATGTGATAAGAACTCAATTTCTATATTCAGGAACCTCAAACTTCGAACTTCAAACTTCTTGTATACTGTTCTTCGCTTTGATCACATTTGCTCTGTGTTGGGTGGATAAATCGATCTTGTGGACAAGACCAATCTCCCTAGTATCAGAAGATAGTCTAGCAACAAACGGACAAATAAACCTATCTTTCTCTAGACATATGTGATTTACAAATAAATACTACAAAGGTGTTAAGATCCTACCTTAGATCTAATGCTTGTTCATTGTAGTCATCCTACAATCGTTCGAAAGAGTTATCTTTAAAGACCTATAGTCACAAACAAGCAAACATTAAATAGCACCTGCGTAGCAAATATCATAAATCATGTCCATTATGGTGATCAAGGAATCAATTAAATAAACGATAAATGAACAGCTTATTGAGAAAAAAAAACTTATTTGTATTAACTTTGAAGTAGAAGAACCTTACAACCTTTTCAGCCTTGATGTTGAAAAAGCTCTTCCTGGGGTCCGAAACAGGAATTTCCTTTACTTTGACAAGCCTTGCACTCTTCCAAATGAGATCTTAGAGGTATGTAATCTCTCCTCATAAAAACTCAACTAAATAAGACTAAGTTCCAACAACATTTCACCTAAAAAATATTCAGCTTTCAACCTCCCCAGTAACTAGCCCAATGCTTCATTTTATAGTGCAGAGGAGGAGGTTACAGGTCCATCTGTGAAGGGATAGAATCCTCCTTCAAAGGGATAAGCTCATCACATCAAGGGGTTAGCTCCTTAAGGTATGGGATGCATGAACCTTAAGAGAACGAACTTGCCACCTCAAGAATCTTTCTAGAGGCTTCTAGAAATGACTGAAAGTGAGTTTTTTAGAATGTACTCGCGCCCTTTTAACTTTTATAGGGGTCCGCACCCATGACACAGAGACAAAGCAGTCAGGTGCGCAGGGAACATGACCATTAGGTGTGGGACCGCAGGTGCGGAACCAGAGTTTTAAAGACTTTTGAGGGTTTTCTCTTATTTTCAAGGCTTGATGTGAAGAACTGAGGCTTTAGACTTTCAAAGGAGGAAAGTATGAGTGGTAATGGACTCACACAGATTGCACAATGTCAAGGTGACCATTTTTAGTGCAACAGATTTCCCCCTAAAGTTCGAAGTCTGTAATAGATGAAGATAGAGTCTGTCATTTATGAAGAGTGAAGTACTTTATCATTCCAAGGATCATCCTGTGGACACCCCAGTCGAAACCTGTAAAAACATTCAATGAAATATATATATATATATATATATCATCACTGAGGTAGGCATTCCCATACTCAGAACAAAACTGACTAGAAAACTGACTAAACTGTTCTGATATAGGGATGATTTTGTAATACATCAAGAGTATAGACATGTATAGACACAGTATGCAGTCATATGTTTATGAATAGTCCACTATATAATGGATAACAAAACTCCTCGCAGCCTGGATGGTAGAAACTAGATCCAGGGTCTTGATTTCTGCTTCCTGAACTAGTACGATTCTATCCATGTGAATGAATGTGTCGAAGTCGAACATGGTAGAAACCACTTGATTACCAGTCAATGATGTGAACTGTTAACAAGTGTGAGAGAAACCACCAGTAATGTCAATGGCTCTCAAAGTATCCAGTACAATCCATGAAATGTGAATAAATGAGTTGAAGTCGAACATGTCATAGAATCATTCGATCGAAGGTTAATGATGCAACCTATCATCGAAGGTGAGAAAACTACCATTAGGGCATGCGGCTTTCAAGGTACTGACAATTTCTAGATCATCTTCCTAGATAATGAACCAGAGTTGATAGAAAGTGATTTGTCATAGGCATGCCCACAACACGAAATCATAGATCAAGTTTTGAAGAAATATATTGGCAAGGACTGACTCAAGGATGGTGAAAATGGATGACAAATATTTTGCAGATGAATGGTTTGTTTGAACTGTTCTCTTGAACACATAATGACACTGCAGATGGTTTGGTAACAATTGACACAAAGCTAATACCCAGAAACTGGCTGAAGACTTTCAATATGGTTTGATTAACTATTAGGCAAAGGATTTTTCCAACCCAGGTGAACAAAAAGTGTCGTGTTCAAGAGTGGTTGATGGGTTTTTACAAAACAAAGTGTAACAAATAGGTTCATTTTTCTCTCTTTTCCCCCACCATTTCTGGCAAGTACCTGTTTATTTTTGACAAGCTTGAGGAGGATAACATTTTCTTGTTTATAAGCTCATCCTTTGGGTGAGTCCAACTTAGTTTAAAATTCAAACCCTAAAAAGGAGTGGTTCGTTCTTGTTTAAAATTGAATAGGTCCTTTACTGTTAAATTTTAACGAGTCAAGTATAGGAAAAACTTGGTGTTTTTCAATTTTAGGGAGTTAGAAGAAAAACTTAACAAAACTTGATGGGGGTACTTTTTTGTAAAATAATCCATAAGGCCCGAAAAAGGATAAAATAATAGAAAAGGGATGACTTTTCAATACTTTAACGAGCTGAAAAAGACAAGCGCTTGACAATATTTTCATATTTAATGAGTCTGAAAAGAGTTTAAAGAGGACTCTATTGACCGTATTTAGTCAACGTGTACCTTTTTCGTAAATAGTCCATTTCATTCCATAAGAGGGGTAAACTTATATTGAAGGGACGATTATTCATTTATTTTAACAAGTTCGAACAATCAAGTGCTCGGCAACCTTTTCAATTTTCGAGAGTCTGAAAAGAGCTTAAAGAGGACTCCAATGTTTCGCTTTTTCGTAAATTTTTGAAAGAGTCCGAAAAAGTGATAAAAGTATGCTCTTTGTTGAAAAAGGATCAATTTTCTCGAAAAATCCAATAATTTGCACAAAAACTCAAAACATTACTCATACCTGTTTAAGATAAAAAAATAATTTAAAAATTGTCTTTTAAAGTGAAAAATAAATAAATTAAAAATTCATTTATTCAAAAAAACTTATAAAAAGGGTTTTTCTAACTTCATTTTTACCATTTGAGTTTAGAGTAAAAAATGAGAGCTTTTGGGTAAGAAAGTTCCTGTGAAGATTCTAGAAAATGCGTCCGTCGGAATCGAAAATCGTCAGTTCTAGGTAATCCATGTCCTCCTTATCTTGCATTTCATCCATTTACATTTTGATTTTAGGCTTTAGATTTAATTTTTAAGGGAAAAATTGGTTTAGAAATTTGCTCGTGGGGGTCCGCAGGTGCAACACACGGCCCCTGCCGACCCCGACTTTTTTCTACAAAGAAAAAGTTATGTGTCCGCACCTATTGCTTGCAGCCTGTGCGGAACTACGCACTGTCTGTAAGTGGCAGGTGTGGACCCCGCGAAAATGAATTTTAAAATTTATTTTTCTCCATTTTTGCCCAAAATTTTCCGAACAAGATTGTTCTAATATGTCTTTTTATGCATTGTAAGACATTCAAAATGTTTATTTGGCGAGAACGCAAGCATGAGGATGTATATTTTGCTGCACTAAATCATATGCCCACAATGCAGGAATTGAGAGCATGCGGGTTGCTAAGGTTCTGGGTTATACAGGGTATGAGGGCCTAAGTAGACCTCTTGCAATGGTTGGTAGACAGATGGAACACACAGGACTAGTGTTTCGTGATTGGTGGCCACCGGCTCGAAATCGATCTGGAGGACATATATTTTTTGATTAGTTTGTCCAAGAGGGGTGAACAATTATCTCTTTTCGGGACTAGGCCAGGTGGCTAGTCTATCGCTAGTCTCTGATTAGAGTTTTGCGATGATCAAACAAAGGACAAACGGATTGATATTAAAACTATCAACCATCCTGAGCTTAAGGTTATTACATTCACTATTACTAGGCTATGCGGGAGTGTAGCATTGCATGTGGCTACTGGATCCCAGATGCAGATGGTAGTAGACTGTTTTCGAGGCAGAATATTCAACTGGTGCGAGGCTGTGTTTCCAAATGTGAAAGGCCAACTAACTAGAGCAAAGAATGGACAGCTGAAATTTTTTGGATATGGATTCATCGTGGTCAGGTTTGCTCTAGAGAGGATCCCTATGTTAGCCCCGCAGCATATTCCTGTTGATGCTGGTCTTCCTTGAGAGCCTAGGATAGTTTGTTGGGTTGCTTTGATGGCCCGCCACCTTGAGGAGGGTATAGAGGTTGTTCGATTTCCGCCTGAGTATTTTCGTTGGTTGAACAACCAACTTTTTGTGATTCAGGATTTTCCATACGCTGGGATGGATTATCATGGTGACCCAGACATGATTCTTCCACCAGGAGAACAATGGGATGATTCAAGTAAAATCATTTTCAACACTTTCTAAGTTTTATTTTTATTTTTTAATTTTTAAATCGTCCAAAACTGACAATCAAAAGTTTAAATGCAGATGTGGGTCCATGACGACCAGCCACTCTCCAGCATTTCGAGAGGAGACACGCAGCTGCAGCAGCGCCAGCCCCACGGGACCAATCAGCAGAGATCTTGACTAATTTGGAGCATCATCTAGAGCGCTTGACACTAGATATTCCAGAGACAGATATAGATGATATTCCACTTAGGTTACAGAGATATGTGATTGGGGTCCCAGGACCTTTTAGGAGGTTCCTATGTAGGGTGGCCCGAGCAATGGTTTCTTATCGTGATCATCGCCAGGGATAGGATGATCGATTTTGTAGATTCATGAAATTTTTGACTTTTGTATTATCATTTTTTCCAATCATAAGGTGTTTTTCAACCTATGCTCGAAGACGATGTATATTTTGAAACACTACTTCTATGCTATGATATATCATTATTATTGGATATCTTGTGTAACATGTTGTCAAATGTTATTAAATTTATGTTTTGATTATTGAAAATGTCTATTTATCATACTAGAAGCAATTGCATCTGCTAATGTATTTAAATGTCTTGGAATACGCTGATATTCAATGTAGTCAAATTCACATTCCAAGAGACGAACTCTCAAAAATAACCTTAATAACACTGGATTTCTAATGGCATAAACCTTGTTAAGATGTAATACAACGAGTTCAGAATCCAACCTAACAATCAAAATCCGAATCCCAAATGAGATGGATTCAGATAATAACTCAATCACTACACTATACTCTGCAACGTTATTCGTTTTTTTACTGAGGCTTACCCCATGCATAGATACTAACTCATCAGAGGGTGAATAGATAACCCAAGTTGTGGAAGAAATGTTCCGTGTATTACAACAAGCACCATCAGCAAAACCAATGTATGTTTGAAGAGATGTCGATATCTGCAATATCAAGAGTAAAATCAAGATAAGCAAGAATAATGATAAGAGCACTCTCTAAACTAGGCACACTTTTCTAATCTAAAACACACCAGCTGTAAAAAAACTAATCTAGCAAAAAATATCCACGCTTAATTTAAGCCTAATATCTTTTTAGATAAAGTCCATTTCTGGGTTTACCCAAAGAGACACCATCAAAATCTATCAATTCATAAGCCCCATTTGCCAGCTTTCGCTTAATGATGTAAGGACCATGCCACATAGGTACAAATTTTCCAGCCCCTAGCTTATCGTTTGCTTGATCATATAGTAAAACTAGGTCTCCTTCCGAAAAATTGCGAGGTGTAACATTTCTATTGTACTGAGCTTTTATTCATTTCGCATGAGTATCGTTTTCTATTATAGCAGTGCGTTGATTCTCATCTAGCTGAGCTAAGTACAAAAAACATTTCTTTTCTTTAGAAGTAGCTGGGAGTAATTCTATGGCTAATTGCGATGACGAAATTTCGCATTCAATAGGTAACACTGCTTCTAAACCATAGACCAGTTGAAAAGGATTGAAACTAGTCGGTATTTTCATTGATGTCCGATACGCCCAAAGTGTTGAAAATAACATGGTATGCAAATTCGACTTATGAATACCAATGATTCATCTAATCATAGTGACTAAAACATTATTGATAGCTTCAACCAGACCATTAGCCTGCGAGTAATATGGAGTAGAACTATCGTGGCATAAGCCAAGTTGATCTGTCAGTTTAGTCATCATGATGTTTCAAAAGTGACTTCCATGATTAGTAATAATAGCTTGAGGAACACCAAATCTAGCAATTATATGATTGAATAAAAAATTTGCAGCAGTCTTGCCATCTGCCGAAAATGTAGGCATCGCCTCAGCGCACTTAGTAAAATAATCTAACGCTAGGATAATATACGCATGCCACCTGGTCGAGTGAGGGTTACATGTAATAAATTCAATACCCCACTTTTCAAAAGGACCGACAGTAATTATAGGGTGAAGAGGAGCAGGTGGAGCATGCATCTTATGATCAAAGATTTGACAATTGTGGCATTTCCAGACTACATAGATACAATCTTTGAATAAGGATAGCCAGAAATAACCAGTGCGCAATATCTTTTGGGCAGTGGCATACCCAGACGTATGACCACCACATGCTCCAGAGTGACAGTCATTCAGAACCTTTTCAGCTTCTTCATGAGTTAAACAATGTCAGAAAACAGCATCCGCTCCACGATGATAAAGTGTATCACCAATAATATTGTATTGTTGGGATTGGAAATGTATTTTCCGTCTCTGAGATCGTGAGATTTCAGGTCAAAAAGATTGGGTTTGGAGATAAAAAATAATATCTCCATACCATGGATCAGGAGTATTAATAAGAAACAAGGATTCATCGACAATGGGCTCTTCTGCCACAGTTTCAATATCAGTATGCAGGAAATCACATATCAGTTCGATAAAAACCAAAGATTTCTTTGCCTTGGATTTTTCAAATTCCAAGTCAAATTACTGTAGGATAACTATCCATTTGGAATACTTACCCCCTGGTAGTGGTTTGGTCAAGATATACATCATAGGGTTACAGTTATAAATTACCGTGGTTTTGCATAATAAGATGTAGTGACGAAATCTTTAGATAGCTTGAACATCTGCCAAGGCCAATTTCTCCACATGCGAATGTTTAAACTCAGTCGGATGTAGAGTTCGACTAAGATAGTAAATCACATGTTCATTGTTGAATTCATCTTCCTAAGCTAAAACCATCCCAATGGTGGAATAAGAAGTGGCGAGGTACAAAAAGTAATCCTAGTTGTAATTGGGAGGATGCAGTAATGGTGCATGGGTCAACACGTGTTTGAGTGCATTAAAAGATCGATCAGCGATCTCATCCCAAAAGAATGGCATGTTCTATTTTAAAAACCTAGTAAAACCTTTCATTATCTTGGCATATTTCGGAATGAAATGACGTAAAAAGTTTGCTTTCCCTTGCAAACTTTGGAGTTGGCAAGTTTCGGTTGAATAGGAATTAGAAAATGACTGTAAAAACTGATATGAAATTTCAAAGGGACTCAGAGGCATTGCACCACCAAATGAATCCACCTCCAAATCGGAAGGTACGATCCAAGGATCATCAAAAATAATAGTATTCGATGAAATCATATGAATAGTTGCAATAGAAGGCAATATGTTAGGAGGAGGGAAGGAAAAAGTTCCTAGTAAACCAAAATCTTTAATCAAACCTACGCCAACATCCTTGTAAGGGATAGTCATTTTACCGATGTGCTGAATACTATCATAATGATCTTTCCATTATGAGGAAACTTGATAAGCCGAAAGACTGATGAAACAATAGCAGTCATAGCATAAGACCAACTGCGACCGAGGAGAAGGTTGTAATCTAGAGGGGCATCAACCACTTCCACATCTAGATTTACAGTTTTTCCTTTGACCCCTATAGGTAAATCCTGCAAAATACCAAAAGGATGGAACCCTTGGCCATCAAGAGCCTTTAGAATTTTTGGAGACTGATTGAGTGTGGGAGAACCAAGCGATTTCCAACACTGGATCGACATAATACACATAGAAGCCCCTTCATCAATCACAATCCAAAAGCAAGGTCTATTTTTGACTAAAACTGGAATCTAGAAAGCCATTTCATGAGGGAGGCGGGGTGTACTGTTCTCTAAATCAAATATTGTTAGGTTCGAATCCTAAATATCGATGTCTCCTATAGTAGACAATAGTAATTTATACTGTGCTGGGCATGATTGAAGCACTTCCAAAGCTGACATTGCTGAAGGGGAAATAGCTAAGTCTTCAACAATGTTATAATTCTGAGCAGCTCTCGCATGTGGATTGAAAGCTGATTTCTGAAATATACCTTTAGTAGGTGGTTGATTGCTAAGTCAGGGTTGGGTTTCTCGATCTGCAGTGGACTGGAACCAGGAGGAGGTGTAGTTGATGTGATTGAATTAGAAGATTCTGCGTCTTTACCACCAACAGGATTTTTACTACCATACTCTTGCGATCGCGTCGCAATCCTGACATGAGACATTATCATAATGGGTTCTTCCGAGGCATTCGAGGAAGAACCAATCATCTTACTATCTTGAGTAGGAAAACGATCCTTCAAGACAACACGTGTTTGAGAACCTATAATGATTTTTGAAACCTCTGCTCGATGTGGGCAGTCTTTGGTAAAATGATCCTCGTCACAAATGAAACAAAGATAATGAGGTTTTCGTTTTTGTCAGTAGATTCATTTTTATCTGTTTTATCTTTTGAATTTTTTTTGTTTTTCTTCTTCCCCTTCCTTTTACTACTGGATTTTGATTTGGCCGTAGATGATTCTACAACATGGATGTCGGCAGAAATTTCAGTGGAAGACTGTCCTATCGGGGAATCAGGTAAAGTTATTATAGGAGAAGAATTCTTTGAAGATTTCTTCTTACTTTTAGTACTAATTGAACCAATCATACCATCAATGGCATGAGACCTTGAAGGAGCTGTAGTTATTTGACCATGTTTTGGAAGATTAGGGATTTTCTCATGTAAAGTACCTGACTGTGTATAGATGAGGTCAAGGTACTGAGCCTGAGCAATGAATTGCTCTTCAGTAACAACTCCTCCCTTAGCTACATCTTCAGTGATTTTGGGTAACAATGATTTAATGAACCATTCCGCTAAAATTTGATCCAGAATGAAAACTTTCACTAAATGCCTTCTACATCACCATTCATGAATATGATCAGAAATATATGTGGATGTGGATTGTTTCAGTGAAGTTAACAGTCATGTGCCATTGTCGTATCTGACAGGCAACTGAAAATGAGTTAAGAAAGCAGTGGCTAACTGATTGAAATTATAAAAAGAGGCTCGTGGTAACTCAATGTACCATTTGGCGGCAAGACCAATAAGAGTTTGTTGAAAAAGACACAATCGAATTGAATCATCAATGATGGACTTAGATGCACACCAGAGGTGATAAGTCATAATGCAATTTGACGGATCCTCTCCTAACTTACCCTCGAATTTTGGGATATCACTAGGCAACTTACTAGGCATTGGCGACCAATACGGAAGATAGTAAATTGGATTGTTCATAAGGCGCAACAAATCAGGTAAATCCAAAGTTGCAATAAATGGTAACTGATGGTTAGGGTCACAAAAACCTTGAGTAGCGAGACCAATTCTAGGAGGAGGATATCCAGGATAACCTAGAATCGGATTTGCAGTAGGAATGTTATAACCTCCTAGGAAACCAGGATTAACCGGACCAAACTAGGGTTGTTGAGGCTGTTGATAAGTATAGCTAGGATACGGTTGATACTGATAAAGTAGGTTTTGTACAGTAGAACCGAATTAATACTGTCCTTGGTACGGTTGATATGTAACTTGTGGTTGACTTGTGGCAACTGCAGAAATTGTACTAGCTTGTCCTGTAGGCATCTAGACTGAAGTCTGAACCGTAGGTCCTGACTGTGGCACAGAGACTTGAGGAATTTGCACTGGTGCAGGGGTAGTAGAAATCGGAGCTGCTGATACTCTAGAAACAGGTGTTGTAGGTTGAATAGAAGTTGCAGTAGTTGCAGTAGTTTAAGGCAGAGTACGAGGTGAGCTAGGCCCAGGCTACTGAACTGTACCAGATGCAGGGATTTGAATAGTAGGTTGGATAGGTTGTTGGGTAGAACCAAAAACCAAAGGCTGTCCAGATTGATTAGGTAACTTCACATTAGGTTGCAAAGTCTGTTGAGTTTGAGATGGATCCCACACCATGTTCATTCTAGAGTATGGACCCACAAAAGGTTGCGCATATGGAGGACCATAACCTGGTTGAACGTAGGGCTGATAATTAAGTGGTACATTTCCAGCTCCTTGAAAAATGTTTGACCAGAAGGCGGTTGGAAACTATTATCACCCCAAGAAACTCTCCGAGGTTGTATATTAGAGATGCTCGGGAACATTACTAACTCAACGAAATGTTGGAAAATTGGTGGATGAATGCGACAAATGCTGCATATTCAAGCCAGATAACCACTTCTATTGTGCTTAACCCCAGACATGGGTGAACACCCCTAGACTACAAGGATTTTAACCACCAATTACTCACAGTTTTGAGAAAATCTAATGATGGAGAAGACTGACCACACTAGCAGATGTATAGGACCCTGTGATGGCTAGCTGCAACCAGTTAAAAGGTTTGTAAATCTGTTTTCTAATACATAGATAGGATGACAGCTCTCTGGCATTAAAATAACAGAAACCTGCAAAGAAATTTAATGATACATGCTAAATCCTAACACAGAGGTGGGATGACAGCCCGTCTAATGCTAAATATTAACAGCACATGAATAAATGCAAAACAGGCACAACCTGGAATAAGAAGAAGAAGTGGACAACGAGCAATTAACAACAAAAGAATCTTGCATTAGCTGAAAATGAAGACTAGATGTTGCAGGTATCACAGCAGTTACAATCTCTAGAAGTTGAACCTTACAACAAAATAACATTCATCCCCCATTACATTGTGCTTTTGGGTATATATAGAATCTGTTTACAAAATTTTCTCTGCTGCGCTATACAAGGAAGGATAATAATGGGCCAACAACCATATTAACGCTTTGGAATGGGCCTTTGCCATGATTTGACTGTTTAATGAACAAAATCGACCTTCTCTATCGCTCTGTGATCCTTCTTGGACAGATGAAGTGAAAAATGAATGAAGCCCATAACTATTCAATGCTTTAAACTGCTCAAGGCATTCCTTTTTGTCCTCGGCCATGCTATTGATTAATTGCAGTTGTTGGGGCTTTATTGCGTAGGGTACAGGTAGCATATGGCATTGTTGATCTTTCTCCTTCGCGCGCACAAAACAGGTTACAAGCGAGAACAAAATGGTGGAAGTAGACTTGAATCGGAGGAATGAATCTCAGCCATCGGAACATACAAATCGATGGTGGAGATCAGACTATGGAGGCC
This sequence comes from Pinus tabuliformis, assembly GCA_031772625.1. Lineage (NCBI taxonomy): Eukaryota > Viridiplantae > Streptophyta > Pinopsida > Pinales > Pinaceae > Pinus > Pinus tabuliformis. The sequence continues at coordinate 864,901,096 of CM062820.1, forward strand.
ATGGGGAGGAAATGGGAGTATCATGGATCGTTGGATCATACACACGAACGACCGAGATCAATTGACAGGGGAGATGAAGATATGGATGATCGGGAGATCGAGAGCCGTTGGATCATCGTTGGGCAGATCCGACAGTGATCGAGGGTGGGAGATGCATGACAGATAACCGGCAGGGAAACAACGGTGTCGCGGGCGGGCCGTTTTCCCGCATCGCCTATCGAGCGGCAGTGGTTTCCGTATAACAGCGTGCAATCCAATACCAAGGCGCCGCGTGGCAGGCTAATACCGCCACTCCCGCAGGTTAACAAGTGTGTAGGTCGCGTAAACGGGGGGAGTGTCCACCACTATATCTGCGATGGATGGTCAGATTAAGAGGAAGGCACACGAGGTTTAAACGTGTGGAAAACATGGTGGAGACTACCGGATCGTGGATGATTGACGACTACGATTGAATGATGAAGAATAAATGGATAAGGTGCATGGTCACATTATCAAGGTTATAACGTTTAAACGAGCACCCAGGGGTTAATAGAACATGGTTTTTACAGTGAATGCAGGTATAAAACAGGGGTAGCGGGATTTGATAGTATTTAAACCAAAACGCACAGGAGCCCCAGGAAAAAGGGTTTATAGAGAAATTTAACAGAAAACAGATGAATAGGGAGTTAAAGAGATCAAGCAGGAGCCAAGAGAGTATGAAGAGAACACGGGGAACAAAGAGGTTTCGGGGAAAGAGAAACAGAGAAGGCAGGGCTATGTGGCATGAAGAAACCCGAAAGGGAAGGAGGAGAACAACTGCTTCAAGCACCCTTTAAGCATACTGCAACATGGCAAAGCTGTCTTTGACCCTCAACTGTTAAAATTTGTAGCAGAGCTAACATTGGCTCCCTTTGGGGATGAGATCCTCCCTGTGAGGTCTCAAGAACTGCAGAGCAATGCCTTCATACAAAATCAGCTTTAAATATATTGCCTAGTATCCATTGGGCATGGAGTTAGACCAATTCTATACTAAAAACTGAACAGGAAACTATTTACAATCATTAAAGCCTAAAAACTCAAAACTTCGAAAACTGCCCATCTGTTGGGCCATCAAAATTGTTCCCTGTCATCCGGTTCATAATATATCAGCAAGACAGGATTTATTTGATCCTCTACCTCAAACAATTTAGGACATTTGAACTTGATAGGTAGACATGGATCACTTTTCATTTCCCTTCTGTATATTTTCCTCCTCGGATGTTCTTCACGGGAACACTTGTACTCCTACTGGATAATCACTGTTGTTGTGTACATGTCTTTGTCTTCTTTGGCCTGCACAATAAATATAAAATACGCACCATTGTATTCTTGTGCAGGGGACACAGAGACATTATCTTCTCCCTCATTTTTCTTTGAACAATCCTCATCCAAGGAGGAGTCCCAAAACTGTACATTTTCTTCCTTTTTCATCTGATAAGATGCCTTTTCAATCTGAGTGGAGGACACCTTAGCAAGTTTCAGAATATCAAGACTGAGTTAATCAGTTTCATTCTTGAGCATTGAATTATGTTCTGCTTCAGTGTCTAAGTGGCAACTTGGAGGGATTGACATTTGAGCAGACATAGAAATAAAAGATGATGGAGAGCTTTCCTCTCCCTTCTTAATCACTGGATTGGGGACCAAGGCAGGCTGGAAAATTTGCAGATCTTCATAGCCATGTAAAGATGTGCTGACCTTAAGCTCGAATTCTTGGAGGAAGGGATCTGTTGTTGGCTGCTACTACTGGTTAACTTGTTGTTCTGTAGCTGCAACAAATTGCTGAGAAGTGCTTTTAGATATTTCTTTCTCATAAGTAGCCTGGGTTAAGAAGGGGGCACCTTCTAAACCATGGAACTCCTCCTCTTCTTCAAACAACTCTTCTTCCATGACTATATTTGGACAAAGGGTCTTCACTCTTTGATCTTTGTTTGTAACTTTATTTCTTTGCAAAATCTGCAAATGCTCCTGTGTTTCTTTACATGGATATGGAGTTGGAAAAGAGAAGGAACAATGAGCTCCTACTTCATCAAAATGCTACTCAGCCTTAAGTTTGGAAACTTCAAAGGTCAATAGCTCTATCATCCTAGCCAATTCATATATTTTATGCTCTGAGGATGATGAGGATTCTTCTCCCTGCCTTCTCCCTTCAGCATCACCTTCGAGTCTTTCTGCAGCCATGATGTTTGCTTCTACCTCAAAGGCTGCGTCTTGCATATCAGCCAAAGAAGTGCATCCTCTTTCTCTTAACAGCAAGCAGAACTGAGAATTGAAGGAATTAGCATAAGTGATCATGGCAGAAGCAGGGGTGGGTCTTACTTCAGATGGAATTTTGCTGAACATATGATTAAATCTGATGTTGAAATTAGACATCAGCTCACCATCTTCCCTCTGCAAGTTTCCAAATTCATCATGATAAAAGAGCAGATCTTTATTATTTCCCCTGTGCTTTAGGAACACATCATCTAGGGCCTCAATATCTGCAATAGACCTAGGGGGTAAATTTCTGAACCATTTTCTAGCTTCCCTATCTAGGCTTTGAACAAAAACCCTCATCCAAACATCCTCTTCATTGATATCCAGGTTATCAGCATAACTATAAAAGGACTCTAAATGCTCTTCATCTGTTACTCCTTCTGCACTAGTAAACTTTGGCATAAATTCTTGATAATCTCCTGCAGGCATGGCATTCAAAGGGGTAGGCAAGACTAAGGGTCCATACCTAGCAGCAACTATTCGTTCTATCTTTGTGAGAGCTTGCTGACTTGCCATGACTGAGGTATACGAAAAGGATACTGGTGGACTGATTGATATGAATCAATGAAGGGTATGACAGAAATAGAGGAAAATGATGGACAACATGGATGCTTCTTTCAACTGAGGTTTGAAAGGGAAATGAATGACTAAGGAGCTGTATGAATCTCTCAAGGTATTTCTACACTAGCAGAGATACATAAAAATTCTTTAAGGCTTACCTGACCCTGATGCTCCTTTCTGTGATATTTTCTACTGTTGAACGATCTTCTGAGGATCAAGAAATGGTTCAGCTGATGGCTTCTAAGGATTTCTTCGATCAGGCCTCACTAGTTGTGCCAGAACTTCAATGTGGAGTCGCCAAAGGATGGTCTTCTACCAGTGGAGTTTCCACATAGATGATTACAACCAAAAAATTGTGTTCAAACCTTGTCTATCATCAAAGCTTGAAGTTGTGTCGTTCTCCCAGGGAAGCTGAGCTTCAATTCTCCTCTCCCTAGAAACGACACCAATTAATGTTATCACCCCAAGAAACTCTCCTATGTTGTATATCAGAGATGCTCGGGAACATTACAAACTCAACAAAATGTTGGAAAATTGGTGGATGAATGAGACAAATGCTGCATATTCAAGCCAGATAACCACTTCTACTATGCTTAACCCCAGACATGGGTGAACACCCCTAGACTAAAAGGCTTTTAACCACCAATTACTCACAGTTTTAAGAAAATGTGATGATGGAGAAGACTGACCACACCAGCAGATGCACAGGACCCTGTGATGGTCGACTGCAACCAGTTAAAAGGTCTGTAAATCTGTTTTCTAATACACAGACATGATGATAGCTCTTTGGCATTAAAATAATAGAAACCTGCAAACAAATTCAATGATACATGTTAAATCCTAACACAGAGGTGGGATGACATCCCCTCTAATGCTAAACATTAACAACACATGAATAAATGCAAAACAGGCACAACCTGGAACAACAATAAGAAGTGGACAGTGAGCAATTAACAACAAAAGAAGCTTGAATTAGCTAAAAATGAAGACCAGACGTTGCATGTATCACAAAAGCTACAATCTCCAGAAGTTGAACCTTACAACAAAATAACACTCATCCCCCATTACATTGTGCTTCTGGGTATATAGAGAATCTGTTTACAAATTTTGCTCTGCTGCACTATACAAGGAAGGATAATAATGGGCCAACAACCATATTAACTCTTTGGAATGGGCCTCTGCCATGATCTGACTGTTTAATGAACAAAATCAGCCTTCTCTGTCGCTCTGTGATCCTTCTCGGGCAGATGAAGTGAAAAATGAATGAAGCCCATAACTATTCAATGCTTTAAACTGCTCGAGGTAGTGCTTTTTGTCCTCGTCCATGTTATTGATTAATTGCAGTTGTTGGGGCTTTATTGCGCATGGTACAGGTAGCAGATGGCATCGTTGATATTTCTCCTTTGCATGCACAAAATAGGTTACAGGTGAGAACAGGATGGTGGAAGTAGACTTGAATTGGAGGAATGAATCTCAGTCATCGGATCATACAAATCGATGGCGGAGATCAGACTATGGAGGCCATCGGGAGGAAATGGGAGCATCATGGATCATCGGATCATATACACAGACGAACGAGATCAATTGATAGGGGAAATGGAGAGATGGATGATCGGGAGATTGAGATCCGTCAGATCACCGTCGGGCATATCTGACAGTGATCGGGGTTGGGAGATGCGCGACAGATAATCGACGGGAAAACAACAATTTCACGGGTAGGCCGTTTTCCCGCACCGCCTATCCGGCGGTAGTGGTTTTTGTATAACAGTGTGTGATCCAATACCAAGGCGCCACGTGGTAGGCTAATACTGCCGCCCCCGCGGGTTAACAAGTGTGTAGGTCGCGCGATCGAGGGGAGTGTCCACCATCAGATCTGCGATGGATGGTCAGATTAAGAGGAAGGCACATGAGGTTTAAACATGTGGAAAACATGATGGAGACTGTCGGATTGTGGATGATCGATGGCTACGATTGAACGATGAAGAATAAATGGATAAGGCGCGTGGTCACATTATCAAGGTTATAACGTTTAAACGAGCACCCGGGGGTTAACAGAACATGGTTTTTACAGTGAATGCAGGTATAAAACAGGGGTAGCAGGATTTTATAGTTTAAAACAAAACGCACAGGAGCCCTGGGAAAAAGGATTTATAGAGAAATTTAACGGAAAACAGATGAATAGGGAGTTAAAGAGATCAAGTAGGAGCCAACAGAGTATGAAGAGAACATGAGGAACAAAGAGGTTTTGGGGAAAGAGAAACAGAGAAGGTAGGGCTATGTGGCATGAAGAAACCCAAAAGGGAAGGAGGAGAACAACTGCTTCAAGCACCCTTTAAGCATACCGCAACATGGCAAAGCTATCTTTGACCCACAACTGTTAAAATTTGTAGCAGAGCTAACAGAAACCTTGAGTTGGATACTGACCTTGGGGTTGATAACCCTGAGGCAAGTACTGAAACTGGGGTTAACCTTGAGGTAAGTACTGAAACTAGGGTTGACATTGAGGTATGTACTGAGTCTGAGGTTGACCTTGGGGTATGTACTATCTTGAAGGTTGATAAACTTGAGGAAGCCCTTCAGGTGGTAACTGATTACCTTGGGGTTGCCCCCCAGGCAGTAACTTACTACCTTGGGGTTCCCCCCCAAGCAGTGATTGACTACCTTGGGATTGCCCCCAGGAAGTAACTAACTACCTTGAGGTTGAGGATTTGGAATACTACCAGACATAAGGATTTATTCTGCATTCAACGCTTGAGTTCCATTACTTCTAGATGATAACACTTGTTCAATCGGTCGAGGAGATGCTCCTGAAAAGGTACCAGAGAGTGACTGGTACCCCAAAGGAACAGAAGGACCGCGGATAAAAATGTTTCCGGTGTTTGGGAAAACATGGATGACTGTCTTGACATTATCGACGAAGGATAATAACCTCTTGGCATAGGATGAAAAAGAATTCGAGGTGGTGAAAAAATAAGACCTGGGTTTTCTAAAAAATTTGTCAATGAAACATACCAAGCACCACTCCTCAAAGGACAGTAGAATATTGATCACGTTCCCTAAGATTTAAAATTTGTTGGTTTTCGGGAAGAGTTACGTCTTCTTCTGGATTAACAAGTTCTTCATTAGAAATGGGGCCAGAAGGAAGATTTTGAGTAATGATATTGCTTACCCTAGGTGAACCAGGATTACTAAAAGTTGGAGAAGCAAATCCTGAAGTTGGAGTAACAGCAGGTTCAGTGTCAAGCTCAGAAATTTCAGGTTCTTCAGCTAATTCACTAGAAGGAGAAATACTACCAGTAACTTTGGAAAATGAAATTGGCTCTTGAGTAGACTTTGTTGTTTGTATTTGATAATTAGGATGAACAATTAGAGATGATTCTATGGCTTCTGGTGATCCAACTCTACTGTCACTAGGTGATACAAGAACTCGTAGCCCTTCAATCTGGCTTGGTGAATACTCAGGAGGTTTCCTCTGAAGTCTACGAGATTGTCTCGGTAATTTAGCCACGGTTAAATATTAATTAATCACATGCAAACAAAGAAAATTTCAATAAAACCACCTAAAGTCTCTAAAGAAACAAACAATTGAATCACACACCTAAAAAAATCTAAGAATTCAAACCACACACAAATAGTAACTTCTCGTACTAAAAACACTAGTTGGTGATGAAATCCAACTTAGTAGGAGTTTAATATAGAAAGGGTGGTTGGAACAGTTACCCTGACAACCTACTTAATGAAAGAGACTGGCACAAGTTTCTTCACAAAACCATCTCGAGTGAAGAGAACCCCCCAGAGAGTCCAAGTGAGTCTAGTCGATGTCTGCTCTAGGTACAGTGAGACCCTTCCTTCACCATCACATTGGGAAATAACTTAAGTTTATGGACACTAAGGTTACCAACAATAACAAATACAACTAGGGGAATAGTCTACGATCCGATCTACGCGTAAGGGCAGAGTAACAAAGCTAAATCCCCTTAAAGGTTCCTTGACATGGTTAATCCGAGGTTACCAACAAGTGACCCCAGGCTCCTCAACAATGGTTAATCTAAGATTTACCGTTTATAATACACACAAATATTCTATCTTTCCCAATGAAGCAGAATTGGTTGTCTCAAAGGTTCGGACATGATCTCGTGATTGACTCCTTTAAGAAAAGCTTCCCAGAATGTATCAATTACAATTGGATTTATTTCCTACCGCAATATATATCTACTTGTTTGTTTTAACTATTTTGGAGAGTTAATTACTCCCTACACCAAGATACTAGCCTATGCTATATTGGTGATATGAGCCCTAGAAATAAAAAAGATTATGAGATCAATTTTAATTAAGCGTTGCTTTTATGGGTTGTTCCTTAAGTCAATAGGTATGGAGATGAAACTTTGATGGTGTGAAGACTCGACTCCAAACACTAAAAAATGCACCTAAAATGATAAGCAATTCGTTTTTCTTTCAATGAAATTCTAGCTAAAAGAAAGTGTTCGAGAATGAAATTCTTTAAGAAACAATTTTTTCCTTCAACATGGAAATGAAAAGAAAATATTTTTGTCTTTTTCAATAAGAACTCAAAATGAGACTAATAATTGATGCTCAGAATAAATCCCTTTTCTTTTTCAAAACTCGAAACTACAAGGAAAATAATTTGATTCAAAAGAGATCTACAAGTTCTAGAAAAGCACTCAAAACTACAAAAACTAATTTTGAGATCTAAAAACTTTAAAAAAATCTATTTAAATAAAAGCTTCAATTCTTTTTGAGGACGTTTTACTTAGTTGTTCAGTAAATGAAGTATTCATTTGTTCAGAATAAAAAACCAATCAAAAAACATCCAGATATGTTTTCTTTTGTAAAAATGAAATTCATAACTTATAACAAAGTTTGTTCAAAGATTTGCAATGAGAAAACTGAATCTATTTCTTACAAAGGATAGATTTCTCAACCAAGTCAGACTCATCAAGAAGACGAAAAGACACCAGGGTGATCTAAGGTTTCTCAAGCTTCTGATCTTTGAGTCACTACAGAGACAAAGTGAAAACCACTCCAAGCATGCAAAACTTCTAGAAAATCATCTAAAACAAAAATACTATTGGAACTCACTCACAAGAGATTTTTGATAGGAAAAATACAGATCTAGGTAGACACTAAAAATCCTAAATCAAACCTAAACCTAATTGGAAGAAGGTATTTTAGGTTTTTCAAAAAAAATTACAGGGTCCATAGGCTCTAGAAGTAACAGGTGCGGTCCCGCTCTGTTTACTAAAGGAAAAGTGCGGAGATGCCCACAGTGCCTGTGAAGAGAAAGTGTGGTCCCCTGAAAACTTAAAAAAAAAACAAAAAATACTCCCAGATTTAAAAACTACCCAAGCCAGTATACATCAATCAAAAACCAGAAATGAAAACAATTCTCTCAAGTCAAAACAAAGGAAAAGCAAAAACCAAATTCATTCCCTAGTGGAGTCACCAATATTTTGGCCGGATAAATTGATCTTGCGGACAAGACCGATCTCCCTAGTATCAGAAGATAGCCTAGTAACAAATGGACAAACAAACCTATCTTTCTCTATACATATGCGATTTACAAATAAATACTACAAAGGTGTTAAGATCCTACCTTAGATCCAATGCTTGTTCATTGTAGTCATCCTTCAATCGTTCAAAAGAGTTATCTTTAAAGACCTGCAATCACAAACAAGCAAACATTAAATAGCACATGCATAGAAAATATCATAAATATTGTCCATTATGTTGATCAAGGAATCCATAAAATAAACCATAAATGAACAACTTATTGAGAAAAACAAACTTATTTGTATTAACTTTGAAGTAGAAGAATCTTACAACCTTTTCATCCTTGATGTTGAGCAAGCTCTTCCTAGGGTCTGAAACAAGAATTTCTTTTACTTTGACAAGCTTTGCACTCTTCCAAATGAGATCTTAGAGGTATGTAATCTCTCCTCATAAAAACTCAACTAAAGAAGACTAAGTTCCAGTAGCATTTCACCTCAAAAATATTCAGCTTTCAACCTCCCTAGTAACCAGCCCAATGCTTCATTTTATAGTGTAGAGGAGGAGTTTACAGGTCCATCTATAAAGGGATAGAATCCTCCTTCATAGGGATAAGCTCCTCACATCAAGGGGTTAGCTCCTTAAGGTATGGGATGCATGAAACTTAAGAGAGCGAACTTGCCACCTCAATATTCTTTCCAGAAGATTTTAGAAATGACTGAAAGTGAGTTTTTTAGAATGTACTAACGCCTTTTTAACTTTTACAGGGGTTCACACCCATAACACAGAGATAGAGCAGTCAGGTGCGCAAGGGACATGACCATTAGGTGTGGGACCGCAGATAATGCAAAGAGAAAGTACAGAACCGTAGTTTTAAAGACTTTTGAGGGCTTTCTCTTATTTTCAAGGCTTGATATGAAGAACTGAGGCTTTATACTTGCAAAGGAGGAAAGTATGAGTGGTAATGGACTCACACAGATTGTAGAATGTAAAGGTGACACTTTCTAGTGCAACACTCTGATACCATGTAGAAATTCCCACTGTAGATCAACAGATTATGCAATATACTAAAGAAAAATACAAGATCTACTTCTACAACAAACTTTGCAGAGGTTTAATCGAATATGAATAAGATCAATGAGAACACATATAACTAAGAATGAGAAATCAATTACACATAACACAGAAGAAATAACCCGGGGAAAGCCTCAGCCTAAAACCCCAATCTCTGTATTATCATACAAGTGGAAAAATGTTCAAGTTACAAAAAGAATCAGCTCTCAAGCTCACAGACTGAGTAGACACTAGATATGCCTTCCCTCAACCATCAAAGCCTCCTATTTCCTTGCGCAGTTTTCCTTGGGGTCTAGCGATGCCACATGTGTGAATTGGCCTCATCACACTCACAAAACCTGAAGAGGTAACTGTGCAATCCTCAAGGAAATAATTCCTTCTTCATGCAAGAGATATTCGCAATGGAATATTCCTGCAACTAATAGTACATTGTCCCTCCATCTGATCTCAACTGGGTCTCTGTCTGAACTAACATGCATGAGTTATTTATAAGAGAATATTCAGTTATTTGAAGTGCAGCAGTTACATGCATGCATGCATTAACTAACTGAACTCACAATTAATTCAGCAAAATGTTTGAATTAATCTAACTGGACTTGACTAAGTTCACTAAGCCAACTCATTACCACTCAACATTACAACTCATCCTTATCTCTTTAACTGATCGATAAATTCTTCAATTAATGGAGAAATTGTTGCATGTCCCCACATAGACTTCATGTTTTATTTTCCACAACTAATTAACTCATGGTGAATTAATTAATTGTTTTACAAACAACTTCTAAGATCAAATTCTAATTTTACTTCTCTATTTTAGTTCAGGGACTAACTAAAATTGGAAGGTATCCCAAAATGATATTTATATCAATACTAAATTTACCACTTCTATATTTATAATTTCTTGTTGCTATTTAAAACACTCCCTCTCAACAAGAAAGGGATTATTAGTAACCCCAATCCTATCTCTGTGGAACTCGAACTTGCACTTTGAAAATTTCTTATTCAAAATATCTGCATCCTCTTCCTCGGTCGAAACATACAACAACAACATGATCCTCTTGACCACACAGTCTCGAGGATGGTGATACCAGATATCAATGTGCTTGGACCTGTCATGAAAAATTGGATTCTTAGAGAGTTTGATACAACTCTGATTATCGCAGTAGATCAAAGTTGGATCCATTCTTTGACCAAACAATCCCACTAGAATCTTCTACATCCAAATGGCCTCACATGTAGCCTGACTAGTAGCCATGTATTCAGCCTCTACTGAGCTAAGTGCAACTGACCTTTGTTTCCTGTTGTACCAGGAAATTGCAGCTAAACCAAGGTTGAATATTCCTCCTTAAGTGCTCTTCCGGACTGATGGACTCCCTGCCCAATCCGCATCTATGAAGCCTTAAAGCTTCACTCCCTTTGTCCATATGTACCACAAACCGAACTAAGATGTGCCTTTGAGGTATCTCAACACATGCTTTGCTGCCTCCCAAAATAGCTTGGTAGGCTGAACCATAGCTTGACTCCGCTGGTTCACCACAAAGCATAAGTCGGGTCGTGTGTTCACCAGATACATAAGTGAACCCACCAGCTGCTGATAAACAACAACAACTACTACCTCACCTGAAGTAGCATCCCCCTTCCTCAAGTTCCCAGCTAGAGGAGTTTGCATGGGCTTGAACTTCTCCATGTGAAAGCGCCTAAGTATCTCATTGGCATACTTTCCTTGAGACACAAATACTTCACCATATTTCGGCCACACCTCCATGCCTAGAAATTAGTGCATAAGACCCATGTCTTTCATTTCAAACTCTCTTGCAAGGTCCTCCTTGCAAGACTATATCAGCTGATCATCACCTGTCAAAATCAGATCATTGACATAAAGAACAATGATCATTGGCTTACCTTCTACAATGTGTTTGGTCAATTTAGTGTGTTCTAAATTGCTATTTAAAATGTCAATCCGAGGGTCGTAAACTGCTGAAGTGAAGTGCACTGTATATGCAAGATAACCGATTTCTTAGTTATTTGTCATTTTTGAGTTTTTGGGTTTATCTTCTGTTGATTCCCTAAGGTGAGATGACAAAATTGAAAGTCAAGTATGGATGGCAGTGGTGATTTCTACAATTATTTTCCAAACTTTAAAGTTCTCAAAAAGGTTGCAAAACTTGCTGTGATGAAATCAATTCAAAAGAAAATAAAAATGTACCAAAACAGTGAACCAGTGACAATGAAGCCCAGTATCCTTACTGCTATATAAAAAGAAAATAAAAACTGAACTCAAAGCAATTCAAAGACTGTAAGCAAAGCAAACTAAATCACACTACTTCAACTCATACTCTGACCCTCACCTTTCGACTCGCTCTGGCTATAGGAGGTAATCATAAAAAAATTGAGTAATCTGATATATAAATTGCAAGAAATGAAGTTTCATAAAATGAAACTAAGATTAAACTACTCATTCATACTTCAATCCCTGAAAATGACATAAGTAATCTAATCAATAACTTGCAGGAAAGTAAACTAAATCATACTACATCAAATAATATTCTGATTCCTCACTATTTGAGTCGCTTGGCTATAGGAAGGTAATCATAAACAAATGGAGTAATATGATATCTAGATTGCATGAAAGTAAATGAGCAAAGCAGAACATAAAGAAATGACAATGCTGGAATTAAAACTCCGAAAATAAATCAGCAGAAAGGACAAGATGATTTCATGTCATTAGTCATTAAAACTATGTAAATTTCCCGTGCTACCTACAAGAACCTGAAAGAAAAACACTGATCATTTAACAATCATGAGAAAGCATAAAGAAAAGATGGACAACAGTTAACATGAATATCAAAACAGTGTAATATATACAAGCAAGTGATTATAAAAGTAGTAATATAATGAAATCAAGTAAGAAACTATACAGTAGATATAGAGCCTTGGTGTACAGGGGCCCTCTACAACCTCGTCCAATCAATACTTAGTCACGAATTGAACTTAAGAACGATGTCTTCTCATATATTAAAGTGCAGTCAAAACATAAAGATAGAGCACGGCACAGTGGGCTCGTAAAAACAGTCAATGTTACATGTAAAAAGCTATCTATCAAGCGTATGATAACACCTTATTTATAAATGAAGATGCTATAACTGATTCCTAAATTCTGTGCTGCCAAACAGACACGTAAATATCCACGTCCTGAGATCTAGCAGTATGGTAGCCGTGACAAATAAATCTATGAAGTGGTGGCTGTTCGATTTGGTTCACTGATTGATCCACAGGTGTTAGCACACCTCTGGAGATTGAGGAACTTGCCACGCAAAACTTCACGTGGTAAAAACGGAGTCGTGCCATCGCAAAACTCTTGGTTTGACCACTCCTTTGACCATTCTTGACCATGGTTGTTTGTGAGTGATTCGGCTGAACCAAGGGGACACGCTCCATGTACATGTCATTTGCAGCTTGCCCATGTGGCCGGATTCTCCAGTGGACACCTGTAACATAGTCTTCAACAAAATGGCTGCAGAAACTTGAGCTGGCTGCGGAAAGTGACAAGTTTCCGCAGCTGATTGAACAAAAATCTAAATCAAACAGCAGTCACAAGACATAGTTAGGAAACCATTTTATAAGCTCTTTTTAAACTAATATGCAATGGTTTGACAGCTTGGTGGGTCAAGTAAATGGAAAAGAAGGCTGAAAAGGTGTATAGGAAGATGCAAGTTTGGGACTCAACATACCCCCACTGTGAAGGTGTTGCATGTCCTCATGCAACCAAAATTTTAGTCATTCCCCTTTAATCCATATGTTCTGAAGCCTCTTCTAGGACATTCAGTCCTCTTCTCTTCTTTCTTGGTGCTACCACCATCCTGGGTTTCCTTATTAGACATCTGAATTTGAGATTGATTAATTCTCTGCTCAACTTTCTGCACTTTTTCTTTAGTTTCTTGTTCTTCTTTTGCCATAATCCCAAATGAAGCATAGTATTATCATGAATGATTTTATCCACTTTTCTCTGCTCCTTAAGTGCTTCATTTTCCTGCTTAATATGCCTGTTTAGAACCTCTAATTCAAACACTTCTTGCTTTAAGGATTGGACTTGTGCATCTTGTGTCATGTGGGGCAGAGTGGTACTCGGGCCTGCAGCTGTCTTTTCTAAAGATTCGAGGTAGTCATACACCTCCTGTTGATTTGGATCTATTTCGGGTGTTTTTCTTGGACTGACTTCAAAGTCTTGTGGAGGAGGAGGACTGCTTTCTAGCTTTGGACGAGAAGGGCTTTCATCAACATGTGGAGGACTAGTTTCAATACTTGGCTGAGGACGAGGTGGACTACGGACAACTGGAGGTTTCTCGGGTGTTTCCCCACCCAAGTCAATGAAGTGGGGCCGTTTTACTTGTGTTTTACTCCCCCTTCCTCTGAGCCTGTTGCTTCTTCTTAAATACGGTGGACTAGTACTCCCTTATTCTATGCTCTGTTTTCCTTTTTCCTTTTTCTTTGCTGTAGTAGCCTGTTTTTGAAGATGCACTAGTCTCTCAGACAATGTTTGATAGTCTTCCTTTATAGATGGCTCAGGTGATTGGTAGACTTCTTCTATGTTTCTTTTGCCTTTCAATTTTCTCTGTTTCTTGTCCTTAGTTCTGTTCTCCTTTTCTTTTTGACCAACTTCTTTAGTTTTGGTAATAGGAGAGTCTTAGACTATGGCACTCTTTTCTTTTCTCCTACTCCTTCTCGGTGTCTTTGATGTACTATTTTCAGGTGCCTCAGATGGCTCTTGAAAGTAATTTCTTACTAAGAATTGTTCCCAGGTATCTTTGTTTTTTTTTCAGTTGGTCTTCAATAAGAATCCTTACAAGTCCATGATGATATAGATGAGGTTCTATATTTCCTATGTGCTTTTAGACTGTGTTACTCATATTTTTCAAACTCAGCATTAAGAAATAAGGAAAATTAAGAGTTTGACTCTCTAAGAATTTCATCAACAACCTAGCATGGTACATGTACATTGAACCAAAGCGTCCTTCGCAAGTGATAAAATTTTGGATAATTAACAGTACGTTGGCCCATTCTTCTTTCAAAGCATGAACAAGAATTCTTTTGTAAACACAGTAACGTCCATACCTGGGTTATGTAGCATAATTCTCCATGCATATTCGTCCATGCTTTTGTTTTTAAACCATCGCTCACCTTCCTGGGGTAAATATGTGGCTGCTGCTACTGAGGCTTTAGTGACCGTGAGCTTTAAGTCTCCAATTTCCACCATCTGTCCATCGAAAGACCGTGCAAAGGCTTTCATTACCTCCTTGTTATGGCCCTTAAATTTCTAGATGAAGCGTAACCATTTTGCTTTCTTCAACAAATCTTTTGCTTGAGGGTAACCTTCTAAATATTTAGGTCCTTCTGGTTCTTCCCTTAGTAATCGTCCCATCCTTTCCTCTGTTTTGAAATTCAACTGAAAATTCAATTGCGTGTGAGGGTTTAGTAGAGGTAAGGTGGCTCAGTTACAGGGTTTATGGCAAAAATATAGTGGCTACAATTAGAGGATAACAGGTAACAGGAGTATTCTGGAACTGCAAGCGGAAACAGAGGATGAGCAGCTGAGGTGAGTTCACAAAATGAAGTGCAGACGTATGTGAAGAAGATGGTCTTAACAGAATGGTAATGAAATGGAGAGGAGTCGGGATTTTGAATTAAACGGCTGCGTACAAAATGTTGCATGTTTAATGAATGGCTGCGGAAAATGTAGTGGAGAGGAGCCGTAGTGAAATAGGTCACATCTCATGATTACAAGTGGTGTATGAAAGTGCAGTCGACTGTGAGTTTAAACCCAAAAATCAATCATAAGACCGTTAAGGAATAAATGCATGGTGTGCGGAATAATGTCATGGAATGGTAATGGGTAATGGAGCTATCGTGATAATCATTGCACATAGTAGAGCTTTTATGGTTTGACAACTATGCAAAATTGTGCCTTCAATTTCTATTTGAAAGAAATTTTTGCTCATACCTTTGGGAACCTTGTCATTTGTTGTCCATTAGCTTTTAACCAACTGCTTTTTATTGATGTCTGGAGATGCTCCATGTCTTCATAGCATATGCTCAGTCACACCTGCATTTTCATGATTATTGCACTAACATTTTGACTGTAAATTTGAAAAATAGAGTGGTGGCTGCGAAACTACTTCTAGCTGCGGAAACTGCTTCCAGTTGCGGAAACTGACACAACGCCCACTTGGCTAAACAAAGATAGTTAGATAATAACTAACTGAGTGAAAATGGTCCTGAAAGAGACATTTATTGATGAAATAGAATGAAGTGAATGAAATGGAGTGAGATGAAGCGGAGTGAAGTGAAATGAAAATGAAATGGAAATGGAGTGGAATGGCAAATGAAGTGGAGTGACGATGAAAAAGAAGGAGAGAAGAATTTTTTTTTTTTGGAAAATATAGAGTGTCAGGTGTCCCTGATTTTCACTCTATATTTTCTGTATAAGACCGCTAATCAGTGATTGGTTTTCAGGGTTATACAATTTTTTTTTTTTTTTTTACTGAAAGAAACAAAGGCTAGGTTGGTGGGGAAGAAGGATTCTTCTTCACCAACCTTATTGCAGAATTCTCTTGAAATATTTTGACAAATTCTTCTTTTGAGAGTGGCTTATGATAAATTTTCAATCTGTGGCCATTCACAATAAGAGGAGTTTGAAATTCATCAATGGTCTTGATTCTTACCGCTTCATTGCTAAAGACTTTGTCAATCTCATATGGCCCAAGCCAATGGGTTTGAAATTTACCTTTGAAGTCTTTAAACTTGGAATCAAACAGTAGTGTCCAATCTCCCTCTTGAAACTTTTTCTCTTTGATGTATCTGTCATGCCACTTAGCTCTTTGATGTTGAACTAGATCAGTTCTTAAAATTGCTTCTTGTTTGATCTCATCTAGCTCATTTAGCTACTCCATTCTATGCTTTTGGGCTTCTGATAGATTCATCCCCAACTGAACTGCCATCTTGAAAGTCTTGACTTGAAACTCAATGGGGAGCAGGACTTCTTTCCCATAAACGAGTTCATAGGGAGAATTTCATGTTGTATTCCTCCATGTAGTTCTGTAGGCCCACAAGGCTTCAGGAAGCCTTTCTGCCCAATCTCTTCTGTGTAGATGAACAGTTTTGGTGATGATGTTCTCAATAACCTTGTTTGTAGACTCCACTTGGCAATTTGCTTGCGGATGGTAAGGAGTAGATTTTCTGTGCTTGATTTTGTATTCTTCCATTAGCTTCTCCACCAAGTTAGATGTAAATTGACTTCCCTGATCTGTCACAATTTCTCTTGGGACACCAAAACGAGTAAAAATATCCTCATAAAGAAAATTAACAACTGAATTTTCAGTAGCAGAAAGTAATGCTTTGGCTTCTATCCATTTAGTGACATAATCAGTGCATACCAATATATACTTCTTCTGTTTAGATGGTGGATTAATGGGTCCAATGAAATCTAAAGCCCATTTTTCAAAGGGTTCGATGAGTACCTGTGGTTGCAATGGCATTTCATTTGAAAGAGTTGGTTTCCCTACTCTTTGGAAGCTGTCACACCTTCTGACATATTGTTTCGTATCTTTGAAGAGGGAAGGCCAATAATATCCTAAAGAAAGGATTTTATAGGCCGTCCTTTTGTCAGCAAAGTGTCCACTGCATGGTTCATCATGACATGCCTTGATGATGTTAGGCATTTCATCTTCCCGAACACATCTTCTGATCACACAATCTAGCCCTGTTTTAAACAATTCGTTAGAAATCCATGAATAATTTGAACACTCCTGAATAATTCTTCTTTTTTCACTAGGAAATAAATGTGGAGGTAGCTTCCCTGTAACCAAATAGTTAGCAATATCTGCATACCAAGGAGTCTTAGTAGTTACTGCAAATAAATATTCATCTAGAAACTTATCCTCTATAGGATAATCTTCATTAGTATTTTGGATCCTAGACAAGAAATCAGCTACTGTATTTTGTTTCCCTGGTCTATCAAATACAGTAATATTGAATTCTTGTAAAAGTAAGAGCCATCTTGTAACTCTGCCATTAGTAACATGTTTGTTCATTAGATATCTAATTGCAGAATGATCAGTATGGACAAAAGTTTCATAGCCTATTATATAATGTCTAAACTTATTGATTGCATGAACAACAACTAAGAACTCTTTTTCAGTCACAGTATAGTTCAACTCAGTGGGAGTCAAATTTTTACTGGTGTAGTAAATGGAATAAGGAACTAAATCCTTTTGACCCAACACAGCTCCTAGAGCTGTCTCTGAAGCATCTGTAGAAATATGGAAAGGAAGTTTCCAATTTGGCCCTCTCAAAATGGGTGCTTCAGATATTCTTGTTTCCAAAGTTTCAAATGCAGATTGACAATCAGGATCCCATTTGAATTCACAGTCTTTTGTAAGTAATTTGAAGAGTGGAGATGCTATTTTGGTGAAGTTTTCGATAAATCTTCTATAGTATCCAGTAAATCCCATAAAACTTCTAACATCTTTTTGACAATTTGGAATAGGCAACTTGGAGATGACTTCAACTTTTGATCTATCAACTTTAATCCCATCCCCTGAAATATGATGTCCCAAAACAATACCTTCAGTAAACATCATAAAGCATTTTTCATGACTCAATGAGAGGTTTATTTCTTTACACCTTATAAGGACTTTTTCCAAATTCTCTAATGCCTCTTCAAATGAATCACCATAAACTGTAAAATCATCCATATAAACCTCTACACAATCATGGATTAGATCAGAAAAGATTCCTAGTACTGCCCTTTGAAATGTTGCGGGTGCATTACATAATCCAAAAGGAAGTAATCGGTAAGCAAAATTTCCCCATGGATAGGTAAATGTGGTCTTATCTTGATCTTCAGGTGCTATCTGAATCTGATTATAACCAATAAAACCATCCAAAAATGAAAAGTACTTTTTTCCTGCTAAAGTATCTAATACCTGATTGATAAAGGGTAAAGGAAAGTGATCCTTCAAAGTTGCTTTGTTCAATTCCCTGTAATCAATGCATACCCTCCATTTACCATTCTTTCTAGGCACTATAACCAAAGGAGAAACCCATCGGCTATCTGAAATTGGATAAATGAAGTTTACATTGAGTAGTTTTTGGAGCTCTTCTTTCACTATTTCCCTAAGGTTTGGATTCATCCTTCTCTGAGGTTGTCTAATTGGTCTACTGTTTTCCTCAATCTAGATGTGATGAATGCAAGTGTTAGGGTCAATACCTTTCATATCAGTATACTCCCATGCAAATGCAGTAGAATGTTTTTGTAAGATTTTGGTTAGCTCTCCCTGTTGTGATTTTTCCAAGTTTTTGTTGATATTCAATGTTTTACCTGGAAAGATCTCAATGGCGGAACTACCAAATTCTTCCATAGAGTAAAGAGACATTTGTCTAGATGATAGATAGTCAATGTCAAAATCTAACTGAAATTGTGTGTGGTCATATTCTGAAGATGTTTCAAAGTTTTCTAATGTGTTCAGAATTTGACTATCTTCACTGATTTCAGAAATGGTAAAGACAGGTTGTATAGTATCCTCATCATCAACCCATACATTATCTGCTATTTCTATAATTGCTTTTGCTGGAGGATACAGATTGAATTTCTTTGTTGAATTACCATCAGAAATATACATATCCCCAAATCTACAACTGATAAAAGCATCAGTTGTGGCTAGCCAAGGCCTTCCTAAGATGAGAGGGTGTCCTCCTAGATTACTCTTAGGAGTTAAAATCATGAAATCTACTGGATATTCCCAAGAATCTAAGGAGACCGAAATGTCTTCTAATACACCATCTGGTTTGATAATTGATCGATCTGCAAGTTCCAGTAAAGTAGGTGTAAAAAGAAGATTAGGAAGTTTTAGTTGTTCCATAGTCTGTCTACTCATAATGTTGATAGCAGCCCCTAAATCAATTAAAATATTTGGAATTTCTGCCCCATTGATATGTGTTTTGACAATTGGACTACCGGGATCTACATACTTCTGCATAGTAATTTTTCCCATCATGATATCTGCAATTTTTCCTGCCAGGTGGATTCTTCTTGTATCTCTTGGTTTCCTTCCTGGTCTTTTAAGACTCAACTCCTTTATTGTTTTTGCTAGAATAGGAATCTCTCTAATGGCTTGTAACAAGGGAATATTGATATAGACATTCTTTAATTCATCTAGAAAATCATAGTCAGGCAACAAGATTTGTTTTTCCACCCCTTTGTCAATTTGTAATCTTTCAGGAAAATGAGGTGTAGATGAAGATGAAGGTTGCTCAACTATAGGAGTTGTGGGGGTTGACTCTTTTCTTTTTCTTTTTGAATGCTTGGGTTTTGAAGAGGTGCTTCAGAACCTTTATTGGCTTCAAGAGAATCTTTCTTAGAAATGCTTTGCTTTTGAGCATCTATAGAAGGCTTGTCTAAAACTCTACCAGATCTGAGTTGTACATCATTAAGAGGAACAATCATATAGGTAGGAAATTGTTGTCCTTCTACCATGTAAGCATTTTGAGGGTTTTTATTGTTGGGGTTCGGAAATGGCTGGGAAGGTAGTTGATTTGTCTTCTGTTGGAATGGAAGTAAGAGTTGAGAATTTGGATTCTGTTGAGAAGGTTGTTGCTCCCATCATGATATCTGCAATTTTTCCTGCCAGGTGGATTCTTCTTGTATCTCTTGGTTTCCTTCCTGGTCTTTTAAGACTCAACTCCTTTATTGTTTTTGCTAGAATAGGAATCTCTCTAATGGCTTGTAACAAGGGAATCTTGATATAGACATTCTTTAATTCATCTAGAAAATCATAGTCAGGCAACAAGATTTGTTTTTCCACCCCTTTGTCAATTTGTAATCTTTCAGGAAAAGGAGGTGTAGATGAAGATGTAGGTTGCTCAACTATAGGAGTTGTGGGGGTTGACTCTTTTTCTTTTTCTTTTTGAATGCTTGGGTTTTGAAGAGGTGCTTCAGAACCTTTATTGGCTTCAAGAGAATCTTTCTCATAAATGCTTTGCTTTTGAGCATCTATAGAAGGCTTGTCTAAAACTCTACCAGATCTGAGTTGTACATCATTAAGAGGAACAATCATATAGGTATGAAATTGTTGTCCTTCTACCATGTAAGAATTTTGAGGGTTTTTATTGTTGGAGTATAGCCGTTGGTCAGGCGGCTCCGTTCTGCCTATTTAACTTGCTTAGCTGGATCTGTTTCTTCAACTTGTCCTGACGATGAACCACACTTGTTGGTTCGAAACGCGTCGACAATTGGTATTCCATGTGATTTTCGCTGAAAAATCTCTGTAAAAAGGTTGTTGTTGTTGTGGAAATGGCAATGATAGTTGTGGATTTTGATTTGGAAGTTGTGGAGCTTGTTGATTTTGAAAAGATGGAGGATATTGATAAAATTGAGCAAATCTCCCATAAGGATTTTGCATACCTTGTACCCATGATTGAAAAGGATTTTGAGGTTGGGACCAAGGTTGTTGCCAAGAATTCCAATTTGGTGGGGGTTGAAAGTTCATAGAGTTGTTAAACCCTTGATTTTGTGGCCCCTGCCAAGGTCTCCTTGCAACAAAACAGAGAGACTCAATTGAATTTGGATCTTCTTGAAAGACAGCTTTGAGCCCAGGAATTGAAGGACAATCCTTGGTCTCATGGTTTTCTGAACAAATCACACATGTTTCTACAAATTTTGCATCCAAGGGACATTCCCTTAGAGCATGTTTCTTCCTACATTTTGGACAAAAGAAGGCCAAAGCTTCAGCTTCTGCTTTCTGCTTGTTTTGTATCTTAAGGGTGTGTAGTTGCTCACTAAGACTCCCTAGAATATTAGTTTTGAATTCATCAAGCATGTTGCCAATCTTAGCCCTACTTACTGATCCAGTTGCAGATTTGTTTTCTCTAATGAGAGAAGGATCTCTAGGCCCTTTTCCAGTTTTAGATTTTCCCCTTGAGAGATGGACACATAGCTCTACTATATCATGAAGTGGAAGTTGAGATATATCTCCTTTTCCCGTCATGTTCAAAATATCTATCCATTCATCTCTAATGGATTTTAATAGAAGGGCTTTCAAGGTTTCATCATCTAAGTTATTCATTTTTGCTCTTTTCAGGTTGTATTGAAATCTTTCAAGTAAATCCTCCAAGTTTTCATCTTCTCTTTGCACCATTTTGAATACCTCATCCTTGTGATTGGTGGGCATACAATAGTCCAGGTATCTATCCAAAAATGTTTGTTTCATATCATTCCAAGTCCTAATGGATTGAGTGACTAATCCCTTGAACCATTTCAAAGCAGCTCCTTTCAATGTTGAAGGAAAAAATTTGAGTTTTTGAGAGTCTTCCAGATAATCATAAGTTCGACACATGACTTCAAACTCAAATAGAAATGTTTCAGGATCCTCATTTCATAACCCATGAAAGTTTGGGAGGACAGATGGTGATATGTTTTTCATTGTTGCTCGAGAATCCTCATCAACTATAGGAAATCCAAATGAGATATATCCATCCCTATTTCCCCCATTGTTACCTCTACCTCCTCCATTGTTTCCTCCTCCTCCTCTACTTCTACCTCTACCAAATCCATTTACTACTTCCTCTGCCATGATAGTTTCCTCAAAGACTTCAGAGTCCTCTGGTTCCTCTATTAATGGTGAACGAGGAGGAATTTCTCCCTCTTCTTCATTAGGTGATTCTACTTCCTCAATTACAATGTGTTTTCTGTAGAAGTAGAGAAAGGGTCTCTTCCTAACTCAGATTCGGTGGGTAGTGTGGGAGAGTCTCCTAATTCAACTACTGCCTCTTGAATTCCAGGAATCCTAAGGCTAGGAGTGTGAATTGGAGATGATGGAGGTGTTTCTTGTCTATTCCTTGAAGTAGATGGAGTTGTAAAAATCGAACTCTTGGCCCTAGCTAAAAACCTCCCCCTAGAATCTCTTGCTCTATGCATGTCATTTTTTTTATTTTTCTTCAAGTTGGGCTAATAATTCTCTTTCTGATCTTCTAGGTCACTCTAGGTGCAATAAGAGAGCATACTCAAGAAATTATTAAACCAATAACTCTCTTTTCTGATCCTCCAGATCACACTAGGTGCAAGAGGAGAGCATACTTTGAGAAGTTATCAATTTTTACCTTCCTTGAAATTTTCTTTTTTTTTTTCTTTTTTAAGAAATTGGCTACCTAGTTTCACTTCCCCGACAACAACACCAAAATTTTTGGTCAATTTAGTGTGTTCTAAATTGCTATTTAAAATTTCAATCTGAGAGTCGTAAACTGCTGAAGTGAAGTGCACTGTATATGCAAGATAACCGATTTCTTAGTTCTTTGTCGTTTTTGAGTTTTTGGTTTGTTTTTGGGTTTATCTTCTGTTGATTCCCTAAGGTGAGATGGAAAAATTGAAAGTCAAGTATGGATGACAGTGGTGATTTCTACAATGATTTTCCAAACTTTAAAGTTCTCAAAAAAAAACTTGCTATGATGAAATCAATTCAAAAGAAAATAAAAATGTACCAAAACAGTGAACCAGTGACAATGAAGCCCAGTATCCTTACTGCTGTATAAAAAGAAAATAAAAACTGAACTCAAAGCAATTCAAAGACTGTAAGCAAAGTAAACTAAATAACACTACTTCAACTCATACTCTGACCCCTCACCTTTCGACTCGCTCTGGCTATAGGAGGTAATCATAAAAAAATTGAGTAATCTGATATCTAAATTGCAGGAAATGAAATTTCATAAAATGAAACTAAGATTAAACTACTCATTCATACTTCAATCCCTAAAAATGACATAAGTAATCTAATCAATAACTTGCAGGAAAGTAAACTAAATCATACTACATAAAATAATATTCTGATTCCTCACTATTTGAGTCGCTTGGCTATAGGAAGGTAATCATAAACAAATGGAGTAATATGATATCTAGATTGCATGAAAGTAAATGAGAAAAGCAGAGCTGAAAGAAATGACAATGCTGGAATTAAAACTTAGAAAATAAATCAGCAGAAAGGACAAGATGATTTCATGTCATTAGTCATTAAAACTATGTAAATTGCCCGGGCTGCCTACAAGAACCTGAAAGAAAAACACTGATCAGTTAACAATCATGAGAAAGCATAAAAGAAAAGATGGACAACAGTTAACATGAATATCAAAGCAGTGTAATATATACAAGCAAGTGATTATAAAAGCAGTAACATAATGAAAGCAAGTAAGAAACTATATAGTAGATACAGAGCCTTGGTGTACAGGGGCCCTCTACAACCTCGGCCAATCAATACTCAGTCACGAATTGAACTTAAGAACATTGTCTTCTCATATATTAAAGTGCAGTCAAAACATAAAGATAGAGCACGGCACAGTGGGCTCGTAAAAACAGTCAAGATTACATGTAAAAATCTAGCTATCAAGCATATGATAACGTGTTATTTATAACTGAAGATGCTATAACTGATTCCTAAATTCTATGCTGCCAAACAAACACGTAAATATCCACGTCCTAAGATCTAGCAGTATGGTAGCCGTGACAAATAAATCTATGAAGTGGTGGTTGTTCGATTTGGTTCACAGATTGATCCACAGGTGTTAGCACACCTCTAGAGATTGAGGAACTTGCCACACAAAACTTCACGTGGTAAAAATAGAGTCGTGCCACCGCAAAACTCTTGGTTTGACCACTCCTTTGATCGTCCTTGACCATGGATGTTTGTGAGTGATTCGGCTGAACCAAGGGGACACGCTCCATGTACATGTCATTTGCAGCTTGGCCATGTGGCCGGATTCTCTAGTGGACACCTGTAACATAGTCTTCAACAAAATGGCTGCGGAAACTTGAGCTGGTTGTGGAAAGTGACAAGTTTCCAGAGCTGATTGAACAAAAATCTAAATCAAACAGTAGTCACAAGACATATTTAGGAAACCATTTTATAAGCTCTTTTTAAACTAATATGCAATGATTTGACAACTTGGTGGGTCAAGTAAATGGAAAAGAAGGCTGAAAAGGTGTATAGGGAAGATGCAAGTTTGGGACTCAACACCATGATGTGGTAAAAGTTTGCATCTACTTCACTCTTGGTGAAGCCCAACCCTATGAAATAGTTGTTGATCCTAGTGTATCAAGCACGGCGTGCTTGCTTCAGCCCATACAAAGCCCTCTTGAGTCAACACACATGTGACTCACGATCGAAGGTCTCAAAACCTTCTGGATGCTCAATGTAAACCTCCTCCTCAATCTTCCCATTGAGGAATGTTGTCTTCACGTCCATTTGATGGATCTTCCAATCCATCTGAGCTAATAGTGCCTACATCGATATGATAAATGAGTACCTTGCTATAGAAGCAAAGGTCTCATCATAGTCGATCCCCTCGACCTGTGAGAAACCATGGGAAAAAAACCTTGACTTATGTTTCTTAACACTGCCATCAGCTACCTGCTTTACCTTGTAAAGCCATCTGGAACTCACCATTGACTTGCCCTGAGGTCTTGGGACAACATCCCACACACTGTTCCGAATGATAGAGTACCATTGCATCAACCTAGATTGGTTACTGCACTGCCTCCTCGAATGAAGAAGGTTCAGTATCTACACACTCCCCAACCAGCATCATTTACCTAGTGTACCACTTGGGCGACCTCCTCTATATTTGCTAAGAAGATGGCTATCCCACATTCTCTCGCGCATCCAGCATAAACTTGTTAGCTTCCCTTGAGCGTTTCTTCCCATCTCTGGAAGTGTCAGCATGAGTGGATGTCTCCACTCCTAGATCCTCTGCATGCGGCTGCTTCGCTTCAATCTAAGGCTCCTCCTCCTTAGGAACTAAATTTTTTTCCTTTGCATGCAACTTGAGCTCCCTCTCAAGTGATAATGGCATGGCTTTCTACTCGTTAAAATTCAGATCCCTGCTACCATTGTCCTCTGACTGGTACACAGGTACACCCGATAGTTGTGGGCTGTATTCGTGTACCCCACAAGTATTCCCAACTCAGCTATTGGATCCAGCTTATTCTAGGCATCTTTGGTCACAAGACAGTAAACTGATGATCCAAAGATTCAAAAATGACTCACATCTGGTCGCTTCCTGAAAAAGGCCTCCATTGGTGTCTTCATTCCTAGTATACCGTGCAGGCCTCTATTCTGCAAGTATATTGTTGTATTGCATGCATCAAACCACAAATGCAGTGGTAGGCTTTGGTCATGCAACATTGCTCGAGCTACTCCCACAATCGATCTATTCTTCCTTTCGGCCACCCCATTCTGCTGTGGGTTATGGGGTGCCATCAATTCCCATTTAATTCCTTCTACAGCGCAGAAGTCCTTAAACTGTTGGGAGACATACTCTCCACCATTTTCGCTACGCAAGGCTTTTATTTTATTTCCAGATTTTTTCTCTTCCAAGGCTCTGAACTCTCAAAACCTCAAGAAGGCCTGATCCTTCTTTTGCATAAAGTAGATCTAGCATCTACGAGAAAAAATCATCAATAAAAATAACATAGTACCTTTGTTTAGCAATGGAGGCTGTAGAGAAAGGTCCATAAACATCTGAGTGAACTCACTCCAGGATTTCTCCAGCTCTACTATCTCGATCTGGAAAGGAATATTTCACATACTTACCCAAGGTACAACCTTTGCATGTATTCCTCTGCTCCAGTTTTCCCTTGGGTAGTCCAGTAGAAATCTGTTGCATGACCTTCAGGGCTCCATGGTGCAAGTGGCTCAGTCTTCTATGCCATAGCTCGCCAACATCTTGGCTCTGCACCATCTCAACTTTGGAACTCAATGCAACACAGGCATCTACCTCAAACTTGTAAAGATTCTTAACTTGAATCCGAATTCGCTTGGTCTGTCCATTACTGATATGCCTTAGGAATACCTTTCCTTTACTAAAGACTACATCATAGCCTTTATCTTCTAGCATAGAAACGGACACAAGATTCTTCTTCAGACGTGGTACATAATTTACATCAGTCAAGGTGAGGGGAGATCCATGCTCCCTCTAAAACACAACCGTACCTTCACCTGAAACACTGTACTTTCCATCATCATCCATCTCGATCTGCATCTGGAGATCCTTCTCCCCCAAGTACTGAAAAGATTCTTGTCACCTGACATGTGAAATGAAGCTACAAATCCCACCATGGATGAAATAATGCATGTGATAAGCGAGAAATCCAACTCAAATTGTGAGGCCAGTGCCTCACCATCAGATCCCTTCGAGGATCCCTTCTTGGATTTCTTTTGTGGACAATTTGTAGCATAATGGCCCACTTCATGACAATGAAAGCATCACACTTTCGATTTGTCAAACTTCTTCCCACCATGTGAAGAACCGGATTTGGGATGGGATGCATTCCCTTTCCCTTTCCTCGCCTGCTCACTAAGGCTAGATTTTCCTCATCATCTTGCTTTGATGAGGATCCAT
Source organism: Pinus tabuliformis (assembly GCA_031772625.1). Lineage (NCBI taxonomy): Eukaryota > Viridiplantae > Streptophyta > Pinopsida > Pinales > Pinaceae > Pinus > Pinus tabuliformis. The sequence continues at coordinate 864,927,949 of CM062820.1, forward strand.
CTCGGGTGCTTCTTCTTATTTCCTCCTGCATCAGATCTGACCAAAGTCATTCCCAATCTGGCAGTTTTTCTCTTCCATTAACCGAGTCTTGGTAGCTATGCCAGCTCTTACGATGACCGAGGAGTGTAAGACTCACCATGTCATCATGAATGATCATGATCCCTACACTTCAAAGCTCATCCTTGTAGGTGGTGAGCTTGTTCAAATATGTAGAGACCGTGTCGCCTTTCTCACACTTGATTTTCAGAAGCTTGTCTTTTAGTGCCAGTTTCCTCTAATCGTGGCTGTTTTGATATAGATATTTTAATGTTTTCCACAATGAAAATGGTGTCTCCTTCCCATGGAGACTTGAGACTATGTGGTCTTGAACTCCCTTCAAAAGGATTCTCCTGTTAGAAAATTATATATTACGGAGCAATGGAACACATAAAATATTGCAGAAATATAAACAAAGAAAACACACAAAACAAGAGAGACACAGATATACGTGGTTCACCCAGTTTGGGCTACGTCCACCCCGAACAGTCAGTCCTTCCTTTCTATTATCTAGCAAAATGAAGAGACACAACCTACAACAAATTCGCTGTAATATCCTCTGTTTTCTCTCACAGTCTCACCTCTCTATTTCTCGCTCACAGAATACACATCTATTTCACAGCCTCAAATACAATACCCTCATACAAAGAGAGGGGTTGCTTTCTAGGGCAAAAAACCCTAAACTAAACATAAGTTCTACTGTCAGATCATCCGCCTAATGAACGGCCCAGATTGACTAGAAATTACTATACTTTTACAAGGCAATTTTACATTTGTTTTTAGCTTCAGGGGCGCTGCCCCCCAGCCCCCGCTGGGGGACCGTTGGCCCTCGGATCCCTGCGGGGGGGACAAGTCCCCCCTGCACTCCCCCGCATGGAGGGGTGTACAAGACTTCCTGGGGGTATACATCCGGCTGAAACAAATATCTTTGAACAATCATGCTCCACACACAACAATCTCCCACTTGTAGAATGATTGTAGCAACTCCACTGCTGCTTCATTTGCTGGACAATGACTCCTCTTTGGACCTGGCTATTTTTCATCTTCATCGTCATCCTTGAAGACCAATTGAAACTGAGCATGTTCTCAGTTTCTCCCTGGTTACAACTTTTGTTAGCATATCTGCAGGATTCTTGCTAGTGTGTATCTTTTCCAGCTTCAACTCTCCATCTTCCAACACTGATCGTATGAAATGGTACTTGAGCTGTATGTGTTTAGTCCTGGAATGAAATGATGAGTTCTTTGCAAGATGAATGGCACTTTGACTATCACTGTATAACGTGCCCATATCATGCTCCTTACCCAATTCACCCATAAACCTTTGTAACCAAATCATTTCTTTACTAGCCTCTGTAGCAGCAACATACTCTGCTTCTGTTGTTGAAAGTGAAAAAACACTTTGGATTTTTGAAACCCAACTGACAGTTGTTCCTCCAACAGTAAATACATATCCTGTAGTGCTCCTCCTGTTATCTCTGTCACCTGCCATATCTGCATCAACATATCCTTGTAGGGAGATGTTTGAACCACCAAAGCATAATGCTTGATTTGTGGTACCTTTCAAATATCTGAGAATCCATTTCACTGCCATCCAATGTTTCTTTCCTGGATTGTTCATGCACCTGCTTACAACTCCCACTGCATGTGCAATATCAGGCCTTGTGTAGACCATTGCATACATTAAGCTTCCAACTGCTGATGCATATGGAACTTTAGACATATAATCCATGTCTTCTTGGGTCTTTGGGCACATTTCCTTGCTGAGTTTGAAATGGCTAGCAAAAGGTGTACTAACTGGTTTTGCATTGTGCATGTTAAATCTTTTCAACACCTTTTGTATGTACTCATTCTGAGACAATGTTAATTTACGATTTTTCCTGTCTCTAGTTATTCTCATACCAAGGATTTGTTTTGCAGCTCCCAAATCCTTCATTGCAAATGAATTTGCCAATTTTCTTTTGAGCACATTTATTTCCTGCATGTTAGATTCTGCAACAAGCATGTCATCTACATACAATAACAATATAATATAGCTGCCATCATTTTGCTTTTTCAAATAAACACAATGATCAGAGTGACATCTAGTATAACCTTGTTCAGACATAAACTTGTTAAATTTTAGATACCACTGCCTTGGAGCCTGTTTTAAGCCATACAAGCTCTTCTTCAACTTGCACACTAGTTTCTCCTTCCCTTTCACCTCATATCCTTTTGGCTGCTGCATATATATCTCTTCCTCCAAATCCCCATGGAGAAAGGTTGTCTTTACATCTAACTGCTCAAGATGCAAATCTTCAGCTGCTACAAGACTTAAAATGGTTCTGATTGAAGTCATTTTAACAACAGGAGAAAATATTTCATCAAAATCAACACCTTTCTTCTGTGCAAACCCCTTCACCACAAGTCTAGCTTTATACCTCTGTTTTCCTCCATCTTCTTCCTTCAGCCTGTAAACCCATTTATTCTTCAATGTAGTTTTTCCTACAGGCAACCTGACTAAATCCAAAGTCTGGTTATGCATTAAGGAGTCCATCTCTTCTTCCATGGCTACCTCCCACTTCTTCCTGCTTTCAACCTGCATTGCTTCTTCATAACATTCGGGTTCACCAGAATCAGTCAACAATAAATAATATAATGAAGGAGAGTATCGTTCAGGGGGTCTACTTATCCTGGTAGATCTTCTAACACCACTTTCAGGTGTTTGGGGTGCCTGTTGTTGTTGTGGTGGTTGTTGTTTTTGTGGTTGTTGATTATTATTATTTTCAGGCACCTTTCCTTTTTCAGTGATTTCATCAAGAACTGCGTATTCCTTGTTTTCCTTTTCCTGTTTCTTTTCCTGCAACTGATTTTTATACAAGACCTTTTCATTGAATATTACATCTCTACTCCTAATGATTTTGTGATTTTCGTAATCATATAAGCGATAACCAAAATCATTAACACCATATCCAATAAAGGTACATTTCTTTGACTTTGCCTCAAGCTTTGTTCTATTTTCTTTATCAATATGGACAAAGGCCTCACAACCAAAAGGCTTTAAAATAGAGTAGTTTACCTTTTTACTTGTCCATGCTTCCTCTGGAACACCACCATCCAAGGAACTTGAAGGCCCTCTATTTATTAGATAAACAACAGTATCTACAACATCTGCCCAAAACTGTAAAGGCAATCCTGCATGCAATCTCATGCACCTTGCACGCTCCATGATTGTTCTATTCATCCTTTCTGACACACCATTTTCTTGTGGTGTTCTTGGAACTGTCTTCTCTCTGTGAATTCCATGCTCTGAACAATACCTATCAAACTCTTTGCTGCAATATTCACCTCCATTGTCTGATCTAAGACACTTCAATTTCTTTCCTGTCTCAATCTCAACCAAAGCTTTCCATTTCTTGAAAGTATCAAATACATCAGATTTATTCTTAATACAATAAATCCAAGTTTTTCTAGTTGCATCATCAATAAAAGTGACATAATAACGAGAGCCACCGAGAGATGATACCTGAGCAGGTCCCCATACATCTGTATGCACAAGCTCTAATTTTTCATTCTTCTTTTCTTTCCCAACTCTGAGAAATCTGACTCTCTTCTGTTTTGCATAAATGCAATTCTCACAGAAGTCCAAATCAACATTCTTCAAACCCGGCAACAAATTCCTTGAGTGAAGAATCTTCATCCCCTTTTCACTCATGTGTCCGAGCCTATGATGCCATAATGCTGCATCTGCTCCTTTGGAAGTTAAAGCATTAACAGAGTTAGAAATACCATTGCATAAATACAATGTACCAACCTTTTCGCCTTTTGCTATTACCAGGGCTCCTTTGGTGACCTTCCAAGCTTTATCTGTGAAAGTTGTCACACAACCTTCACCGCCTAACTGCCCTGTTGAAATCATATTTTTCTTTAGATCTGGAACATGCCTTACCTCCTTTAATAGCCATTGGTTTCCATTCTGCTGTTTCACAAGAACCTTACCCATTCCAACGATTTTACAGGGTTTATCATCACCCAGACGAACTTGTCCAAAATCTCCTTGAACATAGTCATGAAAGTATTTCTTATCAGGTGTGGCATGGAATGAAGCCCCTGAATGTACCACCCAGGAATCAGTAATATTTTCGAAAGAAAGAATCAAAGAATCTTGTAACACCTCACCTGTCACATTTGCTTCATGATTGTTTTCTTGCTGTGCATCTCCTTCTTTTCCCTTCTGAGATCTACAGTCTTTCTTTAGGTGTCCTTTCTTTCCACATTTCCAGCACACTATCCCCGATCTGGACTTGGATCTGCCTTTCCTTGATTTACTGCGATATCCTGAGCTCTTTCCTCTTTCCATTTTTCTTCCTCTAGACTTTGCACTCAAAGCATTTCCCGATGTCTCACCGGAGCTTTTCCGTCGCATTTCCTCGCTAAGGATAGCATTGACAACATCATCAAACTTTAAAGTACTAGATCCAGAAACGGAGTTACTAATGGCCATTACCAAACCATTCCAACTTTCTAGTAATGAGCACAAGAATAACAAAGCTCTAACTTCATCATCAAAGTTTACCCCTACATAACTTAACTGACTTGTAACTGTATTAAAATCATTTAAATGGTTTGCAACAGATCCACCTTCCGACATATTCATATTAAATAACCGTTTCATAAGAAATGCCTTGTTTGAGGCCGAGGGTTTTTCATATAGTTTTGACAACGTCTGCATCAAACCCTCTGTCGTGGTTTCCTTCGAAATGTTGAAGGCGACTGACGCAGCAAGGCACAACCGTATTGTTCCAAGTGCCTTTCTATCGAGAAGGTTCCATTCTTCGTCTTTCATACCTGTCGAAATCTTTGTTTTTCCACCCAATGGTAGGTATAGATCTTTCTAATACAGATAATCTTCCATCTGCATCTTCCACAGCGAGAAGTTTTGGCTGTTAAATTTCTCGACCCTAAACTTACCATCTTCCGCCATTGCTCCCACTCAAACCAGGAACCCTTCTTTCCTGCGAGTTTATCAGCCAAATAGACCTTCGGCTTTGATACCAGTTGTTAGAAAATTATATATTACAGAGCAATGGAACACATAAAATATTGCAGAAATATAAACACAGAAAACGCACAAAACAAGAGAGACACAGATATATGTGGTTCACCCAGTTTGGGCTACGTCCACCCCGAATAGCCAGTCCTTCCTTTCTATTATCCAGCAAAATGAAGAGACACAACCTACAGCAAATCCGCTGTAATATCCTCTGTTTTCACTCACAGTCTCACCTCTCTATTTCTCGCTCACAGAATACACATCTATTTCACAGCCTCAAATACAATACCCTCATATAAAGAGAGGGGTTGCCTTCTAAGGCAAAAAACCCTAAACTAAACATAAGTTCTACTGTCAGATCATCCGCCTAATGAACGGCCCAGATTGAATAGAAATTACTATACTTTTACAAGGCAATTTTACATTTGTTTTTAGCTTTAGGGGCACTGCCCCCAAGCCCCCGTCGGGGAACCGCTGGCCCCCGGACCCCTGCGGGGGGGACAAGTCCCCCCCACACTCCCCCGTGTGGAGGGGTGTACAAGACTTCCTGGGGGTATACATCTGGCTGAAACAAAGACCTTTGAACAATCATGCTCCACACACAACATCTCCTTTCTCTAGCCACACATTTCTTCCATTCCGCCAATTCTGTAGCATTAGTTGCTGCAGGCTTGGGGACTTCTTTATCAATGAAGTCCTTTGGACCGTTGTCCTCTAGTGTTGCTTCCATGTGATCCTTCCAGGCTATATAATTCGAGTTTCCATCAAGGGCATACTCGAGTCTTAAATCGTTGAACGCCATTGGCGAAATTGAGATGTGATAAGAACTCAATTTTTATATTCATGAACCTCAAACTTCGAACTTCTCCCTTATTCTATACTATTCTTCGCTTTGATCACCTTTGATCTGATACCATGTAGAAATCCCCACTGTAGATCAAAAGATTATGCAATATACTAAAGCAAAATACACGATCTACTTCTACAACAAACTTTGCGGAAGCTTAATCGAATATAAGCAAGATCAATGAGAACACATATAATTGAGAATGAGAAATCAATCACACATAACACAGAATAAATAACCTGGTGATAGCCTCAGCCTAAAACCCCAATCTTTGTATTATCATACAAGTGGAAATATGTTCAAGTTACAAAAAGAATCATCTCTCAAGCTATCCTTCTCTCTCTGCAATCAAACAATACAACTCACAAACTAACTAGACACTAGATATGCCTTCCCTCAACCCTATAAGCCTCCTATTTCCTTGCATAGTTTTCCTTGGGGTCTAGTGATGCCACATGTGTGAATTGGCCTCATCACACTCATAAAACCTAAAGAAGTAACTGCACAATCCTCAAGGAAAGAATTCCTTCTGCATGCAAGAGATATTCACAATGGAATATTCCTGCAACTGATAGTACACTATCCCTCCATCTGATCTAAACTGGGTCTATGTCTAAACTGACATGCATGAGTTATTTATGAGAGAATATTCAGTTATCTGAAGTTCAAAAGTTACATGCATGCATGCATTAACTAACTGAACTCACAATTAATTCAACAAACTGTTTGAATTAATCTAACTAGACTTGACTTAGTTAAGTGAGCCAACTAATTACAACTCAATATTACAACTCATCCTTATCTCTTTAACTGATGGATTAATTCCTCAATTAATGGATAAATTGTTGCATGTCCCCTCATAGACTTCATGTTTGATTTTCTACAACTAATTAACTCATGGTGAATTAATTAATTATTTTACAAACAGTTGCTAAGATCAAATTCGAATTTTACTTCTCTATTTTAGTTCAGGGACTAACTAAAATAGGAAGGTATCACAAAATTCTATTTATAGTAGTACTAAATTTAGCACTTCTATATTTATCATTTCTTGTTTCTATTTTCAACAGAGGGTTGAGGTGGTTCAGCCTCTTGAAGCCCTTGTTGGTTTCATCTTGGTTTATTCGATGAGGTCCAACATTCATGCTTGCAATATGGTCTAGAGGTGATTGGATGAAAGAGAGATTTGGTTCAGCCCATTCTATGGTCGGGTCGTATTTTGAATTCCCTGACTTGGTTGGCATTTTCATATGTTAATAAGAGTTATTTTTCTATTGTGATTTAAGATCAATTTTACTCGCTATCACATTGACATTATGGTTGGTTTCCCATGGTTTATTTGTTGGTTATTTGTTGGTTACATGTTGGTTATATGATGTAAATTTTTAGTGCCTTTCAATTCATGTTAGTCATCGACGATCAAATGTGCTTTTTACATAGTTATTTTAGGGTTTTTGGTCAAATTTTTAGTTTCAAAAAGTTTTTCAATAAAAAATTGATCACAGGTTAGGAAGGTTAGTCTCTATTATTCCTTTCAGTCTCATGGTTAAAAGACACTACTTTGGTCAATTCAATTCATCATTAATAGAGTCCCATATTCATTTTGTTCATAATCCACCTCATAAGTCATTATTAGGTCATCATTAGTTCACCACTAGGTTACTAGGTCTAATTCTGGAAAATTGGTATTTTTTACCATTTAAATTCATGTTAGGACGAAAAATAGAGATTAGTTTGGTAAATAATGTTTTAAGTTTATGCTTTTTATTTCATTCTCTTAAATGAAATATCATCATAATATCAAAAAGATAAAGTTTCAAGTCCAAGTGTAAACTATTTGGTGGGTCCACTATTATTGTACAAAGGAAAATCGATTTTCTCCACCCATAAAAGCTCATCACTCACTCTCATTCATTCCTGATTTTCCCATTTCACTTTCGAACACTCCATTAAATTCCACTAAGGTGTTTCTGTCATTCCAATAAGGTTTGTTGCATCCAACACTTGATTTCTAAAATTGTGCTACGCAAATGACCCTGTCTCTACTATGCATATACCAGGTTGCAGCTCCATCATCTCTCCAAGAGTGTGAGCCCTCTACAGTGGTTTTCTCAATCATGGTGACATTGTTTGACTATTGAAATAGGTTGGTGATCTATCTTATGGTTTAAACTTCTTTCATTTCCCTCATCTATGCACATTTGTCTCATGTCTACTTCCTAGGGTTTTCAAATGTAGTTAACAAGGTTTTCATCCTTCTATTGTTAAATTTGTTGCTAAAACTCATATCTAAGTGCTTCCACACCATAATCTATCCTAAATACACTCACCCAAACACCTCCCATCAAACCCACTCCAAAAATTCATCAATTCTACCTAAACCCTAGACAAACTACATTTTTTTACTATAGGACTGTGTTTCCTTTGTTTGGAAACCTTCCACTCACCCAAATCCAGTAGTTCCACTTTCCCTAGCTTCCTAAACACCCCCAATACCACCCTAAATTTTCTTTGAACTTTCTCGCATCCCTTTCCCCCTCATTTTTCCCAAACTCCCTCATAGTTATTGAAAATCCCTTGTTTTTCCACAGTCAAAACCCTAACTACTATCCTAAGAGCCAAGTGCTGAGATGGAGTCTGAAACCTCATAGAAAAGGAATCATAGAGGAGGAGATGTCATCATACATAAGCCTACATCAACCCATGAGGTCTTATCATCTCCCTTCATTACGAAATATTTTGAAGATGTAGGCTGCCATACATTTTGTTAGAGGGTTGAAGAATTGAAGTATCACGACCAATAACTAGTGCCTTTGCCACTAAACTTAAAAGGGACAAAGTGACCTATTATCACCCCAAGAAACTCTCCTAGGTTGTATATCAGCGATTCTCGGGAACATTACAAATGCAAATTTTTTTGGATAAATGGTGGATGACTAAAACAAATGCTGCATGTTCAAGCCAAATAACCACTTCTACTGTGCTTGACCCCAGACATGGGTGAACACCCCCAGACTACAAGGCTTTAGACCACCAATTACTCACATTTTGAGAATAAGGTGATAATGGAGAAGATTGACCACACCAGCAGATGCACAGGACCCTGTGATGGGCGGTTGCAACCAGTTAAAAGGTCTGTAAATCTATTTTCTAACACACAGACAGGATGACAGCTCTCTGGTATTAAAACAACAGAAACCTGCAAACAAATTCAATGATACATACTAAATCCTAACACAGAGGTGGGATGACAGCCCGTCTAATGCTAAACATTAACAATACATGAATAAATGCAAAACAGGCACAACGTGGAACAAGAAGAAGAAGAGGACAGTGAGCAATTAACAACAAAAGAAGCTTGCATTAGCTGGAAATGAAGACCAGACGCTACAGGTATCATAGCAGTTATAATCTCCAGAAGTTGAACCTTACATAAAAAATAACACTCATCAACCCATTACATCTGTCTTCTGGGTATATATGGAGGTTGATTACAACAGTCTACTAAACTATGCGTGGAGGAGTCAATAAATGACCACCAACCACATTTACAATTTGAAACGGGCCTCTGCTGCAGTCTGAGAGATTTAATGAACAAAATCGACCCTTCTGGATATTTTGTTGTCCTTCTCTGCTCAGATGGAATGCTGACCAAAAGAATCCCATAACTGATAAATGTTTTAACTGCTCGAGGCAGTCCTTTTTGTCCTTCGGCCATCATGTCTTTAATTGCAGTTGTTGAAGCCTTAACTGTGCAGAGAGCAGGTAGATCATCCCCTTCATCCTTCGGGAGCACAAAACAAGTTACGGGCTAAAACAGAATAGTGGAAGCGAGCACGGGAGGAGAACAAACATTAGTCGTTAGATCCACAAATCAACGGCGGTGATGGATTATGAAGGCTATCGGGAGAAATCGTGGGTAGGCAGAGCAATTATAAACTGTCAAATCACATAAACGTATGGCCTGGATTAATTTATGGAGTCTATCGGGAGATGGATGATCTGGATTAACGAGGGCTGTTGGATCACCATCGAGGATGATCGAACGACCATCGCACGAGGAAGATGCGCAATATATAATTGGCGGGGAGACAGTGGTATAGTGGGCAGGCGGTTTCCCCACACCGCTTATTGGGTGCAGCAGTTTCCGTATAGCGGGCAGCGATGCAATAGATTTGCGACGCGTGGCATGCGAAAACCATCACCCCCGCGGGTTAATGCATGGCACGCGAAAACACCCGCCCCCGTGGGTTAACGCGCGCGCAAGTTCGCGGAGTGGGGAGTGCCTAAAGCGCTAGATCAAGCAATGGAGTATTGGATGGTCAAGGATTAACACACATGTTTAGAGACATGTGACAGGTGAAAAGACGTGAAAAGGGCGCGAAAGGGTTAGAACAGGTTATGTTTTTATTGTATACGCGCGGTTATATGAATAACATCAAATGGGCTTTGAAATTAAGCGAACAAAGGATTTAACCGAATAAAGGGCTTTACACGGGGCTTTATAGTATTTGAACAAAAAATTACGGGGGGCGGGGGGGGGGGGGATTAGGAAATATGAGCGGGGTGAAAGGGAAAGGCGAGTAATGGTGTGAGGACACATTATCGGGGTTTAAAATGAAAATGAAAGAGATTTATGGATAAAGCAGATATAACAGGGATTATGGGAGGGTAAAAGAAATGGAGGAAGAAGGAAGAAAAGACCACTGCCAGTACCTGAATTTTCCCTTTAAGTATTGAAGTTGTAGCAGAGCTAACACTGGCTCCTTCTGGGGATGAGATCCTCCCTGTGAGGTCTCAAGAACCTGCAGATCAATGCCTTTGTGCAAAACCAACTTAAAAAACATCTTCCTAGTATCCATTGGGCATGGAGTCAAATTAAGCCTGCTCCTAAAACTGAAAAATAAATTTCTTACAACTACTAAGGTCTGAAAACTCAAAGCTTCAAAAACTACCCATCTGTTGGGCCATCAAGATTGTTGCCTGTCATTCGGTTCATCATATATCAGCAAGACAAGATTTATTTGATCCTCTACCTCAAAAAGTTTAGGACATTTGATCTTGATGGGTAGATAGGGATCAAATTTCATTCCCCTTCTGTGTATTTTCCTCCTTGGATGTCCTTTATGGGAGCATTTGTGCATCTGTTGAATGACCACTATTGCTGTGTACATGTCTGTGTCTTTTGTAGTATTCACAACTAATATGGATGATGCAGCATTGTATTCCTGTGCAGGGAACACAGAAACATTATCTACTCCTGAATTTTTTTATGAACAATCCTCATCCAAGGAGGAGTCCCATAATTGCACATCTTCTTCCTTTGTCATCTGAAAAGATGCCCTTTCAATCTGAGTGGAGGCCTCCTGGGTAGGCATCAGAAAATCAAGACTGAGATGATCATTTTCAGCCTTGAACATTGAATTATGTTCTGCCTCAGTGTTCAAGGGGAAACTTTGAGGGATTGTCTTTTGAGCAGGCAGAGGGGCAAGAGATGATGGGGAGCCTTCCTCTCCCTTCTTGATTACTGTATAGGGGATGAAGGCAGGCTGGATGATTTACAGATCAGCATAGCTTAGAAGATGTGTTGGTTGTGAGCATAGGTTCTTGGAGGAAGAAGGGATCTGTTGCTAGCTACCATTGCTGGTCAACTTGTTGTTCTGCAGCTACAACAAATTGTTGAGCAGTGCCTTTGGATATTTCTTTCTCATAAGCAGCCCTTGTTAGGAAAGGAGCACCTTCCAAAACATGGACCTTCCCCTCATACTGCACTTCTTCCATGACTATATTCTAACAAAGGGTCTTCACCCTTCGATCTTCGTTTGCATCTCTATCTCTCTGCAAAATCTGCACATGCTCATCTGCTCCTCTATATGGATTTGAAGTTGGAAGAGAAAAGGAACAATGAGCTCTTGCTTCTTCAAAATGCTGCTCAGTCTTTAGTTTGGAAACTTCAGAGGCCAAAAACTCAATCATCCTAGCTAATTCTTCAAACTCAGGATCATAGGATGATGAAGATTTACCTCCCTGTCTTCTCCTTTCATCATCACCTTCGAGTCTTTCTACAACAATGATATTTGCTTCTACTTCAAAGGCTGTGGCTTGCATATCATCCAAAGAAGCAAATCTTCGTTCTCTTAATAGTAGGTAGAATTGAGAATCAAAGGCATTAGCATATATGAGCATGGCAGAAGCAGGGGTAGGTCTTATTTTAGCTAGCATTCTGCTGTACATATGATTGAATTTGATGTTAAATTTAGACAACAACTCACCATCTTCTCTCTACAAGCCCCCAAATTCTTCATGATAAAAGAGCAGATCCTTATTATTTCCCCAGTGCTTTAAAAATACATCATCTAGAGCATCAATGTCTGCAATAGACCTAGGGGGTAAATTTCTAAACCATTTTCTAGCTTCCCCATCTAGGCTTTGGACAAAAAACCTCATCCAGACATCCTCTTCTCTAATATCCAGATTATCAGCATAGCTATAAAAGGCCTCTAAATGCTCTTCAACTGATATTCCTTCTGCACTAGTAATCTTAGGCATAAACTCTTGATAATCCCCTGCAGGCATGGCATTCAAAAGGGTAGGCAAGACTAAAGGTCCATACCTAGCAGCAACTATTCATTCTATCTTTGTGAGGGCTTGCTAGCCTGCCATGACTGAGGTATATGAAAGGGATACTGGTAGACTGAGTGAAATGAATCAATGAAAAGGATAATGGAGATAGAGGAATATGATGGACAACATGGTGCTTCTTTCAACTGAGGTCTGAAAGGGAAATGAACAACAAGGAGCTGTATGAATCTCTGAAGGTATTTCTACACTAGCAGAGATACATAAGAATTTCAAGGCTTACCTGATTCTGATGCTCCTTAATGCAATATTTTCTTCCGCTGAACGATCTTCTTAGGATCAGGCACTTGTTCAGTTGATGGTTTATGAAGATATCTCCAAACATGCCTCACCAACTACACCAGAACTACAATGTGGGGTCGCCAAAGGATGGTATTCCACCAGTGGAGTCGCCAGATAGATGATTACAACCAAAAATGTGTCCAGACCTTGTCTATCATAAAAATATGGAACTGTGTCATTCTCCTAGGGAAGCTAAGCTTCAATATCCTCTCCCTGGCAATAGCGCCATTAATGTTATCACCCCAAGAAACTCTCCTAGGTTGTATATCAGAGATGCTCGATAACATTACAAACTCAACAAAAAGTTGGATAAATGGTGGATGACTGAAACAAATGTTGCATGTTCAAGCCAGATAACCACTTCTACTGTGCTTGACCCCAGACGGACTACAAGGCTTTAAACCACCAATTACTCATAGTTTGAGAATAAGGTGATAATGGAGAAGACTGACCACACCAGCAGATGCACAGGACCCTGTGATGGTCGGCTGCAACGAGTTAAAAGGTCTGTAAATCTGTTTTCTAACACATAGACAGGATGACAGCTCTCTAGTATTAAAACAACAAAACCTGTAAAAAAATTCAATGATACATGCTAAATCCTAACACAGAGGTGGGATGACAACCCCTCTAATGCTAAACATTAACAACACATGAATAAATGCAAAACAGGCATAGCCTGGAACAAGAAGAAGAAGTGGACAGTGAGAAATTAACAACAAAAGAAGCTTGCATTAGCTAGAAATGAAGACAAGACACTGCAGGTATCACAGCAGTTACAATCTCCAAAAGTTGAACCTTACAGAAAAAATAACACTCATCAACCCATTACATTTGTCTTCTGGGTATATATGGAGGTTGATTACAACAGTTTGCTAAACTATGTGTGGAGGAGTCAATAAGTGACCACCAACCACATTTACAATTTGAAACGGGCCTTTGCTATAGTCTAAGAGCTTTAATGAACAAAATTGACCCTTTGGGATATTATGTTTCCCTTCTCTGCTTAGATGGAATGCTGACCGAAAGAATCCCATAACTGATAAATGTTTTAACTGCTCGAGGCAGTCCTTTTTGTCCTTCGACCATCCTGTCTTTAATTGCAGTTGTTGAAGCGTTAACTATGCAGAGAGCAGGTAGATCATCCCCTTCTTCTTCGGGAGAAAAAAATAGGTTATGGGCGAGAACAGAATGGCGGAAGAGGGCACGGGAGTAGAACAAACATTAGTCGCTAGATCCACAAATCAACGGCGGGGATGGATTATGAATGCTATCAGGAGAAATCGCGGGCAGGCGGAGCAATTATAAATCGTCAGATCACATAAACAGATGGCCTGGATTAATTTATGGAGTCTATCGAGAGATGGACGATTGGGGTTAACGAGGGCCGTTGGATCACCGTCGATGATGATCAGATGGCCATCGAACGAGGAAGATGCGCGACAGATAATCGGCGAGGAGACAGCGGTATAGCAAGCGGGCAGTTTCCCCACACCGCTTATTGGGTGCAGTGGTTTCCGTATAGTAGGCAGCGATCCAATAGATTTTCGACGCATGGCATGCAAAAACCGCCACCCCCGCGGGTTAACACGTGCACAAGTTCGCGGAGTGGGGAGTGCGTAAAGCGTCAGATCAAGCAATGGAGTATCAGACGGTCAAGGATTAACGCACATGTTTAGAGAGATGTGGCAAGTGAAAAGACGTGAAAAGGGCACGAAAGGGTTATAACAGGTTATGTTTTTATTGTATATGCGTGGTTATATGAATAACATTAAATGGGCTTTGAAATTAAGCAAACAAAGGATTTAATCGAATAAAGGGCTTTACACAAGGCTTTATAGTATTTGAACAAAAGCGCGCCGGGGGGGTTAGGAAATATGAGCGGGGTGAAAGGGAAAGGCAAGTAATGGTGTGAGGACACATTATCGGGGCTTAAAACAAAAATGAAAGAGATTTATGGATAAAGCATATATAACAGGGATTATGGGAGGGTAAAATAAATGGAGGAAGGAAGAAAATACCACTGCCAATACCTGAATTTTCCCTTTAAGCAGTGAAGTTGTAGCAGAGCTAACATGACCATAGAAGAGTTTCAAATCACTATTTGAAGGAAACTTATCTTCACAGCTACATGGATTCCAGACACTAGAGAAATATGGTTCAAAAGAGAAGACCTTGACCTTCAAAACTACATAATATACCTAAAAACACAATACAAGGCAGCTCCAACATACATTTTTCCATTCAGATATTTGTTGGATAGGTACACCCCTCTCATGAAAATGATCATGAGGTATTTCACATGTGAAGGTAGGTAGTCAAGGATATATAAGTATCACATGAAACTTCTAATGCATTTCATCAGTGTACAACAAATCAATCTGTCCTATTACTTGTACACAAGTTTGATCAAAATGGAAGAAAAGGTACAAAAGCAAGGGGAGAATCACTACACTAGTCTGTTTCATCATGGCCTAGTTAAAGTGCTAGTTTGTCATCAATTAGCACAAGAAAATATGTCTTGGGACCGTTTTGTTAGTTCAACTTTTCCTCCATCTTCTTCAACTAGGTCTAGTGATGAAACAACAACTACAAGCTCACCAATGCAACAAGAGATTGCTTCTTCAAGCAGATCAAACAAGAGGAAAAACATGGAAAAATGGTCTTAGACTTATTCCAGATGTGATAGGCTTGTGTTTGTTCAAGGGATGATTGAAGGGGCCAAGCCTATAATAGGTAAAGAGACAATTTTCTCACAGCATGAGGAGTCCTCTCATCCAGGTACACATTTGTCAGCTATGGAGAAAGGATAGAAGGGTAGAGTTAAAGATAAAATCATCAGGGATAAGGAGGCTGAAATCAAGAGATTTGAAGGAAAATTGATAGAGGAAAATCCTCTAATAGCATGTCTGCAACAAGAGAGAATATGCAACTAAAGGTGAACCAAATGATTCAAGACAAATAAGTAGCTACTTCAAGGAAAGAGGATACAAAGGGCAAAGCAGTGGTTGAAATGGAAGTGTCAAAGGGTAAAGGAAAGCAAATTTCATCACGAAGACCAAGGACTTGAGCATCTAAAAGAGCCCTTGAGCTACAAAGAGAGGTATCTCCACCAAAAAAATCAATTATGGTAGATGACCTAATCACTAGAAAAATCAATGAAGATAGGGTTTATTGGCTTGATAAGGTAAATTTATACCTGGAGCAGCTCCTCAAGAAGGCAAATAGGAACGAAAACTTGTAGAGGCATATGGTTATGCACTACTAGACAAGAAAAAAAGTATCTCAAGTCAGGATCAAGCATTTGAAGAGCAAACTCAAGGAAAACCTAATTGGTCAAAACGACAAGGATAAGCTTGATTTACATGCTGAGGCCTCCCTCATGGCATAGCATATCCTATTATACCCTCCCTCAGCAATTTTGAGGAAATTTGGAGAAAATTTTGTTATTTCCAAAATTTTGGTCATTTTTTACTGTTTCAAAAACATGTGAAATTCTATAAGTGCATCGCCTTTGCGCTATGATTTAATCTTAGAGCTCCAAATGATGAAAACCTCATATCCCTGGATATATTTTTCCCTAAGGATCTCAAAAATCCACTTTTGGAAGCAGGTCAACAAACTAGTGAAGAGAAAAGTAAAAAAAGGGGTGAAAAAGACACTTTCTGCCATTGTTCTGGAATAGGCACTACACTTATAGAGTCACCTCGGGAGAATTGATTTTTGAATGCATTCCCATTCTCAATTTCCAAAACTTCAAGTTGATATGGAAACTAGACATAAAATTCTAGTTGACCATTCTCTTACGTTTCAAATTTTACTTCCATAAGATCTCCAAAATCGACCTGCAAGGTGGCACTACGCTTATAGCCAAATGAGCTATGCTTATACCTGTAGCTAACTTTTTCACTTCAAATTTCGCTAGATTTTGGTTTTATGATGTAATTTGGATATTTCAAAGGCTTGATTATGTAATTATTGAGTTAATAGGCATGATAGGTTGTTTTTTGTTTAATTAAGTCTCATAAAGGTAGCAAAACTCAAATTGAAGTCTAAAAGAAGAGTTTGTGTTTGACCTTCTTACTCTCTCTGGTGTGTTGAGATATTCTTGGTAACTATTCCACCACTTAGGTATTAGACCCATAAATGTGGGGAAATGGTTGTTCTGAGTCTATATGTATGATTTCTCAATCAATGGGAAGGGTTAGACTTTTGTGGAGAGACTTGTACCTTATGCTTTCTTACATCTAATCAAGGAGCAGTTGCAACTATTTTCAAGAATATTTCTTCAGTGAGTATATGGTGTTATTTTATTTTCATATCAGTTTCTAATTGATGAAATCATGTATCTTTACATTCTTTGCCTTCTTCTTATGGTTTTCCTTACAGTCATATAGGCATAATTCTTAGATTTAAGATCTGTTTATGTGGAAAATCGTGCTTGTGTTTCTCTTCTTCTAAGGTTAATGAATTCACTCTTTATACATGCTCATTATGTTTTCTTAACCTCTTAGACCTATACTACATTGAATAAATCTTAATTTCACCATAACATACTATTATCTATCTCCTCTTTATGCATGTTACTGCACACTTAATACCTTCACCTAATTGGTTGCTCTCATCCCTAGTCCAGCAAACTAAAAACCCTAAATTCTCAAATACTTAAACAAGACTTGTATATATAGCCTAAAATCCATTTCTTTTTGGTTTTTCATTAACAAATCCTTATAAAGATCCCTCTCTGGTTCGGTAGGGCTAGTTACTGAACTGAAAGTGGTTCAAGGTTACCTCTTTCGATCTCCTCCTCAGCCCAAGACATTGTAGAGGATAAGATTTTGGCATCATTGCTGGGGAAACTACCGATAAATCATTCTTGGGAATGATTCTATTAGAGCTTTCAGGAAAAATAGTACTATAGTTGATAGTTTCCAATATCTAAAGATAGGCCGATTTTACAAATTTCATCAAGTTTAAGGTGTGAAAAAATTATGGCTCCTAAAAGACATACTAGGTCAAATCATGACCCAAATCCACCTTTTATTTTTTATGACCCAAAAAAATTGCTCAGAAAACTCAAGTTACCTATCTATGAAAGTGCAGTTCGAAAAATAAAAAGGACAACTTCTTTGCCCAAAAATTGTTTTACTTTTGAGCACCTTCCTTTTGATATTTAGTTCGAATTGTCTCTTTCAAGGTAAAAATCCAAGTCTTGAATTTATGAAGAGATATCTAAGCCTCTTCAATTTGAATCTCATTTTGATTCTTCTGAATCCCTATTTTCTAAAGTTGATCATGATTTGTGTTTGAATTTTGATAAACTCCAAAGTCTTGTTGACTAGCTCCAAATCACTACTGAAAAGGCCTACATCCAATATCAGCTTGAATACCTAACTACTATTTCATCCTCTGCTACACCTCCAAACACATCAACTACCTCATCTTTTCTTCCACCACCTCCATTAGTGTCATCATCTTTACCTACACAGCCCATTGTAGTACCTCCACCACCTCCAACAATCATGGAATGATTTGCACCTCTTATGCTACTTGCTCAACTTGCTGCTCTATGTCTGAACTATGGCCAAAGACTCCCTCTTTTTTATGGAAGCTTAGAAATCACAACCCAACAACATGTTGATAAATTGTTAGATTTTATTGATTTGGAAGAAATTGATGAAGATGATGCTAAGATGAGAATCATAGCTCAGAGTTTTTCTGGAGATGTGAAGAAATGGTTTCGCATAACGCCTGCTAATTCTGTCAATAGATCAAAGTGCTTGATAGAGTTGTTCCTAGCATGATGACAAGAGAAGAAAAATCCATGGTAGATTTTGGCTGAGTACAATTCATGAAAAGGAATCCAAATGTGGTAGTCCAAGAGTTCACAACAAGGTTCAATATGGTATATAATACTATTCCTGACGATATGAAGCCTCAAATTGGTCTAGCACTTCTCCAATATCCTGATGCCTTCGACCTATACATGGAATATCAACTTAGGAAGAGATACCCTGCAACTCTTAAAGAAATGCAATGAAATGCAGTAAGTGTTGAAGCTAATTTTCTCATCTAGAAATCTAAATCAAAGCCTGAGAGTTTTGAGAAGAAAGTTTTTTTTAAAGAAGATCTTTCATCATCATCAGATGTAAACCTTGACACTCTGATCAAAACCATGGAAAGAATGATGGATAGAATGTCCACAACAAATCGGCAAGTGGAGCCTTCAGTAAGGAATCTGAATTTTTGAGGCCGGTAGCAACAACAGTTCAAAATAGGCAAAAAGAGCAGTGAAATCAAGATCCTCAAGGACAAGTCAGAGATCCATTTCAGTAGAATTACACCGAAGGGTAGGAAGAAGGTGAAGAGGAAATTGTAGAAGAAAATCATTTCTTTGAAGAAGATGAGCTGCCCACCTTTCTGATGGAATAAGATAAGTTTTCTGAAGAATATTTTGTACCAAGCGATCAATAACTTGTACTTTCAAATGATGATCTATGGGTTGTGCAAATTGAAGAATACCAAAGAGGATATCAGAATGCTCTTAGTCATTTGCAGAAACACTACAACTCAAGGAACATAAATGTACATGTTACATTGAACCAGAAGAGGGAAATTGTACAAAAAGATACAAAAAGCAAAGAAGCAACTCCTGCAAATCAGAATAAAGAAAAGGAGATTGTCATATTGAGCCGGGATAAAACAAATGTAGCCTCTACCAGCAATGTGAGAAAGGATAAGGAGGTTCAAAGTGAAAGTCATAATAAGGAATCTCAAGCTAAAGAGAAGATTGAAAAGAAGGACATCACTACAAAAGAGGTATAAAAGAAATCTAATCTATTTAGTTTAGAGAATGAAATTTCTAAGTTTAAAGTTTCAATTCCTCTAACTGAATTAGTGAAGAATGATAAGTATAAGTTTTAGATTGCTAAAATGCTGAAGGTAGACCAGATGTCAGACACAGTAAATGTTGCCGATAATGAGCCTGCACTTTTGTTTGGTCCAACCTTAGAGGGAAGTCCCGAAGATAGTGAAATCCCACCTTTTTATCTTAGTCTCAAACTTCATGAATTTATCCTCCATAACGCCATGCTAGACTCCAGTGCCTCACATAATCTTATACCAAAAGTCATCATGGACAAACTAGGACTGAGTATCACCCGCCTTATCATGGCCTCTACTCATTTGATTCGAGAAGAGTAAAATGTCTTGGACTTATCAAATATTTAGTAGTGCCCCTGGAGAAAATTCTAGCCAAGAATGTTTTGATGGATGTAGTGGTTGCTGATATTCCTCCTCGGTTTGGTATGTTTATTTCACGGTCTTGTGGGGAAAAGATGAAAGGAACTTTACAACTTGACTTTTCATATGCTACTATTCTAGTATTTGGGCAACCCAGAAAACTCTATTGGGTGAAGAAGATGAAATTCATGATTAGTAGCAAGGAAAAACCAATAAATCACCCCATACATGTTGTACATATTGAACTAGATTCTTTCATTTTGTATAGTGATATGAGTTCAGTAGATGATGATAGTCAGCTTGTAGAAATTTCAGAAATTTCAGATGTTATAAGTAGTGTGCAGAAAGTTGTGATTATTGAAGGAAAAGAGATGAATGAAGAATGTTTGCATCCAATAAGTGCTCTTGAAAGGATTGTTGAGTTAGTGCAGAAAATAGAGTGTGCTGAGATAGTGAGTCATCCTCCAAAAGATCAAACAATAAATCCTTTAGAAGTTCTTTTTCAGGATGAAGAAAATGGTCTTTGGACCATGGAGTTTGACGGTGCATTGGGAAAAGAAGGAGCTCAGATTGGTCTCTAGATTCATGGTCCACTGCATCATTCATGTAAAATTCCATGCAATGTAAGGATGAGTTCTTATAAGTTAGCTTTTTATTGCTCAAACAATGAGGCGGAATATGAATCACTCATTGGTGGCCTCAAAATTCTTAAAACGTTGGGAGCAAAGAAAATTTATGTTTATGGTGACTCCGAGTTGGTAATCAAACAAGTAAAAGGGGAATACTAGGCCAAGCATCCAAGAATGAGAGATTATCGCAATGTTGTCCTTGACATCCTCAAAAAATTTTCAGAATATACTTTGTCTCTTATTCTTAAAACTCAGAATGTTATAGTTGATTCTCTTACTACTGCAGCTAGTATGGTGAAGATTCCCATTCACTCCAATTAGAAGTATTCAATTCATGTTAAGCATCACCCAATTGTTCCTAATAATATGAGATTTTGGCAAGTGTTTTGGGATGACAAACAAATCAATAATTTTCTGTAGATGGAAGGTGAATTCCAGAATTCCCGCATTGACGATGCATCTAATATGAAAGATCCAGATTTTGAAGCAACTGAGACTGAAATACTAAGGAAAACAACATTCCAAGAGTTATTGTACCTTTGGAGGAGTTTTTGATCAAGATTATGTTTCCAAAAATCCCACGATGGTCCCCATAGAGAAAGGTGTTGAAGATGTGAACATTGGTGCGGCCGACAAGCCTAAGATGGTCAAATTGTTAAATTCCTTATCGCCTTAGATGAAGAGTAAGTACATATCTTTAATGATAGAATTTTCTAATGTATTTTCTTGGGACTATTCATATTTGAAGGTCTATGACAAGAATATCATTCAGCACACTATTCCGGTCAAGCTTGATCAAAATCCGTTTCGCCAGAAACTGAGGAGGATTAATCCTAAGCTGCTACCATCAATTGAAAAAGAGGTAAATAAGCTCTATAAGTCTAGTATCATATTTCCTATTCGATTTTCTGAATGGATGTCAAATCTAGTGTTGGTAAGAAAGAAGACCGGGGAGATTCGTCTTTGCATTGATTTAATAAATTTAAACAAAGTGTCCTTGAAGGACAATTATCCCTTGCCAAAGATGGATCATATTCTTCAGAGGGTATTTGGGTCTTCCAGGATGTCATTGCTTTATGGATATTCTGGGTATAATTAGATTTTGGTGCATAAATATGATCGGTTGAAAACAGCCTTCATAACACCATGGGGTACATTCATGTATGCCAAGATGCCATTTGGATTAAAGAATGTAGGAGTGACTTTTCAACGGGCTACGGAAATAGCTTTCGCTAATGAAACAAATGTATTTCTGGTAATTTATTTAAATGATCTCACAGTTTTTCCAAATCTAACGAAGATCATTTACATCATTTGAAAATTTTCTTTCATAAATGCAGAAAAATTGGTATTTCACTTAATCCAAAGAAGAGCTTATTTTCCATGGAAGAAGGTAAGATGTTGGGACACATTATCTCCAAGGATGGCATTTTCATTGACCCTACAAGAGTTCAAGCCATTCAGCAATTAGATTTCCCAAGGAAAAAAAAAAGAAATTCAGTCTTTTAGTTGGAAAATCAATTTTTTGAGAAGATTCATCACCAACCTCGCTAAACTTTTAAAAGAGATGACAAACATGCTGAAAAAGGACAACAAGGTAAAATGGTCTTTAGATGCTATGAAATCTTTCCATGCAGTCAAATTTTCATTATCTACTACTCCTACTTTGATTAGTCCATATTATACTTCAAATTTCATCATATATTCGTTCACCTCTAAGCATACATTAGCAGCATCCTAATGCAAAAGAAAGATCACAAAAATGAATAGCCTATAGCGTTCTTCAGTTGAACAATATGTTGGCATTATGACATAGATTTGGCGCTATGACACAAGTGTTGTCCTTGATGGCAACTCACTCAGATGACAAATCTTAGTTTAGGCTCACAGAATGAAGGAAAAAGAGGTATACGCAGGTTCCCCTTGACCAAGTTGCGTATACACACGAGTTCGCAAACCAAAAGGTGCATATGCGTATACAGGCACTTTCACGCAAGGAAAAGTGCGGACATGTTGGAAAACTTGGTTTTGGTCTGTGGTATTTGGTCCTTGGTATTTTAACCCATGGTATTGGTCCAAGGTATCTTGTTCGAAGTGTTGATCCCAGGTATTTAATCCAAGGTATTGATTCTAAGTGGTTTTGGACCATGGTATTGAGTAAGGCCTAAGACTATAAAAGGAGGAGGAGATCATTAGGCAAAGGCACTCAAGTATTGAATATCTAATGAAGAGAAAGATCTATAATACTGGTCATTAGGTTATGGTGCATAGCTGGATCTGAATCAAGGAGGAACCTGAGCGCTTGAAGAGGGATAAGTTCTACTGATGGTCAAGATCTTAAGGCTTGAAGAGAAGTATCTTTATGTGGTTTTGATCTTTTATCTGAATAATTGGTGCATGTCGTAATTTGTAAATATAATGATCTGGGTATAATTGATTTCTAAATAGTTGTAAAGGTTGAATGATCTTTTACAGATCTGTATGCAGGGTTAGTATAGTAAAGGCGCGTATACATGTTGGTTTGGCATTTCAAAAGTGTGTATATGCAGGTTTGCCTTGATACAAGTGTGTATGCACATAGGTTCGTCACATTGAAGTAGCGTACACCTCATGAAATATGCTTTAGCTAATTCTGATTGATGTTGCAGTGTTCTGGGTTCAGGCTTGGGTTCTAGTTACAGTTACTGTATTCTGGTTACAACATTCAGAGAAGTGATTGTTTGATTCAGTTTTGGTTGGTGCAAAGGAGATTGGTTGATGCAGATATATTTGACGGTTGATTGGTGTTATTTATGGATCCAGTCTGAAAATTTAAGAAACGTGGTCCTTGGAAGAAAAGAGAAGGTTGTAGCCTTCTGTAGGTCAGCACCTACATACTAGTACTTTAGTTAGTATAAGAGATAGGGGGTTGTATATGCCTTCTAGAAGAAGTTGGAGAACAAGAGAAGGTTGTAGCCTTCTGCAGGTAGAAGCCCGCGTACTGGTATAAGACTACACCAGTAAAAAAATATTGTAAAAGGAAGTTTCTTATTAAAAGGAAGATAGAGATGATTGCAGCAGGTGGTTTTCACCCACATTGGGTTTCCACCTTATATCTTGTGTTCATGTCTGTGACTATCTATTTAGTTTTTACTGCTCCTGGTTACTGTTTATATGGTTCTGATGCACATATTAAAGGTCAATATATGAAGAATTAACTAAATCATTAGTCTGTTGGATATATGCTTGTTTCCTTAAACTCAGTTGCGTACACACGCAGGTTGCCTTTATTGAAGTAGCGTATATAGCAAGAAATTGTAAAAATTTTATTGTCTTGACTAATGTTGATTCACCCCCCCCAAGTATTATTTCCAACAATTGGAATCAGACCAGGTCCTTTAGAATAAGCTTGATTGCTTGAAGGAAGATCTATCATCATGGGAAGCTACGAAAGAGAGGGATCCATTAGACCACGAATATTTGATGGGAGCAACTTTGTCTATTGGAAGGTAAGAACCACAACCTATATTCAATCTCTTGGAACAGATGTTTGGGAAATCGTGGAAGGAGGATATACCTTTCCATCAGTAGTTCCTACAGATACGGCAGGTAAAAAATAGTATGAAACAAATGCCAAGGCTGTCAATACACTTTGGGGAGTCTGTCGCAATCAGAATTTGTCGAGGTTATGTAGCTCAAAACCGCCAAAGAAATATGGGACAAGATCGTTCTAAGCTATGAAGGACACAATCAGGTAAAATGTGCAAAACTACAATCTCTCAAAATTCAATATGAAACTCTCAAAATGCACAATGATGAAAGTATAGCTCATTACTTCCTTCATATAGATGACATTGTTAATCACATGAAAAACTTGCATGAAGAGATAAAAGAAGTTACTTTAGTTGAAAAGGTTTTAAGAT
Source organism: Pinus tabuliformis (assembly GCA_031772625.1). NCBI lineage: Eukaryota > Viridiplantae > Streptophyta > Pinopsida > Pinales > Pinaceae > Pinus > Pinus tabuliformis. The sequence continues at coordinate 864,952,555 of CM062820.1, forward strand.
CCTTGTCTTCTAAGTTTGAATCAAAGGTTTCTACCATAGAAGAAAAGTAGGATCTTCAGAGTATGACTATGACACAGCTGCACGTAATCCTAACTGCTGTTGAAATGAGAAAAGGAGGTCCATCAGATATGAGAGAAGCTGCATTCAAGGCTTCAGGAAGAGAAGAGATCAATGATTCGGGACACATCTCAGAAGGAGAGGAAGAAGCAAACTTTGTCAAGAACCTTCAACGGGGTTCCAGAAGATTCAGAGGTAAACTACCTTTCAAATGCTTTGCTTGTGGAAGAGTCGGTCACTATGCAGCCAAATGTCCTCATAAAGATAAGCTTGATAAAGGTAAGGAACCGGCTAAATGGAATAGAAAACAGAATGTAAGTAAGAAGAGCTACTATACGCATGAAGACAATGATGGTTTGTCAAATAATGATGAAGATGAACATGGTAATGATTATTGACTTTTGATGGCTTTTGAAGATGATGACTTCTTAGATGATTTAGATGAAGATGGTCTCTATGAAGAAATTTCTAAACTTAAAATCTGTTTAGAAGAAAAGAGTATGATTATAGATACTCTGACATTCCAACTTGCTGAAAGGGAAAAACACAATGAAAAGTTAGAATGTGAAATTGTGGGTCTTAGAAAAGATATTGAGAAAACAAAAGCTCTCAATATTAGATTTTCTAAAGGATCTGAAACTCTAGATGAAATTATCAAAGTGCAGTGTTCTCCTTTGATAAAGACAGGTCTTGGATATACTGAAGAAGCATCTCAAGAAAAGAAGCCATCAACCTCCAAAAGCTATCTTAATGTAGCAAGGAGAAGTGAACAGGTTGAAAATTGTCAGCAAAGGCATAAAGCAGATCACCAAGTAAATCGGGTTCAATCTACGTCAAGGATGAACAAAAGCTACAACCAACCTGAGGTAAATCATTCTCAATTTTCTTCAAGAATTAATGTCAATGGAAACTACAATCACCAGGACAGTAGATTTGATAATCGCAGGAATTTCTTTAATGGCCAGTGTTTCTCATGTCATAACTTTGGACAAAAAGCTACTCAATGTGTTGCTTACAAGACCATCATGACTAGAGAAGCTCAAAATCAAAGGAGTGTGACCCGGATCATGAAAAGAACCTACAATAACTTTTCTGCTCTTGAAAATGAAACAGAATGCTTTATCTATAACAACTTCGGTCATGAAGATTTCGAATGCAGGAGTAAATATTGGCAAACATCTCAGAAGGAGCAAGCTTCATTGGGTCCAAAAACATGGAGAAAGAAAGAACTGCAAACAAAAAAATGTGGTATAGCCTTGTATGCAGAAGGACAAGAAAATCAGTGGTACATCGACAGTGAATGCTCGAAACACATGACAGGTGATAAAGAAAAAAATTCAGTCATATAATGCCTTAGAAAAGGAAAAGAAGGTCTCATTTGGTAATGACACTCCTGCAATCGTAAAAGGTAAAGGCTCCATTCTCTTAAAAGAAAAAGTTAAAGCTGGAAATGTTATGTATGTAGATGGTCTAAATCATAATCTATAGAGTGTCAGTCAAATGTGTGATCAAGGAAATGAGGTAGTATTTCGATCAAATGGATGTGTTGTTCATGAGCGTGATACAGGAGAAACGGTGATCAAAGGTGTAAGAACTCCAAAAAATCTATACATACTTAAAGGGGGACAATAACAGTGCTACCTAAGCAAAAACAATGAACACTGGCTATGGCATAGAAGGTTGGGGCATCTAAGTTTCTCTCAAATAAGAAAAGCATGCAAATACCGGGTTGTTCGTGATCTTCCTAATATCAACATTCTAGAGAATACAATATGCAAATCATGTCAATTTGGTAAGCAAACCAGAGCACATTTCCTTGAGAAGGAAGGATCAACGAGTAAGCCTCTTGAACTTGTTCACACTGATTTATGTGGTCCATCTAGGAAAAAGTCACCTCGTGGAGAAGAATACTTTATATTGTTTGTTGACGACTTTTCCAGAATGTGTTGGATAAGACTTCTAAAGAATAAAGACGAAGCATTTGAAAAGTTTAAAGCTTTCAAAGCTTTGGTTGAAAATGAATCAGATCAAAAAATCAAATGCCTTAAGTCTGATCGAGGAGGGGAATTTACCTCGGATGAATCTTCCACTTCTGTGAAGAACATGGAATAAGAAGGGAATTCTCTACCGCAAGGACCCCTCAGCAAAATGGAGTGGTAGAAAGGATGAACAGAACTATTCAACAAATGGGTTGTGCTATGCTAGATGAGTCTGGAACTCCTACAACCTTCTGGGGTGAAGCTACATTTGCTGCCATTACTATTCTCAACAAAACAAACATTTGGGTAAACAGCACTCAAACTCCACATGAACTTTGGTATGGTAAGACTCCTACTGTAAAATACTTCAAAGTGTTTGGAAGCAAATGTTACATCAAAAGGGTTGATGAAAATCTTGGCAATTTTGAACCTAGAGCAAATGAAGTCATTCTCCTTGGCTACTCTTCTCGAAGTAAAGGATATAAGTGTTATAATAAAAGACTTGGGAAAATTGTTGAAAGTATTGATGTTGTGGTTGATGAAGTAGGAAAAAATCCAAAGAAAGTAACAAATGAATATTATAAAGAAGATGAGGACTATCCTTCCACATCAAATCAGGCAAATTCTGAAGAAGCAACCAATGAGGCACCAGAAGAATAGATAGGGGTAGAAGAAAAGACTCCATCCAGGTATGTTAAGAAGAATCATCTGGAGACTCAAATTTTGGGGCAGAAAGAGGCAGGTGTGCAAACAAGAAGAAATATTGCAGAAGATTCAAGCTATCTAGCATTGCTTTCCTCCGTTGAACCACAAAATGTAAATGAAGCATGCAAAGATGAATGTTGGGTCAAGGCCATGAATGAAGAACTTGAGCAGATTGAAAAGAACAATACTTGGGAATTGGTTCCTAGACCTAATGATAAGAATGTCATAGGAACCACATGGATATTCAAAAACAAGCTGAATGAAAATGGAGAAGTTATTTGAAACAAGGCTAGACTTGTTTGTAAAGGGTATGCTCAACAAGAAGGTATGGACTTTGAAGAAACTTTTGCACCTGTTGCTAGACTTGAAGCTATAATAATGTTCCTTGCTCTTTCTAGCTTTCAGAAGTTCAAAGTATATCAAATGGATGTGAAATCTGCCTTTCTTAATGGAGACCTAGAAGAAGAAGTTTATATTGAGCAACCAAATGGATTCATCCTTGGAAATGATCCAAAACTTGTATGCAGACTCAGAAAAGCTCTCTATGGTCTAAAACAAGCTCCAAGGCCTGGTATTATCCTCTTGACAAATACCTCCATCAACAAGGTTTCTCAAAAGGATCAGCTGATTGCAATCTATACATAAAAATTGACAATGATAAATTGCTAATACTTGTTGTGTATGTTGATGATATCATATTTGGTAGCAATGAAGAAGCCATGAGTCAAAACTTTGCTTTGGTAATGCAGAAAAAATTTGAAATTTCCCTACTCGGTGAGCTCACATATTTTCTTGGTTTACAAGTTCAACAAAATAAAGATGGTCACAAACCAAGTACCTCAAGCAGATATTGAAGAAATATGGCATGGAAGATTCTAAACCAGTATGTACCCCTATGGTAATAGGATGCAGCCTCAGCTCAAATGATGAATCAGCAACAGTACATCAACCAACCTATAGATCCATGATTGGTAGTCTTATTTATCTAACAGGTACCCAACCAGACATCATGCATGTAGTGGGAATAGTTGGAAGATTCCAAGCAAATCCAAAAGAAGCACACCTTCAGGCAGTCAAAAGGATTTTCAAATATCTTCAACGAACAAAAAACTTTGGTTTATGGTATCCTAGAGATACAGATCTTACACTTCATGCATATACAGATGAAAATTGGGCAGGAAGCGTGCATGAAATAAAAAGCACTAGTGGTGGTGCATTCCTTATGGGTTCTAGATTAATGTCTTGTTTCAGCAAGAAACAAAGTTCAATTGCATTATCTACAACTGAAGCAGAATATGTAGTTGCTGCATCTTGTTGCACACAACTCCTTTAGATGATGCAAACATTGCAAGACATTCAAATCACATGTACTCCACCCATCTCTATTCTATGTGACAATACAAGTGCAATCAATATATCAAAGAATCCAGTGATGAATTCCAAGACCAAGCACATACCTATTAAATATCATTTTCTCTGGGAACAATTGCTTGAAGAAAAAGTCAAATTGGAGTATGTTCCCTCCAAGGAACAGGTTGTTAATATATTCACCAAACCACTGCCTAGAGAGACATTTGAATACCTCAGACAGAAGCTGGGAGTAGTTGATGCATCATCTTGCCGTTGAAACTTATCTATTACAGAGAACAGTGGTTGTACACAAGTTTCATAAAACGTATCCGTGTACATACGTCGGTTGATGTGGATACAGTCGCGTATACGTTGGATTGAAGAATATCAGTGGGCCAGAATCAGGATGAAAAGAGTCTGATATGGGTCTAACAGTGATCATCTGGCACATGTTAAGGGGGAGCATATAATTCTAATAATGCATTGTTGGCATTATCTTAGAAGATCTTGGTACAATTTCATAGTTGTTTTTTATTCAGGTGGAACAGGTGTAGAGGGAGATCGTGGTTGCTAGTCTAGATGATGTTTGATAGATGTTGTTGATGATAGTTGCTGATTACTATCATAGTCTTGTTTTAGATATTTTGTCTCTATGTCAAGGTCATGTAACAACCTATTTTGCTTCCCCACTATGCCTGGGATGGATGATCTAATGTTCTTGTTTTATCATGTATAATCTTTTGGTATATCTCCACTTGGTTGGGTGGATGAGTCAATCTTGGTATATCCCCAATTGGATGGGAGATGGATGTATGTATGAGTCTTTGGTGATAGGAAGGTCATTTATGATGTATAGAGTCATGTTCTTCTTATATAACATCTTTTTGTAGACCTTGCTTACAGTCAGGGGGAGCATGAATAGCACACTTTAGCATATCAAAGAATTCAGCATGTACTCAGGGGGAGCATAACCCTTTGCCCTTGATGACAAAGGGGGAGAGTGACTTGGGGTTGCCATCAAGTCCAAAGGGGGAGATTGTTGGCATTATGACATATATTTGGCTCTATGACACAGGTGTTGTCCTTGATAGCAACTCACTCAAATGACAAATCTCAGTTCAAGCTCACAGAATGAAGGAAAAATAAGTATACGCAGGTTCCCCTTGACCAAGCCGCGTATACACGCGGGTTCGCAAACCAAAAAGTGTGTATGCGTATACACGCACTTTCATGAAAGGAAAAGTGTGTACATGTTGGAAAATTTGGTTTTGGTCCTTGGTATTTTAACCCATGGTATCGGTCCAAGGTATCTTGTTCGAAGTGTTGACCCCAAGTATTTGTCCAAGGTATTGACTCTAAGTGGTTTTGGACCATGGTATTGAGTAAGGTATAAGACTATAAAAGGAGGAGGAGATCACTAGGCAAAGGTACTCAAGTATTGAATATCTAATGAAGAGCAAGGTCTAGAATATTGGTCATTGGGTTATGGTGCATAGCTGGATCTGAATCAAGGAGGAACCTGAGCACTTGAAGAAGGATAAGTTCTAGTGATGGGTCAAGATCTTAAGGCTTGAAGAGAAGTATATTTGTGTGGTTTTGATCTTTTATCTGAATCGTTGGTGCATGTCGTAATCTATAAATATAATGATCTAGGTATAACTGATGTCTGAATAGTTGTAAAGGTTGATTCATCTTTTACAGATCTATACACAGGTTCAGTATAGCAAAGGCGCGTATACATGCTAGTTCAGCATTTCAAAAGTGTGTATACGTAGGTTTTCCTTGATACAAGTGCATATGCATGCAGGTTTGTCACATTGAAGTAGCTTACACCGCATGAAATATGCTTTAGCTACTTCTGATTGTTGTTGCAGTGTTCTGGGTTCAGGCTTGGGTTTTGGTTACAATTACTGTATTCTGGTTATAGCATTCAGAGAAGTGATTGTTTGATTCAGTTTTGGTTGGTGCAAAGGAAATTGGTTGATGCAGATATATTTGATGGTTGATTGGTGTTATTGATGGATCTAGTCTGAAAATTTATGAAATGGGGTCCCTAGAAGAAAAGAGAAGGTTGTAACCTTCTGTAGGTCAGCACCTACGTACTAGTACTTCAGCTAGTACAAGAGCTAGGGGGTTGTAGCTCCCTTCCAGAAGAAGCTGGAGAATGAGAGAAGGTTGTAGCCTTCTGCAGGTAGAAGCTTGCATACTGGTATAAGACTGCACCAGTACAAAATATTGTAAAAAGAAGTTTCTTATTAAAAGGAAGATAGAGATGATTGCAGCAGGTGGTTTTCACCCACATTGGGTTTCCACCTTATATCTTGTGTTCATGTGTGTGACTATCTGTTCTGTTTTTACTACTCTTGGTTACTATTTATATGGTTTTGATGCACAGATTAAAGATCAATATATGAAGAATTAACTAAATCATTAGTCTGCTAGATATACGCTTATTTCCTTAAGATCAGTTGCATACACATGTAGGTTTCCTTTATTGAAGTAGTGTATATAGCAAGAAATTATAAAAAGTTTATTGTCTTGACTAATACTGATTCACCCCCCTTCTCAGTATTATTTCCAACACAATAAGGGATGCAACACTAAAATAGAACATAATTGAGAAGCAAGCTTTAGCATTGGTGAAAGCTCTCAAAGATTTTCGAGTTTATATTTTGCATTCTCATACCATTTCTTATGTTTTGACAATAGTTGTAAAGGAAATTTTTTTGCAGATAGATCCTGAAGGCAGGCGGGGAAAATGGATCACAGCGATGCTAGAGTATGATTTGGAGATAAATCCCACAAAGGTCATCAAGGGACAAGGTTTGGCTAAGCTCATGACTAAATCCAATTTGCATGCACTAGATAACAATTTGATTGTTGCGCCTTCTGAAGAAGAAGAAGAAGACTCACACTTACAAGTGTACAATATGTTCATTTCATCTCCATGGTATTCTGACATTGTTTATGTGTTTCAGCATTTAAATCCTCCACCGGAAGTACCAAAAGGTAAAACTAGATCTTTAAAGTTGAAATCTTCAAAATATTGTATTCTTGATGGTGTTTTATTCTAGAAAGACCTTGGTGGTGTGTTGTTGAATTGTTTGGTAGAAAATGAAGCAAAATATGTAATGAGATATTTTCATAAAGGAGATTGTCATGGTCATCACTTCTGGAAGACTACAACAAACAAGATTTTGAGAGCTAGTTTCTATTGGCCCACTCTTTTTTTATGATGTATATAAAACAGTGACGAGCTATCATGAATGTCACATTTTCCAATGAAAAAGAAAACTTTTTCCATTACCCTTGCAGCCCATTTCAATCACAGCTCCTTTCAAGCAATGGGTTCTTGATTTCATTGGTGAGATCCTTCCTTCATCATCAACACAACACAAATGGATCTTGACAACCACCGACTATTTTATAAAATGGATTGAAGCAATCCCAACTAAGAAAGCTATTGATTCTCTTATCATTCAATTTATTTAATCTAATATTTTGTCTAAATTTGGATGCTCGTAGAAGATAATCACTAATAATGCTACCACTTTCAAGTCAAAGAGGATGGTAGAGTTTTCTGCAAAGTATCATATTTTATTGGGACATTCCACTGCTTATCATCCACAAGGGAATGGTCTGGCTGAATCATCCAACAAATCCTTGATCAACATCATCAAGAAAGTTTTAGAAGTCAATAAGAAGAACTGGCACAAAAATATCATTAATTCCTTATTGGCGGACAAAGTTAGTACTAAGAAATCAGTAGGTATGTCTCCTTTTCAGTTGGTGTACAGGGTTCACATAGTTCTTACTTCATCTATTGTTGTTCAGGTCATGAAAATTTTGTAGGAATTGGAAAGTGAAACAAATGATATGCAGCGAAGGATAAATCAGATGATCCATTTACAGAAATAGGGGAGGAAGTTTTTCAAAACACTTCTAAACATCAAGAAAGAATAAATAAGATCTATGATCCCTCGACAAAAGAAGACAATTTCAATTTGGGAGATGTAGTCCTTCAGTGGGATGCGGGAAATGAAGAAAAAGGCAAACATGGAAAGTATGAAAACTTATGGAAAGGACCATACTAAATCTCAACTTTCAGAGGAAAGAATGATTTTCTACTGGAGGAGATGAATAGGGAATATTATTCGGTAGGAGCAATCAATGGTATGCTTCTCAAGCACTACCATACTTGAAAAGTTTCTACAAATTCTCACCATCATTGTATATACCAGTTTAATTTTTATGTTCGAGTGCCAAGTGACTATCACAAGAGTTTGAAGCCCGAGGAGAAGGACATACAGCTTTTTTGATTAGTTATTGATTTTATTTTTCTTTTAGAGTCAAGTCAGCTCAGTTTTTCAAAGTTAGTAAATGAGTCAATTTTCAGTTTGTGTCAAGTCCATGGCATTTTGACTCCATTTCCCAATGGATAAGGCTACCTAGTCTACGGTGTTCTTGAAACCTCCAAGGAGCTTCCATCCCCAACTATAGTGCCTGTGAAGTCATGTCAGCCACCGGTGATCAAGTGTTCTTTTACATAGTTATTTTTAGGATTTCCAGTCAAATTTTTAGTTTCAAAAACATTTTCAATAAAAATTTGATCACCAGTTAGGAAGGTATGTCTCTACTATTCCTTTTAGTCTCATGGTTAAAAGACACTACTTTGGTTAATTCAATTCATCATTAGTAGAGTCCCATATTCATTTTATTCATAATCCACCTCATAAGTCATTATTAGGTCATCATTAGGTCACCACTAGGTTACTAGGTGAAATTCTGGAAAATTGGTCTTTTTTACCATTTAAACTCATGTTAGGAGGAATATAGAGATTAGTTTCGTAACTAAGGTTTGAAGGTTATGTTTTTTTATTTCATTCTATCAATTGAAATATCATCAAAATATCATAAAAATAAAGTTTCAAGTCCAAGTGTACACTATTTGGTGGGTCCACTATTATTGTACAAAGGAAAATCAATTTTCTCCAATCGTGAAAGCCCATCACTCACTCTCATTGTTCCTCATTTTTCCATTTCATTTTACAACACTCCATTACATTCCACCAAGGTGTCTCTATCATGCCAAAAAGGTTTGTTGCATCCAACACTTGATTTCTGAAACTATGCTACGCAAATGACCTTGTCTCTTCTACGCATATACCAGGTTTCATCTCCATCGTATCTCCAAGAGTGTGAGACCTTTGCAGTGGTTTGCTCCATCATGGTGACATTTTTCTACTGTTGAAACAGGTTGGTAATCTATTTGAGGGTTTAAAATTTTTTCATTTCCCTCATCTATGCTCATTTGTCATGTCTACTTCCTAAGGTTTTGAAATGCAGTTAATAAGGTTTTCAACCTTATCTTGTTAAATTTGTTATTAAAACTCATATCTAAGTGCTTTCACACATCATATATTCTAAATACACTCACTCAAACACATCCCATCAAACCCACTCCCAAAATTCATCAATTCTACCCAAATCCTAGATAAACTGTGTTTTTTTTAACTATAGGACTGTGTTTCCTTTGTTTGGAAACCTTCCACTCACCCAAATCTAGTAATTCCACTTTCCCTAGCTTCATAAACTCCCCCATTATCACCCCAAATTTTCTTGTAATTTTCTCGCATCCCTGTCCCCCTCATTTTTCCCAAACTCCCTCACAACTATTGGAAATCCCTTGTTTCTCCACAGTCAAAACCCTAACTACCATCCTAAGAGCTAAGTGCTGAGATGGAGTCTGAAACCTCAGAGAAAAGGAAGCATAGAGGAGGACATGTCATCAGACATGAGCCTACATCAACCCATGAGGTCTTATCATCTCCCTTCATTATGAAATATTTTGAAGATGCAGGTTGCCTTACATTTTGTTAGAGGGTTGAAGAATTGAAGTATCATGACTAATTAACTAGTGCCTTTGCGACTAAGCCTAAAAGGGACAAAGTGACCATAGCAGGGTTTCAAATAACTATTTCAAGGCAACTTATCTTCGCAACTACAGGGATTCCAAACACTGGAGAAATCTGGTTCCAAAGAGAAGACCTTGACCTTCAAAAATTACAAAATGTACCTAAAAACACAATACAAAGCAGTTCCAACATATATTTTTCCATTCAGACATTTGTTGGATAGGTACACCCCTCTCATGAAAATGATCATGTGGTATTTCACATGTGAAAGCATGCATTCAAGGATATATAAGTATCACATGAAACTTTTGATGCATTTCACTAGTGTACAACAAAACAATTTTTCTTATTGCTTGTACAAAAGTTTGGTCAAAAATGGAAAACTAGGTACAAAATAAAGGGGAGAATAACTACACTAGTTTGTTTCAGCATGGCCTAGTGAAAGTGCTATTTTGTCATCAATTAGCACAAGCTAATATGTCTTGGGGCCATTTTGCTAGTTCAGCTTTTCCTCCATCTTCTTCAACTAGGTCTAGTGATGAAACAACAATTGCAAGCTCACCAATGCAGCAAGAGATTGCTTCTTCAAGCAGATCAACCAAGAGGAAAGACAGGGCAGAAGGGTCTCAGACTTATTCCAAAGGTGATAGGCTTGTGTTTTCTCAAGGATGGTTGAAGGGGCCAAGCCTACAATAGGTAAAGAGACAATTTTCTCACAGCATGAGGAGTCCTCTCATCTAGGTACACATGTGTCAGCTATGGAGAAAGGACAGGAGGGCAGAGTTAAAGATCTGATCGTCAAGGATAAGGAGGCTGAAATCAAGATATTGGAAGGCAAATTGATAGAGGAAAATGCTCTAATAGCATGCTTGCAACAAGAGAATATGAAACTAAAGGTGAACTAGATGATTCAAGACCAAAAATCAACTACTTCAAGGAAAGAGGATACAAAGGGAAAAGAAGTGGTTGAAATAAAAGTGTCAAAGGGTAAAGGAAAGCAAATTGGATCAAGGAGACCAAGGACTAGAGCATCTAAAAGAGCCCTTGAGCTACAAAGAGAGGTTTCTCCACCAAAATAATAGATTATGGTAGATGACCTAATCACTATAAAAATCAATGAATATAGGGTTTATTGGCTTGATAACGTAAATGGACACCTGGAGCATCTCCTCAAGAAGGAAAATAGGAACAAAAACTTGCAGAGGCATATGGCTATGCACTACTTGTTATAGAAATTTTTGGGTACTACAACCCCAAGCATGAAATTTCCATAAACCAAGGGCTCATAAGTCCCTAAAAGTGTTGTTCTAACCCCTAAAGGAACAAGGTCAACTGATTACAACTTCTCCTAGAAGTTCTCCATGAAAAACTGCTCAAAACTGGTCAAAACAGGATCATTTCAGCTGCTCCATAGGCAAAGTGCGTTGCATCTCACCTAAATACACTGTGTAGGTGCGTTGCATTTCAAAAAGCCCTTCTATGGGGTGCGATGGGCGAGAAGTGACAAATGGCAATGTCATTCCGCGAGGTGGAGAGGCATGGAAACTTCCAGAAACTTCTCCTGTGACACTTAACTCTCTGAATTCGACCAAGGATGAGTAAGAGATCATCAATATCCAAGTGGAAGCAAGGACTATCAGAGGGAAGAAACTAATCAAATCACAAGCTGACTCATGTCCCTTAGAGATATCTATATATGGATCCCACATCCCAGAGATCCAGAGGCTGTAATTTTGCATATTGTAAGGAATTGTTGTTGGTTTCTTGAGACAACATCAGATTGTTGGGTGATCTAAGCTTTGTATGAGGTGAAGAGGGGCTTCCTTGCTGAGAGGATGATGCTGGGTCAGAACAACTGGTTGTAACTCCCTTGGCTCTTTCTTGTTTATCAATAAAATCTATTCAAGTTTTCCTCCATACTCTTGTGTCATTTATGTTTGCTGCATTTGTGTGGTCAATTTACATATGATCCTAGATTGTTTATGATTATAGATCCATGTTCTTGTATAGTGTTATGCTACTGTGATCTTGCAGGTACTCTATGAAGCTAGGCGTGCAAGGGAACAAGTAGCGAAAGACTATCAAGAGAGAGAGGAATCAAACTAGGAGATTAGCGCAAGACAGAGGTTGGTCTTCTTTGTTCTTCTCTCATCTATGCTTCATAAAGGAAAAACGACAGTAGCTTTACTTTATTTGTTTCTAAGGTAGCTATCACACCTTAGTGGGATAAGCAGTTCTATGTAGAAACTTTTCCCTGTAACAAAATGGCAACTCCACTGGGGACGAACTATTTTGTTTGTTTATCTTCCTTGTTGTCTATTTTATAAACTTACAGATGGATCCTAAAGTCGAGCCAGGTAGCTTTCGAACTGCATTTGCTATGCAAATGCAAAGTAGATAAATTCCGCTTCAGTCAATCTCCAGGATTTGTTTATAAATTAAACAACTAATTTACAAACTCTCTGATTGCCCTTTGTGATAGATCTTAGATCCTCCTTAGATCTACCCCAGATTGTTGCATTACTGATTACCATTTGCTCAGCCAAAACCCATGAACTGAACTGAAAACTGTGACCCGGAACCCAAGCAAAGTCTCGTCTCTGGCCCAGCACAGGTACTGTTCTATGAATCTAAAATTCAGCGCACTTCCCGAGTGTACTAGATGCGCTGCATTTCAGATTCCCTGTGTTACAGGTGCGCTGATCAGACTAGGCATTGTTCAGTTTTGGTTTCTGTGATTCATTCTTTCCAGTTCTATTCATGAATTTTGCTGCCTGTGATCAGTATATCTCTATTTGAAACCCCTTTTCCTTGCTGTTATTCCACCTCCTTTGTACAAAAGAACTGTAAATGTTTTTGTGTGTTTGTTGAGTCATTTTCAGTTCTCCTTTGCAAAAGTAACGTAATCGTACTGTCGTCCTTTGATTTGAAAGCGTCGCAAGTGTCGTTTTCAGGAATAGGAAAGAGTTTGGTTGTTGTAGATAGTTGATTATCTTGTTACTATTGTATTTGGTCTGAATTTGTAATTTTTCTAGTGTCGAAAGCAAGTATTCATTTCTAAACCGTAAAGTGTTGTGATTGCCTCCATTTTTTATTTTGAAAAGAAACTTGTTGATAATTGTCACTTGAAAAGTAATTTAGATTTGTGCATTAGCTTTCTTTTCTCCATTCACATACTAAGAAAGCCGAAAACAAATACATGCATGTGCATTTGCATTTAGACTGTTTGATTGGTTTGATTTAGGAAAGTGCATTTAGAGTGTGCTCTTTGCTCTTTGTGAAAGAATACTGTCTCTCTTTCCTTAGTAGCTAGGATTTTCATTGCAAAAAGAAGATAAAAGACTGTTTATCATCTTAGATTGCATTTTAGGAATTACACATCTACATCTCGTGGTGAACCTGAAAGGAAAACTTCATAAACAAGATCAACTATAAAATAAATTCAATGAATCTAACAACGCTTTGGAACCTAACGCACAACATTTAGAAGTCTAGGCTAGAGACGTATTCCGGCGTCGTAAAGCCTGGTAACTATTGTTCTCACTGATGGTTGGGTGATTCCTCCACTTTGAGACGATAAGTGCCAGTACAGACTTGTGCTCCCATGTACTGTTGAGTATATTTTGGGAGACCATAATAGGTTTAATCCTTTATCCATAGGAAGCCGTGTTGCCGCCCTATCTATCGCAATGCACTGAACACAACATTCGGGAAGATTGACTGCCATACCGTAAAAAGTATTCTGCAGTTTTACGATTGGTTTGGTAATCCCTCTACCTAGATTTCCAGAGCAGTCCCTTTCGTTCCTTTTCAGACTCCTTAACAGAAAAGGTCCATCTGAGCACTTGTCACTTCAGGCTCATTAAAAATCAAAGGCGACTAGAGTCATCTTTTGTTTCTTCTCGACTCTTTAAAATTGAAAAAACAAGTTGTGTCAAAGCGTCTAAAATTTATTTTAAATGGAATAATCATCACCTTTCCCTACGCTGATCTTAGGTTGAGAAAATGGAACCCACCAACCAAGGAATTCCCCTTGGAGGAAATCCTAGTCCCTTCTCCTCTTGGGGAGATGTTGGTGCACCCCATATGGCCACATTGTCGCTTCTAGGATTGACAATCGGCTTGCCCGTATGGCTCTTCTCAACCTCTGTCATTCAGAACACCGCAATTCCTGAACAATCGCGTCAGCAAATAGACGAATCCAGAGTTACTCGCCAACCTTCTACTTCCTCCAATTCTTCCTCTCCTCCTTCTTCTTCGCTTGATGGGGTTGGTAAAGCCAAAAATCGAGTACCTGAGAAGAAGAAGGAAAAGAAGAAGAAAGAGAAGAAGAAGAAGGAGCCAAGAGCGAAAGGGGGCAACCAAGCGTCTTCTAGCGAAAATCCACACACTGCACCGACCAGGCCTAAATTGCCATGTGTCATTTGCAGAGGAAACCACTATCATAGAAATTGTCCCTGCATCCCTCGGATCTTAAGGGACTGGTCTCCTCGTTTGCACAACCCGGTGTCGTCAACCTTTGATGATCATGTTGAAAACACACCGTCGACTAGTGAAAGTGAAGCCCCAGGGCAAAAAGGAAAATATAGATTTCCTTGTCAACTGTGCGAAGGCGATCACGCCGTCCACCGTTGTCCCTTCTTAGACGACGCTAAAAGAGTTTTGGACGATCGTCCGGTCTCACCGTTACGACTTCCTCCTGGATATAAAAAACTCTTGTCGAGTCCGTCACTAGTTGAAAAGCTGGCTGACCCGCCCAGGTGGTCGGCCGAAGCATCTATCATTGAAGACAAACCATCTGAACCCATACTAGACGAAAGTCAAAAGGTCGAGGCAGCAGTTGACCCGGTCTTGCCTTCAGAGGTTCCATCTTCAGATGATACGATCACAGAAGAGAATAAGGATGACACCATCCAAATTCTTTTCGTAAGCACAGACTCCGATGAACATGGGGGCAATTTACCTGTTCCTTTACCGCAGGAAGGAAGTTCGTCAGAGTCGTACCCGGCCGTCTATTCGGTCCCACCTCCAAGTAACCTAGTTGTTTCCTTCGACTGGAATCAACTAGGAAGACCCCGTCTACTGGCTAGTGTACCATTCCAAATTATTGCTCAAGTATATAGAATGGTTATGGCTGGTACCATCATAGATGAAGGAGCTTCTATGAGTATCGTTTCCTCGATTGCTTGGAAAGTGCTTGGTTCTCCATCGCTTTTGCCTGAGATGAGAAATCTAACAGGCTTTTACAAAGGAACCAGTTGACTGTTAGGGATCCTTCCCAATGTGCCCATAACATTGAGAGGGAAAACCGTTCACATGAACGTAATGGTCGTCCAAGGACCCTTGGATTATAATCTACTCCTTGGACGAGACTATATTTATTGCATGGGAGCCATTGTCTCATCACTCTTTAGAGTAATGTGTTTTCCACACGAAGGAAGAGTGGTCAAGCTCGTAGACCAGCTTTCATTTCCCGGATCACACAGAGCAAATAGTCATATGCCATCCCTGAATGGTCTTTTCACACAAAGAATGTCTCATCAATCTCCAGTCCATCCACCTGATGAGTGCGAGTGATTCGGGAGACATGACTGAAACCCAGGGGGCATGCACCCTGGTCTGCTTCGGCAGGAAAACTTCGGGTATAGGGTAGGTTTCTGCGAGAGATATATGACTGGTCTGTACTCCCGTCCGTGATTGGAAGAGGGAGTTATTCTGGAACAAGATTCTCTTGTCAAAGTTACGTGAGTGGAGTAGCCTCCTCCACTCACCTTTGTCTATTTCGGTAGACATCGCCGAAGAAGTGTTTTGTTTGTGCTGTGAATAGAACAACCTTTGGTAACCTGAAAGAGGATTACCTTTCCTGATAAAACAAATGTTTCATTGGTAGAACAAAAGGTGGCCTTGAAAATTTATTTTATACCTGGGGGTATGCAAACCTCTTGGCATGTAAGCGAAGAGCAACTATTTAGTTTTTTAAATTTGTAGGTCCTCTAACCCTTTAAACTCGTAGGATTGGTAGTTTCCTAACTTGCATAAAGAAAGGATGTGGAGAAAAACTCTAAAAATTGTCGTTTTAAATGGGACATTCTTATTATACGACTGGATTAATCGAGAAGTTTTAGCGCATAGTTCAAGCTCGTTAAAAAATAAACATAAGCCATCAGCAAATGTTTCCCCTAGCGGTTAAGCTCATTAAAAAATGAACTATTTCCCGGTAAATAACCATCGTGAATGTAGTACTTCAGCCTTTAAAAGCCTTGGTCATGTTCTCATCATCACCTCCACTCTGTATTGGCCGATAATTCACCTCCATTTGATTGTTTACCCCTTTTGAAGAACAGCTGCGAAGAGTGATCTCACTAGCCATCCTTGTAACACTGCCGTGATGGGAACATTCCAAACCTTACCTGGAATCTGCTGCTACCCAATTTTATCACTCGTTCCCCAAAGATGAGTCTCCTTTAAGTTCTTTTCAACTCACTCATAAATTATGAAAAGATTGCCGAGCCATTGGCCTCTCCAGCTCGTTAAAGGGACCGGAAGTGCTATCCCTCCTCTAAATTTTAATCTTTTTGGACCTGAGGGATTATTACACAAAAAGATCGAGCGCTTGTTTTGTTCGGCTCGTTAAAAGTATTGAAAATTCATCCCTTCTGTATTGTTTTATACTTTTTCGGACTTAATGGATTAGATGACGAAAAAGGTATTTGGAGTTTCCTTTACGTTCCTTTTCAGACTCTCTAAAATTGAAAAGGACTGAGTTATCTTTGTCGTTAAACTTGCTAAAACTTAATAGCGACAAACTTGTCCATAGCAGACAAGAACGAGTTTCACTATCGCTAGGCTCGTTAAAACATAGCGATGGGTTTGCCCAAAGGGAAGATTATAGAACAAGCACATGTTATCCTCCTCAAGCTTGACAAAAATAAAGAGGTACTGGTCAGCAATGACTAGGGAAAAATTGGGAAGAAAACTTGAAGAAACTGTGTTGGTAGCAAGTCGCTCTTGAACATGACACTTTCACTCCGCATCCAAGTCAGGTTGGGTTGTTTCATTCACCGGTCACATCACCATGGTCCCATCACACCATCCACATTTGGGGTAATGCTACCAATCCATCATGTAAGTGTCGCTGATATGTTCAAGAGAAGCCCTAAAAGGCACTATATTGCTCACCCATATTAGGGCTTTCTCGCTCGATGTCATTCAGAGAATTCACTTGTGCCTCACGTGGTACAATACATTTACACTCCATTCTTTCATGACCGCCACCCTGAACCGTATGTCATCAGATCGTTTTCACCTCCATTAAAATCATTTGCTCCGTTCCGTGTCATTGATGTGGGATTGATTAAGGCCCTCCTGTGACGGATCGCTTCTTGTCGACATCAGCTCATTATCCAAGAAGTTGATTTAGGAACACCCCGTTCAGTACTTTGAAGCTTGCATGCCCGAATGGCAAGTTTCTCACTTCCGGCGACAGGTTTACATCAATGGCCTTCGACCGAAAGATTTTGCGTGGTGTTCGACGCGAAGTCCTTTATTCACACCACGTGAATTGTACTGCAGTACCTTGAGGGTCATTATCATTATCGGTGATTCCTCTCGCGCCTGTTAACAGCTTACATCATTGGCTGGTAATTAGGCGATGTCTTTCCATGTTCGACTCCAGAACATCTCTCACATGGATAGACTTGTACTTCGAGTGAAGATCGAACGAGATTGAAGACCCAGGATCTAGTTTCATCCATCCAGGCTACGATATATATTCAGGGAAATAAAGACATCAAATGTACATCATTGCTGCACAGATAATCATCCACTCAAAGGGATGATGGTTCTACCAGAATCATCAGTCTACACTTAGAAGATTGTCTGTCCTATGTACATGAAAATGAATTTATAAAGCTGAGCATGGGAATTCCTGCCTCAGCTAAATCATGAAAATATTATGAAGATAATGTATTGTATTGTATCTTATTACAGGTCTCCTCCCAGCTTGAAAGAACTTCGAATCCTCATAATAAAGCATTTCACTCGACATCAAAAGATTAACAACCTCATGCTTTAGGGGGCAACTCTTATAGACATTTTTGGACACTACAAACCCAAGCATGAAATTTCCATAAACCAAGGGCTCCTAAGTCCCTAAAAGTGTTGTTCTAACCCCTAAAGGAACAAGGTCAACTGATTACATCTTCTCCCAGAAGTTCTCCACGAAAAACTGCTCAAACCTGGTCAAAACAGGATCATTTCAGCTGCTCCATAGGTAAAGTGCGTTGCATCTCACCTAAACACACTGTGTAGGTGCGTTTCATTTCAAAAAGCCCTTCTATGGGGTGCGATGGGCAAGAAGTGACAAATGGCAGTGTCATTCCGTGAGGTGGAGAGGCATGGAAACTTCCAGAAACTTCTCCTGTGACACTTGCCTCTCTGAATTCGACCAAGGAAGAGTAAGAGATCATCAATCTCCAAGTGGAAGCAAGGACTATCAGAGGGAAGACACTAATCAAATCACAAGCTGACTCATCTCCTTTACAGATATCTATATATGGATCCCTCATCCCAGAGATCCAGAGGCTGGAATTTTGCATATTGTAAGGAATTGCTATTTCTTGAGACAACATCAGGTTGTTGGGTGATCTAAGCTTTGTATGAGGTGAAGAGGGGCTTCCTTGCTGAGAGGATGATGTTGGGTCAGAACAACTAGTTGTAACTCCCTTGGCTCTTTATTGTTTATCAATAAAAGCTATTCAAGTTTTCCTCCATACTCTTGTGTCATTTATGTTTGCTGCATTTGTGTGGTCAATTTACATCTGATCCTAGATTGTTTATGATTATAGATCCATGTTCTTGTATAGTGCTATGCTACTGTGATCTTACAGGTACTCTGTGAAGCTGGGCGTGCAAGGGAACAAGTAGCGAAAGACTATCAAGAGAGAAAGGAATCGAACTAGGAGATTAGCGCAAGACAGAGGTTGGTCTTCTTTGTTCTTCTCTCATCTATACTTCATAAAGGAAAAACGAGAGTAGCTTTACTTTATTTGTTTCTAAGGTAGCTATCACACCTTAGTGGGATAAGCAATTCTGTGTAGACACTTTTCCCTGTAACAAAAGGGCGACTCCACTGGGGACGAATTAGTTTGTTTGTTTATCTTCCTTGTTGTCTATTTTATAAACTTACAGACGGAGCCTGAAGTCAAGCCAGGTAGCTTTCGAACTGCATTTGCTATGCAAATGCAAAGTAGATAAATGTCGCTTCAATCAATCTCCAGGATTTGTTTATAAATTAAACAACTGCTTTACAAACTCTCTGATTGCCCTTTGTGATAGCTCTTAGATCCTCCTTAGATCTACCCCTGATTGTTACATTACTGATTACCATTTGCTCGGCCAAAACCCATGAACTGAACTACAAACTGTGACCCGGAACCCAAGCAAAGTCTCGTCTCTGGCTCAGCGCAGGTACTGTTCTGTGAATATGAAATTCAGTGCACTTCCCGAGTGTAGTAGGTGCGCTGCATTTCAGATTCCCTGTGTTACAGGTGCGCTGATCAGACTAGGCATTGTTCAGTTTTGGTTTCTGTGATTCATTCTTTCCAGTTCTATTCATGAATTTTGCTGCCTGTGATCAGTATATCTCTGTTTGAAACCCCTTTTCCTTGCTGTTATTCTGCCTCCTTTGTACAAAAGAACTGTAAATGTTTTTGTGTGTTTGTTGAGTCATTTTCAGTTCTCCTTTGCAAAACTAATGTAATCGTACTGCCGTCCTTTGGTTTGAAAGTGTTGCAAGTGTCGTTTTCAGGCATAGGAAAGAGTTTGGTTGCTGTAGATAGTCGATTATCCTGTTACTATTGTATTTGGTCTGAATTTGTAATTTTTCTAGTGTAAAAAGAAAGTATTCATTTCCAAATCGTAAAGTGTTGTGATTGCCTCCATTTTTGATTTCGAAAATAAACTTGTTGATAATTGTCACTTGAAAAGTAATTCAGATTTGTGCATTAGCTTTCTTTTCTCCATTCACATACTAAGAAAACCGAAAACAAATACATGCATGTGCATTTGCATTTAGACTGTTTGATTGGTTTGATTTAGGAAAGTGCATTTAGAGTGTGCTCTTTGCTCTTTGTGAAAGAATACTGTCTCTCTTTCCTTAGTAGCTAGGATTTTCATTGCACAAAGAAGATAAAAGACTATTTATCATCTTAGATTGCATTTTAGGAATTACACATCTACATCTCGCGGTGAACCTGAAAGGCAAACTTCATAAACAAGATCAACTATGAAATAGATTCAATGAATCTAACAATGCTTTGGAACCTAATGCACAACATTTAGAAGTCTAGGCTAGAGACGTATTCCGGCGTTATAAAGCCTGGTAGCTGTTGTTCTCACTGATGGTTGGGTGATTCCTCCACTTTGAGACGATAAGTGCCAGTACACACTTGTGCTCCCACGTACCGTCGAGTATATTTTGGGAGACCACAATAGGCTTAATCCTTTATCCATAGGAAGCCGTGTCTGCCGCCCTATCGATCGCAATGCACTGAACACAGCATTCGGGAAGATTGACTACCGTACCGTAAAAAGTATTCTGCAGTTTTGCGATTGGTTTGGTAATCCCTCTACCTAGATTTCCAGAGCAGTCCCTTTTGTTCCTTTTCAGACTCCTTAACGGAAAAGGTCCATCTGAGCACTTGTCACTTCAGGATCATTAAAAATCGAAGGCGACTAGAGTCATCTTTTGTTTTTTCTCGACTCTTTAAAATTGAAAAAACAAGTTGTGTCAAAGCGTCTAAAATTTATTTTAAACGAAATAATCATCACCTTTCCCTACGTTGATCTTAGGTTGAGAAAATGGAACCCACCAACCGAGGAATTCCCCTTGGAGGAAATCCTAGTCCCTTCTCCTCTTGGGGAGATGTTGGTGCACCCCATATGGCCACATTGTCACTTCCAGGATTGACAATCGGCTTGCCCGTATGGCTCTTCTCAACCTCTGTCATTCAGAACACCACAATTCCTAAACAATCGAGTCAGCAACTGGACGAATCTAGAGTTACCCACCAACCTTCTACTTCCTCCAATTCTTCCTCTCCTCCTTCTTTGCTTGATGGGGTTGGTAAAGCCAAAAATCGAGTACCTGAGAAGAAGAAGGAAAAGAAGAAGAAAGAGAAGAAGAAGAAGGAGCCAAGAGCAAAAGGGGGCAACCAAGCATCATCTAGCGAAAATCCACACACTGCACCGACCAGGCCTAAATTTCCATGTGTCATTTGCAGAGGAAACCAATATCATAGAAATTGTCCCTGCATCCCTCGGATCTTAAGGGACTGGTCTCCTCGTTTGCACAACCCGGTGTCGTCAACCTTTGATGATCATGTTGAAAACACACCGTCGACTAGTGAAAGTGAAGCCCCAGGACAAAAAGGAAAATATAGATTTCCTTGTCAACTGTGCGAAGGCGATCACGTCATCCACCGTTGTCCCTTATTAGACGACGCTAAAAGAGTTTTGGACGATCGTCTAGTCTCACCGTTACGACTTCCTCCTGGATATAAAAAACTCTTGTCGAGTCCGTCACTAGTTGAAAAGCTGGCTGACCCACCCAGGTGGTCGGCCGAAGCATCTATCATTGAAGACAAACCATCTGAACCCATACCAGACGAAAGTCAAAAGGTCGAGGCAGCAGTTGACCCGGTCTTGCCTTCAGAGGTTCCATCTTCAGATGATACGATCACAGAAGAGAATAAGGATGACACCGTCCAAATTCTTTTCGTAAGCGCAGACTCCGATGAACATGGGGGCAATTTACCTGTTCCTTTACCGCAGGAAGGAAGTTCGTCAGAGTCGTACTCGACCGTCTATTCGGTCCCACCTCCAAGCAACCTAGCTGTTTCCTTCGACTGGAATCAACTAGGCAGACCCCATCTACCGGCTAGTGTACCATTCCGAATTATTGTTCAAGTATATAGAATGGTTATGGCCGGTACCATCATAGATGAAGGGGCTTCTGTGAGTATCCTTTCCTCGACTTCTTGGAAAGCGCTTGGTTCGCCATCGCTTTTGCCCGACATGAGAAATCTAACAGGCTTTGACAAAGGAACCAGTCGACTGTTAGGGATCCTTCCCAATGTGCCCATAACATTGAGAGGGAAAACCGTTCACATGAACGTAATGGTCGTCCAAGGACCCTTGGATTATAATCTACTCCTTGGACGAGACTATATTTATTGCATGGGAGCTGTTATCTCAAAATCAGACCCTGATAGGCTGCTGGTCAGGTTGATTCTAAGTAACTATTTCAAACCTGCTTTAGGCTGAGGCTTAGCCTCCTCAACCTGAGAGGGCTCTCTCTGGGTGTAATAATGATTTTGATTAAAAATAAGATGGCTAACTCTTGTAGAACAACTGTGACAAATATGAATGCTGGAAATACATTAAACAAGTATCCATTGGGCTTGTGGAGTCAACAACACTTCAATATAACAAAGATCTTGACCTTACATGGAAGTCAGGGCATTCAGCATTTGAAAATTCAGAACATACACTCATATGGAACCACACAGTTTATAGATGCATACAGGAAATCAGAGCACATTTAGTGAATTCTGAGTGATTATACATCCATACCACTGTAAACAAAACTAAGAAAAGGACAACATCACACATTCTGAATATAAGAAATCCTTCATGAATCCTGAGAAGTAAAATCAAAATTATATTACTGAAAGTGAGTCTTTACATAAGCCAAATACTATGCTCTATTATAAAGTTTTTCCAACCCTGATTACATTGCTGTTTCAGCTATATATAGAGTTTTTATTCTAACTGATCGAGATTCCTCCTCCAGCATGAGGGGAATTTGAAAACTACTTCTAATGACACCTATCAATCATTTAACTAACTAATAAATACAACAAAGTGCTAACTGGAGTTTTTTTAGAGATCTAAATCAACTATGACTCTAACTCCATATTACATGCATGATGGCTTCTCCTCGTTCTTTGACATCTGGCCCTCTTTTAGTTTAGCTAAGATGGGTGTTTAATAGTAATGCTCCATGTTGACCTTGGATGCTGAATCTTTTTAATTGCTCAGAAATACAAGGAGATTACCCTTACTTCTCGGCTTCAGTTTTCCCCAAACTATTCGAATGCACAGAAGCATAACCTTTAGCCTTTAATTACCCAAATGTAGAAGACTGCCACGTCCCTGATGCGTTGTAAGCTTTTCCCATGAACATATGTGCAGGCAAAAGTTTCTTGCAGGCAAACCGTTTGATATACCCTGAACTGTGGTAAAGGTGTTCACTTTACGACAAAAATTGGATTTGAATATTAAACCTTTTTAAGCGTCCACCTGTCTTGACCTAATTGATTATTGACACCTTCAGATGATATCTTGCATGCCCTTTGGACGTTTTCCTTTCAAAATTCCCGCTTATAATTCAAACTGTTTGAATTGCGTAAAAATCATCACCTTCAGCAGTTTCGTAGCGTGAAACTGCTGAGTTTTTTTTTTAAAACAACTTGCTTTTGACCCGAGACCTTTATTAGCCGAGTATTTGATTTCCAAAAACTCCCTTAAACTTTCCACATGTCGAACAGGGATTTATATTTCCTCAGAAAGATAAAATTAAGCAAATTCGTCAAAATTTTGGAAACAAAACCTTACTTGAAATGAAAACTTATTTAGCAGGTAGCTGGCTTAGCTGTGCCTTCAGATCTTCAATTTGTTTCCTCATAGCCTTATTCCCAGCTCTCAATTGCATATTGATCCTTCTTATGTATTTGGCTTCTTTGATTGCTAGTACTGTCCATGTGTGAAATTGTGAATGGCCATCAACCACTGAATTCAGCTGAGCTTCTACAGCAGCATTTCCTTCCCATAAAGTTTTATAATACTTTGCGTGTATAGCTGCATGTTTTCTGGTGGCTTTCTTTAATTTGGCAATTTCATATTTAGCTGATTCCAATTGTCTCTGTATGGCTGCTATATTATCTTCTTGAGATGCAATGACTATTTTGCCCGTGTCTTTTTGTATCTCTTCCCCTGTTTCCTCTGTTCTTGGCAGTGCTTCCTGTACTTGCTGGAATCTCCTTGTCATAGGTCTTCTTGGTTTAAAAACGAACTCTTCAGCTGGCACATCAAATCTAAGTCTTTTTGAGGCCTTGGATTTTTTGGTGCTTTCTTGTTCTGACTGCATCAATTCGACTTGAACTGGTATAGACTGCTCAAATTCAATAGCCTGCAATAAATCATTTAAACTTGCCTTGGACACTGGACTTTCTTCAACTGCTATAGCTTTACCTTTTTCCTTATTTATTTGACTTCTTGTTCTTACCCTTGAGACTGCTTCAGATGTGCTTGTTTCAGGTACAGTCTTTTTACCCTGAGCCTTTTCCTTAGTTGATTGCTGAGCTTGATCTTGGATGATGAGTGGCTTCAGTGGCTTCACTGGTTTTTTTACTTGTGATCTTACTTGTGACTTTGTAACTCTTTTAGCTCTTGCTTCTGTTTGGAGCTCAGCTATTGTAAAATCCCTGGCAGGTTGGGGAGTGAGGCCAGTCTGGTTTTTGAAGCCAGCCATAAAAATGAATGAATTCCAATCCCTGTCTATCTTTTGGAGCCCATCTAAAACCAGTAGCTTAATCAAACCATGATGAAACAAAGAGGTTTCACAGTCCTCTTTCCTCAGCTGTACCTTATCACACATCTTACTCAAACTCCGGAACAGATAAAAAGGTAAGTCTATGGAGACTTTCCCTGTGAAATGGAAAAGTAGTTTGAAATGGTAAGAATAAAACTTGTTATACCTTCCTTCACAAGTCAAATATTTCCGTATGCAGGTGAGTAAGAGAGCATAATGTTCTTTGACATAATTCTTGGGCACTGCCTTACTTAAATCTTCATTTACATAATCATCCTTCAAAAACTCCTTGCAAGGATTCATGTCAAATTTAAAATTTTTGAACCATTCCTCTTGTCCTCTTGGGATCTCTGTCACAGCAGATACCACTTCTGGAGAAACCTGCACTTCTAACATGGCTACCTTTGAATTTAAACCAGTGAATTTAAGTGCGAATTCTTTAGTTACCTGTGCATGTCCTCCTTGTAATGTTTTGCAAAAGTTCCAGCACCCGGCCTTTTTAAACGCTTTCTTCACCTCTTCATTTCTCAGCGTTATATCCAGGCCTTCAGGTTCAGTCCTTAGAGGTTTACCGGATCTGTGCTCTTTTTTCTCCATTGATTCTTTCAAATCTTCGCACACAAAGACTATCAGCTCTGGTTGGAATTGTAATTCAGCTTTCTTTTTTTTTTTTTTTTACTTCGGCCTCGCTTGATTATCAGCCTCGATTGAATTTTCAGCCTCGCTTGAATTTTAAACTCTTCCATTTAAAATCTTTCAAGATATAATCTTGCAGAGTTGTCATTCATGCAGGACTTACGGCCATCATTATGGTTTATGCACAGTAAAATCTCTTGGGAATAATAACTTGTGCATATCAACAGATCTAGTGGTGGTGATAATGGCAATGAGCGTTAAAATGTGATAAGAAAGGTATATGAGCTGACATGAGAAGACATGGCTGATGACTCACCTAACGGACTTGAAATTTCGGGAAAGATTCGCTGCGGAATGTACGAATCCATGATTTCGCAGCGCTGTTAGTTTTGAATTTTAATGATGCGCTGCGAAACTGCCTAATCATGAAACGCTGCGAAACTGCCTAGTTATGATTGCGCTACGAAATTGGCGAATTGGAATAGCACTGCGAAATCACGAAAAGGCACGGTGACTCACATAAGACAAGAAGTGGCTAAAGAACAATGATGGGTAGAGGGGAACCAATGAGAGTTGAGAACAACTTGAGTTAAAAACTCTTTTAAAAACTCCAAATCCTACGGGAAGGAAATTAAAAATGAAAATTTGAAATTAAACTAGCACAGACCTTTGTCATCGGGCTAGGATAGAAAATTACATGTATCAACTTTTAGTTCTAAGTGATAACAGGAGCCATTGTCTCATCACTCTTTAGAGTAATGTGTTTTCCGCACGAAGGAAGAGTGGTCAAGCTCGTAGACCAACTTTCATTTCCCGGATCACACAGAGCAAATAGTCATATGCCATCTCTGAATGGTCTTTTCACACAAAGAATGTCTCATCAATCTCCAGTTCGTCCACCTGATGAGTGCGAGTGATTCGGGAGACATGACTAAAACCCAGGGGGCATGCACCCTGGTCTGCTTCGGCAGGAAAACTTCTGGTATAGGGTAGGTTTCCACGAGAGATATACGACTGGTCTGTACTCCCGTCCGTGATTGGAAGAGGGAGTTATTCTGGAACAAGATTCTCTTGTCAAAGTTACGTGAGTGGAGTAGCCTCTTCCACTCACCTTTGTCTATTTCGGTAGACATCACCGAGGAAGTGTTTTGTTTGTGCTGTGAATAGAACAATCTTTGGTAACCTGAAAGAGGATTACCTTTCCTGATAAAACAAATGTTTCGTCGGTAGAACAAAAGGTGGCCTTGAAACTTTATTTTATACCTGGGGGCATGCAAACCTTTTGGCATGCAAGCGAAGAGAGACTATTTATTTTTTTAAATTTGTAGGTCCTCTAACCCTTTAAACTCATAGGATTGGTCATTTCCTAACTTGCATAAAGAAAGGATGTGGAGCAAAACTCTAAAAATTGTCGTTTTAAATGGGACATTCTTATTATACGACTGGATTAATCGAGAAGTTTTAGCGCATAGTTCAAGCTCGTTAAAAAATAAACATAAGCCATCAGCAAATGTTTCCCCTAGTGGTTAAGCTCATTAAAAAATGAACTATTTCCCAGTAAATACCCATCGTGAATGTAGTACTTCAGCCTTTAAAAGCCTTGGTCATGTTCTCATCATCACCTCCACTCTGTATTGGCCGATCATTCACCTCCATTTGATTGTTTACCCCTTTTGAGGAACAACTACGAAGAGTGATCTCACTAGCCATCTTTGTAACACTGTTGCGATTGGAACATTCCAAACCTTACCTGGAATCAGCTGCTACCCAATTTTATGACTCGTTCCTCAAAAGATGAGTCTCCTTTAAGCTCTTTCCAACTGACTCATAAAATATGAAAATATTGCCGAGCCATTGGCCTCTCCAGCTCGTTAAGGGGACCGGAAGTGCTAACCGTCCTCTAAATTTTAATCTTTTTGGACCTGAGGGATTATTACACAAAAAGATCGAGTGCTTGTTTTGTTCGCTCGTTAAAAGTATTGAAAATTCATCCCTTCTGTATTGTTTTATAAATTTTCGGACTTAAGGGATTAGATGACGAAAAAGGAATTTTGGAGTTTCCTTTACGTTCCTTTTCAGACTCTCTAAAATTGAAAAGGACTGATTTATTTTTGTCGTTAAACTTGTTAAAACTTAATAGCGACAAACTTGTCCATAACAGACAAGAACGAGTTTCACTATCACTAGGCTCGTTAAAACATAGCGATGGGTTTGCCCGAAGGGAAAATTATAGAACAAGCATATGTTATCCTCCTCAAGCTTGACAAAAATAAAGAGGTACTGGTCAGCAATGATTGGGGAAAAATTGGGAAGAAAACTTGAAGAAACTGTGTTGGTAGCAAGTCGCTCTTGAACATGACACTTTCACTCCGCATCCAAGTCGGGTTGGGTTGTTTCATTCACCGGTCACATCACCATGGTCCCATCACACCATCCACATTCGGGGTAATGCTACCAATCCATCATGTCAGTGTCGCCGATATATTCAAGAGAAGTCATTAAGAGAATTCACCTGTGTCTCACCTGCTACAATACATTTACACTCCATTCTTTCATGACTGCCACCCTGAACCGTATGTCATCATATCGTTTTCACCTCCATTAAAATCATTTGCTCCGTTCCGTGTCATTGATGTGGGATTCATTAAGGCCCTCCTATGATGGATCACTTCTTGTCGATATTAGCTCATTATCTAAGAAGTCGATCTAGGAACACCCCGTTTAGTACTTTGAAGCTTGCATGCCCCAATGGCAAGTTTCTCACTTTCGGCGACAGGTTTACATCAATGGCCTTCGACCAAAATATTTTGCGTTGTGTTCGACACCAAGTCCTTTATTCACACCACGTGAATTGTACTGCAGTACCTTGAGGGTCATTATCATTATCGGTGATTCCTCTCGCGCCTGTTAACAGCTTACATCATTCGCTGGTAATCAGGCGATGTCTTTCCATGTTCGACTCCAGAAAATCTCTCACATGGATAGACTTATACTTCGAGTGAAGATCGAACGAGATTGAAGACCCCAGATCTAGTTTCATCCGTCCTGGCTGCGATATATATTGAGGGAAATAAAGACATCAAATGTACATCATTGCTGCACAGATAATCATCCACTCAAAGGGATGATGGCTCTACCAGAATCATCAGTCTATACTCAGACGATTGTCTATCCTATGTACATGAAAATGAATTTATAAAGCTAAGCATGGGAATTCCCGTCTCAGCTAGATCATGAAAATATTATGAAGATAATGTATTGTATTGTATCTTATTACAGGTCTCCTCCCAGCTTGAAAGAACTTCGGATCCTCATAATAAAGCATTTCACCCGACATCAAAAGATTAACGACCTCATGCTTTAGGGGGAAACTATTATAGACATTTTTGGGCACTACAACCCCAAGCATGAAATTTCCATAAACCAAGGGCTCCTAAGTCCCTAAAAGTGTTGTTCTAACCCCTAAAGGAACAAGGTCAACTGATTACAGCTTCTCCCAGAAGTTCTCCATGAAAAACTACTCAAAACTGGTCAAAACAGGATCATTTCAGCTGCTCCATAGGCAAAGTGCATTGCATCTCACCTAAACACACTATGTAGGTGCGTTGCATTTCAAAAAGCCCTTCTATGGGGTGCAATGGGCGAGAAGTGACAAATGGCAGTGTCATTCCGCGAGGTGGAGAGGCATGGAAACTTCCAGAAACTTCTCCTGTGACACTTGCCTCTCTGAATTCGACCAAGGATGAGTAAGAGATCATCAATCTCCAAGTGGAAGCAAGGAATATCATAGGGAAGACACTAATCAAATCACAAGCTGACTCATCTCCCTTACAGATATCTATATATGGATCCCTCATCCCAGAGATCCAGAGGCTGGAATTTTGCATATTGTAAGGAATTGCTGTTGGTTTCTTGAGACAACATCAGATTGTTGGGTGATCTAAGCTTTGTATGAGGTGAAGAGGGGCTTCCTTGCTGAGAGGATGATGCTGGGTCAGAACAACTGGTTGTAACTCCCTTGGCTCTTTCTTGTTTATCAATTAAAGCTATTCAAGTTTTCCTCCATACTCTTGTGTCATTTATGTTTGCTGCATTTGTGTGGTCAATTTACATCTGATACTAGATTGTTTATGATTATAGATCCATGTTCTTGTATAGTGCTATGCTACTGTGATCTTACAGGTACTCTGTGAAGCTAGGCATGCAAGGGAACAAGTAGTGAAAGACTATCAAGAGAGAGAGGAATCGAACTAGGAGATTAGTGCAAGACAGAGGTTGGTCTTCTTTGTTCTTCTCTCATCTATACTTCATAAAGGAAAAATGAAAATAGCTTTACTTTGTTTTTTTCTAAGGTAGCTATCACACCTTAGTGGGATAAGCAGTTCTGTGTAGAAACTTTTCCCTGTAACACTACTATACAAGAAACATAGTATCTCAAGTCAGGATCAAACATTTGAAGAGCAAACTCAAGGAAAACCTAATTGGTCAAAAAGACAAGGATAAGCTTGATTTACTTGCTAAGGCCTCCCTCATGGCATAGAATATCCTATTATACCCTCACTCAACAATTTTAAGGAAATTTGGAGAAAATGTTGTCATTTCCAAAATTTTGGTCATTTTTTACTGTTTTAAAAACACAAGAAATTATATAAGCACAGTGCCTTGGTGCTATGCTTTCATATTAGAGATCAAAATGATGAAAAATTTATATACATACATAGATTTTTCCCTAAGGATCTCAAAAATCCACTTTTGAAAGTAGGTCAGCAAACTAGTGAAGAGAAAAAGTCACAAAAGGGGTAAAAAAGACACTTTCTGCCATTGTTTTGGAACATGCGCTGCGCTTATAGAGTCACATCGGGAGAATTGATTTTTGAAGGCCTTCCCGTGCTCCATTTCCAAAAATACAAGTTGATATGGAAACGAGACAGAAAATTATAGTTGACCATTCTCTTACATTTTAAATTTGACTTCCAGAAGACCTCCAAAATAGGCCTACAAGGTGGAGCTATGGTTATAGCCAAATGCGCTACGCTTATACCTGTAGCTGACTTTTTCATTTCAAATTTCGCTAGATTTTTATTTTATGATGCAATTTGGATATTTTAAAGACTTGATGATGTAATTATTGATTTAATAGGAATGATAGGTTGTTTTTTTGTTTAATTAAGTCTCATAAAGGTAGCAAAACTCAAATTCAAGTCTAAAAGAAGAGTTTGTGTTTGACCTTCTTACTCTCTTTGGTTTGTTGAGATATTCTTGGTAACTATTCCACCACTTAGGGATTAGATCCCTGAAGGTGGGGAAATGGTTGTTTTGATTTTATATGTATGATTTCTCATTCAATGAGAAGGGTTAGACTTTTGTGGAGAGACTTGTACCTTATGTTTTCTTACAGCTAATCAAGGAGCAATTGCAGCTATTTTTCAGGAATACTTGTTCAGTGAGTATATGGTGGTATTTTCTTTTCATATTAGTTTCTAATTGATGAAATCATGTCTCTTTACATGCTTTTCCTTCTTCTTATGGTTTTCCTTACAGTCATATAGGCATAATTCTTAGATTTAAGCTTTGTTTATGTGGAAAATCATGCTTGTGTTTCTCTTCTTCTGAGATTAATGAATTCACGCTTTATACATGCTCATTATGTTTTCTTAAACTCTCATACCTATACTACATTGACTAAATCTTAATTTCACCATAACAGACTATTATCTAGCTCCTCTTTATGCCTGTTATTGCACACTTGATACCTTCACCAAATTGCCTGCTCTCATCCCTAATCGAGCAAACTAAAAACCCTAAATTCTCAAATACTCAAACAAGACTTCTATATCTAGCCTAAAATCCTTTTATTTTTTGTTTTTCATTAATAAATAATTATAGAAATCCCTCTCTGTTTCAGTAGGGCTAGTTACTGAACTGAAAGTGGTTTGAGGTTACCTCTTTTGATCTCCTCCTCAACCTAGGACATTGTAGAGGATAACATAATCTATAAATTTATCTTGACATATTTTCATAAGTTATTGATTGGTTAATGAATGCATGGTCTAATGAGTATTATTGCAACTAGCTAGAGAGGGCTTAAATCCTTCTTGGTTATTTTGAGGTTATTACTATCAGTTTATGATCATATATGTTTTCATGACCTGTAGCTTAAATGTTTTCCATATGTTTAACGAAATGTTTTTTTATGCATTAGGAAGTTTAGGTCAAGTTCATACTTAAAGCTTGAATGTATGCATTGATCATGTTAATTATGATTCTCAAAACACTACTACATTTGGGCATAAATTTTGATATTGGAACATGACAGAATGACCAAAATCAGAAAAAGTGTTTGAAGTTAAGTGATTTATTTTGTTTTTTCTTCTAAAATACTGACTATCGTTGAAAATATGATGATAGCTCTTTATCAGTCAAATATTCAATGGAATGTTCTATCTCATCGATTATCAAACATTTTCCTATAATACCTCCTATCATCGAATAACTGACATGATTTTTTTTTACCAACCGATATCCAACTCTATATCCAATATGAAAATGTGTTCTCCAATTTCCTACAAATGGTAAATAATTATTTCATAATGTTCAATTCCACCATTAATGGCTTTTTTGCGTTGAAAATATCTAATATGGAATTACGTTGATCAATTTGAATAATTAAAATAAATATAACATTCATATTATAATTAAATATAATATTATTAATATATAATTAATATATATATATATATATATATTCATATTAATATCTAGAATATATTAATTTTAATATATATATATATATATATATATATATATATAAAGTTATTAAATATATTATTATTATTATAATAAATATAAATATATGTATGTGTGTGTGTGTGTGAGGCCCTAACATCATATTACTTTAATATAGTTGCTAAATATATTAGTTGTGATTGTTTTGAAAGGTTGTAGGCTTATTTTGAGGTTAGTTTTCGAAAAAAATCTTCACTGAACGTTTGGTGACAAAAAATGTCACATAACATTCCTCAAGGAGACCAAGGATACATGGGATTGACATCAAGGGCTTGGGAGGATGGAAAATTGTATTTCCCTTATAGAGATTTCAAGGGATTGGGGTCAAGGAGAATTCTAACAAAATCAACTAAAAATCATTGTAAAGATGATGGACAAGCTAAAAGCGGACATGAATATCATCCATTTGTAAGTTATTTATTATATGTCTTTGTATTGTAGACTGTTTTTGTAAATGTTTATATCTACGTTGTATTTTAGATTGTATGTCTTTGTATTGTAAATTGTATTATCTTTCTATTGTAAATGTATTTTATAATATTCTTTGGGGAGGTGTTTGAATTATGGTGTCATCTTGATGTGGACAAGAAATATTATTTGATTATTTTTGTTAGGGTCGTTTAAGGGGTTAATGATGAGCCCCAATTTTTGGTAACAATTTGGGCTCATTTGGCCTACTTACCTTGCTCAACCCTTCATCTTTTATCACTTATGCATTCATTTCTTAGTATATTCGTGTTATTCGTAGGAAGAAGGGCAGGCATTATATCTATGTGGCTAATACATGATGATTTCAGGTTTTTTGGCATTAAAGGGAGCAAAGACCACGTAGAAGGAGACAAGCAGACAACAAAGGTGGCATTGCAGGTTTATAGGGAGGTTGTCCACAGTCTTGATGACCCTCCTCGTGATTTACACCCTAACTACGAGCTCCAACAGCTTTCCCCACCGAGCTTAAAGGCAGCCAACGGATTCTACAGGAACATCAGTTTACAGCAATTTACTTTTAGTTGGACAGCCGAGCTCCACTAATTGAGGAAGCCAGCTTGATCCTCATCATGTATAAATATTAAGGCCGTGGCCTTTGATAGGAGCTTTTTGAACTTTTGAACTACTGTTGGAATTTCTGAGCACGAGCTACAGCTCGGTTTTTGCTTTTTGTAAGCCAGTTTTGGCATGTTGTTAGACTCATGATTATTTAATAAAGGCAGGCAGCTTTGGATTCCATTCTGAGTTCTTAAGGGAGCTATAGCTCTCAGGTTAGGGCCCAACCTGAGAGCAATAGACCTCCTTTTCCTTGTATTGTTATTTGTCTTTCCTTTCAGCACTTCATTTCTTTGCTTTGACATGCATTTGAAAAACATAGTCTGCTGATTTGATTTCTTTTATGTGATTGAGTAGGATTAGTTTACGGTTCAAGTGCTTTTAGTTGCTTAGATTAGAGTAGGAGGATCAACATTCATTAGAGCTCCAAGAAAAGGTTGACAGTGCACTCACTGCCATCTCTGTTTAGAGATTGGGGGTGTAGACCGTACCAACCACCAAAAAACGCAGTCTTATACTTTCATTCAAGCTGCAACACAGTCATTTCAATTGTAGATCCATCCATGCATTCTGATCTTGAGCAGTACTTCTTCATTCCAACTCCATGCAGGATTTTTCTCTGAAGTTTACATTGCTGTTCGTTGATTTAATAACACAGTTAGGATAGGTTGATGAATTCTCGGTTTTGTGCAGATTTGTTTCCTTTACACTGCATTGCATCACTCTGTTATCTTCTTCTTCTTCTCAACCGCGCCTAAAGCCACCTACCCAACCTCTGTTCAGCTCGTTTTCTTTCCAACCCTTCTACTGTTCACGTAGCTCTATCTTTTTGGACTTTTCATCGCTTCCACCCTTCTATCCACCAACCAACTATACCCACTCTTTCCTCATCTCATATCTCTGTCCCTGAGCCATCATAAGCTCCCTTTCCATCCTACCTATCCACCCATACAACTCCTCCACTCCTCCATCACCCAAAACTCCAACCACAGAACATCCTGTAGAAGTTAACAGACTTCCTATAGAAATCCCGAGCTTCCTGTAGGATCCCCTGCAGACATCCTGTAGAAACCTGTAACCTCGATTGCCAAGCACCTGAATGTTGTGGACTTCTGTGGA
Source organism: Pinus tabuliformis (assembly GCA_031772625.1). Classification (NCBI taxonomy): domain Eukaryota; kingdom Viridiplantae; phylum Streptophyta; class Pinopsida; order Pinales; family Pinaceae; genus Pinus; species Pinus tabuliformis. Next base: position 864,986,799 of record CM062820.1, read on the forward strand.
ACGATGTTAGGGATCCCCTAAAACCTCTCCTAGCCCTCCTGACCTTTCCCAAGCTTTCTTTCCCTTCGAACTACCCCTACACAGTCAAACCCTAATAAGAAACAAAGTCATAATAACTCCAACCACTTAAGCAAAAATATAAAAACAATGTTCTTTTCAGTAGAAGTAGTTTAAATTCATGCATCTCATATCACTAGAAGTAATGGCATCATTTTTAGAAGTTTGCACTCCCACCATTGCATCATAGAGATTAGACTAGTCAGATTAGGGTTTACTAGGGTTTCCATGTTTTGTTGGCTTTCAGTTCAATATTGCAAAGTAGGTTAATTTCCTTTGAGATAACCTTCGTCCATCATTTAGAAAGCTTCTTCTGAGAACATATAGAAGTTGGCTTGAGCCCTAGCGGACTTGTGCCAGTTGACCAAGTGACAGCTGCGACAAGAGCTAGTACTTGTGCATACAGCATCGTCGCTTCCAAGTTTGTTACGAACTACCGGGTTGATAAAATTAGAGATAGGAAGCTCCAGGAGTTGTAGCATTGTTGCTACAATACTGGAGCCCACCATCTTTTTGGCGCCGTTGTTGGGGAAGCGTTAGAGTATTAGTAATTGTTGCTTTTCTTCTATTTTCTTACTCTTGCCTTCTGCTAAGTAGTTTATTTCATTTCCATTCTGCAAAAGTAGCATAGACATTTCCTGCTTTCATAGATTAGCATTTCCTGCTTTCATAGCATAGACATTTCCTGCTTTCATAGATTAGCATTTCCTGCTTTCATAGATTAGCATTTCCTGCTTTCATAGACTAGCATTTCAATTCTGCAATTTCATTTCTGCAAGCGTAGATTAGCCTTTCATTTCTGCAAGTGTAGATTAGTCTTTCATTTCTGCAAGCGTAGACTAGCATTTCCATTCCTGCAATTTCATTTGAGCAAAGTAGATTAGTTCTTTCCTGCTTTCAATTTAATTTTGCATCTTTATTTCAGTAAGATAGTTAGTTGTAGATCAATCTGTTTCAGTTTTGCAGGTACCAAAGAAGAGAAAAACAAAAGCACTCAAAAAAGTCTTTCCATTTCATGCCTCGTAGGAATCGAGATAAAATAGGAAAATTCTTACCCAACACCTCCACCACATCACTGAGTCACCCTTCTCTCTTCTTCGGTGACAGTGATCCAGAAGAACCTATAGGTGAACCTCCTGAGATATACGAAGATCCTATAGCAGAAGAAGAATTAGAGACCATCCCATCTGAAGCTATGGCTGACAATAGAGGAGAAGATGAGAGAATAGAAGGTGCCTTCCCCATCCGAGAGACCAATGGAGAGATGAAAATGAAGAACATTAGCCCCTCCGCTTTACCTCACTTCCATGGACTGACCACTGAAGATCCTGATACCTTCCTGTTTGAGTTTGCTGTCCTTTGTAGAACTTATGACTATACTGAAGATGAGCAGAAGCTGAAACTCTTCCCTTCCACTCTTAAGGATGCAGCATTACGCTGGTTCATGGGCTTACCTGGGAATAGTATCACCACTTGGGCTCAGATGCAGCAAGCTTTCAATACCAAGTACCGGGACTACTGTAGGTCCAAGGAAACCAAGGGAGAAATCTTTCAGATGACCATGGGAAATGATGAGTCCTTAGAGGATTACGAGGAGAGGTTCCAACTTAGCTATAAGTGAGCCAGGTGCACACTTGACCCTGAATCCCTCAAGTTGGTCCTGCTCCGAGGAGTCCCTGAAGACCTCTTAGATACCCTTCACATGTTAGCTGGGGGGGATATTTACCAACTGCCTTATGAGGACATCAATACTGTGTTTAGAAACCACTCCAGGGTAGCTCGGAAACGAAGTAGAGGAAACCTCCTCTCAGCTGGTGTCCCTTTCTCCAAACATGAGTTTGCAAATCAATTGGAAGATCTTAAGAGTGAGGTGAGACAGACCATTGCCATGCAGTTGGACACATTCAGGATCCAATAGAAGAAGGAAGAAGCTGAGAGAGCCTTGGCTATCTTCTGCCCTAGATGTACAAGGAGACACCCTAAGAACGAATGTCCATTGCATTCGGTTGAAGTGTGTTTCGTTTGTGAGGAGGACCATCCCACAAACCAATGTCCAACCTTACCTGGATTTAAAGCCATGTACCAAGGGACAGAAGCTCCCACTGAACCTCTCTATTACCTCAACCAAAGGAGGCCACAAGGACCTAGACCTTACCAGCAGGGGATGCAAGGGGCACCTCAAGCTTATTACAACCCCAACCAATCGACTCCTATGCCTTCCTGGGGTCCCCCTGCTCATCCTTCCTGGTCTATGCCTCCTCCATGGTCTTATCCACCTCAGTACCCTACTCAACCCACTACTTATTCTTATCACTCACATGCCCAGCCACAGCCTCAGTGGAATGCACCTCAGTCGGGGTGGAGGCTCCAGTACAACACTCCTCCCGCCATTTTGCCTCCACCACCAGTTCAACCTCAACCATTACCTCCTGCTCCTCCAAGGCAACCTCAAATACCTGCTCAATCAAACCCGAACCCCAACAATAGACAGGCCCAGCAGGTATACACTGGGAAACATCATGCCCTACTTATGCTGTGGAGATCCAGGAGATCAATCTTCGATCTCGAAAGACTCTTCCAGATCGCCAACCTCCTCCCCCATAGGATGAGGAAGATAAACAGGAAAGTGAACCAAAGGCTATTCCACCCTTTCCTGAGAGACTAACAGCCACCACACAACCCAACCCAGAGGAGGATGAGCTTCTGGGTGAGCTCAAGCAGTTGTGTGTGAAAATACCACTTCTCCAAGCCATCAAGGATGTGCCTATATTCAACAAACTGGTTAAGGAAAAGTGTTTTAAACACCCAGGCAGGCGAAAGAGAGATGCTTCAACCATCAATGTCCTAGGACAACTGTCTGACCTTATGTTAGGACAAGTCATCTGCCCAAAGTATCTAGATCCTGGGAGTCTTGTAGTAGATGTCCACATCAATGGCACCATCATACCTCACACCTTGATTGATTTGGGGGCTGCCATTAATGTGATGACCAGGGAAACCATGCTCAAACTCAATCTTCAGGGTTCCTTGAGGAAGACCTCGACAGTACTGCAACTAGCAGATCGCTCCACTGTGACTCCCAAAGGGATTGTGGAGGATTTCTTGGTCTCTGTCGACTCTTGGGAATACCCTGTAGATTTCTTGGTTCTGCAACCCAAGGCAAAGCTTACTTGATATCCTCTCATCTTGGGAAGACCTTCGTTAGCCACTGCAGATGCTTACATAAGTTGTCGTGCAGGAAATATGACCATCAAAAATGGTCCTATGTCCAAGCAGCTAGTCCTATACCCTCCTGCCCAACCTTCCTTAGAGCATGACTTACCACTTTGGTTGGAGGAAGGAGAAGAGGATGAAGTGTACTCAGCACCTTTGTGCACCCTAGATACCACTAGAAGAGACCCCCCAACCGAGGATGACTTGATTGAGACCTTGATCCAGAATCCACCTTCTAGTGCACTATCCTTAGAGAAATTGGTGGAGGATGCCCAAGCCAGCACCTTAGTGGATCTTTGTACCACTAACCCTGTTACTCCCAGAGTCAAGAATGTGGAGTTCGGCCCTGAGAGAATGTTAAAGATCAGCTCCTCCCTATCTCCTTCCCAGGAAAAGGAGTTGTGTAGCCTGTTGGCCAGTCACCTAGATGCTTTTGCTTTGAGCTATAAGGAGATGAAAGGATTCCATCCCTCAGTCTGTACCCATCACATATACATCAAGGAGGATTGTAAACCGGTTAGGCAACCTCAGAGGAGAATGAATCCAGCCCTTAAGGACATTGTCAAGGAAGAATTGCAAAAACTGTTGGATGCCGAATTCATTTATCCCATCTCAGATAGTGAATGGGTGTCCCCTCTGGTGTTGGTTCCCAAGAAGAATGGGAAGTGGAGAATCTGTGTGGACTACTGAGAACTGAACAAAGCTACCAAGAAAGACCATTTCCCTCTACCTTTCATAGATCAAGTGTTGGATGGACTGGCAGGAAAGAAGTTCTTCTCTTTCCTGGATGGGTTTAGCAGGTACAACCAGATTCAAATCAGCCCGGAAGACCAAGATAAGACCACCTTCACTTGTCCTTGGGGTACCTTTGCCTATCGAGTTCTTCCCTTTGGGCTATGCAATGCTCCTGCTACCTTCCAGAGAGCTGTCTTAAGCATCTTCTCGGAGCTGGTCCATGATGCAGTGGAAATCTATATGGATGACTTCACTCCTTATGGGGCCAACTCCTAGGAAGCATTATCCAATCTGGGAAAAGTCCTAACCAAATGCATTGAGATGAACCTGTCCCTTAGTCCTGAAAAATGTGAATTCCTGATAACTGAAGGGACCGTGCTAGGCCATACCATTTCTTGCCAAGGGTTACAGGTGGATCCTAACAAAATTGCTCTCATCAAGAAGGTTCCACCTCCTCAAAAGGTAAGGGATGTTCGGAGTTTCTTAGGATTAGTAGGGTATTACAGGAGATTCATTAAGGACTTCAACAAGCTAGCCTCACCATTGTTTGGCCTGTTGGCAAAAGATGTGGAGTTTAAGTGGACTAATGATTGTCAGAGGGCTTTGAATGAATTGAAGGACAAGTTGGTGTCAGCCCCAATCTTGAGAGGTCCAAACTGGGCCCTACTTTTCCACATCCACACTGATGCCTCGAACAAAGCCATAGGTGCAGCTTTAGGACAAGTTGAACAAAAACTTCCATATGCCATTTACTTTGTTAGCAAAAACTTGTCCAAAGCTGAACTGAATTACACTGTAACCGAGAAAGAGTTTTTGGCTGTGGTCCATGCACTGAACAAGTTCCGACACTATATCACTGGCTATCAAACATTTGTACATACATACCATGTTGCAATTAGATATTTAATGAATAAACCAGATGTGAATGCTCGTATTATTAGATGGTTACTTTTGTTGCAACAGTTTGATTTGACCATTGTTGAAAAACCAGGTAAAGAAAATGTTGTTGCTGACTTTTTATCTAGATTGGATTTGTCTGCAGATGAGGATGGGACAGTGGATGACCAGATGCCCGATGAACATCTGTTTGCTATCTCAGCACTCTCTCCATGGTTTGCTGATATAGAAAACTACCTTGTTTCAGCACAGTTCCCTCCGCACCTATCTTCAAGAGAGAAGAGCAGAATCATCAGAAAAAGTGCCTCATTTACTTGGATCGGGGGCAATCTGTTCAAGCTTGGCACCGATCAGATCTTAAGGCATTGTGTAAGGGAGGAGGAAGTCTTTGATATCCTCCTCAGCTGTCATGATGGGCCTTGTGGAGGAAATTTTGCAGCAAAGAGAACTGCCTTCAAAATCCTGCAGGCAGGCTACTATTGGCCCACACTTCATCAAGATGTCAAAAGATATATCAGCCAATGTGACCAATGCCAAAGAATGGGGAAACCGACTGAAAGGGATGAGATGCCTCTCCAACCTCAAGTGACTCTTGAGCCATTTGAGAAGTGGGGTATGGACTTTATGGGTCCAATCAACCCTCCTTCAAGGCAAAGGTCCTACATCATTGTGTGTACTGACTACCTGACAAAGTGGGCAGAGACTAAAGCAATCAAAGCAGCAACAGAAGAAAAGGTGGCCGAGTTCTTAAGAGAAAACATCTTCTACAAGTTTGGCTACCCAAGAGAGCTGGTCACCGATCAAGGGAGCCAGTTCACATCCAACCTAGTTGAAGACCTGCTAGCTCATCACAAGATCAAGCATAGGACTTCCACCCCCTATCACCCTCAAGCAAATGGGCAGGTGGAAGTCACCAATAGAGCATTAGAAGGGATCTTGACTAAGGTGGTGAGAAGCAGCAGAAAGGACTGGGCAGATCGCCTGGTTGAGGCCACATGGGCTTACAACACAACCTGGAAGACCACCACCAGCTTCACACCTTATGAGCTGGTCTATGGGAAGAAAGCTTTGCTGTCCATTGAGTTCGAGTACAACACTTTGAGGATGGCAGCTCAGCTAGATCTAGATCTCAGCCATGCACAACAAGAAAGGTTATTACAACTGAATGGACTAGACGAGCACCAGATGTAGGCCCTCCTTCACTCAGAAGTGGTTCAACTTCAGAGAAAGGTGTGGCATGACCAACATCTCCATGAAAAGCAATTCCAGCCGGGAGATTGGGCCTTGTTGTATGACTCCAGATACAAAGATTTCAAGGGAAATTTGAGAACCAGATGGCTAGGACCATATGCAGTGGAAAAATGCCATGACAATGGATCTGTTCTTATTCGAACCATTGATGAGGAAGCCATCCCCATGCTTGTCAATGGGCATCGCTTGAAGATCTACAGGAATCCTCTCTCAAGACAAGAGTTCATCAAAACTATGGAGAAATCAGTGTTGGTCATAGAGAAGGGTTCTGCCTCTCCTTTGGGCATACCCTGAAAGATCTAAAAATAAAAATAAAAATAAATAAATAAATAATAAAGATCCTTGGGTGAAAACCTCTCTGAGGCGCCCAAGGCAGGTGGTAGGGGTGAAAACCTCACTGAGGCGCCCCTATTGTCTTTCAAAAAAAAAAGCAAAAAAAAGATTTGAAAAAGATCCTTGAGTGAAAACCTCTCTGAGGCGCTTAAGGCAGATGGCAAGGGTGAAAACCTCATTGAGGCGCCCCTGTTATCTTTCAAAAAAAAAAAAGAGAAAAAAAACAATAATAAAAAAAAAGGACAGCAAGTTTTATAATGTGATATTGCAGATTGCAGGTATTCTATGGAGGAGAGGAAGCCTTTCAACTCAAAGCCAAGGATCCTTATCATGCTGTCAGGAGACCTCACCAGCACCTCCTCCAAGAATACTCATTTTCTCCAAGGTATGTGCACAATTTCATCACGGCTTGAGATTTCTACAGGAAGATGCAGCTTTTCTACAGGAAGATGCAGATTTTCTACAGGAAGGTGCAGACTTTCTACAGGAAACGCAAACTTTCTACAGGAAGCTCTGTATTTCTACAGGAAACTTCCTGTAGAAGTTCAGGACGGCCCAGAATCCATTTTATGAGGAGATCTAACGACTAAGGATCGGTTTGGACGCATGCAAGCTATTGTTATTTCCCTTGCACATTGTTGTCACCTCGTCCTGCCATCCTTGTCGACATGCAACGAAGTTACCTGCACCAGCAAAGCAGATCGATGAGTTATCAAGAAAAAGCAATTTTTAAATAAAACAACCGCTGAGATCTCATACCATATCCATCCCAGACATCCCAAAGCTCTGGGAGCGTGATCGTGAGGCGAGATCCTTCATCGTGCAGCATGCACCCAAGGAGGAAGAACTGTTACAAGACATCCTGCGGGAGTCCTGTAACAGTTAAGCCCGCTAGAGTGTACACTATTCACAACGCTGGCCATATGCAATGAAAACGCGGGCGCATGCAGCCAAGCATCAAATCCATCGTCGACAGCCTGCAAACGTGAACCTCCGGGCCTGTGCAAATTCACCAATAGCAGATAGATCCATTCATCATCGTCCAAAACCCGAAAAATCGTGTTGCAGCTGCGTAGGTAAGTGTCTCGACCCTTTCTTCCGTCAGATTGCATGAATTTTACTTTGAATTGTTTGCAAAGTGTGAAGTGAATGGGTTGAGCGGTTGTATGGCCAGTTGACTGGCCACGTCGACCGGTTAATGGTCCAATCGGATGTTTGGGTGGCGGCCGTGACAAAAGGAATGGGCAGCACACACGTGAGAGCAATCCCCGTCGGGAAAAACATATTTAGCAGAAGAGACGGCGGCGGATCTGCTGAGGGATGATGCGGCAGTAAGTGAACTCGCAGGCAAATGATGGGACGACGTCATCCAACGGTCCGGTGGGGACAGCTCACCCCCGCGCCACGGATTCCGCCGATTCAAATCTAATCGGCTAGATTGCCTGCATGCATTTATCATTCACCGTTTGAAACTCAAGTGAACATTCGGATCCCTCTGCAGTTCGAAACTCCGAGCCTTTGGCCATCAGAACGCCTATGAAGCAACACCGAGAGCGCAGACCAACTGCAGTCCTTCCCAGAAATCACGCGTTGCTCCTACAGGAAAGTTGTTTCTACAGGAAGGCGGGTTCCTCACGTAAAAAGGTGGCAGATAAAAAGGTAACCCTGAACTCTCTATGCAATTGGTTTTTAAAGGTGGCAGAATCGTCGTCTACAGTCTGGTCGTAGAAAGTTGTTGCAAGTATTGTCTGTTGTGCATAGACTGTCGTTCTATAGGATTGTCAGTGTAATTAAGCTGTGTCAAGGTCCTCAGAGTTAAGCTTCGTGGATTTTGTGCATGACAGAAGCGTAATTCTACGCTCTGTCTCAGTAGACCAAATTTCTTCCGCGTTCTCCACCTCTAGTTGAAGCAACAGTTTTTATCATGCCGGGTGGGTTTATTAGACGGGAACCCACTGATTCAACAAAGTTAAGGGAAAATCTTGAGGTAGTGGAGCTCTTCACACGAGCACAATGGATATCCTTTTGTGACAAGTTGCAGGGTTATGACGACGAAGTGGCAGAAGAATTTTTACAAGCTTTGAGGCCGAAATCCAAAACACTGGCCACCGTGAACTTCAGGGGCCTAAGCCTCAAGCTCACCCCGCAATATATCAGTCGAATTACTGAACTTCCAATGGGTTTGCCATGGGAAAAGGAAGAAAGGAAGTTGAGCCAACAGGCAAAGAAAGAATTCTTTCCACTTGAGGAGGAATTCTCGGAGGACAAAAATGGGGTGCGTAGAACCAGTTTGCTGCCACCATGGAATGAAGTTAACCTACAGATCATGAAGTATATAACCTGTGAAGGCCGTTTTAGCATTGTGTACGGGTATCACTTCAGGTTGCTCACTGAATTGAGACACCAGATTGATCTTCCTGTAGAAAATAAACTGAGCATTCCTTACTTCCTGCTACAGTCTCTAATTGAGTGTGCCACAAAGTTAAAAGAAGGCATACCGGATCAGGTAGCCCACCATGGATTGATCAAACTTCTTGTGGAGGATGCGCTTCATTCATATAAGGTTCCCCTCTCATGGGAAGCATTCAGAAATTTGACAAGAGATGGAGACATAAGGATGTTGACTGAAGAAAGTGGTTCCTCCAGCAGTGAGGAAAAAGAATCAGTGGCCGCGGGAAAGAAAGAAACAGGCCAGAAGACCCCGACCACAGTGCAGAAGAAAGAGCAAAGGAAAAAGTACGAGAGAAAGGATGACAAAGAAAAAGATGACACACCCATCTTGTCAGCAAGAGAGAAAAGGCTGCAGAGCAGAACGGACAAAGCTGAGAAGGTCCACATCAGCACAAGTACCTCATCAGCACCCGCAACCAAACCAAAAAGCAAAACCCATGCAGCAAAGCAAGCCAAGGTGGTGACACCTGTGTCTACAGCAAAGCAGAAACAGGCTTCTACAGGAAGCCCGAAATTAACAGAAAAAGGGTCTTCTACAGGAAGCCCGAAAATTACCAAAACAGGGTCTTCTACAGGAAGCCCGAAATTGGCTAAAACAGGGTCTTCTACAGGAAGCCCTGAAAAAGTGACACCCAAGGAGAAGAAAGCTGATATTCGTGAAAGGGAGGCAACAGCTGTGCTGACCGGCCTCAGCACACCTCCTAAGCCAAAAGAGAAGAGAAAGAGGGAGACCCCTCTATACTTTGAAGCTCGAAGAAGTGCGAGAATAAAGACGGGCAAGCCACAGACCCCATCCAGCAGCCAAATCACTACAGGGGATGCCCCTACTTCACCCAGTGAGAGGTCCCCCTCGAAGATATTGGTCACCTACGAGAGGGGGAGCCCAAAAACGACTACTTGGAAAGGAAGGGTAGACCAATCGACTTCAAAAACCCGGCCCAAGGTCAAGGAAATAGAGAAGAGGGAAGGAGCAGCACCCTCATCACCACCAAGGGCAGAGCAGGCAGAGCCACCAAGAGTAGGAAAGAAAGAGCATATTTTTGAGCCTAGTTCCCGGCCAAGGACAAGGAGCCGGAGAAAAGTTGCTCAAGGATGAGCAAATATTTTAGCTGGGGGGTGATGATGAGCCCCAATTTTTGGTAACAATTTGGGCTCATTTGGCCTACTTACCTTGCTCAACCCTTCATCTTTTATCACTTATGCATTCATTTCTTAGTATATTCGTGTTATTTGTAGGAAGAAGGGCAGGCATTATATCTATGTGGCTAATACATGATGATTTCAGGTTTTTTGGCATTAAAGGGAGCAAAGACCACGCAGAAGGAGACAAGGAGACAGCAAAGGTGGCATTGCAGGTTTATAGGGAGGTTGTCCACAGTCTTGATGACCTTCCTCGTGATTTCCACCCTAACTCCGAGCTCCAACAGCTTTCCCCACCGAGCTTAAAGGCAGCCAACGGATTCTACAGGAACAGTAGTTTACTGCAGTTTACTTTTAGTTGGACAGCCGAGCTCCACTAATTGAGGAAGCCAGCTTGATCCTCATCATGTATAAATATTAAGGCCGTGGCCTTTGATAGGAGCTTTTTGAACTTTTGAACTACTGTTGGAATTTCTGAGCACGAGCTACAGCTCGGTTTTTGCTTTTTCTAAGCCAGTTTTGGCATGTTGTTAGACTCATGATTATTTAATAAAGGCAGGCAGCTTTGGATTCCATTCTGAGTTCTTAAGGGAGCTATAGCTCTCAGGTTAGGGCCCAACCTGAGAGCAATAGACCTCCTTTTCCTTGTATTGTTATTTGTCTTTCCTTTCAGCACTTCATTTCTTTGCTTTGACATGCATTTGAAAAACACAGTCTGCTGATTTGATTTCTTTTATGTGATTGAGTAGGATTAGTTTACGGTTCAAGTGCTTTTAGTTGCTTAGATTAGAGTAGGAGGATCAGCATTCATTAGAGCTCCAAGAAAAGGTTGACAGTGCACTCACTGCCATCTCTGTTTAGAGATTGGGGGTGTAGACCGTACCAACCACCAAAAAACGCAGTCTTATACTTTCATTCAAGCTGCAACACAGTCATTTCAATTGTAGATCCATCCATGCATTCTGATCTTGAGCAGTACTTCTTCATTCCAACTCCATGCACGATTTTTCTCTGAAGTTTACATTGTTGTTCGTTGATTTAATAACACAGTTAGGATAGGTTGATGAATTCTCGGTTTTGTGCAGATTTGTTTCCTTTACACTGTGTTGCATCACTCTGTTATCTTCTTCTTCTTCTCAACCACGCCTAAAGCCACCTACCCAACCTCTGTTCAGCTCGTTTTCTTTCCAACCCTTCTACTGTTCACGTAGCTCTATCTTTTTGGACTTTTCATCGCTTCCACGCTTCTATCCACCAACCAACTGTACCCACTCTTTCCTCATCTCATATCTCTGTCCCTAAGCCATCATAAGCTCCCTTTCCATCCTACCTATCCACCCATACAACTCCTCCACTCCTCCATCACCCAAAACTCCAACCACAGAACATCCTGTAGAAGTTAGCAGACTTCCTGTAGAAATTCTGAGCTTCCTGTAGGATACCCTGCAGACATCCTGTAGAAACCTGTAACCTCGTTGCCAAGCACCTGAATGTTATGGACTTCTGTGGAACGATGTTAGGGATCCCCTGGAACCTCTCCTAGCCCTCCTGACCTTTCCCAAGCTTTCTTTCCCTTCGAACTACCCCTGCATAGTCAAACCCTAATAAGAAACAAAGTCATAATAACTCTAACCACTTAAGAAAAAATATAAAAACAATGTTCTTTTCAATAGAAGTAGTTTAAATTCATATATCTCATATCACTAGAAGTAGTGGCATCATTTCTAGAAGTTTGCACTCCCACCATTGCATCATAGAGATTAGACTAGTCAGATTAGGGTTTACTAGGGTTTCCATGTTTTGTTGGCTTTCAGTTCAATATTGCAAAGTAGGTTAATTTCCTTTGAGATAGCCTTCGTCCATCATTTAGAAAGCTTCTTCTGAGAACATATAGAAGTTGGCTTGAGCCCTAGCGGACTTGTGCCAGCTGACCAAGTGACAGCTGCGACAAGAGCTAGTACTTGTGCATACAGCACCGTCGCTTCCAAGTTTGTTACGAACTACCGGGTTGATAAAATTAGAGATAGGAAGCTCCAGGAGTTGTAGCATTGTTGCTACAATACTGGAGCCCACCAGTTAAGTTGAGTTAAGGGTTAATTAATTTATGGGCTTATGGATATTAAGGGGTTATTGTTTAAGGGTTTAGGTTTTAGGGGATAAGGACTTAGTGGTAAGGGCTTTACGGGATTATGGGAATGGGGTTAAGGTCTTAGGCAATTAGTATATATCGTTTAGGGGGTTAATTTGGACTAGAGGATTTAGAGGTTAATCATGGGTTTTTATGGAGCATTATTACTAAGTTTTTAAAGTATATTATGCAAAATATGACATTAAGAAAGAATATGACATTACAATGATGAATGTAAAATAAGATCAATATGTTTTTTATTATGGTCCTGACTATATATCTCAAAAAGTGTCTCACTTCACTTCTTACATGTCAAGAAAAGTAACATCTTTCTTATATTTTTTCAACATATTCTCAAATATCTTGATAAATTGCATAAGCATCATCCTTGATTTGTTGTCTTTATTTCTTGGTCTCGCTTATGTTGTTTCTCTCTTTGTATTTGTTCTCTTCGTTTTCCTTATATATTATATTTGTAAATTGTTTTTATAGATACATTTCAATATATTATATATATACTAATATTAATTTATTAATTGTAATTGTATAGTATTGGCCCCCTAGGGTATTTCTCGATGAGGAAGAGGTGGTTGTAATACAAGCGCCTATTCAAGAACATGGAGCGATTAATATTAAGGATCTAGATAATGGTCTTATGGAAGAAGATAGTGATGTTGATAACATAGTTGAAGAATATGGGACAAATAGATTGATCCTAGAGACATTTAATAATGTTGGAATGGGTGATGATGAGAACCAGAATGATGATCGTGCTTTTGATTTACCTATACTTGAGAGCGAAACTAAACCCTTTTATGAAGACTCAAAACCATCTCTTCTCTCTACTCTGTTGTTGGTCAACTTAAAGGTGTTGAATGGTTTTTCAAACACGTGTGACACAACTCCTAAGCTATGTAATATATTTTGTGACATTTAGTACTATATACATGAGAAAGAAATTATTGTTTCCTTTGCTTTTAATGTTAGTACGTTTATCTGTGATCATTTCATTAATTTGTAACATTTGGATGCAATATGTACAATTAATATTATTTAGTACCTTAACCAATACTATTTTTTTATGTTGTATATTATTAAGTGAATTTATGTTACCACCATCAAACATTTTACCTCGTACGTATCGAGATTTACATGTCATTATGAAATATATTGGAATGGAGTATCAATATATTCATGCATGTCTTAATGATGATATTCTATATTATAAAGAACATATGTTTAAAGAAAAATGCCCAAAATGTGATGAGAGTAGATATCAAACTAATAAAGTAACAAAAAAGGTTCCTCGCAAGGTTCTTCATTATATTTCCATAATTCCACGTCTGCGACAATTGTTCAAGTGCAAAAGCGTAGAAGAACGTATGGATTACCATGCAAGGAATATAAGTGAAGGTGGTGTCTTTCGAATGCCTGTAAATGGATCTGCATTTAGGAATATAGAGTAAAATTGGCCAAAGTTTAAAACATAACCTTGTAATCTTAGGCTTTAATTAGTAGTTGATGGTGTCAATCCATTTACAGAGGCTAGATATACTTACTTGGTGTGGCCCATTTTTGTTATCAACAATATCATTCCTCTGTGGAAGTCAATAAAGAGGGAGCACATAATGTTGAAACTGATTGCTCTAGGTATTAATTTGTTTAGAATATTTTTTTTAGCACAAAAACATCTCATTTGTCTTGTTTGTTTCATAATTATGTCCTATATTTTTCTGTTAATTTACTCATATATGTAGTAATGATGTATTGTATGTTCAATCAATTAGGTAAGTACCAAGTCAAATATATGAATACATATATTGAGCCTCTTGTCGATGAGTTAGTGGAGTTATGGAATGTTGTCACTATGTATGATATCTCTAGACTAGTAGTTGCACAAAGGGAATTTGAGTTCCATGAAATGCTTGTATGGAAAAATGATGATGCCTCAGGGCTAACACATTTATGTGGTATGTTATAACATTACCCTGCACTTTAATAGTGTTTAATTTTATGAAGTTAATTTCAAGTATGTTTTTTAAATAGTTCGACCTTCATTGTACATACTTAAAATAATTGATCGAAAAATTCTTCCATCTCTTGTAGGTTTTCAAACAAAGGGTAAATTTGCTTGTCTAGTTTGTGGTCCTAATATTAAATTTCATCGTTCAAGAAGCTTAGGAAAAGAGGCGTTTGATGAGTACAGGAAATTCATTTCTAAGAACCATAGGCACCAAAGTACTGAAAGACATATTTTCAATGGGAAAGAAGAGTTTGGAGTAAGACCATGGAGAATGACACCTTGTGCATGGAAGTTGCAATATAATAGAGTCACTCAAGGTATGGATCGTGTTATGGCCTAAATATACCTCAGGCTGAGAAAGGCAGGTCTAGGGTAACATCAAACCATGCTTAACCTGGTAGCTAGCCCTACCAAGTCGGGAGAGGGCTCTCTCCTTGTCAATCTCATAAAATATGGCTAATAAAGTTTTAGATGACTGGTGTAAAGACTAATTTTAGGCTAGGTATATGCTCAGAGGAGTTTGATTGAATTTAATGGTTGATTGTTGGATCAAATGTGAAAGGAAGTTTTGGGTCTGGGGAATGAACGTAGTCTTGCAGAGGTTTCTATGGGGAGAGGTAGGCAAGCATCTTAGTACCTTGAATTAAGTGAAATGGAGAGTCTTAAGGCTAGTGAGGAGTTGGAGAGGGCATGGAATTGTCATGAGTCCTCTTCAAACAATAAAAAACATGTAAAGCTAAACAAACCCTAAGGTAGAGCACTGCAACATCAATGATTTCCACCTTTACACTTGATTCATTTAGTTAAGCTGAAAAAGAGAGAGATAATGGCACACATAAACACATGATAACTTGAATCAAAGAAGGAGGAATAATACTAAGTCACCTTTCCACAAGAATCCCACAAAATGCTACAAACCCTGGTCTATTTTCTTGTCAAACTATAGAGATGATGTACAATGGTGCTCAAAGCATTCACAAGAGTCCAAGCTTTACAAATGACTGAAAAAACACATGATATAGACCTCCAAACCACCTGTGCTATCCATCAGGGGTCGAATCCATGAGAAGAGGGGTGGTTTCAACAATATCTAAACTAGGAACTGAAAAATAGGCAGTGGAACAACTTGCCTCTAAAATTATGGAAACTGATTCATTCATCCTCCAACCACCTAAAACTAACGTATCTACCTTATCAAGTAATTTTTTTATCATTTTTACATCATAGTACATCAATTTACATTGCGTCACATCATGAATTTTACCATAAGAGAGAAAAAATCAAAGTATAAGAAAACTAGGCGAAAAACTGAGCAAAAAGGCAAAATTGACACTTTTTCATCATGTGCATAGCGCCATTTTTTTTCTGTGCGTATTACGTTTTCCAAGCTGATTTTGGAGGGCTTACCGAGGTCCAAATCAGGTGCAAAATAGCTTGTTAGAACGCCCTATGAGTCTACTTTCTGGAACAACTTGAATTTTTGGATTTTAAGTCCATTTGCCGCTCCAAAATTTCAATCTCCCAAGACTGCTTCTTGTGTGGCCAAAAAGTGGCAGAGAGGGCATTTTTTAGGTGTTTTTGGCCCTTTTGGAGGTCCAAAACTTGTCAAAATTTCCTAGTAATTTCTGAGCATGCATAAATTTTCATAAGGAATCTAAAAATTCCAATTTTTCTTCAAATGGAGGTCCCTATCAAAAGTGAGTGCCGGTGGCGCTAGTGGCGCTATGCACCAGCCGGAAAAGCCTGTGTTAAAAATTTCTATGCGTAGTGTCATTTTCAGATCACGTTTTGGAGGCCTTATCGATGTCCAAATTGGGTGAAAAATAGCTCGTTAGAAATATTATTGTGCCTACTTTCCAACAAAACTTAAATTTTTTAATTTAGAGTTCATTTTCCCTGTCAAAAGTCAAATCTCCCAAGACTGGTCAAAATGTGAAAAATGAGGCTTCCTAAAGGCAGAGTTCTGTTACAGTAAACTTTTGAAGGTCTTCCACAACTCCCAATTGAGCTCATGATAACTCATTGGAAAGCACGTTGTGTCTAGTTATCATTGGACTCATCAAGAAAGTCATTTGGCCAACCAAGATAGGCGAAACCTTGATTTTCCCAAGGTCACTTCAGGCGTGCATCAATTCTCCTGAGGCAACTGTATTTTTGACATTTCTCTATAACCATGACACCTGTGTAAAAAGTGAATGAGGATTTTCTTCCTTAGCCTATTATGGAAAACATCCTCTCTCACATTTTCCAAATTCATTTTTTCTTGCTTAGAAACATCATTTGAGTAAAACCTATCCCGATGTGTGGAACAGGGGATTTGTCAAAATGAAGTGAAATGAAAGGGATAAGGGGATTATAAATTCTTGAAAAATTTTTGGGAAGTAGGGAGGGATATTAGAAAGCAAGGGAAAGTGTAATTTCAAAGATTGAGTGAGGGGAAGGGTTCCAAAATGGCAAAACACAGGCCTAGCCTAGAAAATTGTCAAATTGTAGCAAGAAACTAGGGTTTGTGCAAAAATGAGAAATTTGAAGGATATCAGTGATGGGAAGTGTTTAGTAAGGTACATTAAGGATAGGGAAAGGTGTATGAACATCAGGATACAAGTTTTGTTGATGATTTGACCATCCAAGAGAAATTACCTTCAAAACCCTAGGAGAGGGAAATGAACCTTACCTAGGCACAACTGAAGCATGAACAAGGTGTAAAATGACCCATTGGAACCTGACATGATGATGAAAACCCTGTGAATGATGATGCACTCAGCTGAATGGTGACATGAACCTCTTGGGAAGAATCAGTGACAGTTTCTTCATCCCTTTCATAGCCGAATCTGTCTCCATATTTGCAAATGTATAGTGTAAAATGATGAGTATGAAGAGATTTTCTCAATAATAGGTGACTACTGTTTTCTTCTTTGGGATTTGATGGGTTGACTGATAATATAAGTGGAAAGGAAGTTTTGATGCTGGCTATAGGGTTATTAGGGAATGATAGGGGATAAGGTGAGTGTAAATGGGAGAGGGAAAGGGAAAGGGAATTAAGGGAATTTGGTGCAGGGAGATGGGATGTGGGAAAATTATGCAAGGCAGTAAAAACAACAAGAATGACAAAAACTACAAAACCCTAGACAGTTTTGTCAGGGCAACTTTGAAGCAATTAGGGTTTTATTTTTCACCATTCAAAACACCATCAAGGATGACAAAACCTCTTACTATGGAAAATGGGAGGATGTACTTATTTGAACAGATGCTATTTGCAAAATTTATAGGCTTGGAAAATCGATGGGATGAGTTTTGAGCTTGGCTGACTGGTGCGCCACACCAATGCCTAGGTGCGTAGCACCTGGTAGGTGTGCCATGCCCATTAAAAATCCTTTGCAATTCTTGCGCCCGGTGCGTAGCGCCTAGCAGGTGCGCTGCGCCAGTGCCCAGGTGCGTCGCACTGGGAGAAAACTTGAAATTTGCTGCAACTTTCCCTTATTTCTCCTCAAATGCGATTTTTCCTCTTTCTCTCTCTATTTAGCACAAAATGAGGTCTTTTAACACAAAAGAGCACTTTATATACATTTGGACTCTAATTTTTCATTTAGAAAAAAACCCACTTTGTAAATTTCCTTTTCACTTTGCTTTTAAAAACCCTGTTTTTGCAGTTTGGCTCTCTATTTTGTCATTTGATGGAATAATGCTTGGATTTTCTTGTCTCTTTGTAGTAGCTGGAGTGCTGGAGTTTGGCAAGGTGACCTAGGGCTACAGATGATGCTTTATTACATATGAAAACAATAAAATTACATAAAATTTGTACATGAAATGGAAAAACCCTGTTTTCACCTAAAAACAGAGTTTTGAGGTAAAAACCCTTTATGGAGCAAATCATTAGTAGAATTTGTGATTTTATGAATTTATTAAACATCCTCATGTGCATGCTAGACTCTTATTGAGATTTTAAATGCTATGGTGGTAAACCCTAGACGTAATGAGACCTAAAACCCTAAAAGTGATCTTTTGCAAATGTAATGACAAAAATGACTGTAAATGACTTAAACTTGTTAAAATGGGCTAGCAGGTAAAGACCATGAGGAAAATTTTGATAAAGAACCACTACTATCAAATGATCCATGACCTAGTGGAGTGCAGCTGATTGGATGAGACACCTAATATGCATGCAAAAAGAGAAATTTTGATCACTGATGGAGGGATGAAGATACCGACACTAACATTAGCTCCAATGGGGATGGTAGCTCCTTGGAGGTGCCAAGAACCATAGATCTCTGGAAAGCAGACCAATGCCTTCTTCCATTGGGTAATGGAGTCAATAACTTCCGCAAACTAAAACCAATACGCTGAATCAAAACTAAATCAACCATAAAGATTGAAAACTGACTCGAAACAGACCCAAACCAACTTGAAATTGACTCAATACTAAAACACAACTGACAATTTGGCAAATATGCTCAAAATGAAGCTTATTCAATACAACCTACTCTAACTGTTCCATTCATCACCCAATCAAGTGAAATGAAACAACCAATGCAACCAAGTAAGCATTCTGGCTACTATTTGCATTCTCCACAAGTGCTTGCTTATGAACAACAAGAGAGAACTACTGAAAGGAAACTCCCATGAAAACTTGTAAACAGATCCGTTGAATAATATGGATTCTCTATCTGACTCCAAAAACACTGCATAAGGATCTTGAAATTCATGTGCACTGAGACTTAGCTCATCCAATGGATTACTTTTCTTCTCCTCATACCATGAATGCAAACTTTGATCTACGCTTTGTGACGAGACTCCTGTTGAAAATGACAAAGAAACCGGCTGCTGGATCAAGTTTGTATCAATACTTGCTTCAAGCTCACAAGTAGCTAATGGAGAAGAGCTTTGACTATAGACATGATCCAACACATCAGCTATTGGATCGTGAAAAACTTGAAAAGACTGTTGTAACCCATTTTCTATTGGTTCCGATGAGATTGCATGATTTCCTACAGGCTACTCATTTGAAGATATACTATGCAGTTTTCCCTTCAGAAACTAAAATGATTCAAAAAAAAAAGGTACGGAATCATCTTGCATCATTTGATCATATGGTCCAGCTTCCAAGTCTTCATCTGCAACTTGACAATCAATGGGATTTGGGGGCTGCAACTCTGGATATGAAAAGTCTTGAAAAAGGTTTTCATTACTCTCAAGATGGTCCAGATCAAGACTTGTCGATAGTTGATTTCTGATTGCATGAAAGTTGTCTCTAATGAACTGAAACGAAGCAAAACAAAAAGGCAAAGATCCTTCACTTACTTCAAAATTTGTTGCACTTTCCTCATCATTTCCATAGCTGATATGCAACGACTGATCACTGTATTCGAGCTAAAAGTGAATTTCCTCCTCCCACAAATTATTTGCTAGTTTATATACAAGATTAGCTTCTGTTTGGAGAACATAATCATCATCAACTGATCAAATTGAGGCAAATCATCAGTATAAAAGACATCATCAAGCATACATGTCATATCAACAGATCTCTCTTCTCCAAGATGATCTATAAAAATATCATTATTTGATCTATGACAACTGGGATAAGAAAGAAAATGTTTTGGAGTAGCCATTTGTTTTTCTTCAATCAACAAGCCATGGTCTTGAACATCATACTCATTCCTTGCAGTGATCTTCTGCATCATCTCTTCCACTGCACTTACCAAAATGTCAAGCTTTACCTCTAGAGATGTTGATTCCTCTAGATCTATGTTTTTTATCTCTTCTTCCTTCAACTTTTCCCTTCTAATCAGCAAATGAGCCTCTACATCTACTACACTGTTCTGCATCTCTTCAAGTGTTGCAAGATTCCTTTCTCTCAGCTGAAACTCCATTTCTAGATGAAAGGATTCTAGGTATTGCAAGAGAGCAGATCCAGGAGGAGGTCTTATATTAACCGGCATTAAAAAATAGACTTTGTTAAATCTAGCAGAAAACTGTTGTACTGTCTCGCCTGGCTGTCTTCTCAGTTGATTATACTCTTCTATAATCGAGAAAGGGTTCTGTCTGACCACCCATCTGTCGAGGAAAACTTTGACGAACTGTTAGAAATCTGAGATGCTCACATCAGGTAGGGTTTTGAACCAACTCTTGACTTTGCCTTGCAAAGAAAGAGAAAAAAGCCTAATACTGAAATCTTCTTCATCAACTTCAAAAAGGTCAAGAAAAGACTCAAAATTCATAACATGTCTCTCAGCAGTGATGTTGTCTCATTCACCACCAAATCTTGGTAGATATAGGTCATGATTTTTATGGAAAGCATGGGATATAAGAGGTAAAATTAGAGGCTTGTATCGATCTGGAATTTTACAAGGTGTAGGAGTATGTATAGAAGGTGTATAATCAGTCTTGGTCTCTTGAGGCTCATTAGTTTGAAGACGATCATCACAAGCTTCAGAAAAAGGGTCTTGATCATGCTCAAAGACATGCAAATCTTTGGTATTCACAATCTTCAAAGGGAAGGAATCAAATGCAGGCTGAGGATCTTTTCTCGAATACAATATACTTTGCAAAGCCTTCTTGACATTCTCAGGAAAAGAATAGAAATAAATTATAACAAAGAACAAAATGTCTTGGATGAAATTCCAACTTGAATACTTGATCTTTCCATATTGTCCTTTCATTTTTCTGTTGGTCAGGTTCATCCTCCAGTGGAGTCCTTGGATCTGATCTTGAAACTGATTTGAAGTCACCAGGTGAATGATTTTAGCCTTGCTGTGTCTGATAGTTGTTCACCATCAACAATCAGATCTAAACTTGATTACATTTTTTTGAGGAACATAAAACTATGTTTGGGAACCAGATGTTCATTTCATAAACTAAACCGGAGATTGGCTGAAGCAATGTTCATCTACTATGCACTTGCAGAGTAAGAGTAGTTCGAAGGCTACCTAACTAACTTCAGGCTCCATCAGTAGTTTATAAATAAAACAACAATAACAAACAAACAAACTTTTCGATCCCCAGTACGGTCGCCAATATGTTATGGCATAAATCTACCTCAGGCTGAGAAAGACAGGTCTAGGGTAACATCAAACCATGCTTAACCTGGTAGCTAGCCTTACCAAGTCGGGAGAGGGTTCTCTCCTTGTCAATCTCAAAAAATATGGCCAATAAAGTTTGAGATGACTGATGTGAAGACTAATTTAGGCTAGGTATATGCTCAAAGGATTTTGATTGAATTTAATGGTTGATTGCTGGATCAAATGTGAAAGACAGTTTTGGGTCCATGGAATGAACTCAGTCTTGTAGAGGTTTCTATGGGGCGAGGTAGGAAAGTTCTTTAGTACCTTGAATTAAGTGAAATGGAGAGTCTTAATACTGGTGAGGAGTTGGAGAGGGCATGGAAGTGTCATGAGTCCTCTTCAAATAGTAGAAAAAATGTAAAGCTAAAAAAACCCTAAGTTAGAGCACTGCAACATCAATGATTTCCACCTTTACACTTGATTCATTTAGTTAAGCTGAAAAAGAGAGAGATAATGGCACACATAAACAAATGATAACTTGAATCACAGAAGGAGAAACAATACTAAGTCACCTTGCCACAAGAATCCTACAAAATGCTACAAACCTTGGTCTATTTCCTTGCCAAATTGCAGAGATGATGTACAATAGTGCTCAAAGCATTCACAAGAGTCCAACCTTTACAAATGACTGAAAAAACACAAGATATAGACCTCCAAACCACTTGTGCTATCCATCAGGGGTTGAATGCATGAGAAGAGGGGTGGTTTCAACAATATCTAAACTAGGAACTAAAAAATAGGCAGTGGAACAACTTGCCTCTAAAATTATGGAAACTGATTCATTCATCCTCCAACCACCTAAAACTGATGTATCTACCTTATCAAGTCAATTTTGATCATTTTTACATCATAGTACATCGATTTACATCGTGTCACATTACGAATTTTACCATAAGAAAGAAAAAGTCAAACTAGAAGAAAACTAGGCGAAAAATGGAACAAACAAGCAAAATTGGCACTTTTTCATCCTATGCGTAGCGCCATTTTTTTGTGCATAGCACGTTTTCCAAGCTGCTTTTGGAGGGCTTCCTAAGGTCCAAATAAGGTGTCAGATATCTTTTTGGAAAGACTTATGAGTCTACTTTCTGGATCAACTTTAATTTTTTTATTTTGAGTCCATTTGCCCCTCCAAAATTTCAATCTCCCAAGACTGCTTCCTGTGTGGCCAAAAGTGGTAGAGAGGGCATTTTGAAGTGTTTTTGGCCCTTTTGGATGTCCAAAACTTGTCAAAATTTCCTATTAATTTTTTAGCATGCACAAATTTTCATAAGGAATCCAAACATTCCAAGTTTTCTTCAAATGAAGGTCGCTATCAAAAGCGAGTGCTGGTGGCACTACGCACCTGCCGGAAAAGCCGATGTTAAAAATTTCTATGCGTAGCGACACTAATTCTGTGCACAACGCCGTTTTTAGATCAAGTTTTGGAGGAATTCCCGGTGTATAAATTGGATGCACGATAGCTCATTGGAAATATTATTGAGTCTACTTTCCCACACAACTTGAATTTATCAATTTGGAGTTCATTTGCCCTGTCAAAAGTCAAATCTCCCAAGACTGGTCAAAATGTGCAAAATGAGGCTACCTAAAGGTAGAGTGCTGTTGCAGTCAACTTTTGAAGGTCTTCCTCGACTCCAAATTGAGCTCATGATAGCTCATTGGAAAGCTTGTTGTGTCTAGTTATCATTTGACTCATCAAGAAAGTCATTTTTCCAACCAAGCTAGGAGAAATCTTGATTTTCCAAGGTCACGTCAGGAGTGCATCAATTCTCCTGAGGCAACTGTATTTTTGACATTTCTCTAGAACCATGACAACTGTGTAAAAAGTGAAGGAGGTTTTTCTTCCTTAGACTATTATGGAGAGAAATCTCTCTCAAATTTTCCAAATTCATTTTTTCTTTCTCAGAAACATCATTTGAGTAAAACCTATCCTGATGTGTGGAACAGGGGATTTGTCGAAATGAAAGGGATAAGGGTATTCTAAATTATTGAGAAAATTTTGGGAAGTAGGGAGGGATATTAGGAAGCAAAGGAAAGTGGAATTTCAAATATTGAGTGAGGGGAAGGAGTCCAAAAGGACAAAACACATGCCTAGCCTAGAAAATTGTCAAATTGTAGCAAGAAACTAGGGTTTGTGTGAAAATGAGGAATTTGAGTGATATCAATGATGGGAAGTGTTTACTAAGGTAAATTAAGGATAGGGGAAGGTGTATGAACATCAGGATACAATTTTTGTTGATGATTTGACCATCCAAGAGAAATTACCTTCAAAACCCTAGGAGAGGGAAATGAACCTTACCTAGGCACAACTGAAGCATGAACAAGGTGTAAAATGACCCATTGGAACTTGACATGATGATGAAAACCCTCTGAATGATGGTGCACTCAGTTGAATGGTGACATGAACCTCTTGGGAAGAATCGCTGACAGTTTCTTCATCCCTTTCATAAGTTGGATCTGTCTCCATATTTGCAAATATAGTGTAAAATCATGAGTATGAAGAGATTTCTCAAGAATAGGTGATTGTTGTTTTCTTCTTTGGGATTTGATGGGTTGACTGATAATATAAGTGGAAAGGAAGGTTTTGATGCTTGTTTTAGGGTTATTAGGGAATGATAGGGGATAAGGTGAGTGTAAATGGGAGAGGGAAAGCAAAAGGGAATTAGGGGAATTTGGTGCAGGGGGATGGGATGTGGGAAAATTATGCAAGGGAGTAAAAATAGCAAGAATGACAAAAACTACAAAACCCTAGACAGTTTTGTCAAGACAATTATGAAGCAATTAGGGTTTGATTTTTCACCATCCAAAACACCATCAAGGATGACAAAGCCTCTTACTATGGCAAATGGGAGGATGTACTTGCTTGAACAGATGTTATTTGCAAAATTTATAGGCTTGGAAAATCAATGGGATGAGTTTTAAGCTTGGCTGACTGTTGCACCGCGCCAATGCCTAGGTGCGTAGCACCTGGCAGATGCGTCGCGCCCGTTGAAAATCCTTTGCAATTCCTGCGCTCGGTGCTCCGCGCCGGTGCCCAGGTGCGTCGCGCTGGGAGAAAACTTGAAATTTGCTACAACTTTCCCTTATTTCTCCTCAAATGCGATTTTTCCAATTTCTCTCTCTCTTTAGCACAAAATGAGGTCTTCTAACACAAAGGAGCACTTTATATACATTTGGACTCTAATTTTTCATTTAGAAAAAACCCACTTTATAAATTTCCTTTTCACTTTTCTTTTAAAAACCTTGTTTTTGCAGTTTGGCTCTTTGTTTTGTCATTTGATGGACTAATGCTTGGATTTTCTTGTCTCTTTGTAGTAACTGGAGTGCTAGAGTTTTGCATGGTGACCTAGGGCTACATATGATGCTTTATTACATATGAAAACAATAAAATTACATAAAATTTGTACATGAAATGGAAAAACCCTGTTTTCACCTCAAAATAGAGTTTTGAGGTTAAAACCGTTTATGGAGCAAATCATCAGTAGAATTTGTGATTTTATGAATTTATTAAACATCCTCATGTGCCTGCTGGCCTCTTATTAAGCTTTTGAAGACTATGGTGGTAAACCCTAGACGTAATGAGACCTAAAACCCTAAAACTGATTTTTTGCAAATGTAATGACAAAAATGACTGTAAATGACTTAAACTTGTTAAAATGGGCCAGCAGGTAAAGACCATGAGGGAAATTTTGATAAAGAACCACTACCATCAGATGATCCATGAGCTAATGGAGTGCAACTGATCGGATGAGACACCTAATATGCATGCAAAAAGAGAAATTTTGATCACTGATGGAGGGATGAAGATACCGACACTAACATATCGAATTATCAATGTATCAATATACATTATATGTTTGGATTATTTTATCCTTTTATGGAATTGTCTTCATTGTATTAATTGACAGGTTATATTGTTGTTATAATATATTTATATATGGCTCATGTTGTAGGTCGTGAAGGCATTAATAATAAGGCACTACCATGAAGAATGAAAATTTATCCCAAGCAATTCAATGGCTCATGTTGTAGGTCGTGAAGGCATTAATAATAAGGCACTACCATGAAGAATGAAAATTTATCCCAAGCAATTCAATAGACCCCCCCATTATGAGCACCTAGAAACTGTTCATTTTTTTGATACAATGAACATAAGGAAGAATGTAACAAATATCTTATGGCGAATATTAGATGGAAGGAGAGATAAAGAAAAAATTGTCAATATTTGTAATGACATTAAGGAGGTCAACCTTTCATTGTAAATTCTGATTCATTCAGATAGCGATGGATATGACCCAAATATAAGAACCCATCTATGGTTATTGGCATAGCAACAAAGCAAGCATGTTAAAGATGTTATTGAAAAAATTAAATTTCCAACTGGATTTTCTTCTAACATAAAGAATATCCTAAAAAATAAAGGTGAATTAGTTGGGGTAAAAACTTGTGATTGGCATACGTTCATTAAGGTAAATATTTTTGTGTGTATATATATATATATATATATATATATATATATATATATATATATAGTGGTGAAACATCATGTTAATTAGAAAACAAAAAATATAATGATCAATCATTATTTTTGTTACAGTATGTTCTACCTTTATCTCTCCCAGAAATATTTGACAACAATGTCAAACAAGTTATATGATCTTTGCAAATACATGAGGTGAGTGAAGATTTATGTGCAAAGTGTAATTTGTTCAATTATTTGTTGTGTCACATATTTTTGACCGCATGTGTTTTTCTTTTCATCATGTACTATATTATATTTTTTTTGTTGAAACCTAGGAATTTCTTGCTTCATTTGTAGATGGTTGTCATCTAAAGAAATCAATAAAGAAGATATAAAGTATTGGAGAAAACAAATTCCTTGTCTAATGTGTGAAATGAAAAAGTATCTACCTCTGACATTTTTCAATGCACAAGAACACTAGCACATACACCAAGTCAAGGAGATTGAAAAGTGTGGATGTGTACACACAAGATCAATGTAAATGGTTGAGAGGCACTTGAAATCACTAAAGGCTCTGGTTGGAAAAACAACACATCTTGAGGTATCTATGGTATATCAAACCATGGTTTATATTTGTCAATATGGAGATGAAATAGGAAAAAGTATTAATTTATTGGATCACATTTGGGATGTCAAATTCGTGGAGGATGTTGAAGGAGAGCACATATTATGGAAAGGTAGAAAGTCCAAAGTGATATGTAAGTATATAATGGAGATATATAGAACATTTTACCTCTTTGTTTTTATGTATATCATACTTCTTAATTTTTACTCTTCCTGGATAATCCATTATTATGAAGGTATAACATGGTAACTAATTATATATGTGTGAATTGTTTTATTTTAATACAACCAGTTGAGAGTGGGATGCATTAAATTTATACATTGTGAACAATGTTAATTGGATGAAGGTATGGATGGAATGATGCAAACAAGTTAATAACGATAGGTTATCATGGTACGATGTTTCTACGTTGGTCAAAGAATCTCAATGCAATGGAGATACAAATCTTATGCAAAGGGAAATTGATTTAGCATATGTTTTAAAATATTGTTGTAGCAGCTACAACCACCCTCCAAAATTTTTCCTTAGCCTTCTTTGGAACCTCCCTACCAATCTCGCACCAGCTTTCCTTGCTTCGTCAAGTCCTCAAGATTTAGTGTATTTCTTGCTCAAAGGCATCCTGTCGATCACAGTTTGATATTTTCCTTTCATAGGCTACTCACCTGGACTTGGTCCAGCTACAGGCTGAGCAACATCCCAGTGAAATTTGTGCATTTCTAGAGGGAAACTAGCCTCCCCTCCAAGAATTACACAATCCCCCCTAAAATCTTACTGGGTTCCAGGATTGTGCAATCCTGCCAACCAAACCTCCTAGCAGGATTTGCCCAATTATTGCCATCAACAGGTTGTTCAGCCCAAGATTTGTATAAACCTGGGCAGCAATCAGCTTCTCTGCTAGAAAATTGCACAATCCCCTTGGGCAGTCAGCCCAGCTTACAGCCAGAAATGCACATTTTTCTCCAGTAGTCGAGCAGTCGCTTACATGTGCAATTGAGTTGACTGGTTCCCTCCAGGACCGAGCAAAATAGACTTGCATGAATAGGCTTCTTCTCCCAAGGAAGCATTCAAAGGCATCCCTTATTTCAGGGATCTATGTTTAGTAGTTGGAGGTTACATGCAAGGAGTAATTCCGAAACCTCCCACCAAGTGTCGCTTCCCCTAGATTTATGGCATGCACGTAACAACCTCGATGTTATCAAAACTCATCAACTAGACATTGCAGAGCTCATTCCTCACATCAACCTTGCACCTCTGACATCCCACATCACATCTAGGAGCAGTTGACACATTCAACTTAGTTTTTTTGGGGTAAGCCCGCTTCCCATGCCTTGTGCTGCATTTCTGCTTCTTTTTATGTATTCGCTTGTGTGAGTGATTTTTTCTTAATTTCTTTGAACTCCTGCTGATGTTTACATGTATTCTAGATTTTCCTAGCTATGTTTCATTTTTTGTTGCTATCTCACTGTTGTCGCATGCATGAAATTGTTTTGCATGGACATTCGCCTAACCGGTGAATTGCCTCACCTACATGCATGTTGATCTATTTGTTGAATATTTCATTCATGTTTTGCATGCACTATCAATGACTTTTGCTATCACTTAGTGTCTCATTGCATTTATTGTCTTCATTGCTTTCAATTGCCTGTTGGCGAGTTGGGCCAACCTTGGCCCAGACTCTGCCTTCAACAAGGCTGCATTGTGAAATCCGGGGAACGAAGGCTCTTCTTCCTCTCTAGATTTGTGCATTCCTACCCAACACTAGCCTCCAAGACTGTTTTGCACATTTCTAGAGGACATTCACTGCTTGGCTCAAGAAATTGCACAAATCTGTCCCTGGGCCAATAGTCCTTCCCAGTTGGAATTGTGCAATACACAATCCCAGAACACATATTTCATTAAATTTGGAAGTATTCTATTACAAGGCCTCCAACAACATTCATTTTTTTTGTAAATTTCCATATTAAATTGATTCAACATTAAAATAATTTGCAAGTAATTTCTAACCAATTAGAGATCATGAATAGGTCAAATATGGGGTTGTTATGTATAATAGTATGAATACACAATAGGAGTGCGAAATCAAACTCTTAGAAGAAATTGATTTAAGTTAAATCATATTCGTATGTCAAACATCCAATCAAGATATTATAGTTATGGATAACATGCTAGATTTATCGATGTTTAAATTTTATGTCTCGCAACTCTAACCCCCTTTCCCCCAACCTACAAGGGATTTGTTGATTGAATGATGGTGATGTGAGGATCTTCCTGTAAATGACAAGGATAGGTGTCCCTTGCATTGCATTGAAACTAGTCTATTAAAACCTTAGTAAAATGTTCTTGTGCTCAATTTCCTACAGCCCCTTTGTGCATTTATGAAGCACTAATGAGGGGGTCATCATTCATCTTCATAGAATGCAGGCATATACTATAAAGGTTATACATTGTTGATCTATGTATTTCAAGAAGGTTAGGCACCATTGGTCTATCTCCACTCAAATCCAAGTACATCAAATGAGAGTTCTTAAATTGGTATTCAGGTCATTCCATTATGATGGACAGTGTCACAAAATGAAGTAAACAAGAAACTTTAGTGGTGAATTCTTGTAAGTAGTGGAGGCAGGGGTTTTCAAATATTAGCACAATTGATGGTCATGTGGATATTGATCTCTCCTTGTAAACATTGTCAAAACCAATAATAGTCTCGATGTAAATTTAGTGTCAACCAATAGTATGGAAAACCATGATTGACCATTACTTTCACTAAGAAGAGAAAATGATAAGCATTTTTAATGGGGAAGAAATAAATGTGAAACGTAACTCATGTATTTTAGTTGAAATTTATATAAGTCCCCGTGTTCTTTAATTATTAAATACTTAATGTAAATACTTCTAAATTATCATTAAGATATTGATTTTGAAGATTAAATGTGTATTAAAAGGCATTCATCTATGACATTGGATTTTTCATGTAGCATGAATAAACCACTTAAAGCTAATTATCAATTAATCTTAAATAGTTTTGTATAAGATATATCTTTACTTGCATTAATAGATTTATTTCAAAAATAAATTACATTTTTAAACTTGTATGAATACATATAACTAAATAAAATTCAATAAATAACTTCCGAGTCTTGTTGGATTCTATGAGATTATTTTAAGTACAAATAGTTTATTTAAGATTTGAAATTTACAAAATGTTAATATTGATGGTGAAAGCATGTCATATGGTGTAAAAAGTTTAAAGGCATCCATTTATGGCCCATCTCTTGAATGAGCTTAAATAGTCTACTTAATGCTCATGGTGAATTCATTAATCCATGTTTTATTAGAAAATTCATTTTCTTTACATGGTTTTTTATTCTAGAAATAACAATTTCACATTTGTACATTCATATTAAACCACATGATAGTTAAATAGAAATTTATTAATGCTTTCTTGACTTATTGACTTATATGACATGATTACATATAAGAATAACTGATTTAATAATGCATAGTTAGTCAAACTTTCAATTCAAAATAGAATAAACCAGTTAGAACTCATAAATAATTGGTTTTAAATTATTAATTTTCTAAAAATATATATTTTTTACTTACATTGAGATCTTTATTTCAAAAATAAATTCCATTTATACATACATACATTCTAAATATAATTTAATACATACTTGTCTTGTTGGTTTCTATGAGATTATTTCAATTACAAATAATTTATTTAAGAATTGAAATTTACCAAATGTTAATAAAGGTGGGAAAATCAAATGCCATATGTTGCATAAAGTTTAAATACATTTATTTATGACCTGTACGTTGAAGTAACTTTAACAATCTACTTAACATTCATTACCAATTAATTATTCCATGTGTTGTTAGGAAAAACATTTCATATTACATGGAGTTTTATTTTAAAAAAAAGTGTCACATTTACGCACTTAGATTAAACCTCATGATATGAAAATAAAAGTCAATAAATGGCTTTATATAGACCACTTAAAACTCATTATCAATTAATTATAATTTGTTTTGTGAAAGATATATATATATATATACTTACATTAAGAGTTACATTTAAAAATTGCATCACATTTATGAACTTCTATCAATGCATATAGCCAAATAGAATTCTTCAAGTCATATTGGATTCTATGAAATTATTTAAACCATAAAGAAACTATTTATGAATTGAAAATGACAAAATGCTAATATGGATTGAAAAATCAATGTCTTATGGTGCAAAAAGTTTAAATACAACCATTTTTTACCCATCTGTTTAATGAGTCTAGATGGTCCACTTAACACATTGTTAATTAATTATTCCATGTTTTATTAAGAAGAGAATTTTGTTTTTCATAGAGTTTTGTATCAAAACAATACAATATGAGATTAATATAGTCTTAATAGATTACGTGATAGACAAATAAAAGTCAATAAATGGATTCCTTATTAAATTAAATGAGATGAGATGATTGCATATACAAATAGTTGATTCAAGAATATATGAAGAAAAAAAATATGGGTTAAAAATTGAATGCCCTGCAATTTAACGAGTAGTATTCACTTATGAGTCATAACTCGTTAGCCTAAATAGTCCACTTAATACTTATTATCAAGAAATTAAAAGACTTATTTTTCGAAAAAATGCATCATAGTATATGGCTATTATAATCACATTTATACACTCATATTAATGGACATAACTAAGTACAAGTCAATAATATAATTATAGCTCAAGTGATATAATTTCAGTTTATTTAAAAGACAAATTTACAAAAAAAATGACTTTAAATAATGAAATTAGATGCCTTACGGTTCAAAATTTTCAATGACATAATTAATCCATGATAGTATCTAATCAAACCTTGATAAGCCACTTATCAATCGTTATCCTCATATATATGTTTTTTTAAGAAATGCAAAATTATTTACAATATATTTTTATCTAAAGAATTACATATCACATTTATGCACTCATATTAGTGCATTTTATATGTAAACAATGAATAACTAACTTTGTGCCTTATTGATTTTCAATATGATATGATTGCAGTTACAACCATTAATTGATTTAAGCATATAAATTTATGAAAACTATCAATTGAGAAATCACATATCTTATGATTCAAAAAGATCAAATCATTTACCTATGGCACATTTCTCATTAACCTTAATAGTGAATAATGCATTGTGAATAGTGAATAATGCACATAACATTTATCAAGTAAATTGTTATAATTTCTTTAGTAAGAATAGCACCTTTGTTTGCAAGGAGTTCTATTTGGAAACTTATATTTCACATTTATATATGATTATTGATACATATAATTAAACATAAGTCATTAAAAAAATCATTATAAGATGGTTCATATAAGATAATTTGAATGGCAAACAATTCATTTAAGAACACGCGTGCGCACACACACATCTTAGAAAAAAATAGATACAACAGTCATTGCAAAAACATTTATAAATAATAAGAAATAAACATATTAATATAATTGGCAATTTCCATCTATTACAAAAAATATAAAATCATACAAATTGATTCAACAAAAACTATGTCCAAAATGTATTGAAAATTTGGAATGTACTTTTCAACAAATTTATAAAAGAAATTATCTCCATGAACTACAATGAAGTACATGTTCTATTGAACATTCGAATGTACTCATGTTTTTGTTTGATACGACGAAGTGTTTTAAGAAAGGGGAATAAAACTTGCATAAGCCACGTATCTTGCTCTTTTCCTGTATACGATTTTATCAAGATGTGGTTTGATCGATATCCCATGAATTGAGAAGTATGCTTTTCTGTATCTATTAGCAATACATTTGATTCTTCATAATTATCTCCATATTGGCACCACACATCAATCAACTTTTTCTCATAAAATTGTCTTGTTCTCCCTGCTTCCAATTTTGTTTGCAAATGACAATGAGATCTGTCCCATGCAAATTTAAAGTCCTCTATATCAATATTTGATTTTTCAAGTACTTTTCGGATGTACTTGTCAGTGACATTTAATGTCCATATTGCGACATCATAATTTCTTAAGCAATATTTTAATACTTTTGAATAAAAAGGCCTTAAAAAATAGGACCTATCACCAAACTGCCAGTCTGGTTCTCTTTGAATATGAAAATCTTGTTCATCTTTGGTGTATGATTGGAAGAATACTCCTTCCATTTCGAATATCAACAACATCTTTTGACTTGTAGTAATTCCCATCTGCATTTGCACTGCAACCACATGTATGATATTAACATATCTCCACTTCAACACTTCATTGCTTAAGGACATAAAAACCTATCATTTTAAAAATGATGTTAATATTTATTATGAAAAGTTTCCATTTGTATGCAAAGGTAATTTTACAATGAGTTCAAAGTATCACAAAATACAAATACAATTGCCCCATTAAAATGAACAAACAAATAATATGTTTACTTTATACATACAACCTAATACCTTTATTTAATTTGTATGGAACAAAAGTATTATAAGAAAGCATTGACCCACCATTTAGATCATTAATTTTAAGACTTATAATGATTTATATAATTGCAATTGAAAAATATAATTATAATGGTCTAGCGCAACTAAACAAACTATTTTTTTATTAATTTTCACATACAATATAACACAATTTTTAAATT
Organism: Pinus tabuliformis; assembly: GCA_031772625.1. NCBI lineage: Eukaryota > Viridiplantae > Streptophyta > Pinopsida > Pinales > Pinaceae > Pinus > Pinus tabuliformis. Next base: position 865,019,828 of record CM062820.1, read on the forward strand.
TCAAACCTAATTAATTATATGTTAATTTATAGAGTTTCTACCTTAGTTTTTTTTTGTGCTTCTTTTAGTGCAAATTGTATGTTTATTGTTGGTGTTACATACAACTTAATATAATTTTTCAACTTATATGGAATAAATAGGGTTATAAGAATGCAATGGGTCATCCTTCAAATTACTAATTTCTAAGAGGTATAACAATAACTTAAACCACATTTAAAGCAAATAATTGTAATGATCTAATTAAAACAAATAGAACAGTTACCTATTAATTTTACATACAATGTAATCCATTGTAAAACAAAAAATATAGAATGGGAAATTTTGATATGAAAACATTAAATGACCATTCATCTCACCAAAAATAAATAAAATAAAAATATTTGATTTTTAGAAATGACAAACCAAATCAACAATTCTTTTATTAGTGTTGTGAAATAAAAGTAATCAATCATGATGTCATACATATAACATCATGATATAGACATATGTAATCTTAAGGTACTTCTAAATATAATTGGACATCCTTCAAAATAGCTCGCACATCCGTAGCCTTGTTAAGTTTATGCAATATTCTCCATAGCTCATGGATCAACCAATTATCCCCTTGATTTGCTCCAATGAATGGAGGGGCAAGAATCACATTTTCTTTTGGATTCTCTTTCACTCTCTCAATTAAACAATCAACTATAATAGTATTGGTTGCATCATATTGGGTATGCATTTCCCACACTTTTTTCAATGATTTAGTGTGTATAACTTTCGTTGAATTGTCAATGACCTTATGTCCCTTTTGTGGCTTACAGTCTGAAGCAGTCCACTTAAACATAAATTTATCTTGTAATGTTTCTGAAACCAACTTTTTTAGAAATCTTGTTGTGCTTTGTTTCAAAGCTGTCGTCCAAATTGCAATGTCAAGAGATTCATTTTTGAAACACATTTCAAAAAATGATTTTGCATGTGGATGAATCCAAAATAGTTTTTTCTCTATTGTGTAATCAGCATCAGCTCCCATTTTCTCAATATGCCCTTTGTTTGTTGCTTCATCATCAATGCTATGAAAAAAAATGTCCTTTAGTTCAAAAATAACTAGTTTCTTTTCAGTTATTTTAGCTGCAACACAATGGAAAATAATATAGTCAAACCATTTTATTCATGTTACAAAAATTACTAAAAAAATTGTTGAAACAATACACTTACCTTGAGCGGTTTTTTCAATATTTATAGATGAAACAATAAGTTCTTTTATCATCTGGACAGGACCTGGAGTAAACATATTAAACCTTCAATCAAATACCGATTGTACTTCTATTTAAACCTTCAATCAAATACCAATACCAAGAAAAACATTAGTAATGCAACCTTTAAAAAGGAACACACACACACCTTAAACATTATTTTGATTGTTAATTTTACCCTTTTTATTTGTTCCTATAATAAAAATATACAACATTATGGTAGTTACAAGTATTTGAGTTTGAAGAATAATAAGATAAACAAGAAGACAAGTTATAAGTATCTGATATGACATTATCTTCATATTTGTAACGTTGGACCTCATCATCATCTTGGTTAGCTTTATTTGTTTCCAAATTAAACATATAAAATATTTTGAATTGTGAAAATGAATAGAATCATTAAATAACAAGGAAAACAAGTGGACAAATTATAAGTACCTGATGTTATATTTGGTTCTTGATTGTAGTTTTGTGGGACAATACCTTGGTCATTATATTCATTCTCTTTATTTCCAACTATAATCAACATATGAAATGGATATGAATCACAAAAAAAAAAGAATAATAATAAAATAAAAAAAGATAGAGATACAATGATTAATACCCATTTCTATCTCCATCGTTGCATGGTCATTGTCTTGATTAATTTCATTCATCTCATAATTCCCTATAATAGTCATCCAAAAATATTATGAATATGGAAATTAAATAAATTGAAAAATTATCAAGAGAAAAAACTAAACAAATTATGTACCTGTGTTGATAACTTCTTCCTCTCCTCCTTCTCCTCCTATTTCCATCTCCATACTTTTTTCAACAATATAAGCACTATGTTGATTAATTTGTTTCTTCCCACTTTCATCATTCTCTGTTTTAGAATCTCCATCATTAGTCATTTTAGTAAACACTTTGACAATTAAGAAATATGAAAAAAATAGTATCCAATGTATTATAAGAAAATAAAGAAATGAATTGTAGTACCTGAATTTTCCAAGAAGTTAATGGGTACTGGATTTGATAGTTGAAAAGATTTGTAATTATTTAACATGATTGTCCTTTGTGACTCTGTTTGCACAACACATGAAATTCTTCTTCCATATGTACAACAGGCCTTGATAAAAATTTCCCCGCATAAAGAGAAATAACCACTTTTGCATCACTACATTGTTGGTGCTTTTCCACTAAATCCATCCAAAAATCATAATCTCTCTCATTTTCATCAAATGTGTCTTCAAATGTGTGAGAGTATTTTATAGCCTCCAAAATTTTTAATTCTGAAGTATAGAAATGTATAGTAAGAACTATATCATAACTATAATTGTTTTGGCAATTATATTCATAAATGCCACTAGTAATTTTATAATTGAACTTGGAGTTCTTTATCGAAATTTCCAAAGACTGGCGTATATCATTACAAAACCAAAGTTCTACTAAGAGAACTGTAGTAAATTCATTCAACTCATTTTTTTCGATAAGAAATCGAAAAAATTCAATGTAATACCCCTTGTTGAATTTTTCTTTTTTCAAAGCTAGTGTGTCCAAAACAACAAGGTCAGTGTGTAAAACTGGTTGCAACTGACATGGAAAAGAGTGCAAAAGTGTTGACAAAAGATCAGGGCCTCCAAAATGACAACCAAATTCAAAATTGTTATCAACCTGTTGAACACTTGTTGATCCATTTATCATTCTGTCAAGGACTCCACATGCTTGCTGAGAAAGGGACTCTATCATTGTATTACGTGTTCCTTTGACATAAGTAGAACCCTCCACCGTGTTGCAAAAATTTGTGAATATGATATCATTAATTTCATAATGCTCAAGAATGTTGAATGTGGTAAGAGTCATCTCATTCAAGTTCTGATCATGACTTTGACAATATGTAACCATTGCATCCAATATTGTTCTGTTGGTTTTCAATTTAGAACAATAATCTTTTATTTTTATGGCATTTGTTGGATGATTAATTGGAATAGAAAACCAAATGGTTCCATCCAATAGCTTATCTGCTACTGAAGCAATTTCTTCCATGGTTAATCCCTGAAGGGGCCGAAAAGTAGCTGCTGTCAAACTGTGTAGACTATTTTTCTTGTAGTTCTCAAAATCAGGTTGGCTTGGAGAACACTTTAATGTGCCTAGTTGGTAACAGTTAAAAACAGTGTCCCATTTATCCCAAATAGGTTCATCAAGATATAAGAGAATTTTTTTATCAGAAAAATTTGTAATTGGACAATCGAAGAATGAGCACAACATTTCATCATCAACCTGATAAAATAATAAATATAAACTAATAAGAATCCAATGTAAAAATGAAACTAAATAAGGTGTTATAATCTAATGTGAAATCATCATAAATATCAAAAAATATGACTTATATTATCGGCTTTAGTAATTTATCTACAATAAAATTAGATACAATAATAAAATTTAAATATAAAAATAATTAAAATTACATACCTTGTCTTCAGCTGTCTTAGAGCATCCAATCCTCCTTTTCTTTAATTTGTCATTCGCAATTAAGAAATGCCTTGCCGAGCGCACACAATCAATAAATGGAGTTTTATAAAATACCTTATTTGCAGAATTTAATTGACAACAAATGCGGATCACCTCAGTGGGTTCAACTGATGGATGCAAGAATCGAGCATTACGTTTTTTATATTTTTTTTTTCGCTTCTGTTGATACATTATATTTAGGATTTGTTAAAATTTCTTTCGCTGCTTGAATGGTATGTTGACCATCAACTATCCAAAAATTGATATTCTTAGAATTTAGATCTATCTCATTTATAATTTTGATAGAGTTGACCAAAGGATCAGGCTCATTGATGTCAAATGGAATCAGAAGAGCATCAGGTAATGAGGTTTGAAATTTTTCTAGGAATGATTTCACTAATACTTGAACATTTAAATCATCTCGTGATCTTAATTTGAACACCTTAGGAGCTTCTTTACATCTTTCAACAGGCACTTTTCTATTAAAGGAGTTTGAAAATAGATAGCAATGCTTGAAAGCTTCATGAATCTCATCACATTGATTTGCAAGGTTAGTTGTCTCAAATTCAACTTTCCTAGTTTTTTGAAATTCTGTAGTGGGCTTGAAATCACTTTCTTTTATATTCTCCTCCAAATCAGATAAATATACTCTTCTCAAAGCAAGTAATTGAGAATCAATTTTATCATCTGGTATTTTATCAAAAAATTTACCCTTTTGTTGTAAATGAAGAAGTACAGATGATGTTTTTTTACTTCTTACATAACGATATCTCAGAACAGTGGTGATGCGTTTTAAAAGATCTGCACAACTATTTAGTCCAGATTTAGAGAAGCTCTCAAAGCTATCCAACTTGAACATTGAATTTTTTATCGTATTTGTTGAATCAGTGCTTGAAGCTTCAATCAAATCTGGTCTAAAATTTGTATACTCCACTTGACATGAAATTAATTTTACCTCATTTTCTTTAATCATTTCCACTTGAAAGTCAATGTCATTTTCATTGCAAGCATAGCAATTAATTATTATTCCTAATATCTCTGGTTCGTTTCCGTCTATTGATCCAAATAGGTACATATCAGGAAACATATTCATGGGAGTTTCTATTTGGATGTACCAATCTTGCACGAACTCATATTTATTATTTGTATTGTATTTTTTAATCATTTCAAAAGTAGAAGTTGAAGGTGTTATTGATATTGCCTTTTGGGTTGAATAACTTTTCTTTTTCTTAAGTGATTGTTGTAACATTTCATTTGCTTTTGGGCCAACCAATTCTGCAAATAATAGCAAAAAAAATATTTGCATTAATCAAAATGAAAATATAATTTCAAATATTGTCACATAATGTTCTTATAAATACTGAAAAACCACCTAATCTAACCATTTCCAAGATAGTGTACATAAAATATAAAACCACCATACCGGTTGAAGGAGGCAATGTTTGTACATCACTTTTTTTTGTCTTTTCTTCACTACTTTACTTTGAATTTCAAGCACACCAGATTCCGCAGTTTCTAGAAAAAAAAAATTATGGAATACATGAAATACTAAATATTATTAAACAACCTTATAATATATGATTTCCATTTACATGCACAATAATAAACGAGTACATATGCTATGCAAGTTTACTATATGACACCAAAAGTTATCACCTAGGTAAAACTGATAAGAAAAGAAACCACATAATCCGACCATTTCAAAAAGAGTACAAAAAATATAAAACCACCATATCAGTTGAAGGGGGCATCATTTGTAGATCACTTGTTTTTCTTTTTGTCTTCGCTACTTTACTTCGAATTTCAAGCCCACCAGTTTCCACGGTTTCTAGAAAGAAAAATTTAATGGAAGACATGAAATAACAAATAGTATTAAACAACCTTATAATACACGATTTTCATTTACACGCACAATAATAAATGAGTACATATGTTATGCAAGTTTAGTATATGACACCAAAAGTTATCACATATTTAAAATTTCTTGGAAAAAAATACCCATGTTAGTATGGGTTGTCCCCATTAAAACCCCAATCCTAAGGCTATTTCCATGGGTTTTATTAATCAACAACCAGTTATTAACACAATGTCTAACAATTTTAACAAAGTATAAATTAAATTGTCATACCAATTAAAGAATTTGGTGTCGTTTTTCTTGAACTTTCTTTTTCCTTGGATTCTTCCTTTGAATTCTCACTAGCTTCATAGTCCATGGTATCTGAAAATAAAGTAAAAAAATTGTTATCACAATTTCGAATTATTGAAGAAAATATGAATTTATAAGTACTACAACTATTCGCATAATTATATGTGTAACAAAATGAACAAGAACAATAACAATTGTATAACTCACAATAATAGCTAATCAAGGTTAGAAAAAGGGCACCTCGAAATAATTTTTTATATTATTTTAATCATGAATATAGGAAAGCAAATATCTACTAGGTTTCCTTCCAGCACAAGCATAAGAACATTTCCAAAAGACATTACATTGTGAATAAACAAAAAAAATTGTATAGACCAAAATAACAACATATATACACAAAATTTATCTCTTATAGTCATGTATATTCTTAGTTTGCTTTAGATAAAATAATAGCAAAACACAATGAAAGAACATTAACTATGGCAATCATTATATTTTCTTCTAGATCTTTGTCTAGCACAAAGACAAACACATACCAACTTTGCAAGGTGAAATAAATATAGAATGTGATATAATTACTTCTAACATGAACAAAAGCATATTGCATTTGCATCCTAGATTTATTTCTATTACAAACACATGGATATTGTCAAAAAAAAACATTGTAAGGTGAAAGAAATCTAGCACGTGCTAGAATTATTTTTAGCACGAACACATTCATATTTCCAAGAAAAACATTGCAAAACAAAATAAATATAGCACAAGCTAGATTTCCTTCTACCACAAACCACAAACATATTGTCATTAAAATATTGCAAGGCAAAGGAAATGAAACCCATGCTAGACTATATTCTATCGCATACAAGAAGATTGCCAACAACAACATTGTATTGTAAAGCAAAAACATAAACACAATGTCAATAAAGTCATTGGAATAATAATATTTCTTGGGACATTTCACCTTGCCTTTTAGAGACTATGAAGTTTTAGTCCATGCCTACATAGACTATTGTTACAATATAAAAAATTTTAAACCTTGAAACGATTAGAAGGCCCTTCATATGGAATATGTGGTCTAAGAATGGGATAGTGTACAAAGATTTCCTCCTATAAAAAATACAAGAACGTTGCAAATAACAACATTACAAGGTGAAAGAAATATAATTCATACTATAATTCCTTCTAATGCGAAATTAATCACATAACAACATTGTAGGGTGAGAAAAATTTACTCAGAATTACATTTACTTATAACAAACATATAAATATCTCCAATGACAACACTACACGACAAAAAAAATCTAGCACAAGCTAGATTTTCTTTTAGCCTAAACAAAAACATGTTATCATTAACAACATTGCAATGTAAAATAAAATCTAACATGTGTTAGATTTCATTTTAGTGCAAACTCGAGCACATAGAAACATTGTAGAGTGAGAAGTCTATCAAGTGCTAGATTTATGTCTACCACAAATACAAGCACGTTGCCAACAACAATGTGGTAGAGTATAAGAATTCTAGATTGTGTTAAATTTTCTTCCAACACAAACACAAACACATTTTAATTTGAAAGAAATTTAACACATGTTATATTTCCTTTAAACGCAAACACAAGAACATAACAACATTGTAAGACTAAACAAGTTTATTGTGTGCTAGATTAACAACATTGCAATTTAAAATAACATGTGTTAGATTTTCTTTTAGCGCAAACTTGAGCACATAGAAACATTGTAGAGTGAGAAATCTAGCAAGTGCTAGATTTATGTCTACCACAAATAAAAGCACATTGCTGACAACAACATTGTAGAGTATAAGAAATCTAGCTTGTGTTAAATGTTCTTCCAACACAAACACAAGGACATTTAAATTTGAAAGAAATCTAACACATGCTATATTTCCTTCTAGCACAAACACAAGAACATAACAACATTGTAGGACTAAATAAGTCTATAATGTGTGCTAGATTAACAACATTGCAATGTAAAATAAAATCTAACATGTGTTAGATTTCCTTTTAGCACAAATTGGAGCACATAGAAACATTGTAGAGTGAGAAATCTAGCAAGTGCTAGATTTCTGTCTAGCACAAATACAAGCATGTTGCCAACAACAGCATTGTAGAGTATAAGAAATCTAGCTTGTGTTAAATTTTCTTCCAACACAAACACAAGCACATTTAAATTTGAAAGAATTCTAACACATGCTATATTTCCTTCTAGCACAAACACAAGAACATAACAACATATTAGGACTAAATAAGTCTAATGTGTGCTAGATTAACAACATTGCAATGTAAAAGAAAATCCAACATGTGTTAGATTTCCTTTTAGCACAAACTCAAGCACATAGAAACATTGTAGAGTGAGAAATATAGCAAGTGCTAAATTTATGTCTACCACAAATAAAAGCATGTTGCCAACAACAACCTTGTAGAGTATAAGAAATCTCGCTTGTGTTGAATTTTCTTCCAACACAAACACAAGCAAATTTAAATTTGAAAGAAATATAAAACATGTTATATTTCCTTCTAGCACAAACGCAAGAACATAACAACATTTTAGGACTAAATAAGTCTAACGTGTGCTAGATTAACAACATTGCAATGTATAAGAAAATCTAACATGTGTTAGATTTCCTTTTAGCACAAACTCAAGCACATAGAAATATTCTAGAGTGAGAAATCTAGCAACTGCTAGATTTATGTCTAACACAAATGCAAGCACGTTGCCAACAACAACATTGTAGAGCGAGAAATCTAACATGTGCTACATTTATGTCTACCACAAATACAAGCACGTTGCCGACAACAACATTGTAGAGTATAAGACTTCTAGATTGTGTTAAATTTTCTTCCAACACAAACTCAAGCACAATTTAATTTGAAAGAAATCTAACACATGTTATATTTCCTTCAAGCACAAACACAAGAACATAACAACATTGTAGGACTAAATAAGTCTAATGTGTGCTATATCAACAATGTTGCAATGTAAAAGAAAATCTAACATGTGTTAGATTTCCTTTTAGCGCAAATTCGAGCAAATAGAAACATTGTAGAGTGAGAAATCTAGCAAGTGCTAGATTTATGTATACCACAAATCTATCCTACCATCGAAAGCGGAAACAAAATCTATCCTACCATCTCAAGCTTTGGATAGAAAGCTTGGTAAAAGAGATGGATTTGGTCTGGGATAAGTCTCTCTATAAGGAAAAGAGGTCCTCTACATGGAGCTGGCAGAAGGGAGTTACCTAAAAATCTGTCACGAGTTATCTAGAAACTCCATATGAAAACATCACATGTGTTTTCTTATCAAAGGATGGGCTTCCTCTTATAAACCAATAATTCATTGCTTCCCTGTATCCCTTGCAAAGGCTCTATATTTTGACCCCGTTGTATAAAAGGCTCTTTCACCCACTGTTGATAATATCGGCGATATTCGAAAATATTGCGATATTTTTGGCAAAACGATATATCGCCGAGAAAATATCGCGATATTTTTTGTTTTGAAAATATCGTGATATTTCCAAAATATTGGAAAATATCGGCAAAATATCGGCTATGTTTAAAATTTTGAAAAAAAAATTATTTTTTATGCTTGCCGATATTTTGTTGATATTTTCGCCGATATTGCCAATAAGATGTTTTCTGGACCCTCGCCGATATTTTGCCAATACCAATATTTTCAACACTGCTTTCACCTACCCTGTTGATCATATGCTCCAAGTACAAACTCAAAATAATATATGGAAGACACATTATCCTCATGCATGGGAGACATAACATATATGTTTTCTTGGAGAGTTTCTTTCCATGTCATTCTTACATTCTTCCTCATGCTGAAAGAGCATATCTCATTCTTACATTCTTCCTCATGCTAAAAGAACACATGCCTCCATAGTTGGAATTCAATAAAACCAACCTAAGAAGCCAATGATCTTGAAATATGTGTGATTTTGTGCCAAGACAGAGGTGTCGTGGCATAAGTGGAAGGAAGGAATTTTTCTAAATTTGAAGACAGAGTTTAGTAAAAAACATAAAATCTCATTACGCACTAGTTTAAATCAATGTTCACTGCAAATAAGATAAGGTGTCCTTCAAATCACATTATAAACTAGTCTGAATCATCACTGCATTGAGCCACGGTATACGAATTGTAAGGATACCCAAAGAGTAGCAGTAGCTAAAAAAATTTATGCCAACACTATGGAACTAGAGGGAATGGATTCAATGGAGATCAAGACCTTGCGTTGTGTTTTTCTGAGTGGAAGAAGTCCCTAGAAATTAAAATTTTCCTGGAGATAGGGACAAGCAACTAATAACAAACGGAAGCACTAACAATGTATCAAGGAGTCAGGTTCCTGAAGGACATTGTGCAAAGGGATGTAGTTATTGTCGAAGACTCCAACATAATCACAAGATCACTGAAGGAGTTCCCTCCTCCTAAGCCCTGGCATGCATCTATCATAAAATGGTCCTGCTACTCAATGCATTTAAATAAGTCCACTATTTTCAGGTTAGAAAAAGATTCAACTCCAAAGTCAATCAGATGGCTAAGCAAGCAATTTCAGTTGAGGACTCCAACACAATCACAAGATCACTGAAGCAGGAAAGAGCTCCTTCCTCTTAAGCCCTGGCATGCATCTATCATAAAATGGTCCTGCTACTCAATGTATTTAAATAAGTCCACTATTTTCAGGTTAGAAAAAGATTCAATTCCCAAGTCAATCAAATGGCTAAGCAAGCAGTTTCAAAAGACAAAGGAACTCTCTGAGTATGTATCAAGGGGGAGGAAAATCCCTCTACACCTCAACAACATCATCAATAAAATGTCCCAAGGAGAGGAAGCATGAAAGGTGGCACTCTCTACCCAAATTGTGATACATGGAAACAAAAGGAGTTTGGCTCACCAGATAAGAAGGCATAGGGACAGTTTGCTAACAGAGAGTTTGATAACCGGGACAGTTTGCTAACAGGGACAATTTGATCATATGTTCCAAGTACAAACTCAAAATACTAATGGAAGACAGGTGATCCTCATGCATTGGAGACATAACATATACGTTTTCTTGGAGAGGCCTGAGACTAAAGCATAGCTTGACATTCTTTTTTATTACAGATTTCCTTGACAACACGTTAGCATTCTTTTTACTTGCAGATTTCCACAAGCTTGGGGTCCTCTGGAAATTCTTCTGGAGTACTAGCTTCTGGGTTATGATCTTCCAGTGATTTTTTTTCTTTTTTTAATTATTTGTGTTTATTATTATTATCTTCTCACTAAACGTCTTGGTAGGCTAAAATTTCACCTCATCCCACTCTAAAGTAGAATGATTTAAAGAAAATGATTTGTTGATATTCCTACCTGGGAACAAAACTGGCAGTTAAGTTCTCATATTTGGTTGCTCCTAGGATTAATCATTACATCATAGGTGTGCATAGGTTATACATTAGAAGATATATACAGTCATTTATATCCCTTATCACTGGGAAGTGCAAATGTCATAATTCAACGGAGCACATGCTGTACTACCGTTAAGGTGCATTACAAAACACGAAGTACAAGTTTGATACATCTTTGAAGTCAAGTCCACTAGGAACTAGGAACTATGTCTGATCAATGAGATTTCTGTAGGTCTAACAAATTGGTGGGCTCCAGTATTGTAGCAATAATGCTACAACTCCTGGAACTCCCTTCTTTAATTTTATCAACCCGGTAGTTTGTAACAAACTTGGAAGCGACGGTGCTGTATGCACAAGTACTAGCTCTTGCCGCAACTGTCACTTGGTTAGCTGGCACAAGTCCGCTAGGAGCTTAAGCCAACTTCTATGAGCTCTTAGAAGAAGCTTTTTAATTGATGGATGAAAGCTAACTCGAAAGAAGCTATTCTAATTGCGAAAAGAAACTAAAAGCCAAGAAGAAATGCAAACCCTAGCAAACCCTAATTCTACCAGCTAGTCCTACTGATGCAAAGGAGAGAATGCAAACTACGAAAAGAGATGCCATTACTTCTAGGAAGGTAAAATGCATGTATCTAAGTTATCACTATCTGAAGAAAAAATATTTTTGTATTTTTGCTTAAGTTGTTGAAATTATCATGCATGTGCTTCTAACTAGTTTTCCACTGTGCAGGGATGGATCAAGGGATGAAATGCTTTGGGAAAGGTTGGGATGGTACAGAGAGGGTCTAAGGGATCCCTAACATTCTTTCTGAGAGTTTCACAAAGTCTGGATGCCATGCAACCGTGTTTATGAACTTCTACAGGAAGTCTGCAGGGGTTTCTACAGGAAGTTCTGAAGTTCTTCTACAGGATGTTTCGAAATGGGATTTTTGAGGATGGGTGATTGATGGAAGATGCACGGATGGTTATGGAGGTAGGATGGGGGTCTGAAGTGACCCAGGAACTGATGGATGGAGTGGTGAGATGATATGTGGAAGGCTGATTTGGCTTTAAGGTAGTTGAGACAACAATGGAGAAGAAGGTAGGGTTACGTGGGCAAGAGGATGGGTGTGAAGCGAGAAGCCTAGATATGGGATGAATCAGATGGCTCTGATGAAGCTTGACCATGTGATTGAGTGATAGAGATGCCCTGCACAATGCACATTCAACCGAATCAATGAATTCTTGCAAACAAACTAAGTCCTAGCTAACTTAATCTAACTGTCAATGAAATGAATAAACAACAGCCTCGTTTGGAAAGAGAACCATGTACATCACGTGAGCAAGAACTTTCTGAAAGATCTAAATGCATGACAAACTCCTACCAATCGATTCCCAAACATAAAAAGCTACTTTAACCAACAAAAACAACCAAAATAACAAAGCAAGATCTAAAGAGCATATTTTATTTTAAGAACGCAGCAAACACACATAAAGATAAATAGGGGAGGTACTGGGCACTTGAGATGGGCCCAACCCCAAGAGCTACAGCCTCCCAAGAGAGATTTAGAGCTGGTGCAAAGCTGGATTCATCTTTATTAATCAAGAATGAAGAGTTACATCAAAACTGTCCACAAGGAGAGCTTGAGAATGAGCTCAAAGCAAGGCTAATCTATTGCATAAAAGTCGAACTACAAACTAGCTAACTATTGGCTACAAAATGACTAACCACTAGCTACTATCTACTGGCTAACTAGCTAACATCCACTGGCTACACTGGCTAACTAGCTAACCAAAATGAGGCCCTAAGCCTTCTTATTTATACAAATTTAGGACCCAACAGTCCTCCTAAACTTTAGGGACTCGGCTGCCCAAAACTTGCAGTTAACAGCAGTCCTACTTGACTTGCTTGGCTGCCCTTGTGCTGATTGATTCGGTGGCCCTTGAACTCCAAGCTGATGGTGGAGAATTCGAGGTAAGGGCCCATAAATGAAGGGGACACCTTCCTACAAATCCTCTAGCTTGTTCTCCCACGAATTTGGCTGCCAAGTGCTCATTAAGACCTTCAATTTTGTCTCCAAGTTGACCAAAAAGGCTACACAAAGCACCCATTAGACTTGTTGGCATAATGACTAACCAAATTCACTATATTAGCATAAATATAATAAAAAACATGCAATAAACTAATGAGAATGGTGGATTAAGTCAAATTAGGAGGTTGAATGAGCCCAAATAATTATCCATTTTTGGGGCTCATCATCACCCCCCTACTGAAAGTGTTGCTCATCCTCTGAGCAACCAATCTCTCTCCTCATCTTTGATGGCTCTAGTGGCCTCCTTAGCTAAAAGCTCGGCCAATTTCTCCTTTTTCTGCCCTTTTTCCAAACTTCCTGTAGAAAGTCCTGTAGTGGCTGCTTTCTGTCTTCCTGTAGAAACAGTCTTCACTGTTTTGGCCTGCTTGGCTGAGGGTGCCTTCTCCTTGACTGTGTTGTGGTTGCCTTGGGTGTGTCCCTACTTGTTTTGACATTTTTAGTCCTCTCTGCCCGTGTTTGAAACCATTTCTCCCTTGGTGTTTGTGCCTTCATTCCTCCCACAGTTTTGGCCTCAACAATTTGGCCTTTGCTCCTTTTCTTCTCTGTTCTTGCCTTGCCTGAATGTCTTGCATTTCTTCATCATTGGTTTTCTCATATTTTTCAATGTGTTTTTCTTCCTTGCCATCCTTTATTTTTCTTCAGCACTTCCACTAACTCATCAACATTAGTTCTTTGAGTATCCAGCCTTGTCCTCCCCCTCTCGCTTTTATTTGGCTCCTTGTATTTCTCTTGATCATGTAAAAGATCCCACCTATTCATTGTATGACTGTACTATGACAAGACACAAACTTGTTGTTCTTGGTTGGTTAATTACATGCCTTGAATGGTCCAACCTATGATTGATTTCCACCTTACACTTATTTCATCTCATTAGTCTTATGGTCAACTTTAAGTCGCACCAATGTTTGTTAACTCTTCATTTGTGCAATTTTGGCCACCTTCAATTAATCCTTCTTGCTGTAACTGGTTGTCAGCTGCCAAACCTGATCTGTCACCGTAAATAAATTTTTCATTCCCAGCCTGATCGCTTTTATAAGCACTCTCAAAGTAGTGTTCCCCTGTTCTCGATTTAGACAGCTCCAAGCTAGCTTGGATCTGTGACATAATCCCTTTACAATCCTGGATCACCTGCATAAAATTCTAATATGATACCTTACTTTGTTTTAACAATTATGTTCATGCATGCAAAAGACCCTAACCACGTTTTTTCTTCTGTTCTCTTCTTTTTTTTTTTGGTAGAAAGAGATCTGAAGGACACTAAGAATTCTTCAGCTATCTGGTTATGAGAGGAAGAGTTTGCTTCTACAGATAGAGGACAGTAACCAAGTTTTCTTCTCATGACAAATTCAGATATGAAAATTTTAAAAGTTACATCCACAGGCTGGCTCTCACAGCTGCATATGCCTTCTTTATAAGAGAATTTTAGACCAGAAACGTGGAGAGATGCAGAAAAACTGAGAAATTCCATGCAACACACAATCACACTGCTATTTTTTATTTACAGGCAAACTGGTCTCTAATTCTCCTGCTCCAGATAGTTCAATTCACCACCTTTCAAAATATATATCATGCGTGGAAGGGTGCTTTCGAGCCTACCCTTCTCGGAACTCCAAATCTGATGAGGGAAAGCTTAGGTTTCTTTGTTCCAAAACGCTGTGTCATACTTCCTGTAGAAGACCCACCCGTTTTCTGTAGAACGCCCTTGCATAGGTGGGTTTAAGAAAAAATGGCTGAGAAAGCTTGGTTTGCTTCTATGGGGCTGGTATGGAGCTTGTTGCAGCTGCAAGGAATGTGATAAACTGGAAACAACATCGGTGAGAGTTCGATTGGCCATTATGAAGATTTCTGTTGATGGAGGGTGAGCTGGCCAACTGCACGTTGGCCCCATGCAGACTGTTGGTCCCCACTGTAGTGTAATTATGAACTGTAGTCCTCTGCCTGTAATCACTTACCATCAAGCACGCTGAAGTTTAACTGTCCATCACTACCCGTTTTCAATTTCCTTCCTGAGATGGCTGAGCACGCGTGTCGATTGCACCCACCGAGCGCTGTTTGAACTGGACGAGGGTGGCCAGTTAGCTGGCCACCGATTTTTTTAATCCCGACCATCTCATTCGTTCATGCAATGCTTAGATTAGATTCATGCAAACAGAGGAACAAGTTTAGTCACGTACCTGCAAGTCGTGCGTGGTTGCTTTGCTGCATGCATGTGTTGATCTTCATTTGCTGCATGCATGGTGGCTTGATTGATGATTTATGGCTGTTTTTTTCTTGTGCAGGTGTCCTCTGGACAGATCTAAGCTCCAGGCAATTGTTTCCACGTTCAAATCTGCACATTCAAGCTGTTGTTGCTGCATTGTCACAGAACCAGAACTTGTTTTCGCCATTTCTCCCAAACGGCAAAGCGGATCGATCTGAAACTTGCTGAGCATGTTTCTATCATCATTATGCATCTCCCATAGCAAAATCGTGATCAATGGATGGACGGATTTCGAGAAAAATGGAAAATGGTTGAAGATTTCAGAGATCGATTTCTCGGAAACCGTACATCGGAATCGGCTGAAACTGCTTGGGTAGGTTACCATCACTCATATGCATATCCCCATGAAACAAGTTTTGAAACAGATGCACGGTTATGGAGAAAATGCAAAAATGGCTGATGGTGATGGAGGCTGATTTCTTGGAAACCGTGCACCGGAATTGGCTGAAACTGCTCAAGCATGTTTCCATCACCCTTGTACAATTCCCCATAAAACGGTTTGTCAAATGGATGCATGGTTTTCAAGTTATGGCAAAAACAAATTTTGTTCTATGGATTTTTTCTTCAAAGCATTTTGCAAGTGTTTGCATGGAAGGGAAAACTGAGCTTGGGCTGTGATGCAGGTATGGAGATGATGGAGGAGGAATTGGAAGATTGCATGAGGGCTTTTGAACCCTTGAGGAAGCTACCATGTTCGCCAAACCACTTTTTGAAGTCCATGTCTAGTTTCCCACAATTTCTACAGGAAGTTCCTATAGAAGCACAATTAGAAGCACAATGAGGTGGAAAAAATGATGGAGAAAGGCAAGGGATGGACACACAAGTGCTTGTAGGCATAATCAACAGATTCCCACCATTAGATTCACTTTTGAAATTGGGTTTGGCTCGTCCAAAGGTTCTACAGGATGTTTCCTGTAGAAATACAGAGCTTCCTGTAGAAGGCACAAGAAAAATTCCTTTAATCTTGATTTGAGTGCTCCTCCTGTCATGAAACGCCCTTCTTGCAACCTGCAATTAGCCAATGGAAATTAGTTTTATTTTTCTTTTCCTTTTTCTCTTTTTTTTTGAAAAACAACTAGGGCGCCTCATGGAGGTTTTCACCCTAATTGCCTGCCTTGGGCGCCTCCAAGGGAGGTTTTCACCCAAAGATCTTATTCCCTTTTATTTTCTCTTTTTTTCCAACCCATTGACCGCCTCATGGAGGTTTTCAATCAATGAGCCAATCTAAGGCGCCTCCGAGGAGGTTTTCACCTTAGATTTCTATTTTCCTCTTTTTTCATTGTTTTCTTTTTCTTTTTTCTCTTTTTTTCTTTTTTTTTTCTTTTTTCCCTACCCTAACCTACTTGAAAAACAAAATCGTTCTCAAGTATAAGAATACTTCCAATGGAGCCATGTGCACATCGAGATTAGAGAAAAAATGATGTGGAGGCTCGAAATGCATGCTTGGATAGGTATCCAAATCTTAGAGACCAAATGATCTGATCTTGAAGGGATCAAACATAGCTGAGGAAGAGAGTACTGCTGCAACTTAGTGACTGTCTGGAACCATATCTCAATATAGCTTTGATATCCATGGTCCTTTTGCTGATCTGGATCATGTTTCATGTCACCATCTAACATGACTTTCTCATCTTCCTCTTTTTGCTGATCTTTCTCTTGAATACATGGAAGATTTGATGGTAACCATGAGGAGGATTTTTCGATCTCTGATTCTGATCTATTCTCTTCATCAAGTGCAGCCCATGGTTCTTTGATCTCCTCTTTGGAATCTTCTTTTTCCTTTGGTCCTTCAATGTTGTCAATATAATCTCTGTTTTGCAACACTCTTCCTGAGCTTTGGTGAACATCATTGAGCTCAAAAGGAGTCATTTGCACATGTTGTGCCTCAGCTTTGCAATTAGGTTGAGCTACTCCATTGTATGGCTTTGGAAATGGTATGGGTAGTTGAGTGGAGGTGTGAAATTGAGATGGAGATGGATGGCATTGTGGGTGGGTAGGCATTTGGGGTTGCCTTGGTGGAGGAGGAGGCGATGGTTGTGGATGAGTAGGTGGTGGAGGAAAATGAGCGGGATGAGAGTTGTACTGGGGCCTCCACTCCTGATAAGGTGCATTCCACAGAGGCTGTGGCTGAGCATAAGAGTGAAATGAATGAGCAACTGGTTGGGCATAATATGGATCTATGAAGGAACAAGGAGGAGGTGTGAACCAGGAAGGATGAGCAGGGGGACCCCAAGAAGGCATGAAAGTGGCTTGGTATGGGTCATAATAGGTCTCAGGTGTCCCTTGCAGTTCCTGCTGGTAAGATCTAGGTCCATGTGGCCTCCTTTGGTTCATATAATAGAGTGATTCAGTGGCTCCCTTGGCTCTTTGATATGCAGCTTTGATTCTAGGCAAGGAAGGGCACTGATCTGTAGGATGGTATTCTTCACATACAAAACACACTTCTATGGAGTACAATGGACATTCGTTCCTAGGATGCTTTCTAGTGCACCTAGGACAAAAAATGACCAAAGCCCTCTTGGCTTCCTCTTGCTTCTTTTGGATCGGCAGGGTATCCAATTGCATGGCAAGAAACTGCCTCATATCACTCTTGAAATCTTCTATCTGATCTTCAAATTCGTCTTTGGACAAGGGACTGCTCCCAACATTTCTGCTTGTAGCCATTTGCTCAGAGGAATGTTTTCTTCTTCTTCTCCCCTAGAGGTTCTTTAAATATGCCTTGATGTCCACCTAAGGGTTCTTTAATCACAGCCATCGAAGAAGAGAGAGAAGGTTGGCTGTGTGAAGCAGTGGGGGTGTTGTGCAATCATTTTTCTAACTTATCTCTACTCCTACAAGGCATGAAATGAAATCTTTTTGGTTGATTTTTGCATTTTTCTTCTTGTACCTGCAAAACTAAAATAGGTTGAACTGCAACTAACTATCTTGCTGAAACGAAAATGCGGAATTGAAATGAAAGCAGGAAAGGACTAATCTATTTTGCTCAAATGAAATTGCAGGAATGAAATGCTAGTCTACGCTTGCAGAATTGAAATGCTAATCTACGCTTGCAGAATTGAAATTGCAGAATTGAAAAGCTAATCTATGAAAGCGGGAAATGCTAATCTACTTTTGCATAAACGAAATTGCATAATGGAAATGAAATAAACTACTTAGCAGAAGATTGTAGTGGAAAATAGAAGAAAAGCGACAATCACCAA
The DNA here is from genome assembly GCA_031772625.1 of Pinus tabuliformis. Lineage (NCBI taxonomy): Eukaryota > Viridiplantae > Streptophyta > Pinopsida > Pinales > Pinaceae > Pinus > Pinus tabuliformis. The sequence goes on from CM062820.1 coordinate 865,038,636, forward strand.
TACTCTGACGCTTCCCCGGCAACGGCGCCAAAAAGATGGCGGGCTCCAGTATTGTATCAATAATGCTACAACTCCTGGAACTCCCTTCTTTAATTTTATCAACCCGGTAGTTCGTAACAAACTTGGAAGCGACGGTGCTGTATGCAGAAGTACTAGCTCTTGCCGTAGCTGTCACTTGGTCAGCTGGCACAAGTCCGCTAGGAGCTTAAGCCAACTTCTATGAGCTCTTAGAAGAAGCTTTTTAATTGATGGATGAAAGCTAACTCGAAAGAAGCTAATCTAATTGCGAAAAGAAACTAAAAGCCAAGAAGAAACGCAAACCCTAGCAAACCCTAATTCTACCAGCTAGTCCTACTGATGCAAAGGAGAGAATGCAAACTACGAAAAGAGATGCCATTACTTCTAGGAACGTAAAATGCATGTGTCTAAGTTATCACTATATGAAGAAAACATCTTTTTGTATTTTTGCTTAAGTTGTTGAAATTATCATGCATGTGCTTCTAACTAGTTTTCCACTGTGCAGGGATGGATCAAGGGATGAAATGCTTTGGGAAAGGTTGGGATGGTACAGAGAGGGTCTAAGGGATCCCTAACATTCTTTCTGAGAGTTTCACAAAGTCTAGATGCCATGCAACCGTGTTTATGAACTTCTACAGGAAGTCTGCAGGGGTTTCTACAGGAAGTTCTGAAGTTCTTCTACAGGATGTTTCGAAATGCGATTTTTGAGGATGGGTGATTGATGGAAGATGCACAGATGGTTATGGAGGTAGGATGGGGGTCTGAAGTGACCCAGGAACTGATGGATGGAGTGGTGAGATGATATGTGGAAGGCTGATTTGGCTTTAAGGTAGTTGAGACAACAATGGAGAAGAAGGTAGGGTTACGTGGGCAAGAGGATGGGTGTGAAGCGAGAAGCCTAGATATGGGATGAATCAGATGGATCTGATGAAGCTTGACCATGTGAGTGAGTGATAGAGATGCCCTGCACAATGCACATTCAACCGAATCAATGAATTCTTGCAAACAAACTAAGTCCTAGCTAACTTAATCTAACTGTCAATGAAATGAATAAACAGCAGCCTCGTTTGGAAAGAGAACCATGTACATCACGTGAGCAAGAACATTCCGAAAGATCTAAATGCATGACAAACTCCTACCAATCGATTCCCAAACATAAAAAGCTACTTTAACCAACAAAAACAACCAAAATAACAAAGCAAGATCTAAAGAGCAGATTTTGTTTTAAGAACATAGCAAACACACATAAAGATAAACAGGGGAGGTACTGGGCACTTGAGATGGGCCCAACCCCAAGAGCTACAGCCTCCCAAGAGAGATTTAGAGCTGGTGCAAAGCTGAATTCATCTTTATTAATCAAGAATGAAGAGTTACATCAAAATTGTCCATAAGGAGAGCTTGAGAATGAGCTGAAAGCAAGGCTAATCTATTGCATAAAAATCGAACTACAAACTAGCTAACTATTGGCTACAAAATGACTAACCACTAGCTACTATCTACTGGCTAACTAGCTAACATCCACTGGCTACACTGGCTAACTGGCTAACCAAAATGATGCCCTAAGCCTTCTTATTTATACAAATTGAGGACCCAACAGTCCTCCTAAACTTTAGGGACTCGGCTGCCCAAAACTTGGAGTTAACAACAGTCCTACTTGACTTGCTTGGCTGCCCTTGTGTTGATTGATTCGGTGGCCCTTGAACTCCGAGCTGATGGTGGAGAATTCGGGGTAAGGGCCCATAAATGAAGGGGATACCTTCCTACAAATCCTCTAGCTTGTTCTCCCACGAATTTGGCTGCCAAGTGCTCATTAAGACCTTCAATTTTGTCTCCATGTTGACCAAAAAGGCTACACAAAGCACCCATTAGACTTGTTGGCATAATGACTAACCAAATTCACTCTATTAGCATAAATATAATAAAAAACATGCAATAAACTAATGAGAATGGTGGATTAAGTCAAATTAGGAGGTTGAATGAGCCCAAATAATTATCCATTTTTGGGGCTCATCACAAATCCACAGTTGTGAATAATTATTCCCTCCAAATACATGCCCAGGTGGACAAAGTTGCAATGGATCTTGAGCATTTTGTTATCTACTTGAGCACTAAAGAGGTGCCTTTTGCATAATGAGTAGGGTCCCGGCTGATGATCATCAACTTTGCTACTTGTGCCATCCCAATGCTCAAGACAAGGCTTTGAGTAGTGACAAAGTACAAGTCAGTGAGTGTGAGAAATAAGGGAGAGGTGCTAAGTTTGGCTATGCCACTGCCACAACTACATCTAGTAGAGCATACTTTGGATGAAAAGGTACCCTGCATCCTCTTGGGGTTATCTAATATGTGGTGACCTCAGGATGATGGTAATGAAGGATGGAACTTCCAGTGATATTTATGTTTCCCAATGTTTTGGGATGGCCTTCAAAGCTAATCAATGATGACCCTCCCTGTTCTACTATGGTGCAGGTGTTCAGGTGCCATATCATTTATTGTTCATTGTTTTGTTGATGTGACTCACCCTTCAAGGTTTTAATTATGTTGATGGTTGTACTGGACTTTGGGCCAAGGGTCTATTTTGTTCATAACTTCATATTTCAGTTGGATCTAGGCATTTAGTGCATAGGGGATTTTTAATGTTGCTCCTATGTTGACATTATGGTGGTGGTCCATCTATTCAAGCCACACATTCACACAATGGGTAGTGGATGATGGATCTAGTGGGAAGGTATGGGTTTGTTGGAGGGTTACATGTTTGAGGCGGCATTTAACTGGAGGGAGGAAGATGGATAAAATCAAAATCTGTGACCAAGTTCCTGGTGCAGACAGGGAACCTTGGAGGGGCTATTAAACCAATCTTTGTACGAGGAAGAAGGGAGGCAGCCCTGTGCCCCCAACATGGCTGACATAGAGGGGATCAGAATATATGCAGAAAAGACAGAAGTCAAAGGCCAAGGAGAAAGTAGATGAACCGAGTAGACTGCATCAAATCTTTATAGGGGGTGCTCAGCACAAGCTACTGCACCTGTTCAAATGAACCCAATCATATTAACTGCAAAAAAGGATTTGAATAAAAGAGAGAAGCATCTTTATGTTGTCTACCTCCAGAAGCAACAAAAGAAAATATTAGAGTGTGATAGGAGAGGGTATTTTCATTTGAGTGCAATGCTTAATAAAACTTAGACGACCATTTTTTTCCTGAAATGCAATAAAGAGAAGCATTAAAACTTACTACACTGGAATTTGGCACAAGAGACAAATAAGCTCGAACAGGATAATAGGATAGTGATTAAAACACAGTTAACAGACTTATAAACATTTATCAAATACCATCACACAATTGGCATGGTTAATATCAGCAAAAGGCACGGCTATTAGTGCAGCAACGATGAAGCATTTGGCACACGAAGAATACAGCAATGCAGCAGCTAGATATAGTATTTGAAAATGAAAAATAGAAGATACTAGAATGCCATAGTTGACATTGTAACATAGTGCTTGGCACAGTTAAGAAAGAAAATAAACATAGTTAGAAAAGGCTACTGATTGCAGCAAAGTAGGCACTTAGACATAGCGAATTCAGATGTCCCATTTGTGGTTTGATATTCCTTTTTTTGCTCTGCATAATGAATTTCCGGGAGGAAACCCACTGGGTACTTCCCCTCTAAATGCAAATGCAAATCAAACCAATCAACCAGTCTAAATGCAAATGCACATGCATGTATTTGTTTTCGGCTTTCTTAGTATGTGAATGATAAAAAGAAATCTAATGTACAAATCTGAATTACTTTTCAAGCGACAGTTACTAACAAGTTTCTTTTCAAAATAAAAAATGAAGACAATCACAACACTTTACGATTCGGAAATGAATACTTGCTTTTGACACTAGAAAAACTACAAATTCAGACCAAATACAATAGTAACAGGGTAATTGACTATCAAGAGAAACCAAACTCTCTCCTATGACTGAAAACGACACTTGCGACACTTTCAAATCAAGAAACTACAATACAATTACATTACTTTTTGCAAAGGAGAACTGAAAATGACTCAACAAATAAACAAAAACATTTACAGTTCTTTTGCACAATGGAGGCGGAATATCAGCAAGGAAAGGGGTTTCAAACAGAGATATACTGATTACAAACAACAAAACTCATGAATAGAACTGAAAAGAATGAACGCAGAAACCAAAACTGAGGAACAATGCCTAGTCTGATTAGCGCACCTGTAACACAGTGAACTTGAAATGCAGCGCACCTACTACACTTAGGAAGTGCGCTGAATTTCAGATTCACAGAACAGAGCCTGCGCTGGGCCAGAGACGAGACTTTTCTTGGGTTCCGGGTCACAGTTTGCAGTTCAGTTTAGGGGTTTTGGCTGAGCAAATGGTAGTCAGTAAACCAACAATCAGGGGTAGATCTAAGGAGGTTACTGGAGCTACCACAGGGGCAATTAGAGAGTTTGTAAATCAGTTGTTTAATTCATAAACAAATCCCGGAGATTGACTGAAGCGGCATTTATCTACTTTGCATTTTCATAGCAAATGCAGTTCGAAAGATACCTGGCTCGACTTCAGGCTCCGTTTGTAAGTTTATAAAATAAACAACAAGGAAGATAAACAAACAACCTAGTCGCTTCCCAGCGGAGTCGCCATTTTGTTACAGGGAAAAGTGTCTACACAGAACTGCTTATCCCACTAAGGTGTGGTAGCTACCTTAGAAACAAACAAAGTAAAGCTACTTTTGTTTTTCCTTTATGAAATATAGATGAGAGAAGAACAAAGGAGACCAACCTCTGTCTTGCACTTATCTCCTAATTCGATTCCTCTCTCTCCTGATAGTCCTTCGCTACTTGCTTCCTAGAGAAGGATACTAAGAGCAAGGCTTAATGTGCAAACGTGGTGGTACGCAAAACAAAGAAAGGAAAAATAATATCGAGGGGATAAACAGAAATGTCTCCTCTCATTTATATATTTTTCTGATTTGAAAAAAAGCTTACTCATTTTCATTCTTCTTCCTCGTTTGTTTGTTGTCCCATTTTCCGTTGTTGTTGACTTCTTTCTCTTTGAAACCAACCCATTTCTTTAGCTCTTTATGTCCTCATCCATTCTCTTTCAAAATGTTTCGATTAAAGGTTTGCTCCATGAATTTCACATAAACTCGTCATCAATATCTATTGATAATAGAGTTCAGGCTTCTGTGATCCATATCAAGTTAAGAAATATTCTTCAGCGAAAATCACATGGAATATCATTTGCCGACGCGTTTCGAACCAACTAGTGTGGTTCATCGTCAGGACAAGTTGAAGAAACAGATCGAGCTTAGCTTGATCTTCACCATTTGAGTCTCAGCAGGACCATTTTTGTCTCTGATACCTATTGCCATGGTTCTTTCATACCTTCAAAGGAGAAGCAACTTCAACATGCACAACCATGAGAAAAGCACTGGGAAAAGATGAAGAAGACAATGGAGATGTAGGATAGCAAAAATCTCTCTATTTCTAATTGATTAATTGCAAATAAATGATAATCTCAAAGTGTGGTAATTGAGAGGACAACTGCCTCCAGAGTAAGTTCATTTTTTCCCTTTTTGAATGTAACATGGCATATTAAGGTTTAGGAATCCCCTGATAGGAAAGTATCTTTGAATTTAACACAACATATTAAGGTTTATGAATTCCCTGATTGGAAAGTACTACTAACGAACACTTAAAAATGGAATTACCATACGCTACGATATCCATGATGGTTGGATCACCAAGAAACTAGTACTGTTATGCAACATGGATGGACTGTTAAATTTGAAGACAGAGTATGGTTGGATCATCAAGAAACTAGTACTGTTATGCAGCATGGATGGACTGTTAAATTTGAAGACAGAGTATAGTAAGAAACATGAAATCTCATTATGCACTAGTTTAAATCAATGTTCACTGCAAATGAGATAAGGTGTCCTTCAAATCACATTATACACTTGTCTGAATCATCATTAAGAGCCATTGCTAACAGACAGTTTGATAACAGAGCTAGTTTGCTAACAGGGACAGTTTGATAATATGTTCCAAGTACAAACTCAAAATACTAATGGAAGACAGGTGATCCTCATGCATTGGAGACATAACATATACGTTTTCATAGACGTTATCTGTTCACAACTAAAAATTCATTCCCTATGGGCCTTTCCACTATACGTGATTAATTAGCTTTACAGAAAACCCTTTTTCCAATCTATCTACTACCTGAGGTTATATAACCTTATCTTCTTCAAAAAAATCCTTACTTTATAACATAAGGGACATGATAGGAAGACTTCAAAAATAAGTTTGTAGGATCTTTCATCACACCGTCAAGAACTTGTAAATATTTATGGCAACAGGGGACAAAGTCAAAGTCCCCTTTGATAACTCATTCGCTGAAGTATTGAGTTCATGAAGAATGTCCCTGAAAGAATATTTGTCAAAGTCTGTTGAAGTGTTGAGTTCGTGAAGAATGTTCATGAAAGAATTTCATTTAAAAGATATAATTGAGTTATAAAAGTGCACCAACAAATGACATAGATTTATATTTATTAATTGATGCTTTCCTATTGGCCTAATCAATACAATGTTGGAATCACTCATGATCTGCAACTTCTTAACACCTCTAAGCATAACAACCTCAATAAGTTTTCTTAGGGAAGTAAACATTGCTTGGTTAGTTGATCCTCTATCGAGAGAATATTGAATATGGAAATAGTGATCAGGAATGAGAAAAAGAACAACACATACCCCACAAATGCAGGGATGGTCTTAACTAACACCATAAATAAATAAACTCAAAATCCAAAGCTATCATTACTGATAGCTTAGGCTTCCTTGTGGGTATATCCTCCAACCTTTAATGAGCTAGATATAATAGAGCCAACAGTAATAGAAAGAAGAATGTCCTTGTCTTGAAAAATGCTAGAGTTCTTTGTTTACCAAATACCATATATGAATAACACTACAAGAGCTTCAAAGCATTTAAGAAACTTATTAAAGAACCAAACTTATGCACATTCCATCAAAATAACATAGGACCAAGGAACCTTTGGCTTGAGCTCAATGAAAAATTTAAATAGGATTTGAACAATATAACGACAGGAGATAAACAAATGATGAACATTTTCCTCATTGTTTTTGCACAACAGACATTGATGAGGCCCAACCTAACCTATTTTAATTCCACTTGCCCAAGTGAGAAGTTAATTTGATAAAGCTAACTACAATGTAATTATAATTTCCAAAGGAAAATGCAGTTATCATAATAAATCCCACCACCACTCACTTCTCTTGAAAATTGAGATTCCATAATTACCTTATACCTTGTTTAATAGTGAAATCACTTCTACTAACTTTTTGACACCAAATTGGAACATCTTTTATATCATCTTTAAGATTTCCTTGATCTTAGGCTTGACATTCTGGGTTATGATCTTCTAGTGATTTTTTTTTTAATTATTTGTGTTTATTATTATTATCTTCTCACTGAAAGTCTTGGTAGGCTAAAATTTCACCTCTTCCCACTTTGAAGTAAAATGATTTAAAGAAAATGATTTGTCGATATTCCTAAATGATAGTCTCAAAGTGTGGTAATTGAAAGGACAACTACCTTCAGAGTAAGTTCATTTTTTCCCTTTTTGAATGTAACATGGCATATTAAGGTTTAGGAATCCCCTGATTTGAAAGTATCTTTGAATTTAACACAACATATTAAGGTTTAGGAATTCCTTGATTGGAAAGTACTACTAACGAACACTTAAAAATGGAATTACCATAAGCTGCGATATCCATGATGGTTGGATCACCAAGAAACTAGTACTGTTATGCAGCATGGATGGACTGTTAAATATAGAGTATGGTTGGATCACCAAGAAACTGGTACTGTTATGTAGCATGGATAGACTGTTAATTTGAAGACAGAGTATAGTAAGAAACATGAAATCTCATTACGCACTAGTTTAAATCAATGTTCACTGTAAATGAGATAAGGTGTCCTTCAAAGCACATTATACACTTGTCTGAATCATCACTGCATTGAGCCACGGTATACGAATTGTAGGGATACCCAAAGAGCAGGCAGTAGCTAAAATTATTTATGCCAACACTATGGAACTAGAGGGAATGGATTCAATGGAGATCAAGACCTTACGTTGTGTTTTTCTAAGTGGAAGAGGTCCATAGAAATTAAAATTTTCCTGCAGATAGGGACAAGCAACTAATAACAAGCGGAAGCACTAACAAATGCATCAAGGAGTCAAGTTTCTGAAGGACAACTCGAACTAATGATCTATATCAGTGTATGTCAAACAAAAAATAAATTCAGACCACTTATAAAATTCACATCTTATGATAAATAAATGTCTTATCAACCAAAACAGAGCTTATAAATGCAGAGCTTATAAAACAGAGCTTATAAAACAGAGCATTTATCAACCAAAATTAAGACATCACGTCTGTAAAATGCCAGTCATTGTACAATTGTTCTCTGCTTAAAAAAGTACCATACGAGTATTCCAAACAAAAATTGTGGGGATTTTTGTTCTATATCAATAACATCGTCTAGTCCAATTGGCGAAAATGCTAGTTGGTTTTGTCCTAAGCTATGTGGCCTCAACTAAACAGGTTATCAAGAGCAAAATGTTGGACTTATGGTTGAATCAACCTTCACAACAAAGACACAGTGAATTATTTCATTCGACTTATGTCTCGATTTGTAGATGGAAATGCAGTTTGTGTGGAGAACTATTGTAGTAAGGGTATCTCATATGCTAGGGATAGGTCACTAAGAGAACCACCAATTTGTATCTTTTCTGGATGTAATCTGGGTATCTCTCATCTCAAGCATTCTCGTGGTAATATGCTATTGAAAATAAGAAGACTTGTGGTAATATGCCATTGAAAATACACCAATTTGTATATGTTCTGGACGTAATATGGGTATCCCTCATCTCAAGCGTTCTTGTGGTAATATGCCATTGAAAATAATAAGACGCCCTAACATTTCTACCCAGTAAGTGCATGGTGAAGATGTTTTGGAAGCGATAAAGGTTTTTCTGCTTATCAATGTACTTCAAAGAACTTCAAGGCAAGACAAAATGTTGTCAAGTAGCTGGAACAATCTTAAAGAGGACGAGGATATGGAAACAACAAAATGTAAATTTATTTTATTCCTATCAGAATGATATGTCAAGTAGCTTGTATTTTTCAATCTTATAGAGGACAACTGCCTCTAGAGTAAGTTCATTTTTTCCCTTTTTGAACGTAACATGGCATATTAAGGTTTATGAATCCCCTGATAGGAAAGTATCTTTGAATTTAACACAACATATTAAGGTTTAGGAATTCCCTGATTGGAAAGTACTACTAACGAACACTTAAAAATAGAATTACCATACGCTACGATATCCATGATGGTTGGATCACCAAGAAACTAGTACTGTTATGCAGCATGGATGGACTATTAAATTTGAAGATAGAGTATGGTTGGATCACCAAGAAACTAGTACTATTATGCAGCATGGATGGACTGTTAAATTTAAATGGATGGACGTGATTAATTAGCTTTACAAAAAACCCCTTTTCCAATCTATCTACTACCTGAGGTTATATAAGATCTACATCAAGATCTTGGAAATAAGATGGCCTAATTCATAGGTTGATGTAGATCATTGAAGTGACTGTCCTAAGCAAAGAACATGTTAATCAAAATTTAACATGGTATCAGAGCTCAGGTGAGGACAAGCCCAAGTAAGAGAAAAAACAATCACTTAGAAGTTTGTTGATAAGAATTCATGATCACCTTCTTCTGGAAATATGAAGGTGGAAGTTGCAGTTCTCTGAAGCAAGAACCCTTACTCAATACTTTGAACAATTCAAGATCCTTCAACTCTGTTGTCTTCAAATCCTAAACTTACTATTTGTATCATCAAGTCTAAAGCAGAATCCTAAGTAAATTGAATGGCATTCATTAGATATTGTCGTACTGGATTATTTCAAGGACCAAGGGATATATTTTCAGCCTTAGTTATGAACCTAATTTCAAGCATGGATCCATTTCAGATCTCTGAATCATCCTTGGACCAGGACAAATCCATTACAACAGTGAGCAAATTCTGAAGCAAGTCATGAAAATCAATATTATAGTTATTCACTTGGCTTGATATTATTCTGGAAATTTGCCTCAATAGAAAACTTTAGATTTCTTAATAGCTTACACTTATATGCCTGTGGTCCTATTGATGTCACTTAGGTGAGACAATGGCTGAAACATTGAGGCTCAAAATTATGGTAACGATTAGCCCTTAATTATGACAGACTTCCGAAGCAGTCCTTATTGTAAATGAGTCAGAAACATGATCGCCTTCTTCTGGAAATCTGAAGGTGGAAGTTGCAGTTCTCTAAAGCAAGAACCCTTACTCAATACTTTGAACAATTTGAGATCCTTCAACTCTGCTGTCTTCAAATCCTGAACTTACTATTTGTATCACCAAGTCTAAAGCAGAATCCTAAGTAAATTGAAGGGCATTCATTAGCTATTGTCATACTGGATTATTTCAAGGACCAAGGGATATATTTTCAGCCCTAGTTATGAACCTAATTTCAAGCATGGATCCATTTCAGATCTCTGAATCATCTAAGGAGAAACACCATTATCATCCCAGGGCGTACGAGTGGTTTTGGTTGGTTTAGTAATAATGAAAACTGTGCACATGGTACAAAACCACCTCCCAGTGCCTCTAAGATGAATGGTTGGCCTAGTGGTGCTCATCGGCAACATCAAGGTTTCTTGTTGGTGGCTAGTGTCCTACTTACTAATGTCTACTACCCAATATTGCAACATTTTGATAGGTCAATGTACCAACAACTAATACATTGCATTAGTGTTGGTTAACCTTGACGTGTCCATGATACAATTAGCCCGAAATTTTACCTAGACTTGATGGACTATAGTCCCCAACCATGGAGTGAGAGTCCTTGATACCTCTATGTTGATGAGCTAATGGATAATGTAGGATGATATGCTAATATCGAGGACAAGTTTGACATGGAATGTAGGTTAGTTGGGGCTTTTTGCACAATTAGGTGATGGGGAGCACTATTTGCCATCATTATAAACCATAGGTATATAGATGTTGTATGGGTGTTAAAGTGAGGATAATTTTGCCCCACAAGGATACCTTTGTTTGGGGTCTTGGACATCATCTAAGGAGAAACACCATTATCATCCCACGGCATACGAGTGGTTTTGGTTGGTTAAGTAATAGTACAAACTGTGCACATGGTACAAAACCACCTCCCAGTGCCCCTAAGGTGAACGGTTGGCCTAGTGGTGCTCATTGCCAACATCAAGGTTTCTTGTTGGTGGCTAGTGTCCTACTTACTAATGTCTACTACCCAATACTATGACATTTTGATAGGTCGATGTACCAACAACTAATACATTGCATTAGTGTTGGTTGACCTTGAGGTGTCCTTGATACAATTAGCCCGAAATTTGACCTAGACTTGATGGACTATAATCCCCAACTATGGAGTGAGAGTCCTTGATCTCTCTATCTCGATGAGCTAATGAATAATGTAGGATGATATGCTAATATCAAGGACAAGTTTGACATGGCAGGCAGGTTAGTTGGGGCTTTTTGCACAATTAGGTGATGGGGAGCACTATTTTCCATCATTATAAACCATAGGTATATAGATGTTGTATGGGTGTTAATATGAGGATAATTTTGCCCCACAAGGATGGCTTTGTTTGGGGCCTTGGACATCATCTAAGGAGAAACACCATTATCATCCCAAGGCGTACGAGTGGTTTTGGTTGGTTTAGTAACCCAACACGACTTCCTAAGAATAGTAAATCCTCCTTACTACTGCTGTGTGGTGATCCAGGAAACAAGATCTGGGTTTTTATTGCTTTTTGGAGGGAAAGCATTCCTCCACTCAAGGAGTTTTCCTCCTATCCACTTGTACAAACAATAGGCTTGAGTAAGATAATAGGATTAGAAGAAAATCATAGGAAAACATGTGAATAATACGAGAGGTTCAGATTCCAAGATTTTTTTGTAACTTTGTCATCTTCAAAGTTACAAACAACATGTTTGTTAATTGAAGTGATATTTGATTTCAGCACTTAGTTTAGCTTTCTTCTAAGGTTTTTAAGTTTCCTTGTGTTAACTTGGCCCATTGACCTAGGTGGTCAATATCCCTCTTGTATCATTTATGTTCACATATTTGTTTATGAGCAATTTTTTCTTACAGCTTATCTTAACATTTGTTGATGATAGTTGTAGCACTCTTACATTAGTTAGATATAATTTTTACTTTGAATTTAGTTCATTTCCATTAATATTTTTAATTTTTTTGGTTCATTATGTGTTATTAATTGCTACTTACACTCTATTCTATTTTGCAACTACAAAAAACACTACAACCTCAGCCTTGCATTTTGGTAGATTAACCCTGCCACAATTTTTTTTAATGCATTGGATATGTTCACTTTCCAATTTTCCAACTTCTCATTAGCATCATTGCCATCCAATACCACATTTAGCATATTCACCTTCACATTAGACTGTTTCTTGTAGAAAAATAAGGACACCTGTAGCAGTTTGCAACCCGACTTCCAAGCTTGCCCAAATTCACACGAAACATAAGATAATCTGTGATTCAACGATTTGGGAAACTTTTGAATAGACAGATAATCAGTGATCAGTGTGCTTTGATAATCCGTGATCCGTGTGCTTTGAGAAGCAGATGCACACATTATATCCAATATGGTCGGGGGTATCCTGTAGCATTAACAGGTGAGGCGCATCTGTCAACAACCCTTTCGAACGACCAAGACAGTTTTATAAGATCTGCATTTAATTCCATTTTTTTCTGTGAGGACGATTTTCCATAGTTTTTGCCTAAAACAGGTATGTGTTTAGGCTTTCTGTTTGTTTTATTAAAAAATATCTCTTTGAATAAATTATTATCATATCCTGTTACCTGTTCAGATTGTTGGGGCTACCTTTAGATTATATCTTTTTGATTTTGCAGACTTTAAACACATATCCAACCCATTTCCTTGTAAGCTCTACTAAGCATAGGATGATAAAACGTTGCATTTTCTTGGATCGGATTCTAGCTTAGTTATTTCCTCTGCTTTTGGGCATATGTAACGTTAAGTGCATGTTAATGGAATTTGATTACTTGTTTCTTTGTGTTAAGTACATTGATAAGCAGAAAAACCTTTATCGCTTCCGAAACATCTTCACCATGCAATTTCTGGGTAGAAATGTTAGGACGTCTTATTATTTTCAATGGCATATTACCACAAGAATGCTTGAGATGAGGGATACCCAGATTACGTCCAGAACAGATACAAATTGGTGTATTTTCAATGGCATATTACCACAAGTCTTCTTATTTTCAATAGAATATTACCACAAGAACGCTTGAGATGAGAGATACCCAGATTACGTCCAGAAAAGATACAAATTGGTGGTTCTTTCAGTGACCTATCCCTAGCCAGTTTCTCAACAGTAACTTTCACCTTTTTCTCAGGAAGACTAATTTAAGAGGCTTCCATCTTTATACCAAACCACCCTCTTTCTTTTTCATGAATAGAAGATTTTGATATCATTGGGCATGGACTATCTGTTGTAACAAGTCCCAACATAAGTCGTTAAAATGGTCATATATTTTGTTCAATAGCACAATGACTAACCTACAAAACATAAACCCCGTTTGTTAATAACATCTGGAGCATTAAAAAACACATTTTCCTTCACAATGAAGCAACATAGAAACCCTCAGAATTGAAAATATCCATTCTTACAAGTAGTGGAAAGACTGAACTGTAAGTCCCATCATAAGTCGTCAAAATGGGCATAGGTTCTGTTCAATAGGACAATGCTTGACCTGCAAAACATAAACCCCGTTTGTTAATAACATCTGGAGCATTAAAAAACACATTTTCCTTCATAATGAAGAAAAATATAAACCCTCAAAATTGAAAATATCCATGCTTACAAGTAGTGGAAAGACTGAACTGTAAGTCCCATCATAAGTCGTCAAAATGGCCATAGATTTTGTTCAATAGCACAATGCCTGACCTGCAAAACATAAACCCCATTTGTTAATAACATCTGGAGCTCCTTCTATTAGGGGATCTCCCTTCTACTAATTATTTCCAAAGCTCATCTTTCATCTCAAATTCTGGGTTGTTTATATATTGTGTCATCCTTTCTTGTCTTCCTCATTGCAGTCTTTTATTATCAGGTGGAAATGTGCTTCTGAATTGGGTCTACATGGTCTTCTAGCATATGAATGGGACAATTTTATTAAGAATCTTATTCTCAATGGTCTAATCTTATCATAGGAGGATGGTTCAATTTCTTTTGCTTGGAACACCTCATTTGGGAAAATAACTTCTTGCCATTCCTATAATTCTATATCAGCATGTTCTTCCCTTCCCATGGTAAATTGGTGGTATGATAAGTTCTGGGACTGGGTTATTGCTCCAAAAATGAAATTATTCATATGGTTGGATTTAGAGAATTAGATATAAACATGGGACCCTCTATTGTGCAAAGGATTATCTAGGCCAAATATATGTATCCTCTATTCAAAGGACTTTGAATATGTCAATCACTTATTTTTTCTGTGCGATTTTTCCATGGAACTTTGGACTGCAACCCTCACGTTATTTAATATTTTAGACCTTGTTCCAATGTATCATATTGACCATTTCCTTTTCTTATGTGAGAAAAACATGGTTAATTATAAATCCTTTCCTATCTTCATCGCTTGGGGTGTCTAGAAGGTTCAGAGTAAACATATCTTTGAAAGCAAAGATCTCTGACATCCTGCCTCACATTATGGGTTTCTTCTCTGTATGTCAAGCCTTTGAATCCTCCTCGTAGTCACTCCTTATGCTTCCCTCATAGTCCTCTATCTATAAATGTAGGTTTCTTTGATGATGCATATCATTTAGGTGTATGTGGAGGGGGTGCCATCAGTTTCCTCCCTAGAAATGGGTCTTATCATATTTGGTTGAATATTGGTTCAGAGTCTAATACCAAGGCAGAGGTTTCTGTAGTTTGGGCCCTTTTATATATTGAAACATCATTGAACATTATCTCCTGTCAGATTTATGGAGATTCCAAGTGTGTGATGGACTGGATAATGGAGAAGGGGAATTTTAAGGTTCTTTCCCTCAAGCACTAGATGTAACATATTTAAATTCTTAAGGGTCTCTTTCATAATCTATTATTCTAGCATATTTTGAGGGAATGTAACCAACATGCGGACTATATGTCCAAAAAATATCTACGGGTGGAGGAAGGCCACTTTTTATTTGAAGAACCAGGAGGCTTACAATTATTGAGAAGGGGATATGTTCATATCCCCAGTGATCTTCAGTTGGCTCACTTCTTTTGATATGTCAAGAAATTCTATCCTTTTTGTCATCTTATGAATAAAATATTTTTGTTTGAACTGGTTATTCTTGTTTGTAACTAGGATTTTAATGTTCCATACTATCTGGGTTTTTATCTTTTTTAGTAGTTTTATCCATGTTCTACAAAGTTTATAGATGTTCTTTTCATGTCCATTTTTGGTCCCTGTTAGTTAATTTTGTGATGGATGTTGTTGTTGGCATTGGTGATGTCCATACCTTTAGGTTTTTTGGGTCATATATATGTAAATGTACTCCTCTTTCTTAATGAAAAGGATGATTTATCTTCTCTTACCCTATAAAAGGGTTGGTGTTTAGGAGTTACGAGACTCAGCAATTTTTCAGTTACGAGTCAGACTAACCCATATTCCTGTACTCTGTTTTCCTACATGCAAAGTGATAAACAGAGGAAATGAAGATTTTTTGAATATTTCCACCATTGATACAACCCATATGCAGTTATAGGCAGGTGGAAACCATGTTTCTGCCCCAAAAGATCAACCATATGAAAAGGATGATCGAGTACATGGAGGCAAGGCTTGACCCTACCCTCCTCCTTCAGGGCTCCTGATATTTCTCAACAAAATATGGCAGTGAAAGTTTGCTACCTGTGAACAATGAATGAAACCAATATCTAGTGGTAACAACAACCTCCAAACATGTTAGAAGGCAGTGAAGTTACAGGGCTAACCTGGTCATGACAAGGGTCTCTAAGATGCGTTTGGTGTGGTGAGACCCCCACAACACGTGGAGATATTTCCTTAACAAAGGCTGATCATGATGCTAGCTTGATTCAATGTTAATATACTTACTATGTTTGTTCTGCTGCTACGTATGCATATATATGCTCTTAGGTATACTACTAGGGCAAATTATCCATGCTTACAAGTAGTGGAAAGACTGAACTGTAAGTCCCATCATAAGTCGTCAAAATGGCCATAGATTTTGTTCAATAGCACAATGCCTGACCTGCAAAACATTAACCCCGTTTGTTAATAACATCTAGAGCTCCTTCTATTAGGGGATCTCCCTTCTACTAATTATTTCCAAAGCTCATATTTCATCTCAAATTCTGGGTTGTTTATATATTGTGTCATCCTTTCTTGTCTTCCTCATTGCAGTCTTTTATTATCAGGTGGAAATGTGCTTCTGAATTGGGTCTACATGGTCTTCTAGCATATGAATGGGACAATTTTATTAAGAATCTTATTCTCAATCGTCTAATCTTATCATAGGAGGATGGTTCAATTGCTTGTGCTTGGAACACCTCATTTGGGAAAATAACTTCTTGCCATGCCTATAATTCTATATCAGCATGTTCTTCCCTTCCCATGGTAAATTGGTGGTATAATAAGTTCCGGGACTGGATTATTTCTCCAAAAATGAAATTATTCATATGGTTGGATTTAGAGAATTAGATATAAACATGGGACCCTCTATTGTGCAAAGGATTATCTAGGCCAAATATATGTATCCTCTATTCAAAGGACTTTGAATATGTCAATCACTTATTTTTTCTATGTGATTTTTCCATGGAACTTTGGACTGCAACCTTCACGTTATTTAATATTTTGGACCTTGTTCCAATGTATCATATTGACCATTTCCTTTTCTTATGTGAGAAAAACATGGGTAATTATAAATCCTTTCCTATCTTCATCGCTTGGGGTGGCTAGAAGTTTCAGAATAAACATATCTTTGAAAGCAGAGATCTCTGACATCCTGCCTCATATTATGGGTTTCTTCTCTATATGTCAAGCCTTTGAATCCTCCTTGTAGTCACTCCTTATGCTTCCCTCATAGTCCTCTATCTATAAATGTAGGTTTCTTTGATGATGCATATCATTTAGGTGTATGTGGAGGGGGTGCCATCAGTTTCCTCCCTAGAAATGGGTCTTATCATATTTGGTTGAATATTGGTTTAGAGTCTAATACCAAGGCAGAGGTTTCTGTAGTTTGGGCCCTTTTATATATTGAAACATCATTGAACATTATCTCCCGTCAGATTTATGGAGATTCCAAGTGTGTGATGGGCTGGATAATGGAGAAGGGGATTTTTAAGGTTCTTTCACTCAAGCACTAGATGTAACATATTTAAATTCTTAAGGGTCTCTTTCATAATCTATTATTCTAGCATATTTTGAGGGAATGTAACCAACATGCGGACTATATGTCCAAAAAATATCTACGGGTGGAGGAAGGCCACTTTTTATTTGAAGAACCAGGAGGCTTACAATTATTGAGAAGGGGATATGTTCATATCCCCAGTGATCTTCAGTTGGCTCACTTCTTTTGATATGTCAAGAAATTCTATCCTTTTTGTCATCTTATGAATAAAATATTTTTGTTTGAACTGGTTATTCTTGTTTGTAACTAGGATTTTAATGTTCCATACTATCCGGGCTTTTATCTTTTTTAGTAATTTTATCCATGTTCTACAAAGTTTATAGATGTTCTTTTCATGTCCATTTTTGGTCCCTGTTAGTTAATTTTGTGATGGATGTTGTTGTTGGCATTGGTGATGTGCATACCTTTGAGGTTTTTTGGCTCATATAGATGTAAATGTACTCCTCTTTCTTAATGAAAAGGATGATTTATCTTCTCTTACCCTATAAAAGGGTTGGTGTTTAGGAGTTACGAGACTCAGCAATTTTTCAGTTACGAGTCAGACTAACCCATATTCCTGTACTCTGTTTTCCTACATGACAAAGTGATAAATAGAGGAAATGAAGATTTTTTGAATATTTCCACCATTGATACAACCCATATGCAGTTCTAGGCAGGTAGAGACCATGTTTCTACCCCAAAAGATCAACCATATGAAAAGGATGATCGAGTACATGGAGGCAAGGCTTGACCCTACCCTCCTCCTTCAGGGCTCCTGATATTTCTCAACAAAATATGGCAGTGAAAGTTTGCCACCTGTGAACAATGAATGAAACCAATATCTAGTGGTAACAACAACCTCCAAACACGTTAGAAGGCAGTGAAGTTACAGGGCTAACCTGGTCATGACAAGGGTCTCTAAGATGCGTTTGGTGTGGTGAGACCCCCACAACACGTGGAGATATTTCCTTAACAGAGGCTGATCATGATGCTAGCTTGGTTCAAGGTTAATATACTTACTCTGTTTGTTCTGCTGCTACGTATGCATATATATGCTCTTAGATATACTACTAGATATACATGTGGAACTAGAACTGCTAGTGCTGCTTCAAAAAAAATTAGTGAATTAGCAATAACATAGTAGTGAGCTTGAGTGGACCCTTAGGGGGACTCTACACCAGCTAGGATCTGTCCAAGTTAGATATCAAGCACACTTTCACAACCCAACACTGGATACTCTACACCAGCTAGGATCTGTCCAAGTTAGATATCAAGCACATTTTCACAACCCAGCACTAGATATTCACTGAGTTTGGAAGGAAATAAACTTTAAAAAGATTGCAGATCTATTTGATTGAGAAATATTCGGAACAACATGCAGATTTAATTACACTACAACACATTCCTTGCTGAAAAATGATCCTTTAAATAGAATACAGATCTATCTTATTCCCCACTATTTTCACCAGCTTCCCATACACTATCAACAACTCGCAAAACAATAAGGAGATCAATACTTTTCATTTCCAGAGAAATACCACCTACCACATTATCAATAGTTTCAAAAGGGAATCAGTTTCTTTATACCACAGATGGCAAAGTTCCTTTAAGGGGTACTCCTTTGGGGATCCTATTATTAGACTTTGTGGGTGGTCCATTTATTGGAAACACCAAATGAACTCTATCAAACTTGCAATCTGTGCCTCCTCCTTGTAGAGTTATATAATGTGTTGTAGAACCTTTCTCATAATTTAACCTAGCTAGTTGTCTGCCACTGCATTTTTACCTCAAGATATCACTTCTTTGGAAATGTCTCTAAGGTTTGCATAAAATTATGAACCCATAGTTAAATAGGAACCTCCTATATCTCCTAATGACTTCGCAGTAATACATGTATCCCATTGGATTAGAAGTACCACCAAATTGTAGGGGTTGGTTGACAGAACTGGATTCAAAAATGTCATTACCTAGTGGAGCCCCAATTTCTGGTAGGCCTTTATCATTAAGTACCTCTATCATATCATGCCATGAGTGAAACTTGATTTGATGTGCTTACCCACCATTACATGGGGCCTTTTCCAAATTCATATACATTGTTGCAACCCTTTGCTCAGGCACAATCTACTCCACCACTTGTTCCAAAGATTCTTTCATGGTGTCAGTTGTGCCATTAAACTCAATATCTTCTTAAGCTCTACACTAATCCACCTAACTATTTTCAACATCATGCAATGCCAAAAAAAAATTACAGTCTATTCAAGAGTGATTAAAATATATATTTATCTTTTTCCATAGATCAGACACTGACACACAAGACAGAGTTCCGAGTCATCATTGTGCTCATACAAAATAAAAATTCAACCTTTCTTACACAAAGGCACAAAAAGAGTTGACAATCGCAGGCATAGTAGAAAAAATATTCACATTTAGGATCAATTTTGACAAATGACGTCCATTTGCAGAGTTTTGTGTACCACCACCTTTACACATTAAGCTTTGCTCTTAGTATCCTTCTCTACATACACGAAAAAGTTGTCTCCCATATATTTTTCTCTCATGGCTATTTACTCTCACATTTCTGACTTCATCTAACGTAATTCTCCATCTGTTGTACCCACTCCCCATGAGAGAACTGTCTTACAAAAATATATCAAATTTAGCCAATTATCAAACCATAGGTCAATTGGGTGTAGCTCCAGTTGTTTAGAGGAAAGTAGTTATCCTCCTACATCTGGGTTCATATTCCACTTTGTGACATGCTTGCTCTCTTCATGAGCTAATTGCTGATAGTTGAGCTGGCCTTGAGCCCTGAAGAATCCAGTTTATCCTAGATACCATTCTCAGAATGAGGGAAATTACCCAATGAGTTTCCTCCGGAAATTCATTATGCAGAGAAAAAAAAGGAATATCAAACCACAAATGGGACATCTGAATTCGCTATGTCCAAGTGCTTACTTTGTTGTAATGAATAGCCTTTTCTAACTATGTTTATTTTCTTTCCTAACTGTGCCAAGCACTATGTTACAATGTTAACTATGGCATTCTAGTATCTCCTATTTTTCATTTTCAAATACTATATCTAGCTGCTGCATTGCTGTATTCTTCGTGTGCCAAATGCTTCATCGTTGCTTCAGAAATTCAGATGGCAGTTATGGATCAAGATTTGTAGATCAAATAGTGTGTATTCCTTAATCAAGGATTCAAGCCCTGCTGTGACAAGGAGTCCACAGATTCTGACTCATTTACAATAAGGACTGCTTCGGAAGTCTGTCGTAATTAAGGGCTAATCCATACCATAATTTTGAGCCTCAATGTTTCAGCCATTGTCTCACCTAAGTGACATCAATAGGACCGCAGGCATATAAATGTAAGCTATTAAGAAATCTAAAGCTTTCTATTGAGGCAAATTTCCAGAATAATATCAAGCCAAGTGAATAACTCTAATATTGATTTTCATGACTTGCTTCAGAATTTGCTCACATCTGTAATGGCTTTGTCCTGGTCACTGAGACAATCTTCTATTACAAGTGAAAAGAGTGCTGAAATATGGGCATTTGTTTGGAATTCACTCTATGTGCCACTGTACCCAGTTAGTTTTATTGTTCTGTTTATCTGGTTTTACTTATAACACTTAAAAAGAGGATGAGAATGGAAACAGTAAAGGAGTAGAGAAACATCTTCCTCTGTGATAACAACAGCTATGGTGGAACGGTAAACGCTCCTCGCATATTCACACCTTGGAAACCTTATCTCGAAATGAAGCTAGTCCTCACTTGCATTAGAGCAAATCCATTTGAACCTTGTTGGGCCTTGAAAGAGAGATCAAATTTCTCCAAACACCTCGTAAACAAATATTCTTGTAAATTTTATATATTTTTTAATACAAAACAGCTGAAAGGTAAGATAGGCCCAATATAGTTGACTCAGTAATAAAATTTAATTATTTTTAAATTAGATTTTTTTCATAGAAAACATGTCTCCTTGAACGGAACATACTGAAAAGGAAGATAACCCGATAACCCCATATAGTTGACTTAGTAATTAAAATTTTAAGTTTATATGGTATCAAATTCCTCATCAAATTTCTTTCCACATCATCCAGTGGTAAAAAATATATCGAAGAATTCAATATATTTTAATACACAATATATATTTTTTAATTTTTTTACATAAAATTTTATGTTTATCATATCAAATATTTTATATTTATAAGAAAGATTAAGTTTCTAAGAGTTTAATATCTTTTAATATGTAGCATATATTTTTAATAGACAATATATTAAAGGGAAAAATAATAAGATAACTTTTTTGTAAGTTAGTAAAGTTTCAATATATTACTAAATAAACATACAATACAAAAATAGTAGCTGGTTTACCAAACTAGTTGTAGAAGAAGATTCTCTTTGTCACACATTTAACCAAACATGCCATTAGATTTTTCTGTCTTTACTTTCCCTTATATAGTTCAAAAAAGTTCCCCTTCCCACTACTACTATATGTAGGTCTGCCTATTTGAATAGCTATATAGCTCTGATCTTCATACCTAAACTTGAAAAAATAACTACAATACTACCTATATAAACATAACACAAAACTAAACAAAAGATTGGTCGATGCCATGATCAACTAACACAATATTATTTGCTTGGAGTTGTTATCGTCGTTGGCCCCATTGTTGGGTCCTCCACAAGGTTTGTCACTGGAGCCTCTAGGGTTGCCAGTGGACAGCCGCCTGTAGCGCAAGCCTCTCGAACTCGATACTTCCTCAAGCAGGCCAAATCTCCTATCTCTACACCCATCGATATATCCACATTATCGATATAATTTAGATAGATTGAGAACATTTTGTTAAGATCCCCAATTCTGCCAACATGCAATTTCTCTATGATAACCAAACCCTTGAGAGCCTCTTCAATTCCTTTTAGGCGTTGGTCTATAGATTTTAACTCGATTTCTGTCTCGAGTTGCCTCTTTTTCCTCTACTCTGCTGCCTTTGCTTGCAGCTTTTCCACTAGAGTCTTGACATGCCAAGCGGTCTCCAAGGTCTTTTGGTACACAGTCATCTATGTTTTGGATTTCCCCGTGTTGATGATCCAATCTCCTTCCTCCTCTATTCTACCATCAAAGATAGCCCTACAATGTCTTCGAACCTCACTCTCCCAGATTTCCACTATATCCTTCCCTTTTGTGTGATTGTTTAGCAACAACCTCCGCTGCTTCCTCCATGCATGTCTGTTTGCAAAACTCAAAGCCCTGAGCATCCGCTCGGGAACTACCTCTTGGCCTACTAGCATCACTCTAGCTCTTACTCATTGCACTCCCTGATAACTGAATTTCCCTCATAGAAATTACTATCACCAACTCACAATTACACCACCTTTCAGTGTTTTGCCTTATGTCGATGAAGCTTGCTCCCTAGCTATGATTTAAAGATGACACCCCAGATGAGACTTGCCTCGTCGATATTTGAGTACTTTCCCTCTCAATTTTCAGTAACCCTAACCTGCTAGCAATTTTGTTGTTCATTCGTGTGTACTTGTGGACGTCCTTCCTCTCATTTTCCCTTACGAGCGGTCTGTTCAAAATCATAATCACCCTGACCTTGCCCTTGTATGTTTCTCCTCTTGATTTCGTACCTTCCCACTCCTCTTGCCACATCTCCTATTAATGAGATGATCACACTAACAATCTATTATGGGGGAAATCCTCTCCTTCCCATGATTAACCATCACTCTATCCTTGTATTGCAGACACATACCCCTTCTCGTTTCCTAAGTATGTCCATAATGAAGGATTATTTGTTCGTATGAACTGGTAGATCACTGTCCTAATTCGGGCCTGTTAGAGTCGGTCTAGTAGCCCTCCATCAGCGATCAAAGCTCTTTGCATTTGCATAAATAGGTGTCTCAGCAGTGTCTTGCATTCCATTAGGCATGCCATAACCTTGATGGAGGAGCTAGTGTCTTTATTCCCCTCTTGGCACTGCTGGATCAAGTTGTTTCAGTCATTAAACTTTTTCAAGGTTATTTGTCTTGTCTTGAGGTCAAAATTTCTAGGTCTAGGGTTTAGGTCAAATTTATCTTCAAGGTCACGTCTCTGAAGGTCAATAAGTGCCCAGCAAGCCAGAGGGATGATTTTCAAAGTATTTATTCGAAAGATTCTATCTTGTGCAGCTAATTTTCACCTTGGATTTAAAAACCTTGTTTTTAAAGCCAAGGTCATTTCACAAAATTTTGTAAAACTTGTAAAAATTCAAAATGATTCAAAGGACAGCATACAACCCTGGCTCCCTTGCCAAGACCCCTCAGAAGCTATCCCTGCAAAAAATTATCAAGGAAAACATCAAATCAATCAATTTCAGGACAAAAGGAAACCAGAAAGACAACAACATTCAAAGTTTAAAAAGTGTCATGGAAAAACATTAGAAAGTGGGTTGTGACATGAAATTTATTCAAAGCAAGGCTATAAAGGCTCTATTTCCCTCCATCAAGCTCCATTGTGCATCCAAGTGATAGAGAAATCAGTTGCAAGAGCGTTTGAGTGAATTCGGTGAGTTTGGGAGGTGCGCGACCCGTCGAGACTGGCGCGCGACCCGTCGAGACTGGCGCGCGACCCGTCAGGCGAGCGCGACCTGTTAGGCCACCTCCGCCAGTGTTAATTCTCAATGGGTGCGACCGTCAAGCGCGCGCGACCTTTTGGGTGAGGCGCGCGACCTATCAGTGTTCCCTCTACACAAAACCGCCAGCAAGCTGCCAAGGAACCACAAGTTACTAAATTTTGCAAGGTAGGCCCTCAATCATGAAAAATTATTGCTTGCTATAGTTCAAGAAGATCATGATTATATTTTTAAAGGTCTTCATTTGCAAGTAAAAGTCTCCATTGTGCTTTTGGGCTTGAAGTTGTCAAAATTGCTAGGGTTTATTATGTTGTTTTGAGGTATCCCTTTTCTTTCTTATTGTCCACCTCCCATTACATATTCCTTATCATTTTATTTAAGCTTCCCTTCCAAATTTGCTAAGAGCCTAAAACCCTATCCCTCTCCCCAAGAAATCAAAAAATTAAAATCCTAACCCTACCTCCCATAACATCCTTGTAAGTAAAATTGTATAATGATGTATATGCAATGATTTTTCCCCTAAAACTCCCTGTTTCATTATTATTCCCAATTTCCCTTTAAAGTATCCCTTCCCTAACATTTCCCTTGTGCTTCTTGTCCCCTTAAAACAGCATTTTAATCAGCAGTTTTCAAAGCAGAAACAGCAGTACATTTTAGCAACTTTGCTCCTAAAACAATGTCAGAAACCGAAACCAATTATGAGCAAAGTGATGACCATGAGTCAGCTTCAGAGTTTGAGGTACAGAGGAGACCTCACAAAGGTGGAAAGAGCAGTCATCATAGGAGAGAGGAGCCCACCTCTTTGACTGATTTGCAGGCTTGTCCAATTGCAGTCTCATGTTTCCGTTATATGTCTTGTTATGAGTTTTGCGAGAGGATCTCTCAGATTCAGTATCATAGGGAGTTGGATCGCTTGTTTGTTTTGCATTTGCATGATGGGCATGTGAACCTTGCAGGGGTGGATTTTACATTGACACCTGAGATGATTGCTCAAGCAACAGGGATACCAAATGTTGGAGAAGTGTGGAACAAGCGCAAAATATTGGACAATGTTCAGTTTGAGCCTTACATTAAACCTGCATTCATGAGACAAGTGACGGGTGTATTTCCTTTCAGATTTTTGAGGAATGAGTATGCTCCATTGATGAGACTTATCATGCGCTATTTCACCTGTGAGGGCAGATTTTCACTTGTGTATTCATATCATATTCACTTATTGATGCATTTCACACGGGTACGGATGATGAACATCCTGGTTTTCTTGTGCCAGAATATTGAGAGGATGGTGCCTTTGATGCAGAGGAAGAGCCCAACACAACAATATAGGAGCCTCTATCATTATGGTTTGATTCAGCTTGTGGTCATACATCAGTTGGCACAGCAGGGCATCCCATGGGAAGAGTTTATCTCTCATGAGTTTTTCACAGCACCACTACCACATCCTGAGATTGTTCATGAGGAGGGAGGACCATCACAGCAGCATGATATCCATGATACTAGACATGTCAGCTCTCCTCCATTGGTCACTTATCAGAGAGGCCACAGGGCCTTATTTGCAGCAGCTCGGCGAGTATTTTCTCCACACCAGGTGGAAGGGGTCTCGCCTTCTTCATCAGCACCACGAGTGTTATCTCCACATCAGGTGGAAGGGGCCTCATCTCCAAAAGCAGCACAGGTATCAGAGAGGGGCAAATAGCCCAGGATTGATGAGGGGCCATCAGGTGTTCCAGACATAGAGGTGGTAGACCTTGATATTAGTTCTCCTAGCCTAGAGTCAAAGGAGATCATTCAGCACCTAAGAGCTGAAAATGATTCATTGCAGTGAAGATTGGAAGGGGCATAATGGACGATCACCTATTTAGAGTAGCGCAACAAGCAGTTGGAGGATGAGCACAATCTTGATGAGTTGCGGAGGATTCATGAGGACCGCAACTTGGCTCGAAATAGACCCGGCGATTTGGTACCTGTTGAGCGAGAGGCTATGCTTCTCCAGGTCAATGCTCATTTGGAGAGGTTGCTGGCCAAGGCCAACCAAGATAAGGACTTGCTCAGGAACATGAAAAATCACTATTGGGCACAAATGCACGTATGCAAGGCGAAAATGAAGGTGATCCAAGGGCGGTTAACCAAAGCACAAAAACGAAGGAAAAGGCCCGACCCCCTCCACATCTTGGCTGAGGCTTCTTTGAAGGAGCATGGTACTAGATAACTCAACTCCAGCACAAATTCCAAAAAATTTTGAGTATTTTGGGTCATTTTTTATTTTTTTGGGCAAAAAACAGGTTTTCCTCCCTGACGGGTCGCGCGCCGCGCGCGACCCTTTCGATTGGCAACTCCATTTTGGAAAAACTCAGCATTTCTGGATTTTTCATGAAAAGTTACACTTTCTCAGCCATTACTAAGAAATTTCACCAAGTTTTGGGCCTCCAGAAAGTCAAAAAACAAGCAAAAAATGACTTTCTGCCACATTTTTGACACACAGGGAGCAGTCTTGGGAGATTGCAATTTTGGAGGGGCAAATGACAACCAAATTCAGAAATTCTACTTGGGTTGGAAGGTAGAAATCCATACCTTCCCAACAAGCCCACGTTTGCCTCATTTGGACACCTGAAAGTGCCTCAAAAGTGCCTCCAAAGGCGCGCGACCCGTCCAGGAAATGCGCGCGACCCATCAGGCAATTTTCACAATTTTTCACTTACAGCTCATGGATTCGCCCAGCTTTTACTAGTTTTGACTTTTGATGGGATTTTTCACCCTCTTTGATGTAATTTATGTATTTTCATGTTGATATGACACTTATTTATCTTCTCTAGAAGATTCATTCATGAAATTGCATGCATTTAATGAATGAATTGGTTTCCTAGCTTATAGAGGCAAGTTATTTTGATTGCCTAGTTTTCAGTGCTTAGTTTAGAATTGGTTGAAACAGCTCCTAGAAGGATGAGCGCGACCCCTAGAGGCAGGGAAATATGTTAGATGGCCTATATTATGTACTTTCTTGCTCATTTTCATGGTTGGACTCTTGAGGGAGAAGCTCTTATTGTATTATTCACTGTATCTCTGCAATTTTTGGCAAAGGAAGACCAGGGTTTTGTAGTCCTTTTTGGGATTCTTGTGGTCACATGTATTGATGGTATGTTTCTCTTTGTACTTGTAAGTGTGTTATGTGAATCATTTCCTTACTTTTCCTTCTGCAAATTAGGCAAATGAAGTGTTAAAGTAGAACTCATGACTGTCATGCTCTGCTTTTAAGTTTGCTTAATATCAATGTTTTCAATTGTTTAAGGGCAATTCAAGGTTATTGCTTGCTCTCCTTAACTCCTCATCGGTCATTCTCATCCATCCACCTCTATCAAAGGCATCAATATTGTTTCCTACCTCGCCCCAAAGAACCCCCTGCGAAAACTGTGTCCAATCCCCGCACCCGAAATTGCCATTCCCCAATTTTCCACCAAAACTTTAAAAATCCCAAATTTAAACCTCTTGATCAGTTTACTAGCCTAAAATCAGTGTTTTCCTATTGGTCATCTCGCCCATTGAAGATCTTTACTGAGATAGACCGGAGAGAGCCCTCTCCTGCCCCGTAGGGCTAGCTACGAGGCTAAGTGGTTTGATGTTGCCTTGTAGTTTACCTTTCTCAGCCTGAGGTGAAATTCCAAGCACTAAGATATTGGCGACCATACTGGGGAGAACAAAATTGTTTGTTGATTGATGTGTGGGTTTCATAAGTCTTAGACGGAGCCTGAAGTTATGCCAGGTAGCCTTCGAAATGCTTTTGCTTTTCATAAGCGGAAGTAGATAAACGCTGCTTGAGTCCATCTCCGTGAGCTTGTGAAAACAACACTTCGATTGCATTTTACCCCAGCACATGTATCAAGTTCAGATCTGATTGTTGATGGTGAACAACGATCAGAAACTGACAAGGCTGAAATCATTCACTGGTGACTCCTTCACTGAAAACTCCAGAGATCAATGCTTCATGGTGACTTCACTGCAGGAAGATCAGTAGCTTTGAGATTTTCAAGATGGATCGGATCACAAGAAGATATGCTCCCTTGAGCCGATGTTGTAGGGAAAAGTATCCGATTCGGATGACCCTATCCCACTCTAAGGGTGATAGTACCTCAGCAACAACTGTAAAGAAAACTACTTAAGGTTTACTTCTTTATGAAAGCAAGAGAGAATGAAGAAATGCACTAACCGTTGTCTTGCGCTTAATGTCGAATCCAAACTCTTCTCTTTGCTTGCTTGCTCCCAGCTCCTTGCTCTTTTGCTGGCCCAGCTACAATGAGATCCTGCAAAATAACAAAGAAGGAAACTACAAGAAGCATGCAATCATAACTGATTCAAGGATTAGCATAAATCAAATATACAATTATCACAAT
Source organism: Pinus tabuliformis (assembly GCA_031772625.1). NCBI lineage: Eukaryota > Viridiplantae > Streptophyta > Pinopsida > Pinales > Pinaceae > Pinus > Pinus tabuliformis. The sequence goes on from CM062820.1 coordinate 865,067,221, forward strand.
ACATCATTGAAACAAGTGCATATAGAAGAACCTCAATAGCTTTTATTAATGGAAGAAGTAAAGTTCTGAGAGTGTTACAACCATTGAAGGCCCCAATCCAGCAACACCTCCCATCAGAAAGAATTTCTCCTCTTCACCTCCTTCAAGCAATCACCCAATAGCTCTATAGTGAAACCAACAGCATATCATTACTTTGCACAAAATTCCAGCCTCCTGAGCTCATAGGAGAGAGCTCAATATATAGATGAATTGAGAAAGGATGAGTTAGCTTGCAACTGATGTGTAGCTACCTTGTGTCCTCTCTCTCTTCAGTTGATCTTCAGTTCTTGAGTCCACTTGGAGAACCTTGCTTCCACTTGGAGAAACAGAGCCTCTGACTCATCACAAGGCGAAATCCCTGATCCAAGTGTCATTTTTGGAAGATTCCAGAGCAATGACTCAGTGTGCCACTTGTCCCATCTCGCTCAGCGTAGGTGGCCTTTGTTCCACTTGCTTTGCAATGCAGGTACACCATGGAGGAGTTGAGTTTCAGTGCAGAAGCCTAGTGGAGCACCTGCTTTGATTTCAGGATTGCTTGTTTTTGAGTGTTTTCAGGTGGAGAACTGATCTGAGAGCTGTTGGTTTGCTGACCTTGTTCCTCTAGGGGTAGGAACATCATGTTTAGGGACTTTGGATCCCTTGGATTATTGACAATTCATGCCTGATGCTGCAAGGCACAAAATTGTCTATAATAGATGCCCCCTAAAGTATGAGGTCGTTTATCGGGCGAAATGCTTTATTAGGAGGATCCGAAGTTCATTCAATCTGCTGAGAAGTGTCCTGTAATAAGATACAATACAATACATTATTTTTCATACTTTTTCATGATCTAGCTGAGGCGGGCATTCCCATGCTCAGCTTTATAAATACATTTTGGTACATAGAACAGACGATCGTCTGATGATAGACTGATAATTCTCTGCTAAAATTATCATCCTTTGAGAAGGATGATCATCTGCTGCAACGATGTACATATCAAATGTCTTTATATCCTGAATATATATCGCAGCCCGGATGGATGAAACTAGATCTGGGGTCTTCAATCTCTTCCGATCTTCACTCGATGTACAAGTCGATCCATGTGAGAATTTCTTGAAGTCGAACATGAAAAGACATCGCTTGATTACCGGTCAATGATGTAAACCGTTAACAAGCGCGAGAGGAATCACCGATAAGGATGATGACCCTCAAGGTACAGCAGTACAATTCACATGGTGGGAATAAAGGACTTGGCGTCGACCACCATGCAAAATCTTCTGGTCGAAGGTCATTGATGTATACCTGTCGCCGGAAGTGAGAAACTTGCCATTGAGGCATGCAAGCTTCAAAGTACTGAAGGGGTTGTTCCTAGATCAACTCCTTGGATAATGAGCTGATGTCGACAAGGAGCGATCCTCAAAGGAGGGCCTTAATGAATCCCACATCAGTGACACGGAACGGAGCTAGTGATTGTGATGAGGTGAAAACAAACTGTGATGTATGATTCAGGGTGGCGGTCATGAAATGGATGAAGGACAATGTATGGCAGTGGATGGGACACGGTTGACTCTTTGCAGAACAACATCTCTTGAACATATAACGACACTGATGTGATGGATCGGTAGCATTACCCCAAATGTGGATGGTGTGGCGAGGACCATGGTGATGAGACCGGTGAATGAAACAACCCAACCCGATGTGATACGGAGGACAAAGTGTCATGTTCAAGAGCGACTTGCTACCATTAAAGCTGTGAGGTTCTCCCAATTTTTCCCCAGTCATTGCTGACAAGTACCTCTTTATTTTTTATCAAGCTTGAGGAGGATAACATATGCTTGTTCTATAACCTGCCCTTCGGGCAAGCCCATCGCTATGTTTTAACGAGCCTAGCGATAGGGAAACTCGTTCTCGTCTAAAGACAAGTTTGTCGCTATTTAATGAATTTAACGAGTCTAACGACAAGGATAACTCGGTCCTTTTCATTTTTAGAGAGTCTGAAAAGGTACATAAAGTCAACTCCAGAATTCCTTTTTCGTCATCTAATCCCTTAAGTCCGAAAAAGTATAAAACAATACAGAAGGGATGAATTTTCGATTGCTTTAACGAGCCGAACAAAACAAGCGCTCGATCTTTTTGTGCAATAATCCCTCAGGTCCAAAAAGATTAAAATCTAGAGGAGGGATAGCTTTCCGGTCGCTTTAACGAGCTGGAAGGCCAAAACTCGGCAAACTTTTCATATTTTACGAGTCAGTGAAAAGAGCTCAAAGAAGACTCGTCTTTTGAGGAACGAGTGATGAACAGGGATAGCAGCAGATTCCAGGTACAGGTTGGAATTTTCCAATCACGGCAGTGTCACAAGGATGGCTAAGTGAAATCACTCTTCGCAGCTGTTCCTCAAAATGGGTAAACAAACATATGGAGATGAACGATTGGCCAAATGAACGGATGGAGGTGAGACTGCAAGAACACGACCAAGGGCTTTAATATGGCTGTCAAAAGTTACATTTACCAAGGTTATTTACCGGTTCATTTTTTCTGGGTGAGCTTGAACTCTAGGGGAAGATTGCTCACAACTTATGTTTATTTTTTAACGAGCATGAACTATGTGCTAAAACTGCTCGGATCTTGCGTTTATTTTTTAACGAGCATGAACATTGCTAAAACTGCTCGATTATACCAGTCATAATACAAGAAACGCCTCAGGTGAGATAGCTATTTTTTAAGGAGCTTTATCTCACGAAGCTATGCTCCTATTTGGCAAGTTTTGACTTTTGCCCCACATCCTTTCTTTATGCAAGCTGGAAACGGCTAATCCTACGAGTTTAACGGGTTAGACCTACAGGTTTAAAGGGAGGACCTAAAAATTTAAAAAAATAAATAGTTGTCCCGTGCTTGCATTCCAAAAGGTTTGCATGCCCCCAGGTATAAAGTATAATTTCGAGGCGCTGCCTCTTTCTTATTATCCAAAAAATGGTTTTATTTGCTGCCGCAAACTGAACTCTCTTTTCGGCGATGTCTATCATTAGGTTGCTAAGGATGGTGACTACTTGTTGCAGCAATTTCATCTCTTTCTTTGGAGGCTGCCCCTACTTATCCTTCAAAACATATGTTTTAATGGGTGAGGCTTGCCTTCAAAGATGGTGGCTACTTGCTGCCACAAATGGATCTCCTTCCTCAGGAGAGCCTACTTACCTAGACAAGGGGAGAGAGAAGCTGATTATCTCACTCACATAACTTTGACAAAAGAATCTTATTCTAGAACAACCCTCTCTTCCTTCCTTCGGACGGGGTACGGACTAGTCATATTCTTCTGCGGAAATCAACTTTATACCCAAGGTTTCCTCTGCCCAAGGCAGGCCAGGGTGCATGCCCCCTGGGTCCCAGTTACATCTTTCCGAATCACTCGCATTCATCGGGAAGTAGAACCGGGGGTGGAGGCATTCCTTGAGTGAATAAACCGTTAAGGGATGGTATTTGACTATTTGCGATGCGTGATCCTGGAAATGAAAGTTGGTCTACGAGCTTGACCATTCTTCCTTCGTGCGGAAAACACATAACTCTGAAGAGTGAGGACACTATTGCCTCCATGCAATATATATAGTCTCGTCCAAGGAGTAAGTTATACACCAAGGGTCCTTGGACGACCATGACGTTCATATGAACTGTCTTCCCCTTCAATGTAACGGGAACATTGGGGAGAATCCCTAACGGGCGACTGGTTCCTTTATCAAAACCTGATAGATTTCTCATCTCAGGTAAAAGCGTCGGGGAACCCAGTGCTTTCCAAGCAATAGAGGAAAGGATACTCACAGAAGCCCCTTCATCAATGATGGTTCCAGCCATTACCATTCTATAGATTTGGACAATGATTCTGAATGGTATACTGGCTGGTAACCGGGGTCTGCCTAGTTGATTCCAATCAAAGGATACAACTAGGTTGCTTGGTGGTGGGACCGAATACACGGCCGGATACGACCTTGACGATGTTCCTTCCTGCGATAAAGGAATGGGCACATTGCCCTGATGCTCATCAGAGTCTGTGTTGATGAAAAGAATATGGATGGTGTCATCTTTATTCTCTTCAGTGAGGGTGTCATTTGAAGATGAATCTTCAACGACGATGTCATTTGAGAATGAAACCTCTGAAGGAAGAACCGGGTCAACTGCCGTTTCGACCTTTAGACTTTCGTCTGGTCTGGATTCAGTAGGTTCATTCTCAATGACGGACACTTCAGCTGACCACTTGAGCGGGCCAGCTGGATTTTCAACTATCGAGGGATTAGGCACGAGTTTTTGGTATCCAGGAGGAAGTCGTAACGGTGATACCGGACGATCTTCCAAAACTCTCTTCGCCTCATCTAAGAATGGACATCGGTGGATGGCATGATCGCCTTCACACAACATACAGGGTGATCTTGGTCTCCCTTTTCGTCCTTCACTCTCGCTAGTTGATGGACTGCAATCAACATGACTACCAGAGGTTGATGCTACCGGATTGTGCAACCTGGGGGACCAGTCCCTTAGTATCCGGGGAATACAAGGACAATCACGATGGAAGTGGGTCCCTTTGCAAATGACACATGGCGATTTAGGCCCGGTCGGTGCAGTGTGTGGATTTTTGTCAGATGTCTTTTGCTTGCCCCCAGTCGCCTTCGCCATAGGCCCCTTCTGCTTCTTTTCTCTCTTCTTATTTTCCTTCTTCTCCATGGGAGGCTGACTTCTGCCGGCTCTACCCTGCGAAGATGAAGGATCAGAGGAAGAATTGTAAGAGGTGGAAGGCTGGTGGGTAGCTCGAGACTGGTCTGACTGTTGATTCGACTGCTCAGGATTAGTGGCGATTTGAACTACATTAGTTGAAAAGAGCCATACAGGTAGGCCAATTGTCAATCCTGGAAGTGACAATGTGGCCATATGAGGCGCACCAACATCTCCCCAAGAGGAGAAGGGATTGGGACTTCCACCAAGGTGACTTCCTTGGTTGGTGGGCTCCATACTTTTCAACTGAAAGATCAACGTGGGAATAACAGGTGATTATGTTCCGATTAAAATAAATTTTATTAACGACGCTTTAGACACGACTTTGCTTTTTCATGTTTTAAGAGTCGAGAAAAAGCTAAAGATGACTCTAGTCTCCTTCGATGTTTTAACGAACCCGAAGTGACAAATGCTCGGATGGACTTTTTTAGTTATAGAGTTTGAAAAAGGCCAAAAGAAACTACTCTGGAGTTCTAGGCATAGGGTGTGCCAAACTTTTCGCGAAACCACAGAATACATTTTACGGTATGGGTGGTCGATCTTCGTGAATGCTGTGTTCACTGCATCGCGATCAGTAGGGCGGCCGACACGGCTTCCTATGGATAAAGGTTTTGTTCCTATAGGGGTCTCCCAATATATACGCGACGGTACGTGGGAGCACAAGTCCGTATTAGTGCCACCGACTCTCAGGAGGAATCACCCACCTTCGTAGAGATCGACAGTCACTACGTTTAACGACGCCGGAACATGTCTCTACTTAGACCTCTATGTGTTTGCGTTATGTTTCAAAGCGTTGTTATGTAAATTGGATTTATTTTAATGTTGATCTTGCTTAGCAGTTTGCCTTTAAGGATCACCACGAGATGTATATGACAAATTCCTGATGCAGTCTAAGATGAGAAGCAAACTTTTCAATCTTTCAACTTTGAAAATCTTAACTACTGAGGGAGAAGAAAGGCAAATCTTTTCACACAGATCATAGAGCACACACTAATGCAAAATTTCCTAAATCGTCATGCAAACAGTCAAATGCAAAATGCACAATGCATGTATTTTCTTTTCCCTTTCTTAATGTTGATGTATTACAAAAAGAAAGTTGTTATATAACTTTGATTTCGATTTAAAGCGAAAGTAAACAAGCTAGTCCAAAATCAAAAGACACCTTAAGATTTACTTGTTTAATCACTGGAAATACATGAAAGCAAACCATAATGACGAAAATAAAAAGACTAATCAGCTATGGACAGCAAACAAGCTAACTCTTTAGACTAGCAAAATGCCTAACACAGGTTCAGATCTAAGAGGCCAAAGCAAGACTAGTTCACTTTTGTTATGGGAAATTGTAAATGATGGAAGAAATACAAAAGAACAAGTACAATTTCGTTATATAACAGAGGCGGAATGATGGCAAGTAAGGTTGGTTTCAGAATAGGTGCAACACTGGTAACTGGCTGCAAAATCTATAGTGAAAACAGGCAAGAAAAAGGGAGGAAACCCCAAATGCACAAGGCAAAATTGGGCCAACGCAGGTGCTGCACAGCCAGTCTGGCTCTCAGCGCAGGTAGCCCCTTCGGGACCTGCGTTGCAAAGCAGGTAGCCTGTGTACTACCTGCTTTGGAAAACGAAAGTTACGTTTTCTCAGTTTCCGGGTCACAATTTTCTCAAAAATTCACAGTTTTTGCTCAAATCAGAAGCTATCAGACAAGCACACACTAAGGGATGACAAGGAAGATGAAAAGCTATCACTAAGAGCTTACAAGGATCCTTGTAGATCAGCTCTTCAAATCATGAACATGCTCAGAAATGAGCTAGAGTAGCTGCCCTCTACTTCGCTTTTGATATAGTCAAAAGCTTTTCGATTTGGTACTCTTTTGTTCAGGAAATGAATAGCAAAATACTACAAACAATCAAACAGATACAATCCCCAGCGGAGTCGCCAGTTTGTTGTAGGGAAAAGTATCCGATTCAGATGACCCTATCCCACTCTAAGGGTGATAGTACCTCAGCAACAACTGTAAAGAAAACTACTTAAGGTTTACTTCTTTATGAAAGCAAGAGAGAATGAAGAAATGCACTAACCGTTGTCTTGCGCTTAATGTCGAATCCAAACTCTTCTCTTTGCTTGCTTGCTCCCAGCTCCTTGCTCTTTTGCTGGCCCAGCTACAATGAGATCCTGCAAAATAACAAAGAAGGAAACTACAAGAAGCATGCAATCATAACTGATTCAAGGATTAGCATAAATCAAATATACAATTATCACAATACATCATTGAAACAAGTGCATATAGAAGAACCTCAATAGCTTTTATTAATGGAAGAAGTAAAGTTCTGAGAGTGTTACAACCATTGAAGGCCCCAATCCAGCAACACCTCCCAGCAGAAAGAATTTCTCCTCTTCACCTCCTTCAAGCAATCACCCAATAGCTCTATAGTGAAACCAACAGCATATCATTACTTTGCACAAAATTCCAGCCTCCTGAGCTCATAGGAGAGAGCTCAATATATAGATGAATTGAGAAAGGATGAGTTAGCTTGCAACTGATGTGTAGCTGCCTTGTGTCCTCTCTCTCTTCAGTTGATCTTCAGTTCTTGAGTCCACTTGGAGAACCTTGCTTCCACTTGGAGAAACAGAGCCTCTGACTCATCACAAGGCGAAATCCCTGATCCAACTGTCATTTTTGGAAGATTCCAGAGCAATGACTCAGTGTGCCACTTGTCCCATCTCGCTCAGCGCAGGTGGCCTTTGTTCCACTTGCTTTGCAACGCAGGTACACCATGGAGGAGTTGAGTTTCAGCGCAGAAGCCTAGTGGAGCACCTGCTTTGATTTCAGGATTGCTTGTTTTTGAGTGTTTTCAGGTGGAGAACTGATCTGAGAGCTGTTGGTTTGCTGACCTTGTTCCTCTAGGGGTAGGAACATCATGTTTAGGGACTTTGGATCCCTTGGATTATTGACAATTCATGCCTGATGCTGCAAGGCACAAAATTGTCTATAACAGCCGAGATCACATCCCTGGTTTTCCAAATAAAATTCCAAAGGTAGATTGGTCAAGGAATCTGCCTATATTTAATGATGATGGTAAGAAGGATGCTGCTCTACATCTAGTTAGATTTCATATGCATATTCGCAAGTTGAAGGTTGATTTTCCTGAAGATTGCTTGATGAAGATGTTCTTGGCCACTCTGGAAGGTGAAGCCCAATCTTGGTATGAAAGTTTGCCGCCTGCTTGTATTTACTGTTTAAAGGATTTTCATACTATGTTCATTGAACGATATAAGGACTCTTATCCATCATTAAATTTAGTTCAAGACTGTTGCAAGCATGCTTATAGTTTTATTGAAAGCCTTGAGAAATATTATGAAGATGATAATTTCATGGATGTTGAGGTCATGGAGGCACTGTATGAGAATCCATTCCAGCAACATGAAGAGAACCTAGTGGATACCCATCGAGATGATCAGGAAATTTTGCAGCAGAATCAAGATCAGCAGGCTGAAGATGGTCATATAGTGGAAGATGATGAAAGAGAAGAGCTTGTTTCAGATCTGCCCACAGAAGAAGACCAGATTGCAGAATGTGATAATGTTAGGACAACTACTTCAGAACAACATTTAGATTATGATGACCAGGAATATCTTGTGCTGAAGCCCATCAAAGAGAGCTCTATTGTTGAGATCATAGACAGAGTTTTGGATTCAGATGTTCATGAACAGCAAGGTGAGATCTTTGTGCAAGTAAGTGATGAATCTCCTTTCAATAATTCAGTAATAAATGATAGTTTGAGTGCCCTATCATATGAAGATAATTACTGTTTAAGCAGAAGAAAACAAAAGGCATTGTCTCCTTTGTCTGAAGAGGAGATAGATCAGCTTTTGAAAGGTCTTGTTACAGCCCAAGCTACAGCAGATTTGCAATGCACACATAGTCAGGAAAGTGTTGGGGAAACTTCTTCCTCTGTTGAAGAAGATGATTGTCTTGTAGATCAGCAAACAGATAATGTTTTCCTTCACAAAGATGATAATCCGGCTGTGATATCATATGAAGATGACCTACCATATTGTCAGACTGCAGAAGATCATAGCATACAGGATTACCTTTCAGATTCTTCATATGTCTCATGTGTTGAAATGTTTTTACAAGAGGAGATATGCTCATCTACCTGTTCAGATTTTTTTGAAGCCCATGAGCATACTTTTACCGAAGCACATGATGAAGGTAGATCAGAATTTGAAACAAAAGACACCTTCTTCTTTCAACAAGAGGTAAATCTTCATGTTTTTCAAGATCCAATGGCAGCCCTGTTACAGTTAGAAGTGAAAGTGATTATTTTTGTGTTCAGTGATGAAGGAGATCATGGTCAGCTATGTTTTTGGATGCCCAGTTACCAGTATCTATTGTTGATCATGAGATCTGATTGGGAGAATCAGTCAAGAAGGCATCTGCTTGATTGGTTACATTGGCATTATGATATAGTTTGATGGTATGTTGTCTTGTAACCTAGGCGGTTATGTACTGCCATCAAGTTTTAAGTTTTAAGTTTAGGTCTTGAGTTAATTTGTTAGAATCAAGTTTTTTCCATCATTTCAATTTGTCATCGAGTCGGTTTGAGTCAAGTTTCAGTTAAGTTTCAGTCAGTTTTTATTCAAGTTTCATTCAATAAATGTGTCAAAGGTTTTGTGTTTTCCATTCAAAATAATGACTCCATCGCCCAATGATTATAAGGCGCTGGTCTGCTCTCCCAGAGGTCTAAGGTTCTTGGTACCTCCAAGGAGCTACCATCCCCATTGGAGCCAATGTTAGAAACGGTCTAGTAGCCCTCCATCAGCGATCAAAGCTCTTTGCATTTGCATAAATAGGTGTCTCAGCAGTGTCTTGCATTCCATTAGGCATGCCATAACCCTGATGGAGGAGCTAGTGTCTTTATTCCCCTCTTGGCACTGCTGGATCAAGTTGTTTCAGTCATTAAACTTTTTCAAGGTTATTTGTCTTGTCTTGAGGTCAAAATTTCTAGGTCTAGGGTTTAGGTCAAATTTATCTTCAAGGTCACGTCTCTGAAGGTCAATAAGTGCCCAGCAAGCCAGAGGGATGATTTTCAAAGTATTTATTCGAAAGATTCTATCTTGTGCAGCTAATTTTCACCTTGGATTTAAAAACCTTATTTTTAAAGCCAAGGTCATTTCACAAAATTTTGTAAAACTTGTAAAAATTCAAAATGATTCAAAGGACAGCATACAACCCTGGCTCCCTTGCAAAGACCCCTCAGAAGCTATCCCTGCAAAAAATTATCAAGGAAAACATCAAATCAATCAATTTCAGGACAAAAGGAAACCAAAAAGACAACATCATTCAAAGTTTAAAAAGTGTCATGGAAAAACATTAGAAAGTGGGTTGTGACATGAAATTTATTCAAAGCAAGGCTATAAAGGCTCTATTTCCCTCCATCAAGCTCCATTGTGCATCCAAGTGATAGATAAATCAGTTGCAAGAGCGTTTGAGTGAATTTGGTGAGTTTGGGAGGTGCGCGACCCATCGAGACTGGCGCACGACCCGTCAGGCGAGCGCGACCCATTAGGCCACCTCCGCCAGTGTTAATTCTCAACGGGCGCGACCTGTTGGGTGAGGCGCGCGACCTATCAGCGTTCCCTCTACACAAAACCGCCAGCAAGCTGCCAAGGAACCACAAGTTACTAAATTTTGCAAGGTAGGCCCTCAATCATGAAAAATTATTGCTTGCTACAGTTCAAGAAGATCATGATTGTATTTTTAAAGGTCTTCATTTGCAAGTAAAAGTCTCCATTGTGATTTTGGGCTTGAAGTTGTCAAAATTGCTAGGGTTTATTATGCTATTTTGAGGTATCCCTTTTCTTTCTTATTGTCCACCTCCCATTGCATATTCCTTATCATTTTATTTAAACTTCCCTTCCAAATTTGCTAAGAGCCTAAAACCCTATCCCTCTCCCCAAGAAATCAAAAAATTAAAATCCTAACCCTACCTCCCATAACATCCTTGTAAGTAAAATTGTATAATGATGTATATGCAATGATTTTTCCCCTAAAACTCCCTGTTTCATTATTATTCCCAATTTCCCTTTAAAGTATCCCTTCCCTAACATTTCCCTTGTGCTTCTTGTCCCCTTAAAATAGCATTTTAATTAGCAGTTTTCAAAGCAGAAACATCAGTACATTTTAGCAACTTTGCTCCTAAAACAATGTCAGAAACCGAAACCAATTATGAGCAAAGTGATGACCATGAGTCAGCTTCAGAGTTTGAGGTACAGAGGATACCTCACAAAGGTGGAAAGAGTGGTCATCATAGGAGAGAGGAGCCCACCTCTTTGACTGATTTGCAGGCTTGTCCAATTGCAGTCTCATGTTTCCGTTATATGTCTTGTTATGAGTTTTGCGAGAGGATCTCTTAGATTCAACATCATAGGGAGTTGGCTCGCTTGTTTGTTTTGCATTTGCATGATGGGCATGTGAAACTTGCAGGGGTGGATTTTACATTGACACCTGAGATGATTTCTCAAGCAACAGGGATGCCAAATGTTGGAGAAGTGTGGAACAAGCGCAAAATATTGGACAATGTTCAGTTTGAGCCTTACATTAAACCTGCATTCATGAGACAAGTGATGGGTGTATTTCCTTTCATATTTTTGAGGAATGAGTATGCTCCATTGATGAGACTTATCATGCGCTATTTCACCTGTGAGGGCAGATTTTCACTTGTGTATTCATATCATATTCGCTTATTGATGCATTTCACACGGGTACAGATGATGAACATCCCGGTTTTCTTGTGCCAGAATATTGAGAGGATGGTGCCTTTGATGCAGAGGAAGAGCCCAACACAACAATATAGGAGCCTCTATTATTATGGTTTGATTCAGCTTGTGGTCATACATCAGTTGGCACAGCAGGGCATCCCATGGGAAGAGTTTATCTCTCATGAGTTTTTCACAGCACCACTACCACATCCTGAGATTGTTCATGAGGAGGGAGGACCATCACAGCAGCATGATATCCATGAGACTAGACATGTCAGCTCTCCTCCATTGGTCACTTATCAGAGAGGCCACAGGGCCTCATTTGCAGCAGCTCGGTGAGTATTTTCTCCGCACCAGGTGGAAGGGGTCTCGCCTTCTTCATCAGCACCACGAGTGTTATCTCCACACCAGGTGGAAGGGGTCTCGCCTTCTTCATCAGCACCACGAGTGTTATCTCCACATCAGGTGGAAGGGGCCTCGTCTCTGACAGCAGCACAGGTATCAGAGAGGGGCAAACAGCCCAGGATTGATGAGGGGCCATCAGGTGTTCCAGACATAGAGGTGGTAGACCTTGATATTAGTTCTCCTAGCCTAGAGTCAAAGGAGATCATTCAGCACCTAAGAGCTGAAAATGATTCATTGCAGCGAAGATTGGAAGGGGCACAATGGATGATCACCTATTTAGAGCAGCGCAACAAGCAGTTGGAGGATGAGCACAATCTTGATGAGTTGCGGAGGATTCATGAGGACCGCAACTTGGCTCGAAAGAGACCCGGCGATTTGGTACCTGTTGAGTGAGAGGCTATGCTTCTCCAGGTCAATGCTCATTTGGACAGGTTGCTGTCCAAGGCCAACCAAGATAAGGACTTGCTCAGGAACATGAAAAATCACTATTGGGCACAAATGCACGTATGCAAGGCGAAAATGAAGGTGATCCAAGGGCGGTTAACCAAAGCACAAAAACGCAGGAAAAGGCCCGACCCCCTCCACATCTTGGCTGAGGCTTCTTTGAAGGAGCATGGTACTAGATAACTCAACTCCAGCACAAATTCCAAAATTTTTTGAGTATTTTGGGTCATTTTTTATTTTTTTGGGCAAAAAACAAGTTTTCCTCCCTGACGGGTCACGCGCCGCGCGCGACCCTTTCGATTGGCAACTCCATTTTGGAAAAAATCAGCATTTCTGGATTTTTCATGAAAAGTTACACTTGCTTAGCCATTACTAAGAAATTTCACCAAGTTTTGGGCCTCTAGAAAGTCAAAAAAAAAGCAAAAAATGACTTTCTGCCACATTTTTGACACACAGGGAACAGTCTTGGGAGATTGCAATTTTGGAGGGGCAAATGACAACCAAATTCAGAAATTCCACTTGGGTTGGAAAGTAGACATCCAGACCTTTCCAACAAGCCCACTTTTGCCTCATTTGGACACCTTAAATTGCCTCAAAATTTCCTCCAAAGGCACGTGACCCATCCAGGAAATGCGCGCGACCCATCAGGCAATTTTCACAATTTTTCACTTACAGCTCATGGATTCGCCCAGCTTTTACTAGTTTTGACTTTTGATGGGATTTTTCACCCTCTTTGATGTAATTTATGTATTTTCATGTTGATATGACACTTATTTACCTTCTCTATAAGATTCATTCATGAAATAGCATGCATTTAATGAATGAATTGGTTTCCTAGCTTATAGAGGCAAGTTGTTTTGATTGCCTAGTTTTCAGTGCTTAGTTTAGAATTGGTTGAAACAGCTCCTAGAAGGATGAGCTCGACCCCTAGAGGCAAGGAAAGATGTTAGATGGCCTATATTATGTACTTTCTTGCTCATTTTCATGGTTGGACTCTTGAGGGAGAAGCTCTTATTGTATTATTCACTGTATCTCTGCAATTTTTGGCAAAGGAAGACCAGGGTTTTGTAGTCCTTTTTGGGATTCTTGTGGTCACATGTATTGATGGTGTGTTTCTCTTTGTACTTGTAAGTGTGTTATGTGAATCATTTCCTTACTTTTCCTTCTGCAAATTAGGCAAATGAAGTGTTAAAGTAGAACTCATGACTGTCATGCTCTGCTTTTAAGTTTGCTTAATATCAATGTTTTCAACTGTTTAAGGGGAATTCAAGGTTATTGCTTGCTCTCCTTAACTCATCATCGGTCATTCTCATCCATCCACCTCTATCAAAGGCATCAATACTGTTTCCTACCTCACCCCAAAGAACCCCCTGCGAAAACTGTGTCCAATCCCCGCACCCGAAATTGCCATTCCCTAATTTTCCACCAAAACTTTAAAAATCCCAAATTTAAACCTCTTGATCAGTTTACTAGCCTAAAATCAGTGCTTTCCTATTGGTCATCTTGCCCATTGAAGATATTTACTGAGATAGACCGGAGAGAGCCCTCTCCTGCCCCGTAGGGCTAGCTACGAGGCTAAGTGGTTTGATGTTGCCTTGAAGTTTACCTTTCTCAGCCTGAGGTGAAATTCCAAGCACTAATAGGGCCCACCCCTTCTCTATCAACCTGCCTTAATGGCGTGGAGTGATCTCTGTCTGCCAACCTTTGGCTTTCCTCCTTTAGCTAGCCCTCTGAAAACTTGCACATCACGTCGGTGAGCAAATGGACATTATCTACCCCTTTATTTTCCACCCTATCCACCAACACATTCGAAAACCACTGAACTAAGGTGAATTCCATGGTTTTCAACACCTCCAGATTTTTTTGAATGCGTTGGATTAATGGGGGCAAGTGCCAGTTCCATGTTACTTTACTTATTTGTGTGCCACATTGTAACTTACGTGTCACTTGAATGATAAGAGGTGCGGTTCCTACTAGGTCTGGTTCCATGGGAGTTTGCATGGGCTTACAACCATTCATATGGGATTTCTCAATAAGTGTCTTGGCATATTTTCTTTTATATACAAATATCCGGTGATGTGTCTGTCACCTCCAAACCAAGACACTAATGCAATAGACCAAGATTGCTCATGTCAAAGGACCTTTTCAAATCTTGCCAAAATTCTCTTCTCATAACTACCTGTGATTACTAAGTCATCGACATACACAACGATGATCACAATATCCCCCCTTGATCTTTGTAGTAGAGGTTAGGATCATAAGGGCTTCTCTTTCAGCTGTGTTGTGCAAAATTCTCATCAATTTGTAGAGAAAGTTCCCACAATATATTCCGTTTAAGCAAAATATAATGCTTAATATTTTGCAAAATAGATACAAATGGATTACTGTGATGTAGTAATATCTCCGAAAGAGTATCTAAAAGCATATTTTCAAGATATTTACACCATGTAGAGGTAAAAAACTAGGGCATATATGTTTAAATCCTTCCCATCAAAGTACCTTGAGGTCCCTCTAATGGTGCAAGCCTAGAAGAACTCCAATTAGGAAAAAATTGTATCAAACCTTGAGGATAGGGTGAAACAATGGAATGTCAAAGCCCTAAACCTGGGTGGTCATCTGATTCTAACAAACACAGTGCTACAAGCTATTCCAAGGTATATGTTATCTATCCTCCCTTCTCCCAAAGGAGTACTACAAAAGATCTGGGACATCCAAAGGAACTTCTTGTGGCGAGGGGTAGAGGTGAAACGAAAATGGGCGCTAGTGGCCTTAAATAGAGTGCAAACCAAAAGATGGAGGTGGGCTAGGTCTTCAAGATACAGAGGTAACCAACAAAGAAAATGGAGCAAATTTATGGTGGAGATGGTTAAAAGGGGGGTCATCACCTTGGGAAAGGCTTTGGAAATCAAAATATGCACCTAATTTCCATACAAAAAATTTAGTTTGGTTATCAAGTTCCACTCAGGGGTTGGCAATTTGGAATTTAGCATGGAATAAAAGAGGTATCATGCAAAAACACTATTCTGGGAAATCAGAAATGGAAAGGAGGCCCTATTTTGGGATGATGCGTGGTAGAAACAAGCTAAGTTATGCAGGGAGGAATGACATCCCTTCAAACTGAGCACAGAAATATAAGAGTATAGAGAATTCCACCAATTCTAGGATCAAGGACTAGAAAATAACAAATGGAGGCGATGGAATTTTAATATCTTTCGACGGCCAACCCAGAATGACTTAGCTATTCAGTATCTAACAGAGGAACTAAGAAAATTAAGAATTATGTTCAATAATGACCAAGACCAACTCAAATGGGGGAAAAAAGAAGATGTGGAGTTCAATCTCAAGGATGTCAAAGCTTATATTAGTGAGGGATATACTGGTACAAATGATCCATCGTGGAGAAAACTGGATGGTGCCACATTGGCCATAAATTTAAATTTTCATGTCATTGATTTTACACCGGAAGGTCCTAACTCAGGACAAACTTATAAAGAGAGGATTTATAGGTTCCTCTTCGTGTTTCCTCTCTGAAAACACAAAAGAGAGGCTTAATCATTTACTCAAAACCTGTAACTATATGGAGGCACTATGGGACTAATTAGCCTCAATATTTAGATAAAGAAACCAAAGTCGAGAGAGCATACAAGAAACAATAAAGAAATGGCGGGTGCATTATACAAAAAACAAGGTGGTGAACCTTACCTGAAATTTCATTCGAGGTTTCATCCTTTGGGAAATTTGGAAGGAGCACAATAGATGAATATTCTCTTATAATAAGCTTCCTGTTGACAACCTAGTGGAAGGAAAAATGTGTCAGCTAAAGGAAACATTAATTAGTACGGGAAATCAACCATTAGAGGAACAACCACCCCCCCAAGGAAACACAAATTTTGAAGTGATGAGGCTTCATGTTTTTCACCCTTTTTTCCCCAAATAAATATATTCTAGCAGGAAGAATTATTCATTACTTTCCCCTCTTACAAGCAAACACTCGACAAAAAATGGATTTCACACCTCAGAGTTTTTTTGTAGGATAAAGGGAAAGGTGAGTGGGTATCCTGCAGTAGCTGCATTGGTCTTATTAGCATTACGCCACTTTTCATATGGGTCTTCACAATAAATAATCACCATTACACTTTGTTGATTTGTTTTAAAAATAAACATAACACGCAATAGATTTCTTTTGGGATGCAATGTTGTTGTTGGTAGTATGATTGTATTTGTGCCACATGTAAAGCTAATATGCGTTAAATTTCTTTCACCTTGCAATATTTTTATTGGAAATGTGCTTGTGTTTGGGCTAGAAACTATGCTAGATTTCTTTTGCTTTGCAATAGTGTTGTTGTCAATTTGGTTGTTTATGATAAAAGGAAATCTAGCAAGTGTTAGATTTCCATCACTTTGGCAATGTTATTGGAAATGTTGTGCTTGTGTTTTGGCTAGAAGTTGTGTTAGATTTCTTTTGCTATGCAATGTTGTTGTTTTCAATTTGGTTGTTTATTATAGAAGGAAATATAACACATGTTAGATCTCTTTCACCTTGGTAATGTGCTTTTGTTTGTGTTAGAAGGAAATATAGCATGCACTAGATTTCTTCTGACATAAAATGTTGTTATTGGTAGTATGCTTGTATTTATGCTACATGTAAAGCTAGCATGCGTTAAATTTATTTTACCTTGTGACATTGTTGTTGGAAATGTGATTGTGTTTGTGATAGAAGTTGTTAGATTTTGTTGGCTTTTGTTTGCCCTACAATGTTATTGTTGGCAATGTGCTTTTGTTTGTGCTAGAAGTAAATCAATCGTATGCTAGATATCTTCTACACTGCAATGTTATTTTTGGCAATGTGATTGTGTTTGTGCTACAATAAACTCTAGAATGTGTAAGATTTCTTTTACTTTGAAATGTTTTTGAGAGTAATATGCTTCTATTTACGTTAGAAGAAAATTTAGCATGTGGTGGATTTCCTTCGCCTTAGAATATTGTTATTGGCAATGTGTTTGTGTTTGTGCTAGAAGGAAATCTAGCATGTGCTAGATTTATTTGACCATGTAATGTTGCTTCTAGAAATATGCTTATGTTTGTAGTAGAAGGAATGATATTGATTGTTAGCTTTCATTTGAGGAAACAATGTTTCATTACATACAACATGACAACCATAATATTTTTATTTTTGCATTTATATTACTTTTTCGGAAGTTGTGTGTTTTTGGGGAAATATAAAGTCACACTTTACACGGTTCATTCTTTTAATTACAAGTTACGATGTAATTGTTGTTACAGAATTGATGCAAGCTACAATGGAAAATATAATTTTGGCAAAAGTGGACTATGTTGATCTCCTTATTAATGATCAAGTCATTGGGCTAGCAAGGGTTGAATCTGCAGAGTCTGGAACTTATTATGTTGGAAAAAAGGTTAATGTTAGTTATGTTGCAATTTTGATAATTGATCTCATTCAACCACATTTGATTGATGATGATGTTAATGAAGGGGACATACATCCATGGAAGATTGTGGATTTGAGACACCACATAGGTAAATCAAAATATTGAAGCATGTGTTATATATTTTTGATACTATAATAAATGTTCTTTTTTTGAGTAAATACTAACATTATTTACATTTGTTTATAGGTACAAATGTTTCTTCTACATTTTCTATTGGAGACAAGGTAAATCTTCTACAACATGGAGTGAAGGTGGGCGAGGGCTCCATATTCAATACAAAGCTTGGGCATAAAGTGCATGGAAAGATGGTAAAGAAAGGATGTATAGTGGTTAAAATTGAAAAGGTGTTAAAACATAATGCTCCTCTACCACATCCAACAGGGTTTGAGCATACACTTGGGGGTGCACTAGAATCTTATGAAATTTGGCCAGAATCAGATTTGGAGCCTCACTGTCATGATCATGCCATAAATATTCCCCAAGATAGGGTTAAATTCACATGTGCAAAGGTTTCTCTTACACATGAATGCATGGGAACAAGCATGTGCATTTCCAAAGGAATGCTAGTTCATGCCCGCGAGGATGACATTGTTGAAGGTGAAACACTAGGTGAAATGGATTTTGGTGTTTTTCTAGAAGAGATAGATGGAAATTGTGAGATATGCAAAATTGGAGATAAGTCTATACATTGTTTGGTTAGATGGCCAATAAATAAGTTGGTGGACAACAAAGGTGTGATATTAAGGGTCAAGGAAAAGTTCAAGGAACCACCCAAAGAAATGGTGATATGGGATGTTATAGAGGACGCAAATCCCTTAAACAAATGGGATGGGTACCTTTGTAATGAAAAAGATAGAAACTCAATTGATATGAATGTAACAAGGCCATATAAAAGGATTAAACGAGTTATGGCTACAAAAAAAACTGCAAAATGTCAAACAAAAATAGATGAAGAGAAAGAAATTCGACTTTTGGCAGCAGATGTATGTTGTAGAAAAGATTGTCTTCAACATGTCGATAGGAAGGCCATTGCAGGTGCTAGAAGGGGTATGAGACAAATAAATACAAATGGTATTAGAGAATTTGTCTTGAATTCACTCATGTCAAACACAGTGATGTCAAACCTATTGCTAGAAATGTAAAGGACATGAGATTTAATGGCAATATTATTTGTAAGAAAGCATGGTATAAGATACATAAAATTCCTCAAAGCACATTCTATAACTACCAGCATTATTTCCAACATGGACAGATCAAAGCTATTCATGGTAACACCAACACATGCAAAGCACGAGCTCACACAGTGGCAGCTATAGAAATATTGCACAAAATTGGAATGGATAATTCAGATTTTTCACCAAATCAAACACGTCAAGTTGAAGAAGATGGAACATCTGCTCCTTTAAGACTGCTTCCTTCGACTTACACACAAAATTCTTTGTTAAAAGAGATCAATGAGGCTCTTCAAAAGCTCAATTGCCCATCAATATCACAACCAACAATGAGCAAGATCTGGAATACTATGTTTCGAGATGTGGCATTTTCAAAGAACACCAACTTCAGTAAATGTAGTGAATGTATTGTGTTGAAAGCACAAATGAAGTCAGCAACTACAAAAGAGTTGGAAGAAAAGGCACGAGGTAGGTTGACGAAACATAACAAGATTGTTATGTGTGGAAGATATTGCTACTATGCCCATAGAATTATGTCAGAGCAGTTTCCAAAGGAGTATTTGAGCATTATCCATGATAAAATGGACAAAACAAAGACATCAATCCCAAGGTTACGTGTCAAATCAAAATCTGTTTTTGGAACAAATTTGGGTTTGTCATTGAGAGGTATGCTTACACATGGGCATAAGGCGGGAGGTTTTGGTCATTTCTCCTTACCATTTGTCCATATGGGATCACAATTTACTATTACATCCCTTGCAAAGTGCTTAAGGGACCTTGAAGACCCACAAATGGATATGTATGGTGATCTACTTTATGAAAGTGGAATTTCAAGAAACCCACTTACAAATGCATTACTTGACACCTCTATTTACCGAAAATGTCAAGGGTACAAGGATGATTTTATATCTCATGGAAGTTCAAAAAGTCAAAATGTTGATTTTAAACCTCTTCCTCCACATTTGTTATTACAGTTGGACAATGCAACAAGTGATAATAAGAATCGCTATCTTTTCATGTTTCTATCACTTTTAACTGCAATTGGTGTCTTCATCACTATTGAGGTTGGGTTCTTGCCTGTGGGGCACACCCATGAAGACATAGATGGAACCTATGGAAAAATGTCTTCCAACCTAAAAGGTAAAGATATTTATTCTTTACCTGAAATGATGGATACATATCGCATAATTGAAGAAAATAGAGTGTTTCCACCTACACTTATTGACAAGGTCTATGACTTCAAAAGTTTCCTTAATGGATACATTAAGGAGGGAAAAAATGCACTAGTTGGACATCTTAATGTTCAATACTTCCAATTTCTTATACTCAATGATGTTCCAGTACTAAGGTATAAAGAATCAATTAGAGACTCTGAGTGGTCAGAACCAGTTGAGTTATGGAATATAGATGATGAAGGTCGACCTATAATTCCCATAGGGAAGCCATCTTTCTTAGCTTCCAAATAGAATGATGTCTATTTAAAAGAACTAAAGGAAGGGATAACATCATACATAAAAATGTGGAAAGACACTATTGGGAATGAGGATTCACAAATTGTTACAGAGGAATGGAAAAATAAAGTGGTGTATTGGGAAAAAGTTCTTGATACATTAGATGGAATCTAGGTTGATCATAGAATAATAGATGGAAATGATTCATCTTCTGAGGATTTCTGGCCCAAGACAAGGCACATTGTTGATGTTGATCGTAATGCACTCCAAGTAATCTCAAGTATTATGGATGGAGATTTTGATAATGCAATAGATGAACCAATATATGTTGGACCCAAATGCAACAAGCCAAAGCCAACATTCAATCCGATGATTGATGTTGAGAAAGGAAAGATGTTGCTAGTTAGATCAGGAAATGAGGATGCAGGTGAGATGATTTGGATGGCAAAATCCATCTCAAATATCTTTAGGGATAATGAAAGTGAGAATCTTCATGTAAAGGTTGACTGGTGGAAGCCTATGTCAGGGAAATACAATGGAAAATTTTTAGAGCAATATTGGGTACCAAATCCTGATGACAAAGAACTTGGCTCTATTCCAATTAATACCATAGTGTGGGCATGGATGCCAAAGAAAGAACATTGCAAGAAGACCAAGATAAATAAATATGGTGTAGAAGCCATTCTTGATCTACTTGAGCGAATATCTTAAGAGTAGGTTTATATGATACATAAATGTAATTTTTTTTTGGAGGATCTATTAATATACATTCAGACACACTTTCCCATATTTGTTGTATAAATATTCTCTTCATATTTTTTTTGAAGGAGTTTTATATTATTTAATATTTCAATGTAATCATGTGTTATACAAATTACATGACAATGCCATAAAATATTTAAGTTTTCAAAGCTTTATTTGACCAGCATGACTTCTCACCATATCAAATATGCATAATAAAATTCAATAATGCACCTAAAAACATCTTCTAAACTTGTTATATTAAAACAACAGTGGGGTACCTAATTAGTATTCTATTTAATATAAACCATTTAAACACTTAATGAATAAATGCTAGACGCTTGATATAATGTTTGAGGTGAGTTTTCCTTAATTTTCCTTATTATAATTGATATAATCAAATTCCCTATTTTGTTGCACGTTAATTTATAAAAAAAATATTTTGATCATTGAACAACACAACTAGAATTATAAAATATTTCTACTTATAGATTTTGAAGTGGTGCCAACATTATACTAGTATAATTAATTTGTACTCAACTTAGGAAAAGTAGTTAGTGTCAATTTAAAATGGTCAATAATAGTAAGAAAAACAATATTAATATATTGTTAAATAACTTTATAGGTAAGATTTTTTTTTACACAATTTAGTATTCATGGTCATATTTAATACATAAATATAAATGTTAATGGTAATAGAAATAATGTAAGGAATTTAAGTTTTAGATGAATGTTAATATGTTCTTTTCAATATAGTATCCTTAAACATTACAGGGATAAAAACTAAACATGTGTAATAAATATCTTAATCATTTTTCTCTCTTTCTTGTTGTATTTGAAAATAATCAAATTGTACTGCTTTGTTACTATTCTAATTCATGATTGATTTTGATCATTAAAATGATTAGTAATTGAGACGAGAGGCTCATTTTACAACCCAATATGGGGGGATGTGTAAGTTTGTCTATCCGTCTGTGCCCGTTTAAAATAAAAATTATGTTCTAAATAGAAAAATATAAAAAAAGAATATTTTGTAAAGTAATTAGAAGTAAAAAAAAATGTGTGAATCAGAGGTTTAAATCTTATAATTTTCAAAAGTAACTATTTGAAGATTTATGTTAACTAATTTATGTCAATATCAACTTCATATATATCTATATATATAAAAAAAAGTTTCTTATGGTTAAAATTATTATTTGTTCGTATATATACTCTATTTAGCATTCAAAAATATAGTTTCAACAATTAAAAATAACACATTGTATCTTTCACTCTAAATGTGTTTGCACTTGAAATTTGATCCCTACATCTGCACTTAAAATGGATCTATGATGGTATATATTGGACACATTACTATGATCATTTGTCATTGAATAACTTTATACTTAATATATAGCTTGCATATTAATATATTATTCATTAAGTAAGCCTCAACCAACTTCGTTTCTTACATAAAAGTACAAATAATAAATAAAAATAAATTATATTCAACATTTAATTTGATCCTAATTTTTTTTTTCTCCTTAACTCTAAAATGGTGCAAACTTCTTACAATAGTATGTAATGATGATGGTGATAATAATGATTATCATCCACTAAGACCAAATATGGTATATAAGAAGGTAAAAAGATATTACTAAAAGTTATTTTGAATTTTAAATTGTGCCAACATTGTTTTAGTAATAATCGTAAATCAACATATACATGATATTTACTATATCGGATTATCGGTTAATAATAGTTACACACACATCATTATTTTCATAAAATAACCTCAACAAATTTATCTTTTTAATATAAACCATAAAAATATTAAAATAGATAATGTAAGGAATCCAAGATTAATATGTGAAATATTTTCTTTTTCAAGTTTATATAAATTTGTTTTATAAAGTTTATCATGATAATTTTTACACAAAAAATGGTGAATATCTATATAAAAATTAGTGAACTAAGTGACTTTCTAATTCCTCATTTCGAAAAAATATAATCTAGTTAAAGTTCTAAATAATGGTATATATTGGACACATTACCAAAAAATTCATTTGTCATTAAATAACTTTATACTTAATATATATCTTGCATATTAATCTATTATTCATAAAGCGAGCCTCAATCAACTTCTTTATTAACATAAGCGTACAACTAATAAATAAAAATAAATTATGCTACTACTCACATTCAACATTTAATTTGATCATAAATTTATTTTTCTCCTCAACTCTAAAATGGTGCAAACTTTCTACAATAGTATGTAATTATGATGGTGATAATGATGATTATCATCCACTAAGACCAACTATGGTAAATAAGGAGATAAAAAGATATTATTAAAAGTTATTTCGAATTTTATTGTTATGCTGAAAAAGCATTAAAAGAAGTGTTTCAATATCATCATAATTTTGTTTAGTTAAACAATCAAAAAGGTTGGTACCGTCACAAATATTTTGAAATTTAATTCTAATACGAGTATAAACTCGATGATCTTTGAGGGTTTTTTAATCTTCAACCATAATATAACTAGTGTTGCAAAGGTGATAGACTTTTAAATTGTGCCAACACTGCCTTAGTAATAATCATGACTTAACACATACATGATATTTACTATATCAGATTATAATTAAATGGATTAATAATAGTAACATATGCATCATTATTTTCATAAAATAACCTTAACAAACTTATTTTTTACTATAAACCATAAAAAATATTAAAATAGATAATGTAAGGAATCCAAGATTAAAATGTGAAATATTTTTTTTAGCAAGTTTATATAAATTTGTTTTATAAAGTTTATCATGATAATTTTTACACAAAAATGGTGAATATCTACATTAAAATTAGTGAATTAAGTGACTTTCTAATTCCTCATTTTGAAAAAACTTAATTTAGTTAAAGTTCTAAATTCTAGATCCACTGAATACTTCCATATTTAATGAAATATGTGTTCCAGTAGTCAGTAGCCAAAATGGACTGTGCATTGCATAGTTATAGTAGTTAGTTAGTCTCTTAGTAGCTCGGACTGTGCCTTGTGCTGTCTTGGAAATCAGTCTCCTGACCTCCCAGCCAAAATTGTGCAACCTTCATGATCATTCACCCAGGTATGTTGTAAGTCAGTTCTCATGTTCATTCTAGTTTTCTACTAATGGATTGCTTGCTATGAGTCTTTCCATGTCTCCAGGTATCGTAGGCATTCATCTTCCTCTCAGTAGTATAGGTACAATGGCTTCCAGGAGAGCAGAGACGAAGACACCGTTCAGACACGCTTGGAGATGCAGTTAATCAAGTGTCCATGAGCTTGCCTACTCACGAAGAAATCAAGTTGTTCGTGGACAAGGACATCAAGCAGCAGCATCACAACAAGCAACATCATGAACATCAGCTAAAGGAAACATATGGAATGCAGCGAATGCAACAAATGAAGTGAACACAGCAAATGTAAGAGGAAGGTTTTTGACAACATAGAGGTGGAGAAAAGTTGCAAGATCAAGCAAATCCACTGAATGAAAGCAACTTTGGAGACTCAGGATATGAAGTGACAGCGTGAAATGAAGATTTTGCGAAGGCAAAAGATGGTACAAAGGAGTTGCATGTTCCAAAGCAGTAACTCAGGAAGAACATGAAGTTGCACAGATAGTCCAATGACTTGCAGCAGGAATAGTAATAGCAGTGGGTGTAACATGCACTCATAGATGAAACTGCACCAGCACAAGTTAAGGATCCATCCCTGCAACTGGCCTAGAGAAAACATGGTGAGCAGTGTTATTGATTGCATGCAAAGGATCCAGTAGCATGCATTGTTAAGCACATGCATGCAATCCAACCCATTCAACACACTCACCAAGGCGAAGACAAGAAGTAAGTCCAACTAGGGCTGAACATGCACTTCAGAAAGTCGATGCATAGACCACCAACACACACTTGAATATTAGCATAGATTCTATGCATCAGTGTGTTTCCAGGTTCAGCCACACCTAAGAAGACCATGTGCATGTTAGCAAACGAGTTGGATGAAGGGGTCGAACCAATGCAACGATTGCAACAGAGGCAAGATTTCACTTCAGCAAGATGTCACCATGATGTGCATGCACACCATCATGGATGACCAACCTTGGCATCAACTCACCAACTTCACCATCACAAGCATGTCAAAGAGTTGGTCTCACCACAGCAGAACAAGTGTTAGTGATGTCTTGCAAGTCTTGCTCAAGCCATGTTGTCTCACATGAGTACATGTACATTGTAGTGTTGAGTCATGTCAAGTGTAAGTCGAGTGTCAACAGTTGGATGTAATAGTCATAGAGTAAGTGAAGAGTCATGAGGGTAGTTTAACTGTCACAAAGGGGAATATCAGGGGTCACCCCACCCTTTGCTATAAATAGTCCCTCATAACTCATTGTAAAGGCTTTTGGTCAACCAGGCTTCTACTAATACTATCTTGAAGAAGGCTTAGATAGTATTGTAACGTGGTTTGGATTCTCCACTGCATGGAGATAGTATATCTTTTGGAGGAGTAGGCAGACACGGTTGTAACATTCCATTGATGGGGCTAGTAGGTATACATGCTGTATTGTATGATTGTGAATTACACTTACTTATATAATAAAATCCAACACATTTTCATGCATATGTTGTTATTGTAGTTGTACTGCTCTAGTTTCCTTAATGATATATGTTGTTTAACTTACATACTTATATATGAATTGATTTTTATGCAATTATATGAATCTTGTTGTTAATGTGTTGCATATGTTGTTAATGTTGTCACCATCTATATCGAATGCTCTGCTAGACATCAGACATACCTTTCTTCGAACCTTGTTATATCAAATGTCACACTCATCTCAGACTGATCCATGAGTGTTGTTCATGTTATCTTACCTTGTATGTTGTGATTGTCACATCCGTGCTGACTGCTTTGCCAAAAGATGTGCATGTCCTTTGTGTTGTGTGTTCCTAGCCGAGTTGGGACTGATCCCTTTCAACCTAGAACTCACCTTCACCTTCCTCTCCCTTTGAAATGTTGGAACCTCTCATACTCATTCCTTGACTCATTGCATCAATCACACCCTTGCTACTGACAGAGTTATCTTACTTGCATCTGTGCGACATCGCGGTCAAGGAATTACCTTACGACCCATTGTTGGGACTCCTACACCAAACAGTTTGAGGTCTAATTGGGACTTCTTACTGGGTAGATCCCCTTGACATGTTGGCGGGTCCAGCACCATCAACCTTTCTCAACTAGAAGGATGGCTTGATGAAAGGTAGTGTCCTCTCATCCAGTTTTGAAACTTTGCATATATTTCATGGAATCTTCCATTCTTCTTCCCTCGAGGTGTTTTTCAAATTATGAATATGTCTCCATCTTGGGGAAGCTTTTCAATCTCTTGTCTACTCACATGTATGATGGTGAAGGCAAAGTGGCCTGGCCTGAGCACTTACATAACTTCCTTTCCATTTATTTTTTAGGAAGATGAGTTTACTGATGAACAGGTCAGTTTGCTACTTGCATTCACACTTCACGAATCCCCATTTTGTTGGGTGCTCAACCTACCAGCTGACACTGTGCACTCATGTGAGCACTTCTGTGATCTTATTGAAGACATGTTCCATCATTTTGATCTAGACCATATTGATCGGAAACTGTTACAGCAACGGAGAGCTCCATATGAATCCATTATTGATTTTTGGCAGTGCTTCCGTGACTTACAGTTTCAAGCTCCAAGGAGCCAGATGAAGTTCGCTTATCTCTGGGACCGGTTTGAGTATTGTCTTAAGAAATTTTCCTATCCCAAGAGGAAGCTTGATGTTAAGACTTGCTCAACCTTCTTCATTGATGGAACTGTGCAATCCCATGTGGGAGCAGGCACTATCTTAATGGACAGTCTGCCTCCCTTTCATTCAAAAATTCCACCATCGCCCAGTGATTCTGAGGATCATGTTCACACATCTGTTCATTCTTCACACCCTCCCAACATCATTCCACTCAATTTTCACGCAGAGTTGGTTGTGATTCCTTCGAGTTCCCATATGCATTCTTTTCTTCGACCTCTGTCTTTACACTGAGGTGTTCCTCCGAATGATGTTGTCTTGTGTTCGTCCTTCCAGACTCTTCACTTGTTGTGAACGAGGAACAAACCACTAACGGATTTGGTGTTGCACAACCAACATGCACTGTCATTCATGAAGAGTATGAGTGGGAGCTTGAACATCCACACTCGGTGAAGGATAAATCCCTTACATCTAATTCCCCTCTGTTCCTTCCTAGCTTCTTTAGCGAACCTGCCATCCATGATTTTGCATGTGTGTCTTCATCCACAGATGCACCCATTGTTGATCACTCACAGGACTCACTGATGTTAGTCCATCATTTGACAATGAACAGGATAAGTTATTCATTAAAGATCCACTTAATCCTTCACCTGTCTTTTCCGGAGATATAGAGGATGGGTTCATTCACTTTTCATCCACCCCTCTGTTTGATTCATCTGATCATGAGGATGCTAAAGAATTCATTGACATTTATGATCATGACAGTCATGATCCATTTGCTTCCAATTTTGATCACGATCACAAATCTATCGTAGTTTATCTTTCGAAGCCACCGGTTCATGATGATCTACCTAATGATGAAGTTGAGACACCCAAGACTATCGAGGCACTTCAGCTTGAGTTGATGGTTATGTTAGGCCCTCACTCTCTTGGGGTTAGTCTCACTACTGAACATGAAACCGTTCAATCACCCAAGGCTCCTCATCACTCATCTATATGCATTGAAGATCCATCTCATACACAGATCACACTTCCTCCACTCGAACTACACGATCCCATTGCTCATGCATTGGAGGAGTCTTACATTGCAAGCACTCGTTCGTGATGCAAGTTGTCTTTGTTTCTTTTGTTTGCTTGCATGTCTCAGTTAAGATTGTGCTTTTGCTTCAAAGTTGCACATAGTGTCACAGAACACCATGATAAGTCCACGGACTATCCATCATGCACATGCAATCAATTATGTCCCATGGGTGCTTTGAAACATGAAGTGTGGCTGCCTTCACTGTTATACCTTTCTTGTATGATGGTCCACACAACTGGGTTACTCACGGACCAAGCCTTCACCCACATGGGTCTACCAATGCACCGGTGGCTGCATTGGAAGTATCACTTCACGTGATCATGCCCATGCATCGTTAGTGTAGGAGTAGGAGTAGTATTTGCTTTCAGTTGTTTTCTTGCATGCTTGTTTGCTTTCATGCTTTGTTTCCTTGTTTGTTTGCTTGCTTTGCTCTCATTTTTGCTTCTACTTTTTCTTGTCTTTGTTGTTAGCTCATTCGTTTGTTTTGTTCGTAGGTTAGTTCGCATGAAACCATGTGTGACTCATGAAATGAGCTAGGTAAAGTACAATAGGGTTTGTACATCTGTCACTACTTGGTTATCTATCATCTTACCTCTGTATGATGAACTTGTTACTCTTAGTCCATGATACATCGAAGGAAAATACGTACTCTTCGAAGTGAACCTTAGTGTAAGTGTGATGCTTGCATGCTAACTAGTGTCACCTTCTCTAGTCGATTGTTTTTGGGTTAACCCTTGTCAGCTTAGTTAAGTAGAGTAAGGTGAGAGGGAAACCTTAATAGGCACGTCAGAGATACATTAAACTACTTCTCTGTTGGAACTACCTCTTCTGTTCTTGATAAGTCGGGATCCCTCTTCTACCTCTAAAATGAATAAGTGCTATGCACAGTGAAAATGAAAAAAGAAAAAAAATGAAAAGTAAAAAAAAAAATCAAAATGAAAATTGAATAAGGAAAAAAAAGAGAAATGCTTCCTATGCAGGGAGGTGATGCACGTATCTCCACCAGGGTACTAACCAGGCTCACTAGCAGCAGAGCCATGCTTGTGTTCCTATGTGACTCCACTGGGGTACTGTCCAAGGCTGCAATTAGTGGAGCAACACCAGAGATGAAACTAAGACTCTAAAGACAATATGCTTGTGCACCTATATACTCCTCAACCCCAATCGAGACAACTGTGTTTCCTTGGCTTGGAATGTGTGTCAAGCGACCAAGGGTTTGGTAGAAATTACATCTTACAATCAATTTGGTGTGAAACCAAGATGAGTTAAGAACTGAACAATACTTTTGGAGGTGTTAGACTTGCTTTTCACGAGCAAGGTCCATTCATAGAGCTGGAGTTCTACTAGTGTGTCGCCAAGTGTTGTAGCAGTTACAACCATCCTCCAAAATTTTTCCTTACCCTATTTTGGAGCCTCCTTATCAACCCTCACAACAGCTTACCTTCATTTGTCAAGTCCTCAAGCTTGAGTGTCTTTCTTGCTCAAAGGTGGGTTGTCGATCATAGTTTGATCTTTTCCCTTCATAGGCTGCTCACCTCGACTTGGTCTAGTTCCAGGCTGAGTAGCTTCCCATTGAAATTTACACATTTTTGGAGGGAAACCAATCTTCCCTCTAGGAATTGCACAATCCCCTTTGATAGCCTATTGGGCTATAAGATTGCACAACCCTGCCAACCAACCCTCCCAGCAGGATTTGTGCAATTTTTCCCATCAACAGGCTGTTCAACCGATGATCTGTGAAAATCTGGGCAACAGTCAGCTGCTCTGCCCAGAAATTTTGCAATCCCCTTGGGCAGTCAACCCAACTTAGAGTCAGAAATACACATTTTTCTCTAGCAGTTGATTAGTCGCTTGCATCTATAACTGAGTTGATTGGTTCCCTCCAGGACCGAGAAAAATAGACTTGCATGCATAAGATGATTCTCCCAAGGTAGCACGCAAAGGAATCCCTTGTTTCAGGGATCCATGTTTAGAAGTTGGAGGTTACATTCAAGGAGTAGTTCTGAAACCTCCCACTAAGTGTCACTTCCCCTATATTTGTGGCATGGCGTCACAACCTCGTTGTTATCAAAAATCATCAACTGGACTCTACAGAGCTCATTCCTCACATCAACCTTGCAGCTCTGACATCCCACATCACATCTAGGAGCAATCGACACATTCAATTCAGTTGTTTTGAGGTAAGCCCACTTCCCATGCCTTGTGCTGCATTTCTGTCACTTTTTGTGTATTCACTTGTGTGATTGTTGTTTGCTTGATTTCTTTGAATGACTGTTGACGTTTAAATGTATTCTAGCTTGTCCTAGCTCTGTTTCAATTTTCGTTGCTATCTCACTGTTGTGGCATGCATGGAACTATTTTGCATGGATGTTCACCCAATCAGTGAATTGCCTCACCCACATGCATGTTGATCTATTTGTTGAATATTTCATTCATGTTTTGCATGCACTGTCAATCACTTCTACTATCACTTAGTGTCGCCATGTATTTACTGTCTTATTTGCTTTCAGTTTCCTGTCGGCGAGTCAGGCCAACCTTAGCCTAGATTCTGCCTTCACCAAGGTTGCATTGCGCAATCTAGGGAAGGAAGGCTCACCTTCCTCTCTAGATTTGCGCATTCCTACCCAACACTGGCCTCTAGGACTATTTTGTGCATTTCTAGAGGATAGTGGCTACTTGGCTCAAGAAATTGCACAAATCTATCCCTGGGCTAGCATTCCTTCCTAGCTGGAATTACGTAATGCGCAATCCCAGTAGTCAACAGCCAAACTGGACTATGCATTGCATAGTTCCAACAGTCAGTCGGTCTCTCAGCAGCTCGAACTGTGCCTTGCGCAGTCTTGGCAGTCGGTCTCTTAACCTCCCAGTCGAAATTGTGCAACCTTCATGATCATTCATCCAAGTATGTTGCAAGTCAATTTTCATGTTCATTCTGGTTTTCGACTGATGGATTTCTTGCTATGAGTGTTTCCATGTCTCTAGGTATCACACGTGTTCATATTCCTCTCAGTAGTATAGGTATAATGGCTTCCAAGAGAGCAGAGATGAAGACACCATTCATAGCATGCTTGGGGATGCAGTCGATCAAGTATTTATGAGCTTTCCTACTCATGAAGACATCAAGTTGTTCGTGGACAAGGACGTGAAGCAGCGGCATCACAGTGGGCAACATCATGAACAGAAGCTGAAGGTAGCATACCGAATGCAATGAACACATCGAATGTAAGAGGAAGGTTGTTGACAACATAGAGGCAGATCAAAGTTGCAAGATCAAGCAGATACACTGATAATGAAAGAAACTTTGGAGACTCGGGCTATGAAGTGACGATGCAACATGAAGATCACACAGAGGCATAAGCTGGAACAAAGAAGGAGTTGCATGTGTTGAAGCAACAACTCGGGAAGAACATGAAGCTGCATAGACAATCCAATGAGTTGTAGCAGGAACAATAATAGCAGTGGGCGCAACATGCACTCACAGATGAAACTGTGAAAGTACAAGTTAAGGATCCATCCCAGCAATTGAAACAAAACAAACATGGTAAGAAATGTTGTTGATCGCATGCAAAGGATCCAACAACATGCATGTCATTAAGTGCACACATGAAATCTAACCCATTCAACACACTCACCAAGGTGAAGACAAGAAGCAAGTCCAACTGGGGCTGAACATGCACTTCGGAAAGTTGATGTGCATGACCACTAGCACACACTTGAAGATCAGCATGGACACTATGCATCAGTGTGTTTCCAGGTTCAACCATACCCAAGAATGCCATGTGCATGTTACCAGATGAGTTGGATAAAGGGGTTGAACCAATGCACCGGTTGCAACGAAGGTAAGAATTCGCTTCAACAAGATGTCACCATGAGGTGCATGCACACCATCACAGATGACCAAGCATGGCATCAACTCACCAGCTTCACCATCACAAGCATGTCAAAGAGTTGGTCTCACCACAGAGGACCGAGTGTCACTGATGTCTTGCAAGGCTTGCTCAAGCCATGTTGTCTCACATGAGTACATATGCATTGTAATGTTGAGTCATGTCAAGTGTAAGTCGAGTGTCAACAGTTGGATGTACTGGTCATAGAGTAGGTGAAGAGTCATGAGGGTAGTTGAATTGTCATAAAGGGGAATTTCAAGGGTCACCCAACCCTTTGCTATAAATAGTCCCTCATAACTCATTGTAAAGGCTTTTAGTCAACCAAGCTTTTAATAAGACTATCTTGAAGAAGGCTTGGACAGTATTGTAACACACCTTGGCTTCTCCATTGCATGGAGCTAGTATATCTCTTTGGAGGAGCAAGTGGATGTAGCTGTAACGTTCCACTGATGGGGCTAATAGGTTTACATGGTGTATTGTATGATTGTGACTTACACTTCTTTATATAATAAAAGCCAACACATTTTCATACATATGTTTTTATTGTAGTTGGAATGATCTGGTTGCCTTAATGATATATGTTGTTTAACTTACATACTTTTATATGAACTGATTTGTATGCAATTATATGAATCTTGTTGTTAATGTGTTGCATATGTTGTTATTTTTGTCATCGTCCGTGTCGACTTCTCTGTTAGACATTAGACAAACATTTCTCTGAACCTTGTTATATCAACCGCCACACTTGTCTCGGGCTGATCTGTGAATGATGTTCGTGTTATCTTACCTTGTATGTTGTGATAGCCGCATCCGTGTCGACTGCTCTGCCAGAAGTTGTGCATGTCCTTTGTGTTGTGTGTTCCTAGCTGAGTTGGGACTAATCCCTTTCAACCTAGAACTCACCTTCACCTTCCTCTCCCTTTGAAGTGTTGGAACCTCCCATACTCATTCCTTGACTCACTGCATCAGTCACACCCTTGCTACTGACAGAGTTATCTTACTTGCCTTTGTGTGACATCATGGTCAAGGCATTACCTTACGACCCATTGTTGGGACTCCTTCACCAAACGATCTAAGGTCTAATTGAGACTTCTTAATAGGGAGATCCCCTTGACATGTTGGTGGGTCCAGCACTGTCAACACAAGCATATTCACCCATACTAAGTTTTTTTACAATTAAATTGATGCATATGACATATTTTTTTCTTAATTTTCAAAATTTTAAAGAATAAATATGCATGCTTATCAATTTAAAATGCATTTTTTTATGTGTTTGATGTATTGTAGTTGAAACACCACAAAAAATGTGGTGCGATGGCCAAAATTTTGCATTAAAAGGTTGGATGAAAATATGAAAACTTCTGATAGTGGGATAAATGTAGTATTTCAAGTTATCCATGTTTCCTCTAGAGGTGACAGACATCAAAAACTCTCTTAAAATCGTTACCATGGGTATTTGCATAATATACTTGAGTTTGACCTTGAATCCTTCAAAATAGTTGTGTTCGATGTCAAATCATTTAGGCTATGAATCCATGAACGTGACCCTAATAGAACTGTTATTGAGCATGCTAACGGATTAACCATGGTTGATCCAAGGAATCCTAAGCCAATATCAGAGCGATATGTTCTTCCAAGCCAATGTGAAAAGGTATTTATGTAGACATTCCAGGTAAATCGGGTTCGTCATATGTTGTTAGATAGGATCCCGGAGGAAGGCTCATAAAGTATAATGTAGCAGAAGAAGATGATGTAGAGAAGAAGGGGGTTCATGTAGTGTCAGACAAAGATGTCGAAGAAGTTTAAGGAATATATGTTAATCGAGACAATGTTAATTTTGATGAACTAGATGATATTGACGTTGTTTTGAATGAATAAGTTGAACCAAATGTAGAATAACATGTTCCAGATGATGATATATGTTAGCACCTAAATCTGCCCTATGCTAAAGGAAGGCAAAATTCAGGGTAACCACAAACCACGCTCAGTCTGGTAGCTAGCCCTACCAGAACAAGAGAGGACTCTCTCTGAGTCACGCTCAGTGAATAGATAAACGAAACGGTCTGAGATGACTTACAGTGAAATATTTGATCTTAGGCTAGTAAGTGAATATGGATACACGAAACAATTTTTATGAATGACTGAGCTTCTGGGATGGTATGGGACCAACAGTCAGCAAAGAACATAGAAGTTAATACAAAGGCACAGATTACTTCGTGAGGCAAGGCAGGCAGAAAGTGTAGCAATTTAGTTTGGAATAACGTGGAATGGAGAGATTGCTGAGGAGTTTGAAAAGGGCATAGGTTTCAATAGAAGAAGAACACTGAACATGAAATTTTCCCACAGGGAGAGCAATAAAATTGAATTCTACCTAATCTCACTCAGAAAATTTCACTGGAAATGAACATGAATTGAATTATGAAACATAATGAAATACATATGAAAACAAAAGAGACACATTTTCTACACTCACAACCACAAGAATCTCATGAAACAGAGCCACTGCCTTTCATTAATTCTCTGTCAAAAATATACAGTGAAGAAACAAAGTTTCTTTCCCACAGTCTCCCAGAAGTTACAAGCCAACCCACCCTTTACAAATAGCTTGCATACAATATATAGAATGTGCCATGAAGAGATAGAATGCCCAAGGGTTGGGGAGTTACTCGAATCATTACAAAATGGAGGTGAAGAGCCTACCATCAGCTACAGGTGCAGCTTTTACAAACATGACAAATGGCTTGGGTGACTGTTTGCCTTCCTTCGTCACTTGGATAGAAGCCAATATGGAGAGAAAATACTTTAAATGATGCCTTAGGTGCCAAAAAACCAAAATGTAGATGAGCGGGCCCACTTGGAGAAGTCGTGAATCGAAATTTCGCGAAACGGAGGTAAAATTGGGTTTTTTTCCTATATACGTCGCGCCCTTTTCTGTGTGTGCCGCGCCACTTTGGAGCCTATTTTGAGGCACTTTCAGGACTCCAAAATGTGCCCAAGTGTGCTTTTTAGAAATCCTATCCTGTCTACTTTCTAACCCAAGTGGAATTTCTGAATTTGATGCTCATTTGCCCCTCCAAATCTTCATTCTCCCAAGACTGCTTCCTGTGTATCAAAATATGGGCAGAGAGGTCGTTTTTTGGGTGTTTTTGACCACCTGGAGACTCAGATCTTGCCCAAATTTTTTTTCCAAGTACCAATAGTCGTGATTTTTCATTTTGATTCCAAAAATGCAAACCATTCTTCATTGGAGCTCCCAATTTGTAGCGCGGGAGAAAAAACCTGTGTTTTGCCCAAAAATTTGTCATGTGACCCAAAATGCCCCAAAAATGCTCCAAATTTCTTGGCCATGCACCAGTAGTCATGATTTTTCATGCTGAATCCAAAAATGTAAGCCTTTCTTCATTTGGGGCTCCCAATTTTTAGCGTCGCGCAGTGCGTGGCGCACTGGGCTTGAGGCGCGACGCATATAGCTTGTGCATAGCGGTTTTTGCAGGAGACTTTTGAAGGCCTTTCCGGTGTCAAATTGGGTGCATGATAGCTAGTTGGAAAGGTATTTGAGTATAATTTCCAACCCAACTATAATTTTTCAATTTTAAGTTCATTTTCCCTATCTAAAATTAAATCTCCCAAGACTGGTCAAAATGTGCCAAATGAGGCTTCCTAAAGGCAGATTGTTGTTACAGTCAACTTTTGAATGCCTTCATCAACTCCAAATTGAGCTCATGATAGCTCATTGGAAATATATTTGTGTCTAGTTATCATTTGATCATCGTGCAAGTCATTTGGCCAACGGAGCTAGGAGAAAATTTGATTTTCCCAAGGTCACTTCAGAGGTGCACCAATTCTCCCGAGGCAACTATAGTTTTGACATTTCTCCAAAACCATGACACCTGTGTAAAAAGTGAAGGAGGTTTTTCTTCCTTGGCACGTTTTGAACAAGAATCTCTCTCAATTTTCCAAAATTCATATTTTATTGCTCAAAAACATCATTTGAGTGAAACCTATCCCGATGTGTGGAACAAGGGATTTGTCGAAATGAAGCGAAATGAAGGGGATAGGGAGCTTCTAAATTCTTGAGGAAATTTTGGGAAGTAGGTAGGGATGTTAGGAAGTAGGGGAAAGTGAAATATCAGAGATTGAGTGAGAGCAAGGGGTCCAAAAAGGAAAAACACAGGTCCAACCTAGAAAATTGCTAGGTTGTAGCAAGAAACTAGGGTTTGTGCGAAAATGAGGAATTTGGGGGACCTCAGTGATGGGAAGTGTTTGATAAGGTATTTTAAGGATAGGGGAAGGTGTATGAACATCAGGATACAAGTTTTGTTGATGATTTGACCATCCAAGAGAAATTTCCTTCAAAACCCTAGGAGAGGGAAATGACCGTAGCTAGGCGCAACTGAAGCATGAACAAGGTGTAAAATGACCCAGTGGAACTTGACATGACAATGACAACCCTATGAATGATGGTACACTCAGCTGAATGGTGACATGGACCGACATTTGGACAACTTTGATAGGAATAAAATAAAACCCTAGATCTAATGCCTAGTGACCAAATTTTGCTTGAAGACTTACTGAAATGACAAAATTTGACCTCGACACTCTGAGACCACTTTGTAAGAGCATATTTGATCACTGGAGGAAGGCTACAAAGACTGACACTAACAATATAGATGATGATGATGATGATGTTGATATGGTGAATCCTTTGT
The DNA here is from genome assembly GCA_031772625.1 of Pinus tabuliformis. Classification (NCBI taxonomy): domain Eukaryota; kingdom Viridiplantae; phylum Streptophyta; class Pinopsida; order Pinales; family Pinaceae; genus Pinus; species Pinus tabuliformis. The sequence goes on from CM062820.1 coordinate 865,103,872, forward strand.
ACACGAATTCTGAACTGGATGATATAGATGATGAGATGGATGAGGAAGAATATTAATGATATCAAAATTTTGAAAAGTACGAGGTATGTATTTATATGTTTTCAATTGGTTTGTTCGCTTTTTTTCACCTTAAATTTTTATTTTCCTAGTTTTTATGTTTAAATTTTATTATTTTTCTTTCAAATATATTATAGTAGATAAATCATGTATGGGGAATTAAGAGTGATGTGAGGGGGAGGGCGGGGGGGTTGGGAAGGGCCATATGATATTCCACCTTCACATGGTGCGACTTGTTAAGTAGAGAATATATTATTCTTGAAACAAAGAGAAGTTCATTTATGTTTATACCATAATTTCCAATTTTCACTTTAATGGTTCGTTAAGAAGACGTATCAGATGAGTTGGGAAACGAGTTAACTAGGTGACACGACCACCAGGGTGCTACATAATTATTTTTAGAAAATTGACTAAATTAATATTTAGGTGTTAAAAGTCGGTTTATAATTGATTGATTATGCTAAATGATAATATTTTTCTGTCATTGATGAGCTGATGATTTGAGGTAATATTTAGGTGACATGCCCTTAGGAGCGTCACGAGTTGGGCACACCAGAACGTTCGCCCGGTAGGGGCACCTATGTGATGAGTTGGTGGGTTGACCTAACTTAGAAAAGGGTACTCGCATAAAATACATAAGGTTGGTCCATAACCGCCCATGAAAAAATTTCCCACTAAGGGGTCACATAATGATTTCTAGAAATTTGACTAAAGTAATGTTTGGGTGTTAAAATTTAGTTTATAATTGATTGATTGTGCAACATTGTTGGGCCTCCAAGTTGTCATAATTTTGTTAATGAAACCATCCATTTTCGTATCATTCCATTCACCCATTATCATCATTTTTAACCATATTTCTTCATAAACACACCAAATTCCCACATACATGTTTACATGGTTTATTATTATTATTTCCATTATTTTTAATGAAGTAAGGATAATTCTGCATGGTTTTATAAATGATATTTTAGCAAGTTCAAGTTGCTACAGAATTGTCAAGTTTCCCTAGCTATCTCCATGGTTGAGGTAGTAGCACCACTCTAGATGGAAATCCGACACTTGGAATTGGTTTTTATAAGCTTTAATATGGATTTCTATTGGTAAAATTCCACCCAACTCATATGTATGGACCTCCAACATCAAATCAAGAGGAAAACATAGTAATTTTGACTAGTCAACTTCAAACTCATCTTCTGAGCAAATGAAAGCAAATTTTGAAAAAAAAAAACCCAGGTTTTGTTTAGCACAGGCCCAATTAGGTTGTTTGTAAACAGGTTTCCCAAATTCATTATCATTTGAGAAATTTTTGAATTTATTTGGAACCTTATTTTGCAGATTACGTGGATATACAGTCTTTCAATTTGTCATTTATTGCACAGTAAAAAAAAATACCTGAATGAGCTGCTATTTTGAAAATTCATGGCATAGAGAAAAGTTTGATCAAATCTGGGCTGATCTTTGATCCAAAAATCCATGATTTTTTTTTTTTTATTTGATCACATGACCAAAACTCAAGGAAGAAAATTTTTAGTCTGTTAATTTTCTCAAATTTCTATAAATTGTAGTCTCTTTGATGAGAGGAGGAATGATGATCATAGATGTCAATGATGATTAGAGATGTCAAGGATGATCTTGATTTGTAATTGTTGATGTTGATTGAAGGAGAAGAACTCTATTTTTGCCATTGAATGTAATTTTTTAATATGGCGTAGCTTTGAATGAAATTGGTTATTTAAATCTCTTATCTTGATTTGATTTTTCAACACCTTATAGTTATTAGGATCCCCCCAGGAGATCTATGAGAATAGTATAGATTCTTTCCATTTCTTTCATATTCTTATGAATGGTTTGTTTTACATAGATTAATTGTTTATGCTTATCATAGATTAAAGCCTCATGCTTTTGATAAATTAGGTTAGTGCCTAGATTTTACTCAGGCTGAAAAGGTAGGATTCAGGGCCAACATCAAACCACACTCAGCCTGGTAGCTAGCCCTACCAGGTCAGGAGAGGGCTCTCTCCAGGTTAATCTCAGCAAATTATGATTGATGAGGGCCTGAGATGACTGAAATATCTTCTGATCTTTGGTTAGGTATATGTGCAAGAGGGTTTGATTGAATAAAATGATGTTTTTGTTGGCTCAGAAGGAAAGGTAGATTTTGGGTGCGAGGATTGAGGCTCAGTCTTGTAGAGATCTCAATGGGGCAAGGTAGGAAATTTACTTTGGCACTTCAAATCGAATGCGATGGAGGGATTAGATAGGTGAGGAGTTGAAGAGGGCAAGAGCAACCATGGATCCTCTCCAAACAGCTGAAAACATCAAGAAACTAAAGCAAACCTCAAGTAGAGCACTACAATTTCAATGGATTTTACTTACACTCTTGTTTGTTTAGTTAAGAAGAAACAAGATAGAGAATGGCATACATAACACATAAGCAAATTCACAATTACAAAAGAAATAATTGTACCAAGACAAATTGCCACATGGATCCCAAAGAGTGCTGCAAACCCTGGTCTCAATTCCTTAGCCAAAATGCTGATATGAGTGTACAATGAAGCTCAAGGCTTTCTCAAAAGTCCAACCTTCTACAAAATCCAACCCCTACACTATGAAATTCATAAAATATATACATTTTATTTTCCTTGTACTAAGGGATTGAGCTCAACCATTTTCTTCAAAATAGAATCAGTTACATTAAACTTGGGGTGGATTTCTGAAAATAGGTGTTGAAGAGGAACTCGTATCTCCTAAACCATAGCACCTGTTACAAAAATGAAAGAGGTTTTTGTATATAAGATCATGATGGAGAAAAACCTCTCTCAAATTTTGGAAATTCGTTTCCAGTTGCTCGAAATCTGTTCCACAAAATCGTCTCTAAAACAGAAAATCATTAAAAAATTTAAATCTATGAAAATGAGCTGTAAAGATCCAGTCACATATCCAAATCCATGACACTTGTGAATAAAATGAAAGAATTTTTTGTTCCTTGTCCTAGTTTGGACAAAAACCTCTCTCAGTTTTCCCAAATTCATCTTTTCTTGCTCAGAAACATCATTGGAGTAAAACCTATCCCGATGTGTGGAACAGGGGATTTGTCGAAATGAAGCGAAATGAAGGGGATAAGGGGCTTCTAAATTCTTGAGAAAATTTGGGAAGTAGGGAGGGATGTTAGGAAGTAGGAGAAAGTGAAATTTCAGATATTGAGTGAGGGGAAGAGGTCCAAAAGGGAAAAAGACAGGCCTAGCCTAGAAAATTGCCAAGTTGTAGCAAGAAACTAGGGTTTGTGCGAAAATGATGAATTTGAGGGATATCGATGATGGGAAGTGTTTAATAAGGTACATTAAGGATAAGGGAAGGTGTATGAACATCAGGATACAAGTTTTGCTGATGATTTGACCATCCAAGGGAAATTACCTTCAAAACCCTAGGAGAGGGAAATGAACCTTACCTAGGCACAACTGCATGAACAAGGTGTAAAATGACCCAGTGGAACCTAACATGATGATGAAAACCCTCTGAATGATGGTAGACTCAGCTGAATGGTGACATGGACCGACATTTGGACAATTTTGACAGGAGTAAAAGCAAACCCTAGACCTAATACCTAGTGACCAAATTTTACTTGAAGACTCACTGAAATGACAAAATTTGACCTTGACACCTTAAAATCACTTTGTAAGAGCATGTTTTATCACTGGAGGAGAGATGAAAAGACTGACACTCACATTGGCTCCAATGGGGATGGTAGCTCCTTGGAGGTGCCAAGAACAACAGATCTTTGGAAAGCAGACAGTGCCTTCATCCATTGGGCAATGGAGTCAAAAACTCAAGCTGAAATGAATGACCGAAAACTGATGACTTGATGACACAAACTGACTCTCACTCAACTAAAAAATGACTCGATACTTAAACACAACCGACAATTTATTATGCAATTTACCCTTCAAAAACTGAAATGATTCGAAACAAAATGGTACGAAATCATCTTGTATCATTTGATCATATGTGTCGGCTTCCATGTCTTCATCTGAAACTTGACAATCAATGGCATTTGGGAGATGCAAATCTGGATATGAGAAGTCTTGAACAAGGTTTTCATTGCCCTCAAAAAGTTTCAGATCAAGACTTGTTGACAGTTGATTTCTGATTGCATGAATTTTGTCTCTAATGAACTGAAACGAAGCAAAAAAAAAATGAAAAGACCCTTCACTTACTTCAAAATTTGTTGCACTTTCCTTGTCACTGTCATAGCTTATATGCATCGGCTGATCACTGTATTCGAGCAGTTGAAAATGAACTTCCTCCTCCCACAAACTAGTTGTTGATTTGTCTGCAAGATTAGCTTCTGTTTGGAGAACATAATCATCATCATATTGATCAAACTGAGGCAAATCATCAGTATAAAAGATATCATCAAGCATACATGTCATATCAACAGATCTCTCTTCTCTAAGATGATCTATAAGATAATCATTATCAGATTTACGACAACTAGGATAAGAAAGAAGATGTTTTGGATCAGCAACTCGTTCTTCTTTAATCAGCGAGCCATGGGCTTGAACACTATACTCATTCCTTATGGTGATCTTTGCATCATCTCTTCCACTGCACTTACCAAAATTCAAGCTTTACCTCTAGATATGTCGATTCCTCCATATCTATGTTTTTCATCTCTTCCTCCTTCAACTTTGCCCTTCGGATCAGCAAATGAGCCTCTACATCTACTGCAATGTTCTGCATCTCTTCAAGTGTTGCAAGATTCCTTTCCCTCAACTGAAACTCCATTTCTAGATCAAAGGCACCTAGGTAGTGCAAGAGAGCAGATCCAGGAGGAGGTCTTATATTAATTGGCATCGAATAATAAACTTGGTTAAATTTGGCAGAAAATTGTTGTGATGTCTCCCCTGGAAATCTTTCAGCTGGTTATACTCTTCTATAATCAAGAAAGGGTTATGTCTGACCACCACCTATCGAGGAAAACTTTGACGAACTGTTGTAAATCTGAGATGCTCGCATCAGGCAAGGTTTTGAACCAACTCTTGACTTTTCCTTGCAAAGAAAGAGCAAAAAGCCTAATACTGACATCTTCTTCATCAACTTCAAAAAAGTCAAGAAATGACTCAAAATTCAATACATGTCTCTCAGCAGTGATATTGTCGCGTTCACCATCAAATCTTGGTAGATATAGGTCATGATTTTTAGGGAAAGCATGGGATATAGGAGGTAAAATCAGAGGCTTGTATCGATCTGGAATTTTACAAGGTGTAGGAGTAAATACAGAAGGTATAGAATCAGTCTTGGTCTCTTGGGGCTCATCAGTTTTAAGACGGTCATCACAAGATTTAGAAGAAAGGTCTTGATCAAGATCAAAGGCATACAAATTTTTGGTATTTACAATTTTCAAAGGGAAAGAATCAACTGCAGGCCTGGGATATTTTCTCAAGCATAGTATACTTTGCAAAGCCTTGTTGACATTCTCGGGAAAAGAGAAGAAATAATTTATGACAAAGAACAGAATTTCTTGGATGAAATTCCAACTTGAATACCTGATCTTTCCATATTGTCCTCCCATGTTTTTGTTGATCGGGTTCATCCTCCAGTGGAGTCTTTGGATCTGATCTCGAAAATGATTTGGAATCGCTAGGTGAATGATTTTAGCCTTGGTGGTGTCTGATCATTGTCCACCATCAACAATTAGATCTGAACTTGATACATGTTACTGGGGCAATTTGCAAGGCAGATGTTTAGCTTATAAGACTAGACAGGAGATTCGCTGAACCAGCTTTTATCTACTTATGCACTCACAAAGAAATGTGCAGTTTCGAAGGCTTCCTGGCATAACTTCAGGCTCTGTCTGTAGTTTATAAATCAAGAACAATAACAAAAAAATAAGCTTTTCTTCCCCAGTATGGTCACCACTATTTTAGAGCCTAGATTTACCTCAGGCTGAAAAGGTAGGATCCAGGGCCAACATCAAACCACGCTCAGCCTAGTAGTTAGCCCTACCAGGTTAGGAGAGGGCTCTCTCTGGGTCAATCTCAGCAAATTATGATCGATGAGGGCTTGAGATGACTGAAATATATTCTGATCTTAGGCTATGTATATGTGCAAGAGAGTTTGATTGAATAAAATGATGTTTTTGTTGGCTCAGATGGAAAGGTAGATTTTGGGTGCGGGGATTGAGGCTTAGTCTTGTAGAGATCTCAATGGGGCATGGTAGGAAATTTATTTTGGCACTTCAAATCGAATGTGATGGAGGGATTAGATAGGTGATGAGTTGAAGAGGGCAAGAGAAACCATGTATCCTCTCCAAACAGCTGAAAACATCAAGAAACTAAAGAAAACCTCAAGTAGAGCACTGCAATTTCAATGGATTCTACTTACACTATTGTTTGTTCAGTTAAGAAGAAAAAAGATATAGAATTACATACATAACACATAAGAAAATTCACAATTACAAAAGAAAGCACTGTACCAAGACAAATTGCCACATGGATCCCAAAGAGCGCTGCAAACCCTGGTCTCAATTCCTTAGCCAAAACGCTGATATCAGTGTACAATGAAGCTCAAGGCTTTCTAAAATTTCCAACCTTCTATCAAAATCCAATCCCTACATAATGAAATTCATAAAATATATACATTTTCTCATCCTTGTACTAAGGGATTGAGCTCAACCATTTTCTTCAAAATAGAATCAGTTACATTAAACTTGGGGCAAATTTCTGAAAATAGGTGTTGAAGATGAACTCGTATCTCCTAAACCATAGTACCTGTTACAAAACTGAAAGAGGTTTTTGTAGATAAGGTCATTCTGGAGAAAAACCTCTCTCAAATTTAAGAAATTGGTTTCTTGTTGCTCGCAATCTATTCCACAAAATCATCTCTAAAACAGAAAATCATTAAAAATTTAAATATGTGAAATTGAGCTATAAAGATCCAGTCACATATCCCAATCCATGACACCTGTGAATACACGGAAAGAGGTTTTTGTTCCTTGGCCTATTTTGGACAAAAACCGCTCTCTGTTTTCCCAAATTCATCTTTTTTTGCTCAGAAACATCATTTGAGTAAAACCTATCCCGATGTGTGGAACAGGGGATTTGTCGAAATGAAGCGAAATGAAGGGGATAATGGGGCTTCTAAATTCTTGAGAAAATTTTGGGAAGTAGGGAGGGATGTTAGGAAGGAGGGGCAAGTGGAATTTCAGAGATTGAGTGAGGGGAAGAGGTCCAAAAGGGCAAAAGACAGGCCTAACCTAGAAAATTGCCAGGTTGTAGCAAGAAACTAGGGTTTGTGCGAAAATGAGGAATTTGAGGGATATCAGTGATGGGAAGTGTTTAATAAGGTACATTAAGGATAGGGGAAGGTATATGAACATCAGGATACAATTTTTGCTGATGATTTTACCATCCAAGATAAATTACCTTCAAAACCCTAGGAGAGGGAAATTAACCTTACCTAGGCACAACTAAAGCATGAACAAGGTGTAAAATGACCCAGTGGAACGTGACATGATGATGAAAACCCTCTAAATGATGGTAGGCTCAGCTGAATGGTGACAAGGACCGACATTTGGACAATTTTGACAGGAGTAAAAGAAAACCCTAGACCTAATACCTAGTGACCGAATTTTACTTGAAGACTCACTGAAATGACAAAATTTGACCTTGACACCTTAAAATCACTTTGTAAGAGCATGTTTGATCACTGGAGGAAGGCTACAAGGACTGACACTAACAAATTAAATGCTTATGCTTTCTTAGATGTTATAGACATTTTTGTGCCTTACAACTCTAAGCATGAAATGTCTATAAACCAAGGGCTCCTAAGTCCCTAAAAGTGTTGTTCTAACCCCTAAAGGAACAAGGTCAACAAATTACAGCTTCTCCCAGAAGTTCTCCACCAGAAACTGCTCAGAATAAGTCAAAACAGGATCATTTCAGCTGCTCCACTGGCTAGGTGCGTTGCATAGCACCTAAATACACTGGCTAGGTGCATTGCAACACACCTAAATGCACTATGAGGGTGCGTTGGACGAGAAATGACAAATGGAAGTATCATTCCGCGAGGTGGAAAGACAATGGAAGCTTCCAGAATCTTCTCCTATAACACTTGCCTCACTGAATTCGACCAAGGATGAGTAAGAGGCCTTCAGTCTCCAAGTGGAAGCAAGAACTGACATAGAGAAGACACTAATCAAATCACAAGCTGACTCATCCTCCTTGCATACATCTATATATGGATCCCTCATCCCAGAGTTCCAGAGGCTGGAATTTTGCACATTGTAAGGAATTGTTGTTGGTTTTGAGACAAATATCAGAAGTATTGGGTGATTTATGCTTTGTTGGAGGTGAAGAGGGGCTTCTTTGCTCGGAGGTTGATGCTGGGTCAGGAATCATCAGTTGTAACTCCTCCTAGATCTTCTTGTTTATCAATAAAAACTATTTGAGTTTTTCCTCCATGCTTGTGTATCATTGATGCTTGTTACATTTGTATGGTTAACTTAAATCTGATCCTAAGTTGTTTATGAATATAGATCCATGTCTTTGTATAGTTTTCTTCTTCTGTGATCTTACAGGTACTTGGTGAAGCTGGGCAAGTAAGGGAGTAGGTAGCTGGAAGCTGTCAAGGAAGAGAGGGATTGGATCAAAGGATTAGCGCAAGACACAGGTTGGTTCTTTCTATTCCTCTCTATCTATAGTTTATAAAGGAAATACAAAAGTAGTTTTTCTCTGTTTGTTTCTAAGTCAGCTGTCACACCTTAGTGGGATAGAGCAGTTCTAAATAGACACTTTTCCCGGTAACAAAATGGCGACTCCGCTGGGGAGAATGTCTAATTAGTTTTTTTGTGTATCTCTTTGATGTTTGTTTCATAAACTTATAAGTAGCATTCGAATTGCATTTGCCATAACAAATGCAAAGTAGACATCTGCTGCTTCAATCCATTCACTGGATTTGTTTATGATTTGAACAGCTGATTCACAAATGATCTGATTGCCCTTGTGATAGCTCTTAGACCCTCCTTAGATCTACCCCTGATTGTGCATTACTGATTGCTTTTACTCGGCCAAAAACCAAAGACTGAACTGCAAACCGTGACCCAGAACCTGGACAGATTCTTGTTTCTGGCCCAGCGCAGGCACTGTTAAGAGTTCCTGCATTTCAGCGCACTTCCCGAAAGGGCAACCTGCGCTGCAATCCAGTTTCTCTGTGTTACAGGTGCGTTGATCAGACTAGCCCTGTGCAGCTGAGGTTCTTATGCTTCATTCTTTCCAGTTTTGTCTCTGAATTTTGCTGCCCGTGATCAGTATATGTATGTCTGTTTAAAACCCCTTTTCCTTACTATTATTACGCCTCCTTTGTACAAAAGAACTGTGAATGTTTTTGTGTGTTTGTTGAGTCGTTTACAGTTTTCCATTGCAAAAGTAGAATAGTCGTACTGTCATCCTTTGATTTAGATCTGTCGCAAGTGTCGATTTCGATCATAGGAAAAAGTTTGATTGCTGTTGATGGTCGATTATACTTTTACTATTTCCTTTGGTCTGAATTTGTGACTTTCTAGTGTCAAAAACGAGTATTCATTTCAAAATCGTAAAGTGTCGTAATCGTCTCTATCTTTTGATTTCGAAAAGAAGCTTGTTTGTGTTTGTCGCTTGAAAGAAAATTCAGATTTGTACATCAACTTTCTTTTTAGCATCAATACTAAGAAAGTCGAAAACAAATACATGCATATGCATTTGCATATTGACAGTCTGTTTGGCTTGATTTAGGAAAGTGCATTTACAGTGTGCTCTTTGCTCTTTGTGAAAAGATTGTGTCTTTCTTTTCCTCTAGTAGCTAGGATTTTCATTGCACAAAAGAGATTAAAGTTTGTTTATCATCTTTAGATTTCATTTTAGGAATTACATCTACATCTCGTGGTGAACCCAAAAGGCAAACTTCATAAGCAAGATCAACTTAAAATAAATTCAATGAATCTAACAACGCTTCGGAACTTAACGCACAACATTTAGAGGTCTAGGCTAGAGACATATTCCGGCGTTGTAAAGCTGGTAACTGTTGTCCTCATTGATGGTTGGGTGATTCCTCCACTTTGAGACGATAAGTGCCAGTACGGACTTGTGCTCCCACGTACCGTCGAGTATATTTTGGGAGACCCCTATAGGCTTAAATCCTTTAGGAAGCCGTGTCTGCCGCCCTATCGATCGCAATGCACTGAACACAGCATTCGGGAAGATTGACTGCCGTACCGTAAAAAGTATTCTGCAGTTTTGCGATTGGTTTGGTACTCCCTCTACCTAGATCTCCAGAGCAGTCCCTTTCGTTCCTTTTCAGACTCCTTAACGGAAAAGGTCCATCTGAGCACTTGTCACTTCAGGCTCATTAAAAATCGAAGGAGACTAGAGTCATCTTTTGTTTTTTCTCGACTCTTAAAAACTAAAAAAACAAGTTGTGTCAAAGCGTATAAAAATTTATTTTAAACGGAATATTCATTACCCTTTCCTACGTTGATCTTGGGTTGAGAAAATGGCGTCTACCAACCAAGGAATTCCCCTTGGAGGAAATCCTAGTCCCTTCTCCTCTTGGGGAGATGTTGGTGCACCCCATATGGCCACATTGTCGCTTCCAGGACTGAAAATTGGTTTGCCTGTATGGCTCTTCTCAACCTCTGTCATTCAGAACACCACTATTCCTGAACAATCGAATCAGCAATTAGACGAGTCCAGAGTTGCCCACCAACCTTCTACTTCCTCTAATTCTTCCTCTCCTCCTTCCTCTTCGCTTGATGGGGCTGGTAAAGCCAAAAGTCAAGTTCCTAAGGAGAAGAAGGAAAAGAAGAAGAAAGAGAAGAAGAAGAAGGAGCCAAAGGCAAATGGGGGAAAACGAGTGTCGTCTAACGAAAATCCACACACTGCACCGACCAGGCCTAAATCGCCATGTGTCATTTGCAAAGGAGACCACTTTCACAGAGATTATCCTTGCATCCCTCAGATATTAAGGGACTGGTCTCCTAGATTGCACAATCCGGTGTCGTCAACCTCTGATGATCATGTTGAAAGCACACCGTCGACTAGTGAAAGTGAAGCCCCAGGACAAAAAGGAAAATATAGATTTCCTTGTAAACTATGTGAAGGCGATCATGCCGTTCACCGTTGTCCCTTCTTAGACGAAGCTAAAAGAGTTTTGGATGATCGTCCAGTTTCACCATTACGACTTCCTCTTGGATATAAAAAACTCTTGCCGAGTCCGTCATTAGTTGAAAATCCGACTGGCCCGCTCAGGTGGTTGGCTGAAGCACCTATCATTGAAGATAAACCATCTGGATCCATACCAGACGAAAGTCAAAAGGTCGAGGCGGCAGTTGACCCGGTCTTGCCTTCAGAGGTTTCATCTTCAGATGATACAGGTACTGAGGAGAACAAGGATGACACCGTCCAAATTCTCTTCATAAGCACAGACTCCAACGAACATGGGGGCAATTTACCCGTTCCTTTACCGCAGGAAGGAAGTTCGTCAGAGTCGTACCAGGCCGTCTATTCGGTCCCACCTCCAAGCAACCTAGTTGTCTCCTTCGACTAGAATCAACTAGGCAGACCCCGTTTACGAGCTAGCATACCATTCCGAATTATCATTCAAATATATAGAATGGTTATGGCTAGTACCATCATAGGTGAGGGGGCTTCTGTGAGTATCCTTTCCTCAACTGCTTGGAAAGCGCTTGGTTCGCCATCGCTTTTGCCTGAGATGAGAAATCTGACAGGCTTTGATAAAGGAAACAGTCGACCTTTAGGGATCCTTCCCGATGTGCCCATAACATTGAGAAGGAAAACAGTTCGCATGACGTAATGGTAGTTCAAGGACCCCTGGATTACAATCTACTCCTTGTACGAGACTATATTTATTGCATGGGAGCAATTGTCTCCTCACTCTTTAGAGTAATTTGTTTTCCGCACGAAGGAAGAGTGGTCAAGCTCGTGGACCAGCTTTCATTTCCCGGATCATGCATAGCAAATAGTCATATACCATCCCTGAATGGTCTTTTCACGCAAGAAATGTCTCAATCTCCAGCCCGTCCTCCGATGAGCGCGAGTAATTCGGAGGGACATGACTGAAACCCAGGGGGCATGCATCCTGGTCTGCTTCGGCAAGAAAACTTCGAGTATAGAGTAGGTTTCCGCGGGAGAATATGCCTAGTCTGTACCCCCGTCCGTGATTGGAAGAGGGGGTTATTCTAGTACAGGATTCTCTTGTCAAAGTTATGTGAGTTGGCGAGCGCCGCCACTCACCTTTGTTTATCTCGGTAGACATTGCCAAAGAAGTGTTTTGTTTGCGCCGCAAATAGAACAATCTTTGGGTAACCTGTAAGAGGTAGGCCTCTCTCGGTAAAACAAATGTTTTGGCGGATGGAAGTAGAGGTAACCTTGAAACTCTGTTTTATACCTGGGGGCATGCAAACCTTTTGGAGTGCAAGCAAAGAGCGATCATTTATCTGTTTTTTGGATTGGTCGTTTCCTAACTTGCATAAAGAAAGGATGTGGGGCAAAACTCTAAAAATTGTCGTTTTTATATGAGACATTCTTATCATACGACTGGATTAATCGAGCAGTGTTACCACAAGGTTCAAGCTCGTTAAAAAATAAACCCGCACTGAGCAAATGTTTCCACCCACGTTTAAGCTCGTTAAAAAAATGAACTATTCCCCGGTAAATAACCACCGTGAATGTAGCACTTCAGCCATTAAAGCCTTGGTCGTGTTTGCACCGTCACCTCCACTTTTTCATTGGCCGATCATTCACCTCCATTTGATTGTTTACCCATTTTGAGGAACAGCTGCGAAGAGTGATTGCACTAGCCATCCTTGTGACACTGCCGTGATTGGAAAATTCCAAACCTTACCTGGAATTAGCTGTTACCCATTTTATCACTCGTTCCTCAAAAGACGAGTCTTCTTTAAGCTCTTTTCAACTGACTCGTAAAATATGAAAAGATTGCCGAGCCATTGGCCTCTCCAGCTCGTTAAAGGGACAGGAAGTGCTATCCCTCATCTAGATTTTAATATTTTTGGACCTGAGGGATTATTGCACAAAAAGATCGAGCGCTTGTTTTTCGGCTCGTTAAAACTATCGAAAATTCATCCCTTCTGTATTGTTTTATACTTTTTCGGACTTAAGGGATTAGATGACGAAAAAGGAATTTTGGAGTTACCTTTACGTACCTTTTCAGACTCTCTAAAAATGAAAAGGACCGAGTTATCTTTGTCGTTAAACTCGTTAAAAAGATTAATAGCGACAAACTTGTCTTTAGACGAGAACGAGTTTCACTATCGCTAGGCTCGTTAAAACATAGCGATGGGTTTGCCCGAAGGGCAAATTATAGAACAAGCATATGTTATCCTCCTCAAGCTTGACAAAAATAAAGAGGTACTGGTCAGCAATGACTGGGGAAAAATTGGGAAGAAAACTCAAAGAATCTTTATTGGTAGCAAGTCGCTCTTGAACATGACACTTCCACTCCGTGTCCGAGTCGGGTTGGGTTGTTTCATTCACCGGTCACATCGCCATGGTCACATCATACCATCCACATTTGGGGTTAATGCTACCAATCCATCACATCAGTGTCGCCGACATGTTCAAGAGAAGTCATCCAGAGAAGTCACCTGTGTCCCACCCACTACCATACATTATACTCCATGCTTTCATGACCGCCACCCTGAACCGTATATCATCAGATCGTTTTCACCTCCATCAAAATCATTTGCCCCGTTCCGTGTCATTGATGTGGGATTCATTAAGGCCCTCCTTTGACGGATCACTTCTTGTCGACATCAGCTCATTATCCAAGAAGTTGATCTAGGAACACCCCATTCAGTACTTTGAAGCTTGCATGCCTTAATGGCAAGTTTCTCACTTCCGGCGACAGGTTTACATCAATGGCCTTCGACCGAAAGATTTTGCGTGGTGTTCGACGCCGAGTCCTTTATTCACACCACGTGAATTGTACTGTAGTACCTTGAGGGTCATTATCATTATCGGTGATTCCTCTCGCGCTTGTTAACAGTTTACATCATTGACTGGTAATCAAGCGATGTCTTTCCATGTTCGACTTCAAAACATTTCTCACATGGATCGACTTGTACTTCGAGTGAAGATCGGACGAGATTGAAGACCCGGATCTAGTTTCATCCATCCGGGCTGCGATATATATTCAGATAAATAAAGACATTAAATGTACAGCATTGCAGCACAGATAATCATCCTACCAAAAGGATGATGGCTCTATCAGAATCATCAGTCTACAATCAGACGATTGTCTGTCCTATGTACATGAAAATGAATTTATAAAGCTGAGCATGGGAATGCCCGCCTCAGCTAGATCATGAAAAACAGTATGAAGATAATGTATTGTATTGTATCTTATTACAGGTCTCCTCCCAGCATTGAAAGAACTTCGGATCCTCATAATAAAGCATTTCACCCGATTAACGGCCTCATACTTTAGGGGGCAACTGTTATAGATATTTTTGTGCCTTACAGCTCTAAGCATGAAATGTCCATAAACCAAGGGCTCCTAAGTCCCTAAAAGTGTTGTTCTAACCCCTAAAGGAACAAGGTCAACAAATTACAGCTTCTCCCAGAAGTTCTCCACCAGAAACTGCTCAGAATAAGTCAAAACAGGATCATTTCAGCTGCTCCACTGGCCAGGTGCGTTGCATAGCACCTAAATACACTAGCTAGGTGCATTGCAACGCACCTAAATGCACTATGAGGGTGCGTTGGGTGAGAAATGACAAATGGCAGTATCATTCCGCGAGGTGGAAAGACAATGGAAGCTTCCAGAATCTTCTCCTATGACACTTGCCTCACTGAATTCGACCAAGGATGAGTAAGAGGCCTTTAGTCTCCAAGTGGAAGCAAGAACTGACAGAGAGAAGACACTAATCAAATCACAAGCTGACTCATCCTCCTTGCATACATCTATATATGGATATCTCATCCCAGAGATCTAGAGGCTGGAATTTTGCACATTGTAAGGAATTGATGTTGGTTTTGAGACAAATATCAGAAGTATTGGGTGATTTATGCTTTGTTGGAGGTGAAGAGGGGCTTCTTTGCTGGGAGGTTGATGCTGGGTCAGGAATCATCGGTTGTAACTCCTCCTGGATCTTCTTGTTTATCAATGAAAACTATTTGAGGTTTTCCTCCATGCTTGTGTATCATTGATGCTTGTTACATTTGTATGGTTAACTTAAATCTGATCCTAAGTTGTTTATGAATATAGATCCATGTCTTTGTATAGTTTTCTTCTGTGATCTTACAGGTACTTGGTGAAGCTGGGCAAGTAAGGGAGCAGGTAGCTGGAAGCTGTCAAAGAAGAGAGGGATTGGATCAAAGGATTAGCGCAAGACACAGGTTGGTTCTTTCTATTCCTCTCTGTCTATAGTTTATAAAGGAAATACAAAAGTAGTTTTTCTTTGTTTGTTTCTAAGGCAGCTGTCACACCTTAGTGGGATAGAGCAGTTCTAAATAGACATTTAGACTTGTAATTCGAGTGAAGATCAGACGAGATTGAAGACCCCAGATCTAGTTTCATCCATCTGGGCTGCGATATATATTCAGGGAAATAAAGACATTAAATGTACAACATTGCAGCACAGATAATCATCCTACCAAAAGGATAATGGCTCTATCAGAATCATCAATCTACAATCAGATGATTGTCTGTCCTATGTACATGAAAATGAATTTATAAAGCTGAGCATGGGAATGCCCGCCTCAGCTAGATCATGAAAAACAATATGAAGATAATGTATTGTATTGTATCTTATTACAGGTCTCCTCCCAGCATTGAAAGAACTTCGGATCCTCATAATAAAGCATTTCACCCGATTAACGGCCTCATACTTTAGGGGGCAATTGTTATAGACATTTTTGTGCCTTACAGCTCTAAGCATGAAATGTACATAAACCAAGGGCTCCTAAGTCCCTAAAAGTGTTGTTCTAACCCCTAAAGGAACAAGGTCAACAAATTACAGCTTCTCCCAGAAGTTCTCCACCAGAAACTGCTCAAAATAAGTCAAAACAGGATCATTTCAGCTACTACACTGGCTAAGTGCGTTGCATAGCACCTAAATACACTGGCTAGGTGCATTGCAACGCACCTAAATGCACTATGAGGGTGCGTTGGGCGAGAAATGACAAATGGCAGTGTCATTCTGCGAAGTGGAAAGACAATGGAAGCTTCCAGAATCTTCTCCTATGACACTTGCCTCACTGAATTCGACCAAGGATGAGTAAGAGGCCTTCAATCGCCAAGTGGAAGCAAGAACTGACAGAGAGAAGACACTAATCAAATCACAAGCTGACTCATCCTCCTTGCATACATCTATATATGGATCCCTCATCCCAGAGATCCAGAGTCTGGAATTTTGCACATTGTAAGGAATTGTTGTTGGTTTTGAGACAAATATCAGAGTATTGGGTGATTTATGCTTTGTTGGAGGTGAAGAGGGGCTTCTTTACTGGGAGGTTGATGCTGGGTCAGGAATCATCGGTTGTAACTCCTCCTGGATACTATTTGAGTTTTTCCTCCATGCTTGTGTATCATTGATGCTTGTTACATTTGTATGGTTAACTTAAATCTGATCCTAAGTTGTTTATGAATATAGATCCATGTCTTTGTATAGTTTTCTTCTTCTGTGATATTACAGGTACTTGGTGAAGCTGGGCAAGTAAGGGAGCAGGTAGCTGGAAGCTGTCAAAGAAGAGAGGGATTGGATCAAAGGATTAGCGCAAGACACAGGTTGGTTCTTTCTATTCCTCTCTGTCTATAGTTCATAAAGGAAATACAAAAGTAGTTTTTCTCTGTTTGTTTCTAAGGTAGCTGTCACACCTTAGTGGGATAGAGCAGTTCTAAATAGACACTTTTCCTGGTAACATTAGATTAAAATGTTCATGATTCCATAGATTGAATTTTGTAAGTTTTAGAACAAAATCTCCATGCTTTCATAGGGTAAAATATGATGTTTTCTTAGATAAATAATATTTATTTTTTCTTTTCTAGTTTAACATTAATTTCCTCTCCAAAAACTTAGTACTTTCATAATTTATATTAAAGAATTTGATTTCCTTTTTGAAGTTTCCAATTCATTTCGGTTATGCATAAATATTGAAAGCTAATCTCCTAGCACATATAGTGTAGTGTACTTCGCAAGCTCATGTATGCGGATTGACATATAAATGTAAGTAATTTAGCATTAAATTAAATTACCCAACAAGCATGGTACTAACAAATTATAATATTTTGTTGTCATTGATTAGCGAACAAAGGGCGGGATGCCAATGGGGGTGTTGCGTGCTATGCATGCTAGGGCACTTAGCACCCATGGGGGCATCACATGCTGGGCACTCTAGGGTGTCGGCACTCATGGGGGTGTCGCATGATGGGCATGCCAGGGCACCCGATACCCATGGGGGCATCACTTTTTGAGCACACTATGGCGCCTACTCGGCAAGGGATCCCATGTGACGATTTGGTGGGTCATCCCAACTTGGCAAGGGACGTCCACACAAAAGAGGTAATTTTGACCCATGAATTCCCATGAATAGAGTTCCCACAAGTGGGTCTCATAGTGATTTTTAGAAAATTAAGTAAATTAATGTTTTGGTGTTAAAAGTCGATATATGTCTCTTTTGTGCTCTTGGTGTCAATATTATTTTTACTTGTTGCAAGCATGCACCTAAGTACCAATCCACCACTTAATATTTACCAATTATTTGAAATTATGCCTTAATTAATTGGCCCCACATAGATTGAATTGTGAAAGGGGCCAACATTGAAATTTTTCAGTTTGTGCTTGTATGCATTGAAATTTGACATGGTTATAGTAGATACGTGCATTAGTGTTATGGGAGGGTTTGAAGACTCATATATGAAAATGGGAGGGTTTGGTAAAGTGTATAAGTTAGTAATATGTTTTGAATTATTATTATTTTCTAAAATGAGTTTTGAATTATTATTTTATGGTATGATTTGAATTATTATTATCACCCTAGCCTGAGTCCGTCTATGCTCACCTCCAAGTTGTAAGATAAAATCTATAGTGGATAGTACCAATCCATACTATGCTATAATAGATATTACCATGAGGAGGCCCAAAGTTTTCTAGGAAAAAAGTGTGGTAGAGTCCCACACGTAGACGTCAACACCTATTGGACATTATATTTTCTTCCAAGATTGTTGAAACACTAAAGAGTCACTTGTCATGTGATGAGGGTCATCATTGGGTAAAATATATGGACCTTAATACACCTCCAAGCTTACTAAAATCAACTATTCTCATAATTCTTCACATGTTTTGATTATATTTTTCTTAATGAGATGAGTAAAGTAAGATGTTATGTCTAGTGGTTTAATATGCATTAATTTCAGGTTTTTGGGAGAAAATTATGGCTAATTAAGGTGTAGGAACTCGAATGAGACAAGAAGGAGAGATTATAGGAGATGGATCTCCCTCATTAAATCCTCACTCACTCGAAGATCCCTCAATCAAATCACACCAGCTCAAAGTTGCAGGCAGTCAAATCATGAGGATCATTGGCAGTCGATTCAATGATAGTTAAGAACCAGTTAATCTTAATATTGAGACCCAAGCCTCCGTAGAGTGAAGGAAGTTGTTGGTAACTTCAATTTTATAAATAAAGAGGCATGTAGCCTCATTAGGATTCAGATTTTTTATGTAAAATATCTAAGCACTTTTGAGTTGAAGGATTGTGACCAAACATTGTTATGTATTTTTGATATGTTAATGAAAATGAGAATTCCCTTGATCCATCACTGAGTTGACTTAGAGGGATGAAGCTCTTGGGTTAGGGCCCAACCCTAACAATATAGGTTCCTCTTATTATACTTGTATGCTTAGGTTATTTCATATATTACTTGTTAAATTGATTTTGGCATTGTTACATTGCAAGTATTGGTGAATTTGATTAGTCTTCTTCCATTTGTGCATAGATTTAACAGTAGCATTAGAGAGATAATGAAATATCAAAAAAGGCTGATAGAATGAGGATCTTACTTCATTCCTCCCTTTAGGGACCATGGTTTGAGGAAAAAATCCCATTCAGCACAAAAAGACAAAATTCTGGTTTCTTATGAAATTTAGGGTTTTTTTGCTAATTAAGTCAACATCTTTCTGTTTTAGAAGATAGGCTGCAGTTTTCATTTATGATATCTTAAGATTTGTATTAGATTTCATGGTGCTTTCATAATAAGCTTCAAGCATTTCCATGCATGAACTAGGCCAATAAATGATACAAATTCTGTTTTCCTATGTTGTTGTAAGCCTTTCTTGTTTGAAATGATTTATGGATAAATGCCAACAATGATGTCTATATGTTGGGTTGTGTTATATTCTTTCCATGTGTATCCCACATAGTTAACCGGGGGGTTAGAGGGGAAGCGTAGACCCTCCTTCATTGTGCTAATTGCATAGCGGGGGGGTCACAGGGGGTTTGAGGGGTGAAGGTAACCCCCCTCTATGGGGTCTGGGGCAATGCCCCAAAAAAAATTGGTTTTGGACCCTATATTAGGTTGGGTGGGCCTACCTATGGTTTTGTGCATGTTTTTTGCACATGGTTTTGGACGTGATGGTTTTTGGTCCATGGTTTTGGACGCAACAGTTTTCAGTCCATGGTATTGGATGCTTCGACATGTATAAATATGTATTGTAACATTAAAAGGAACAATAATGAAAAATCAAGCTGGTAGTCCCAGTTTTGGGATATAGGGGAAAATCTCTGTGTATATCTGTTTTATGTGTTATGCTCTCGAATTGTTATTTTCTGTGTTTTAGAATTCGTATGCAGGTAATTTCTGTATAGGGTTAAAACCTACATTTGTTATCAGAGTTGTTTTAGCTTCAAGGGCACGTCTTTGTTGCTGAGGGGTTTTGCCCAGGCCTGTGGTATACCCTATTTAGTGGGAGATTTGCGAGATCAATTTTGGTGGTGAAAGAAGATGGCGAGCAGTGCAAAGATAGAGATCGAGGAATTTAATGGTCGGATTTTTGAGTTGTGGAAACTCAAGATGGAGGATTTGTTGGTGGATAAAGATCAGTGGATCACGGTAGATCTGGGTACTAAAGCAACGGGAGTGTCTGATGAAGAATGGAAGAAGTTGGATCAGAAGGTAAAGAGCACAATACGATTGTGTGTCTCAGATTCAGTATTTCTTAATGTATCAGGAGAAGCTATAGTGAATGCTTTGTGGGACAAGTTAGGGACTTTGTAGCAATCTAAGTCTTTGGTGAATAAATTGTTCCTGCGGAAAAAGTTGTATAACCTAAGGATGAAAGATGGAGACTCAGTGACAGAGCATTTGAATTCATTTAATACTGTGGTAAGTTAGTTATTATCTGTTGATATTAAAATTTTAGATGAAGATAAGCGCATTAGTTTGTTGTGTTCTCTACCAGATTCGTGGGATAGTTTGGTTATCGTAATAGGTAGCAATACAACTACCTTGCAGTTTGATGAAATAGTCTCATCTTCGCTGACGGAGGAGATGAGACAAAAAAATATGTAGAGCCAGAATGGTGATTCCTTGTCTGTATGAGGATGGTCCCATAATAGAAACAAAAATAAGTCATCAAGTGGGAGATGTAAATCTAGAGGGAGATCTAAATCTCCAAGAAAACCTGTAAAGGTGGTGTGATGGAAATGCGGAAAGGAAGGCCACTACAAAAGGGACTGTAAATCTAAAGTCCTGATAAAGGAAAGGTATATGATGATGCTCCTTCTGCAGAGGCGAAAACCACCTCAGATGAAGGTGGGGATGTGCCCTTGGCTTCTTAAAGTACACATGTAGATCATGAGGCATGGTTGATTGAATCAGGTGCATCCTTTCACTTCACTCCCCATAGAGAGTGGTTCAGTGAGTATGAGAAATATGATGGTGGTGATGTCTTCTTGGGGGATGATAAGAAGGCTAGAATCATTGGTCGTGGAAAAGTAAAGTTGAAGTTGCAAGGTGGAAGGGTTAGAACACTTCTGGGTGTTTTGCATGTTCTTGCATTAACCAAAAATCTTATTTCTGTAAGTAAGCTCAATGATGCAGGTGTAAAAACAATGTTCGATAAGGATACCTTCTAGATGGTTTGGGGGGCACTGGTATTGATGCGGGGAGTTTGAATTAGAACTTTGTACAAGCTGCAAGGTAGCATTGTTGTTGATGGGTGCAATAGTTTTGTGGTTCCTAAAAGTGGAGCAAAAAATCTAGTGGTCTTTGGAGAGAAGACCATGCTATGGCATCAAAGGCTTGGGCATATTGGAGAGAAAGGCCTTTGAATACTTCATGGTAAAGGTATGGTAGAACGTATGAGCAATGGGTCTCTAGATTTTGATTTCTGTGAAAATTTTGTATATGGGAAGCAGAATCAGGTGAGTTTCCCCTTTGGTGGTAGGAGGGCAAAACATATATTATAACTTGTGCATAGTGATATGTTTGGACCTGTGAAGGTTCCATCACTGGGTAAGTCGGTGTACTATGCATCATTTATAAATGACTTCTCAAGGAATACATGGATATATTTCCTTAAGAATAAATCTGAAATCTTTGACAGGTTTAAAGAATTAAGGCTCTGGTGGAAAACCATACAGAGAATAAGATAAAGGTGTTGAGGACAGATAATGGTGGAGAGTTTTGCAGTAAGGAATTTGAAGAATTATGTAAGAAGTGTGGTATAGCACGACAAAAGACTACTCCATATACACCTAAGAAAAATGGAGTTGTAGAAAGAATCAACAAGAAATTGATGGAAATGGAAAGAAGCATGCTCAGTGGTGTCGGGTTAGGATAGGAATTCTGGGCAAAGGCAGTGGAGACAACATGTTACCTAGTCAACAAATCACCTTCAATAGCATTGGAGGATAAGACTCCACAAGAAGTATGGACTAGTAAGAAACCCTCTCTTTCACATCTGAGGGTATTTGGATGTGATGCATATGTACATGTTCCAAAAGAGAAATGAACCAAGTTGGATAGTAAATCTGAAAAGTGCATCTTTATTGGGTATAAGGATGGTTTCAAGGGTTATAAGCTTTGGAACCCAGTAACAAGGAAGGTTGTGTATAGCCGAGATGTGGTGTTCAAAGAGGTCAAATATGTTATTAAACATAAAGTACAACCAAAGGAGCATGAGAAGATAGAGTTTGAGCTTAAGGAGGAAGAATTAGACTCTACAATAGAGAGGAATCAGAAGATGAAGAGCCACAAACTCCAAGTGTTAGAAGATTAGTTCGAGAAAGAAGGTAGCCAAAAAGGTATATTCCATCTGCTTTCTGTTCAAATTTTTCTTTATCTATTACTGACGATGATCCCAGAACTGTGAAGGAAGCAGTAGATTCAGAGGATGGAAAACTCTGAAAAGAGGCCATGGTTGATGAAATGGCATATTTTCAAAAAAATGAGGCTTGGGATCTGGTGGAGTTGCCGGCTGGAAGGAAATCCATCGGCAGCAAATGGGTGTTCAAGAAGAAGACAAATGTAGAAGGAAAGGTGGAGAAATACAAATCTCGGTTGGTAGCAAAAGGTTATTCCTAGGTGCTGGAAATTGAATTTGGTGATATTTTTTCTCCTTTTGCCAAGGTAACTTCTATTAGATTACTTTTATCTGTTGTTGCTGCTTTTGATTTTGAGGTAGAACAGATGGATGTGAAGACGACATTTCTTCAGGGGGATCTGGAAGAGGAAATCTACATGAAGCAACTTGAAGGCTTTGAGATGAAGGGTAAAAAAGAATTGGTATGCAAGTTAAAGAAGTCTATGTATGGGTTAAACAGTCACCAAGGATGTGGTATCAGAAATTTGATACATTTATACGGGGACTTGGCTTCACCAGAGGCAAAGCAGATCACTATGTGTATTTTAAATTAATTGGTGACCATGTTATTTATCTGGTCTTGTATGTGGATGATATGTTGCTGGTTGGAAATGACAAGGAAATTATCCAAGATTTGAAGATCCAATTTTCCTCCAAATTCGACATGAAAGATCTTGGTGCTGCAAACTATATTTTTGGCATGGAAATTAAAAGAGATCGGGCAAAGAGGAAGCTCTCGTTAAACCAGAGGAAGTATGTCGAGACAATATTGTAGAGGTTTAATATGTAGGATAGTAAACCGGTGAAGGTTATTATTCCTGTAGGTGTGAGGTTATCTGCTGGATAGTGTCCCAAGACACAAGAAGAGGAAGAGGGCATGTCTCGCGTTCCATATGCAAGTGCAGTCGGTAGCCTGATGTATGCAATGGTCTGTACTAGACCAGACATTTCACATGTAGTGGGAGTATTGAGTAGGTTTATGTCAAAACTAGGGAAGGAGCACTGGACAACAGTGAAGTGAGTTTTCAGGTATTTTCATGGCACAATGATTATGGTTTGTGCTACCAAGGAAGACTAGGATTGGACAAAGTGTTGGATATTCATGGCTTTGTTGATGCAGACTGGGCTGGAGATCTGGCTCAAAGAAGATCTACAAGTGGGTATGTGTTTAACCGATTTGGAGGTGCATTCAGTTAGATTAGTAAGAAACAATCTGTAGTGGCACTATCAACTATAGAGGCAGAATACATGGTAGCCACTCATGCAAGCAAGGAAGAAGTTTGGTTGTATACATTGTGTTCAAGTATGGGGTTAGTATAGGGAGCTATAAGGATAGACTGTGATGACCAAAGTGCAGTTTTCTTATCAAAGAACCCTCCATATCATTCAAAGACAAAGAACATTGATGTTCAGTATCACTTTGTGAGGGATATGATAGAAGACAAAAATGTGTTTTGGTTAAGATGGATACTTTGAAGAACACTGCAGATGCATTGACAAAATATGTGAGCTATGAGAAGTTCTCTTGGTGTAGAGAAGAAATGGGCATTGTGGGGCTGGATAAATGACTAATCTCTCTTGTGGCCCCCTGTGGAAAGAAAACAACAAGTGGGAGAATGTTGGGTTGTGTTATATTCTTTCCACGTCTAGCCCACATAGTTAACCAGGGGGTTAGAGGGGGGGCAGAGCCCCCCCTTCGTTGCACTGATTGCATAGCGGGGGGTCTCAGGGGATTTGATGGGTGCAATTAACCCTACTCTATGGGTTCCAGGGCAGTGTCCCAAAAATTTTGGTTTTGGACCCTATATTAGGTTGGGCGGACCTACCTATGGTTTTGTGCATGTTTTTCACACATGGTTTTGGACGCGATGGTTTTCGGTCCATGGTTATGGATGCAATGGTTTTATGTCCATGGTATTGGATGCTTCGACATGTATAAATATATATTGTAACATTAAAAGGAAAATAATGAAAAATCAAGTTGGTAGTCCCAGTTTTGGGATCTAGGGGAAAATCTTTGCGTATATGTGTTTTATGTGTAATGATTTCGCATTGTTTATTTTCTATGTTTTATAATTCGTATGCAAGTAATTTTTGTACAGGGTTAAAATCTACAGTATATTGTAGGAGTTTCAATATTGTAGGAATACCTCATATCACCACCCTCAGCCAAACCATATCCACCCATGATCGCCAAAGGCCACTAAGTTCTCAATCTGAGTTATCATTTCACAAGGACAACTTGCCATGCTTGTTGAACAAATCCAACCATCATAGAGCTTTGGTTTGAGTTCTGAGTGAGTTCCAACCACTTCCTTGCCTTATTCCTTCCGTCACTCATCTTCCCTAAGCTCCATACCACTGTCCAAATCAGTCCTTATGCTTCTAGCCTGTTTCAATAGGAAAATAGTCTATCATGTAGGTGAATTAGGAAATGTTGTAGACATCCTATAGGAAGACCTGTAGTGGCCCGTTTTGAGCCTGCTTTGTGAGAAATGCATCACAAAAGCTAGGAGAAGACCCCTGATTTCCTCCCAGGCCATTTGACCCATCACACCCATTTCTCTCCACACATATATCACCTACCATGCAATCAAGAAGGTTTAGCATTCACATTTTCAAAAAAAGACAAAAAGAAAAAGGTTGTTATGCTTATTCATGAGCACAACAATTAAGTGTTTGATTAGATCAAATAGCATGCTTGGATTATTTAGGATTTCACATGTTTTACATTAGAATTCTTATGAAGAAAGTTACACAAATAGCTAGATGAGTTGTGTGTTTTAGCCATTTATTTCAGTCTTTCATTACTGTAGTAGGTAGCATTTCAATCCTCTCAATTAGGGTAAGATTCTCCTTTCTCAATTGGTAATCGAACTTCTTCTAAATCAATAGAAGGTTGGTTTCAAAAACCATAGTGGTATATCACCCAAATCAATAGTGACAAAGAGTGGATCCATTACATATATTTGTGTATACAACACTCTCACCTCCAAGTTTGTATGAACCCTGGGTTGATGAAGTAAAGTTGGTATCCCCAAGAGCTACAACATTCTTGCTGCAATAATGGTGCTCATCACTTTTTGGCATTGTTGTCAGGGAGATGTCTGAGTAGATGTGATTTATGCTTTCTTTCTTCCATTTTTTATCTCTTTCATTCTTCTATTAGTTTCATTTTTGTAAGGTAGTTGTAAGTTGGTTTGCTTTCCTTTCCATTCTGCAAGTGATTTCATTCAGTAGTTACTTTCAATTCAGTTTGTCTTTTCCATTTTGCAATTAGTCTTAAATCTTGAAAAAAAAAACAAAACACTTCTTTCATCCCTTGTAGGAATAGGGATAAATTAGGAAAATTTCTACCAACTACCCCCACCACTTCAAATAGCCAACCTTCCCTCTTCTTTGGTTGTTGTCAATTAGATGACCCCTTAGGCGAACAATCAAAGATTTTTGAAGAACCTATAGGGGAAGAAGAAGTGCCCATTCCAACTAACATAATGGCTGAAAATAGAAATGAAAGGGAAGATACATAAAGAATTGAGGGTGCTTTACCCATCATAGAAACCAATGGGGATGCCAAGATGAAAAAAATAAGCCCCTATGCTCTTCCTCACTTCAATGGCTTCACCTCAGAAGATCCAAACAATTTCTTGTTTTAATTTTTTGTCATATGAATAACTTATGATTACACCATTGATGATCAGAAGTTGAAATTATTCCCATCCACTCTCAAGGATGCAACTCTACACTGGTTCATGGGTTTACCTGGGGATAGTATCACCACCTAGGCTCAAATGCAACAAGATTTCAACAAGTATAGGGATTGCTACAGGTCCAAAGACACCAAAGAGGAAATTTTTAGAATGACCTTGGGGCATGATGAGTCCTTAGAGGATTATGAGGAAATATTCCATCTCAACTATAAAAGGGTCAGGTACACACTTGATCTTGAGTCACTTAATTTAGTCCTACTCAAGGGGATCGAGGAAGATCTCTTGGGTACCCTAAACCTGCTACCAAGAGGGGAGATATACTATCTACCCTATGAAGATATCAAGACCGTTTTTAAGAACCATTCTAGGGTAGTTAGAAAAAGGGGTAGGGTTATTCAGACAATGGCCATCTCATCCTCTTCCAACGCATCTATAAAAAGTGAAATTGGAAACATGTTGGAAGATGTTAAGAGTGAAATGCTGCAAACCCTTGCCCTGTAGATGGACATTACGAAAATCAAGAGAAAGCAGGAGGAAGTAGAGAGAGCATTAGCCATCTTCTACCCTAGATGCACCAGGAAGCATCCTAGGAATGAATGTCCATTAAACCTTATAGAAATCTACTTCGTCTGTGAATAAAACCACTCCACAGACAAATGCCCTTCTCTACCTAGACTAAAATTTGTGTATCAGGGAACTAAAGGGGTGACTAAATAACTCTGCTACATAAATCAAAGGGGCCATCATGGGCCTCAACCATACCAGCAAGGAATTCAAGAGTCATCCTATGCATATTACAACCCTAACCAAAACACGTCCATTCCCAATTGGGCCCCCGCTGCTCATCCCTCTTGGTCTACACCTTCTCCCTAGTATTTTGCACCTCAATACCATTCCTGACCGACCAACTAGCCATTTCAGCCATATACTCCTCCACAACCTCAGTGTAATGCACCACCTCAGGGGTGGAGCCCCCCATACAATAATGCTCCAACTTTATTTCCTTCACCTCCATCTCAACCACAAATTTTACACCCTTCTCCACCTAGACAAGCTTATATGCCTGCCCAACCAAATCCAAACCCAAACAACAGATAGGCACAATAGGTCTACAGTGGAGAGACATCCTACCCTGATTATGTTATGGAAATTCAGGAAATCAACCTTAGGTCTAGGAGAGTTCTCTCGAATAACCAACCTCCATCTCCACTTAGGGAGAGTGAGGAGGAAAGAGAGTAAAGTATGTCTAGAGTGAATCCACCACCCATTCCTAAAAGATTAACTCATCGAGTCCATCATAGCCTAGAAGAGAATGAACTTCTGGGTGAATTGAAAAATCTGTGTCAAAATCCCACTTCTCCAAGCTATTAAAGATGTACCTATTTACAACAATCTGATTAAAGAGAAGTGTTTCAAACATCCAAGGAGGTGAAAAAGAGATACCCATACCATTAATGTCATTGGATAGCTGTCCGACTTAATGTTGGGGCAGGTAATTTTCCCAAAGTATTTAAACCCTGGGAGACCTGTAGTAGATGTACACATCAATGGCACCATTGTCCCCCATACCTTGATTGATCTTGGGGATTCCATTAATGTAATGACTAAGGACACCATTCTCAAGCTGAATCTCGAGCGTTCATTAAGAAAGACTATGACAATTTTGCAGCTTGCAAACTGATCCACAGTAGCCCCTAAGGGGATTTTTGAGGATGTGATGGTCTTCATTGACTCCTGGGAGTACCCTACAGACTTCTTAGTTCTCTAGCCTAAGACCAAATTTAATGGTTATCCTCTCATACTTGGGAGGCCTTGGCTAGCCACTATCGATGCCTACATCAGTTGTAGGGCTGGAAACATGACTATAAAAAATGGGCATCTATCCAAGTAGTTGGTCTTGTACCCTCTTTCTCAACCATATTTAGAACGTGACTTGCCTTTATGGCTAGAAGAGGAGGAAGAAGATGAAGCCTACTCATCCCAACTCTATACCCTAGAAACTTCCATAGGAGGAGGCTTAGTGGGCCCTCACATAGGTTCAACGTTAATTTAGCCAAACAAATCCCTACACTACTGGCCCTTTCAACATAAATCCGCGGAGTGTAGATTGAAGTCTCACTCAAAGCAGTATGGGGGGATGATGGAACCACGTTTTACACACCCAGAGGTGGTAGTGATGTTGTTTTGTGCCCTAACTCTATCTTCGCGCAGATCGATAAGCCTTTTAGGGCTTATCGATATACTTTTCTTAATCAGCCTCTGGACCTTCATGAAGTTGTACGACTATCATTCGTGTATCCTAACCAAGTGAATCAACCACTTATGTGCTTATGTATTTATTCTTACTTCCATATCTACCCAGATTAGCTTAAGTATATGATAACTTCAATATGTGTTAATGTGTCCTTTGCGTAAATAAATAGTATCACTTGCATACATATAACAATGTAAACCATATAGATTCGCGCATCGATATAGCATTAAATCATGAAACCATTATTCAGAATAACACAACCACATTTATTCATAACAGAAGTAAACAAATCAAAACATAGATAATTCTTTTTCTATTAGTACTTCAGATCTTCTTACAGACACTAACTACCCTGCATACTTAGCTATAGGGGTCCTTGCACTTAGCTGCGAACTTCTACCCTAGGCCTCTGCGCACACGGCTACAGAGCCATCCTTCTATTATAAAACTCTTCGCTCTTAGCTCTTACTAACCCCTCAATGAATTAATTGCCTTAGACTCTTCTAAGACTCTCCCTTTTATACAATCCTATGCTCTGCGGACCATTGGTGGATCTTCTAAAGCCGACATAAATTACATAAAAGAAGGGAGGAAACACATTATGACACTTTACATCTACACACTTTGCGGCCACAAATTATAGAGACTTTACACTTTACATACAAAAACTTGGGCTTTCTGCCCCAAAACTTGGGCTTTTAACCCCCAAATTTGGGCTTTTAACCCCAAAATCGACCCTAGGGGACCCTGTCCCAACAAGCCCCCAACACAAATATGGTGACTCCCCCTGAGTCACTCTGCAGGCATGGATATTTTGCTTCAAATACCTCCCAACTCCACTTGCACCACTGCAACTTCAACAGTACACTGGGTCGTTGCCTACTTAACTTGATCTACCAGCTGCTCCTACGCTATCTGCCTGGATCTTTTGTTGTGTTGTCTGTAGGCTAGTCAACTTTTCCTCAATGGTGGTGGTGAGCACATAAGCCTCATCCATACATGGCCCTAATTTGGCCTTAAGTACTGCCTCTCTTCATTGTACTACATCTGTTTGTTCTTTCAATTCCTTCACCTCCTGCATCTTTGCCAATTTCTATGTGATATCGACAGTACACATTGCCGCTCTTGCCTCATGATACCACTGTTGCATTTACGTTGCCTCAGTTGTTAAACTTTGCAGGATGGGATCTTCCTGTAGATTGGTAAGTACCTCCAACGATTTCTCAAAGAGTGCAATGCAATCTAACACTGTGGTATCTACTGCAGCGATTGCATTCTTGACAGCTGCCTCGCACTGTTCTCTGACCTCTAGTGGAGTTGAAGGCTGTGTCCTCAACTCGAGCTCTATAATTTTGAGGTTCAACTCAAACTAAACCTTGGCCATCTCGGTCCGAGCATCGTGCACACCTGCAGCCAACTTCTGAATCTTGGCCTCCATAGGTGCTTCTTTAGGGATGTGCAGTTCTAGAAAAGTTCAACATGCCTCTGCTACCACCGCTATGGTGTGCTCATTCTTCTCCTACACCTTCTTCTAGGTTTCTATCAATTTTTTTTGTCAACAAACAAATTTTTTTTGTTAACCTTCTGCTCGCTAATCACACTCAGTGATCGTTGCTCTCGAGCCCTCAACTCTGTGATCACACCTGCTTGCAGCGTGTGAAGGAATTCACTTGGGAGCATGCCAAGTTGAGACGAATCTTCCTTAAAGCTGCTCTGTTAGCCTATGTCTCCACACTTAGGGCTCCATCAGGTAGCACGATGGCCCGAGGATCCAAGGAGCGAACCTTCTCCGCTGCTCCAGTGGTTCCCAACAGCAAACTAGTCGATGTCACGTTGCTCTTCTCTACACTAGCCTGTAGTTGAGTAGTTTGGATCTACAGCTCACATAGACCCATCTGAATGGCCACCAAGGTTTGATTCTACTGTTGCTCGAATTATTGCAACAGTTCCACGATCACATCCCTAACCTTATACCCAATTTCATCTAAGTCACCTTTTGTCAAGGTGATCGGGTCGAGTGACGACTTAGTAGCCTTGATCTTCTTCTGTGGCCATTATTTCTCCTACTCCCAATTCCACTTCACCTAGAAGGGGTGCTCTCCTGGTCTCCACCACCTTGTTCAGATTGTTCCTCTTCCTTCATCTGTGGTGAAGGAGACTTTTGACTTCTATCAGAGTTGCGCTCTTCCTCTTATTCCTTCGCGACATGCTCCACTTCTTCTCTTGCTTTTTCCTCAATCTCCTTTTTCCATTTTTCAGCCAACTACTGCATTTTTGATTGGGCCTCTTCCTTTTTTTCTATCCCGTGGACTTACTAAACCCGACTGAAAAATTTGACGACGTGCGCCACTCGGCTAGCCAATGATCGAGGACTGCTACTATGGCATCATCCATCGCAAGGTATGGGAGAGCATACCAATTTTGTTCTAGGTCCTTCCGCACTCAGATGGAGATACAGTGGAAGTATTCTTTGAACTTCGTGTATCTCGAAAATTGCTCAAATACAGTTGGTGACAGTCTTGGCTTTCGGTTGATGGCCATATTCATGCTCATCTCCATCAAAACCCAGAATACCTTGCTCTCGTAGACCCGCTCGGTGTCCTTCGTGGCCCATAGCAAAGAAAACTTCATTGCTTCTGGTAAATCTGTCATGATCAGAGGAAACTAACTATCCTCTGACAACTTCCATGCAACCAACACAATTGATAACAACAAATATGAGTAATGAAATGTTTTGTTTTGGTTTTGTGCCTCCCAGTAGTTCGCTAGGAACTCACTGCACATGTAGCGCTCCCAATTGAATTGTATGCCCTCTGCGCACTGGGCTGTTAATGAAACCACTGTTGCTAACACCTCATCTGCTCGACACTTCCTCATTACTTTCCAGCCAATATTTGGGTGGCTACCTTCATCGTGGGGTTGGTTATTCTTGAAATTGAATATTTGCACGGCTTCTTGACAAGCTTAAACTTGTTCTTCATTCTCCTGGTGAGGTCACGCTTGCCCACCTTTCCGCCAAATGCCTTGGCCGAATTTAGTCCTGAATGGGGTAGATGGGTGATCCTATGGATCAACATATTAATTATATGGATTGGCTCCTCCAACCAAAGTCACTCGTCATGCACCAGGCACAACAATTGTTTGATAACTATCAAATTTATGGGCGTGCGGTGATAATGTGGCACCCATAGTAGGTTCAGCAATCCTGCCTTCTCCACCCAACGAATCCACTTCACCGGCTCCAGTGTGGTGACACCTGATCCTTATAGAATACCCTCTGCATGAAATTATCAGTAGACAGATGGGGGAACAGCTTCGTGTCTGCTAAGTCCCAATATTCAAGTTTTAGGTGGGGGACACGTGCTAAGCGTGGTCCTTCAAGTGTGATATTTTCTGGCAGAAGGGTCCTTCCTTTTGGTTTGTGAAATGACCCTACCAATTTCCGGAGGGTAGTCCTGAGTATCTTTGCAGAGCTAGTCCATGATGCAGTAGAAATTTATATGCATGACTTTACACCCTATGCATGTGATTTCCAGGAGGCTCTCTCTAACCTGGGTAAGGTGTTGAACAAATGCATTGAAATGAACTTATCGCTTAGTCCCAAAAAATGTGAGTTCTTGATGACTGCACGGATTGTTCTAGGTCACTCAATGTAGACCCAAATAAGATAGCCATCATCAAAAGGGTCCCGACTCCATAAAAATAGAGGGATGTAAAAAAAAAATTAGGTTTAGCCAGAACTATAGGAGATTTATAACAGATTTCAACAAGTTAGCTTCTCCTTTATTTGGATTACTGGCCAAAGACTCTGAATTTTTATTGTGAGAAAGCTATAAAGAAGCCTTGGACACCCTAAAGGACAAGTTAACTACTGCACCTATTCTCCGAGGGCCGAATTGGGCTCTTCCCTTTCATATCCATGTTGATGCCTCTCACAAAGCCATAGGAGCAACTCTAGCCTAGATAGATGACAAGCTACCTTATGCCATTTACTTCATTAGTAAGAATTTGTCGAAAGCCAAGCTAAACTACACAGTGGCTGAAAAAGAGCTCCTAGATGTGCATTCATTGAATAAATTTAGGCATTACATTAGTGGTTACCAAAAATTTGTATATATCGACCATGCTGCAATTAAATACTTAATGAATAAACCTGATGTAAATAACTGGATTATTAGATGGTTACTTTTATTGCCACAATTTGATTTAACTATTATTGATAAGCCTCGCGAGGAGAATGTTGTTGTAGATCTTTTATCCAAATTGACCTTTCCTGCAGGGGAGGAAGGAATGGTTGATGATCAATTACCAGATGAACTTCTATTCTCCATTTCATTTCTCTCTCCATGGTTTTTTGACATAGCAAAGTGTCTACATAGTTTCCACCAAACTTGTCCTCCAAGGAAACTGGAAGGATCATAAGAAAGAGCACCCCATTCACTTGGATTAGGGGCAATATCTTCAAGCTAGTTCCAGATCAAATTCTGAGAAGATGTGTCAGGGAGGACGAAGTCTTCGACATCCTTCTGGCCTGTCATGATGGGCCTTGTGGAGGTCACTTTGCAACCAAAAGAACATCATTCAAGGTACTACAAGCTAGTTATTACTGGCCAACTCTTCACCAAGATGTGATGAGGTATACCAGCCAGTGTGATCAGTGCCAAAGGACGGGGAAACCTACCCCAAGGGATGAGATGCCTCTACAACCTCAAGTGACTTTTGAGTCATTTGACAAGTGGGCCATGGATTTCATCGGGCCCATTAACCCTCCATCCAAACAGAAGCAGTACATCATTGTGTGCACTGTCTACTTAACCAAATGGGTTGAAGCCAAAGCCATCAAAGTAGAAACAAAAGAAAAAGTTGTTGAATTCTTAAGGGAAAATGTGTTTTATATATTTGGGTATCCTATAAAATTGGTCACTGATCAAGGCAGTCAATTTACATCTCACATTATTGAAAATCTATTAAGCCAATACAAGATCAAGCACATAACATCCACTCCTTACCACCCACAAACTAATGGGAAAGTGGAGGTAACCAACAGAGCATTGGAAGGCATTCTGACCAAGGTGATTAGCAACTACATAAAGGATTGGGAAAACAAATTAGTTGAGTCCACCTAGGCCTATAATACCACCTCGAAGACCACCACTGGCTTCAACCCTTATGAGTTGGTCTATTAGAAGAAAGCCCTGTTGTCCATTGAATTTGAATACAACACCTTAAGGATGGAAACACAACTGGATCTAGATATCACCAAGGCACAACAAGAAAGATTTCTCTAGCTAAATGGGTTAGATGAATTTAGGATGCAGGCCCTAATGCACACAAAGGTGACTCAAGTTCAAAGGAAAATCTCGAATGGCAAGAATATAAAAGACAAATTGTTTCAAGAAGGAGATTAGGCTTCACTGTATGATTCTCGGTACAATGATTTTAAAGGCAAGTTAAGGACTAGATGGTTAGGGCCTTATGTAATAGAAAAGTGTCATGATAATGGTGTTGCACAGATAAGAACCATTGATGCAGAGGCTATCCCTTTGCTTGTCAATGGGTATAGATTAAAGATCTACAAGAATCCATTATAAAGGAAAGAATTCATTAATAACAACATCAAGACAGTGATGGTGGTAGATAAAGTCTTAGCTTCCACCCCACCAAGTCCCTGAAAAAAAAAAAAAAAAAACTCAGGTGAAAACCTCTATGAGGCACCTAAGTCCCACTATTGCATTGAAAACCTCTTGAGGTGGCGCAAGGGTGTTAAAAAAAAAAGGAGAGAAAAAATAAAAATATATTTGGGTGAAAACCTCTTTTGAGGCACCCAGGGTAGGGAACTAGGATGAAAACGTCCTTGGGTGTAGACTAGTTGTTTTCAAGAAAAAAAAAAAAAAAAAAAAGAGAAAGAGAGAAAAGATACAAAAAATGACAATTCTATTTTGCAGGTCTGCAAGAGGAGGATAAGAACAACATGAACAAGACAACAGTACCTACAAGAGACATGTTTTAATCCACCCATCTCATATCCTCCATTATTCATCTAGTCTTCCATTTATAAACCCCTCCATCTCATTTCACACAAACTTTGTGTTTCCTACAGGATTCCCTGTAATCCTACAAAAGTTTATTGTAGAAATGGCAATAGACCTTGAAAACCACAAGGCGAGCAGTCTGAGAGAAAATCGATGACACAATCCTATGTCTTGATGAAAAACCATTTACCTCACCACCCCACAACCATTCATTTCATCACCATGTCGCCCCTGCATCCATCAAAGAAATCAGTTCAAAAAATTTAGATTACAAAATAAAAAAGGAAGAGAAGAAAAAAAAAACATAAGAGAGAGAAAAGAAGGAAAGAGAAACCATACCCAAAGGCAACATCCCTCACCTACCATTCCATACCCCCTTCTCCACTCTTCTCAACACCCCTTCTACAAGACATCCTGTAGACATCGTAGAAATCTTGCAGCAACCTATCCCACAAAAGAAACCACAGAGATTGCAGCCATCTTCAGCACAAGGACTACAAGGATGAGGAAGCTCCTCCAGAGCTTAGCAACATCAAGAAGATCACCACAACAATTTCCAACACTTGCACATCAAAAGGATCAAAGCATCAAAAGAGGCAATACACAGTGAAAATATGCATATTGAAAAGCACAACAAAGAGGCACCACTCTCCAACATGCATCAACAAAGCACTTTGCCCACATGAATGTCATCTTACTCATTCTCTCTCATAAGTATGATATGATCAAAACTGTAGGAATAATGCAAGAGCTTATTCTATAAGTAAGCGTGGCTAGTTAACTTGGCCACCTTTGGCCAGTCAACAAGAAGAAAACTGTTAGATCACTCCACACATGGAAAAAGTCAAATCAAAGGAAAAAGGGAATAAATCCAAAAATTGTTAAGTTACAAAGGATAGGAGTGGGAGATAATTATGAGGTAAGGTGAAATTATGGACTGATAGTGGGACCAATGTTCCAAAAGGAGGTGCTCATATTTGGCCAACTAGCACACCACCCCACATGATCATCCATAAATAGAAATAAAACACTGACTCCCATACGAAGAAAGCAAAGGAATCTTCGAGGATTCATCAAACGAAGAGCTTGCTCTCAACCTTCTTGAAATAGCACCTATAGTAAATAGTCAGCATCTACAACACAAAGGAAACCTACACGAAGCCTACATGATATGGAGGAATCATCCTACAAAGCTATTAGTGGGCACTAAGGGAGCTCAAATAAAGGGTAATCCTCACCATAATGTACCAAAGTGAGGTAGGAGCCATATCTTCCATATTTCCAATTTAAAAAAGAAATCCTCAATTCAGTTAGGAATTTGCAGTGCATTTTAGGATAGAAAATTGTATTGCATGTCACTAAAAGTTAAATTCCAAAACCTCATAACCTACCAAAAGTCCTGAACTATATCCAAAAAACCTCTAGAATTACCGGGGAGAGATGACAGGAGGTTTCAACAAGAGAGAACCCACCAACACAGCAAGGATCCACCAGCATCCTCCTATGGTGGAAATTTTTAAAAGACATCAATGGATGGGGTTCTTTGAGAGGATGAGAGGATACGATGATGATGTGGCCAGAGAATTTTCCCTCTCACTCATACCCCTCACTAGGACCAGTGCCACTTGATGAGCCTCATCATTAGGTAATTATATGGGCCTTAATTCACCTCCTATCTTAGTCAAACCAACTATTCTTATAAATTTTTGCATGCTTTTGATTATATTTTGTTTATGAGGTGAGTTAGAGTTGGATATTTTGCTTTGCAGTCTAATGTGCATTTAATGCAGGATTAAAGGTGAAAATCAAGGAATTTTGGCAAAGACCAAGGTCAAAACTTGAATGGGACAAGGGAGAGGGATTATAAGAGGTAAATCCTCCTCATTTACTACCCCTCCATTCAAATATTCCTCCATTAGCTCAGAGTGCAAACAACCAAATCATGAGGACTAGAAGGCAACCCAACAAGTGAGAGACAAAGCACTAGTTTATCTAAAGTTTGGGAGCTAAGCCTCCCTAATTTTAATAAAGTCATTGGAGACTTAAGATGTAGAAGTAGAGAGGCCTAGAACCTCAGTAGGATTCAGATTTTCATTGTAAAACTTTACTCTATTTTCGAGCCGCAAGACTTGTGACAGTTCTTTTTGATGTAATTTGTTACCTTGGTAATAAGAAAGAGTTTTGTTTTGAACCAGCACTATGTTAACTCAGAGGGTTGAAGCTCTTGGGTTAGGGCCCAACCCTAGCAGTCAAGGCTCCTCTTGATTGTACATGTATGTTTAGTGTAGATTCATAGTTTAATTGCTAATTTGCTTATTAGATGCATTTCCATTACAAGTAGTGTAGATTAGATTGTTTGTGTGATAGTTTGCTTCCATTTTTGCCTTATTGCAAGTAGAAGGTTAGCAAGGAGAAAAAGGATCACCACAAGGTTGTTAGCATGTGTCTTGGTCTCACTTCCTCCCTCTGGGACCATGACTTGAGGAAGGGACCCTCAAGAAACCCCAAAAACGCAGATTTCTAGTTCTTTTATGAGCTTTGGAGTTTGATGTCTTTAACTTAGTATTTGGTTGATGTTGCAAGGTAGATTTCATTGTCACATTTTCCATCTCCACTCCTATAGTATATCTCACTCATGCTTTAATTCCCTTCAAAAAATTTCTTCATGCAGAATAAAGGTAGTTGATTCATTAGTTCTGCTTTTCTAGTTTATGAAAATGTATCTTGTTGCATGACTTTTTGGAAGACACACTTGTTTTATGCAGAGCAGGTGCTTCAGGAGGAGACAAAGACTTCAGAGCTAGCAGCCACCTTCCACTTCATCCACCTTAGCCATCCCTTGTCTCCACCATCATTGTCACTAGTTTTTCATCATTTTTCATTGAAATTATCCTAAACACATTGAGCAAATCTAGCGAACTCTTATCTTGGATATTGACTCCTGAGTGCTCCCAGACCTTCTAACACTCCATTCCACCCATCAAACACCTTTCCTAAGAGTCCCAACGCCTCCAACACCTCACAATTAGCTCTCGGCTGTATCTTGTAGGTTTCTTGTGAAAAATGATTTAGTTTAGTTTCTTTACTTGCACATTAGTATTGTTTGATGCTTTTTACTTCTGCAACTTAGATGGTATCATTTTTTTATTGTTGATTAATAATTTCTGCTTAGCATAGCTTCTTAAATGGTTAATTAGGGTATGGTGTGATTTAGCATTACATGTTGGCTTTCTCCATTACTACAATAGAGTAACTCCCTTAGAGTAGATTTTCCTTTCTTCCATCACAGAATCAAGCCTCTTCTAACTCTATAGAAGTTTGGATTGGAACCCTAGTGGTCTATTGCCAGCTGAACAATGACAACAAGAAGAATCATCACTTTTACTTGTCCATATAGCACTATCACCTCCAAGTTTGTACGAACCCCGGGTTGATAAGTAAAGTTGGTAGCTGAGGAGTTGCAGCATCCTTGCTACAATACTAGCACTCATCACCACTATTGTGAAGGGTTTATTAGTGGAAATTATCCCTGAGGTTATAAACACAATCACTACACTCCCGCTAGTGTTACCATGGAGAAAAGAAGACAAGGGTAACAACACCCTTGCAAAGAAAAGATTCTTTTTGGAAGGAGAAGAGCCAATAGAGGACAAAATTTGGTTATAAGGGAGACCATTCCATACCCTTGGAATGAAGTCATTTACCATCTCATCAAATATATTTCATTTGAAGGGAGATATAGTGTAGTGTATGGATATCACTTCAGACTCCTCCAAGAACTGAGATTTGGAGAGAACGCACCTCCTCATAACAAATTGAGTATACCCTATTTTTTTCTACAATCCATGATAGGCATGAGAATCAAAGTGCAAGAGGGTAAACATCAAAAACTAGCCGATCATGTGTTGATCAAACTCATCCTTGAAGATGCTCTACAAAAATTAAGATTCCTTATTGCATGGACAACATTTATAGACATGCAGGCAGAAGGAGAAATTAAAGCTATTGAGTATGACATAATCCCTACTGCTAGTGAGGGAGAATAAGAAACAAAGGAGGAAAAAGAAGAAGAAACAGAGGAGGAAAATGAAGAAGAAATAAATGAGGAAGCAAAAGAAGAAACAGATGAGAAGGGTGAAGAAATAGTGGAATAAAAATAAAAGGAAGGAGGAGACAAAGAAGAGGATGAGAAAGAAAATGGAAAAGAGGAAAAAGGACAGAAGGATGAACAAAAGTCTATAGCTCAAGACATAGAAGAATAATAATCACCAAGGTTATCTACAGAGCCTACAAAGAAAGAGGCAGCAACTACTCTTAATTCCTTAAGTACGCCTGTCAAATCAAAGGGAAAGAGGCAAAGACAAACCCCACTGTACTATAGGACAAGGAAGAGCACTAGGATTAGACAAGGGAGACCTCAAACCCCCAAAAAAACTCCAATTGTCATTGAGGATTTACCAAAACAACAAGAGAAGGCAGTCCCTCTAAGGAAAAATGAAGGAGAAGGAACATCAAAACAAGCTTCCCCCAAGTCTCCAATCACCTATGTTATGAGGCCTGTCAAAAGGTAAGCCTCATCAAAGGGAAAATGTCTCCTATAGGAGACAATGTCAGAACTACAGGAAGAGAGACCATCCTATAGGAAACTCTGTCAAACCTACAGGAAACAAAAAAAAGAGACAAGGAATGAATTACTCAAAACAAAACGAAGGAAGAGGGCTAAGAACTGAAAGAACCTAGCCCACAGCCAAACCTACGCTCCTACTATAGGTTCATTGAAGGAGGTAGGGTGATACCACATAAGTTTTCCTTTCCACTATTCTTTGAACTTGAAAAAGAGAGGGCAAGGATACATAGGTGGATGCAAATTTCTAAATCAAAATGGGTAGAGGATGTAGGGCACATGGAGGAGAAATTACAGGAGATGGGTAGAGAACTGAGCAGCATAAGAGATAGAGAAGTAATGATGAAATCCCAGTTAGAGGCTGAGAACACATGGCTAAGGAAGCAACTACAAGAAAGGGAAAGCCAATTGGAAACTATGGCCAGTTTGTCCATGGAGGCAATCCAGTGCAAGATGCCAACAAAGTCTTATGCCTTATACCTCAAGAAACAATGGCTACAATTCCAGATAAAGATCTTGGAGCAAAGAAGAAATATTCCCTTCCAAGACTATAGACAATTCATTGATCTCTGTGATCAAAGCACCTTGGAAGATAGAGCAAATATATCTAATTTTTACCTACACAATTTGGCCTTGATAGATTTAAATGTGTGGGATCCAAATCCAAAGCTAGGGGACTTGCAATTTATGGCCTTAACATCTTGGATGAATCATGAGGAGGCAAGAGCTACAGAGATTAAAAAGCTATTGGAAAAAGAAGGGAAATAATCCTTTATGATTAGAGGAGAACAAGCTAACCCAATGGTTGTCATCAACACCCACAACCTCATTGCAAATGATCTCAAGCTTGCACCAAGGTACCTTTCCATGCAATAATAGGCAATCACACACTTTGAAGACATGCTAATATTTCTAGGATATAACAGTCATCAAGCCTACCAAAGGAGATGGAAAACCTTGCCTTACAACCTAAAAATAAGAGAATATCATTCTGCTGACAGAATGAGAGAAGCACTAAATAGAACCCCAATGTATAAGCATACACTACAAAGTCTCAAAGTCAATTGGATTGGCTTGAGGCTCAATCCACCATTGCATTTGGGAATGTTGGAAGGAAGAAAAGAAGAAGAAGAAAGAAAGTAGTGGGAAGAGATAGAGAAGAATGCAGAGTTATATTCACAGGAGGAAGAGACTACAACAAAAACATGGGATGTCAGGGAAGCCACAAAAGCAATGAAGGACATGGACATAGATTGAGTTGCTCAGAGGATGAGGAACACTTTGAGTAGGGGGTGATGATGAGGCTCATAATTGGGTAAAATATATGGACATTAATACACCTCCAAGATTAATAAAATCAACTCTTCTCATAATTCTTTACATGTTTTAATTATATTTTTCTTAATGAGATGAGTAAATGTAAGATGTTATGTCTAGTGGTCTAATGTGCATTGATTGTAGGTTTTTGGGAGACAATTATGGATAATTAAGGTGCAGGAACTCAAATGAGACAAGAAGGATAGATTATAGGAGATGGATCTCCCTTATTAAATCCTCACTCACTTCAAGATCCCTTAATCAAATCACACTAGCTTAGAGTTGCAGGCAGCTGAGTCATGAGGATCATTGGAAGTCGAGTTAGTGATAGTTAAGAACTAGTTAATCTTAATATTGGGAGCCAAGCCTCCCTAGATTTAAGTAATTTGTTGGCAAATTCAGTTGTATAAATAAAGAGGCCTAAAGCCTCATTAGGATTCAGATTCTTTTATGCAAAATAGCTAAGCACTTTCGAGTTGAAGGATTATGGCCAAACACTATTATGTATTTTTGATATATTAATGAAAATGATCATTCCCTTGATCCAACACTGAGTTGACTCAGATGGATGAAGCTCTTTGGTTAGGGACCAACCCTAGTAGTAGAGGTTCCTCTTACTGTACTTGTATGCTTAGGTTATTTCATGTATTGCTTGCTAAATTGATTTTTGCATTGTTACATTGCAAGTATTGGTGAATTTGATTAGTTTTCTTCCTTTTGTGCATATCTTTAACAGTAGAATTAGAGAGATAAAAAAATATCAAAAGAGGCTAATAACAGGTGGATCTTACCTCATTCCTCCCTTTAGGGACAATGTTTTGAGGAAAAACTCTCATTCAGCCCAAAAAGACAGAATTTTGGTTTCTTATGAAATTTAGGGTTTTTTCTGCTAATTAGGTCAGCATCTTTCAGCTTTAGAAGATATGTTGTAGTTGTCATTTCTAATATCTTAATCTTTGTATTAGATTTCATGGTGCCTTCATAATAGGCTTCAAGAATTTCCATGCATGAACTAGGCAAATAAATGAATCAAATTATGTTTTCCTATGTTGTTGTAAGCCTTTCTTGTTTGAGATGATTTATGGATAAATGCGAGCAATGACGTGTATATTGCAGGAATATCTCATATCATCAGCCGCAGCGAAACCATATCCACCCATGATCTCCAAAGGCCACTAAGTTCTCAATCCGAGTTATCATTTCACAAGGACTTGTCATGCTTGTTGAGAAAATGCAACCATCATAGAGCTTTAGTTTGAGTTCTAAGTGAGTTCCAAACACTTCCTTGCCTTATTCCTTCCATCACTCATCTTCCCTAAGCTCCGCACCATAGTCCAAATCACTCCATATGCTTTCAACTTGTTCCTGTAGGAAAACAGGGGATCCTGTAGGTGAATTAGGACATCCTGTAGACATCCTGTAGGAAGACCTGTAGTGGCATGTTTTGAGCCCGATTTGTGAGAAATTCATCACAAAATCTAGGAGAAGACCTTTGTTTGCCTCCCAAACCATTTGACCCATCACACCCATCTCTCTCCACACCTATCCCACCTGCCATGCAATCAAGAAGGTTTAGCATTCACATTTTCACAAAAAGACAAAAAGAAAAAAGTTGTTATGCTTATTCATGTGCACAACAGTTAAGTGTTTTATTGGATCAGATCTCATGCTTGGGTTAGTTAGGATTTCACGTGTTACATTAGAATTATTCTATGTCAAGGTATCTTTAAAAATAGCTAGATGAGTTGTGTGTTTTAGGAATCTATTTTAGTGTTTCATTATTTAGTAGGTAGCATTTCAATCCTCTCAATTAGGGTAAATTCTCCTTTCTCAATTGGTAATCAAACTTTTTCTAAATCAATAGAAGGCTAGTTTGAGAAACCCTAGTGGTCTATCGCCCAGCTCAGCAGTGAAAAATAGTGGACCCATTACATCTATTTGTGTATACAACATTGTCACCTTCAAGTTTGTACGAACACCGGGTCGATGAAGTAAAGTTGGTAGCCCCGGGAGTTACAATATTCTTGTTGCCACACTAGTGCCCATCATCATGGATGCTTCTAGTGGCCCTACTTCCCTACCCTATGTATGTATTATACCTCTGTCATTTGAAATCCTTTGCTATCAGTTCGCAATACTAATTTTAACTAAGTTCTATGATAAAAAAAATTGGTGAGTTGATATGTGTATGTGAAACTAACTATGAATATAATATTTTTGATTTGTTATAGTTTTTTACTATACTTATGGTGATTGTCTGGAAGGATTTACCTTTTTTAGTGTTAAAGCCACACTTGTATTTTTAATAATAATTAAAGTAATATTTAATGTCAAAATATAACAAATAGAAAATAGTGTAACTTATGTCCACATTTGTGTAATTAGGGCTCTCAAAAGCTAGATTACTCCATAACTTAAATCATACTTTTTTGCCTTTTAATTTGATTGGTTTATTTCTTAATCATTTAGAATTGTTCATATTACATATTTAATACAAAATAAGAAGGGGTCAAGTGATAAAGGGGTGCAACATTTAATCATTGACCTCATGTGCATCAATTGAAGATGATCTTTATAATGTTCCTTCTATCTTAGTGAGGTAAGGCATGCATGGACCTAGTCAAACTTGGCCAATCCTTTTGTTAGGTGAGTTTATCCTCTAGGTTGTGACATGGCATTGATTGAACCGATGAGCCATAGTTGAGGTGGCATGGAAAATCATGGGTAGTTACCTTTTCAATTTTGTTGGCACCACATGGATTGAATATTGGAGCTACATTAATGTTACATTAGAGATGTAGAAGTGAAATTTATTATAACATAAAAAATAACTTTTGAAAAAGAAAAAAATTGTTTTGCTGACATGAGTATCGAAACCTCACTTAATGTAAAGAACTAATATGCCCTAATACTCTTGGAGATTTTTTAGTCTTATGGTGATCATGTATTGAATTTTTGTGTATTGTTGATCAATGGTTCATGTGATGTAGTGGCCTACTTAAGAATTAGAGGATTATATGGTCATGGTAAATATCCACCACTTAACATTTACCAATTAGTTGAAATTATGCTTTAATTAATTGACCAAACACAAATTGATTGGTGAAAGGGGCCAACATTGAATTTTTTTTTTAGTTTGTGCTTGTATGCATTCAAATTCAACATGGTTATAATAGATACATGCGTTAATGGTATGGGAGGGTTTTAAGACTCAAATATGAATTACACAAATAATTCGACAAACAAATGATAAAATTATAACATAAATGTCAAGGAAATGAAAGTATCCATCTAAAATATCCATGTTATTGGTTTCTTACCATGTTAGACCTTAAGACCTATTATTGGTTCATAACTAACCTATTCATGGTGGCTATATCCCTCTTGGATGTGAATTTTAAGATACAATGATCATATGTGCTGGTTCAATGAATTATCGATGGTTCTTGAGACTAAAAGCAATTATTATCCTTCTTGTCTAAAGATTTTTCATTTTTTAAATTAGCCATATCCTTTTGTGGTCTATCCTTTTGTATATTTTCCTATGCAATATTGTCTTTTGTGGGGTTCACCTTTGTAACATATACTTCGATGGAGTCCCGTATTGTGGAACCCATGATTAGACACTATGAGTGCTCCATTGTTAGGCCCCTATACTACTAGTGTAACCCCTTATTGTCATTAGTACAACCCCCTTATTATATTGTTGTACCCATGTAGTCCCCATATTGTTATTATTGTGCCCTTACATTATTATTGTTATGCTGGCTCTGATTATATTATGACCCCTTAGACTCCTATATATAGAAAGGAGGTCTTGTCATTTGTATCATCCAAGAATTATTCATTTGTGTAATGTAAAGGATATTTCCCCCTCGAAGAGGCTTATTTCTAAGGTGTTCATCTATCTTTGCTATCATTTTGTGAGCTAGTTTCATAACATTTGGTATCAGAGCTTTGGATTCTAGGGTTTCGCTACTCCAAACATGTCATTGTGGAATTTTCTCTATAAACTTTTTCTGTGACGTTTCAGAAGCAAAAAAAAAAAACATTTGAGACAAAATCATGTTGAACCTTAGATCCGAATTTCATAGCTTTTCTTGCTATATGTTCGGAGATATGATCTGAGGAAGTTAGGGTTTTTGCAAGCTCCAGAATTTAAGCTAAAAAAGGGCATCGTGGGATTTTCACTATAACAGTTTCTCTACAAAGTTTCAGAAGATAAAACAAAAACCCATTTTAGAAGAAATCATTCTGAACCTCAACTCCAAATTTCA
Organism: Pinus tabuliformis; assembly: GCA_031772625.1. Taxonomy (NCBI): domain Eukaryota; kingdom Viridiplantae; phylum Streptophyta; class Pinopsida; order Pinales; family Pinaceae; genus Pinus; species Pinus tabuliformis. The sequence continues at coordinate 865,148,521 of CM062820.1, forward strand.
GATCCTGTCTCTCTATATTTGCGGAGATATAGTCTGAGGAAGTTAGGGTTTCTGCAAACCCCCCATTACATTCCAAATAGGTTGTTAGAGTTGGTCTTGTCAGTCCTCCGTCAGAGATCAAAACTCTTTTTGCATTCCTTTTTTAGGTGTCTCGCTCCATTCACTTAGCTGCATTCCACTAGGGGCATGCCATAATCTAATGGAAAAGGTCTTGTTAGTCAGTTCCCCTCATGTCTCGCACCTGCTGGCTCAAGTCTTTTGTCAAGGTTCACTAAAGTCCATGACAGTCAATGTTCAATCTTTTAATGGAAGAGAGTCATTTTCAGTCATTAGGTCTAGGGATCAGATAAATTGGTCTTCAAACATGTCCAATAAAGCCATGCAGGCCAGAGGGAGGCCCTTACAAAGTTATGATTCAGAGATTTTCATCGTCATGTTGACAGATTACGACTGTTCTTCAAAACTCTGTTTTGAAGAAAATCCAAACAGTGTGTCATTTGTGATAATTTTCAAAAAAGTCTCCAGTTGATTCCTTCAGGTGCAGTCATGGTTTCCTTGGCCAAGTGCCATGTCATGCGACCCCTACAAAAGTGCCAAAAAAATTTCATCATTTTAGCTAAAAGCTCAAAGGGAAAAGTGAAATTCAGTGTTGCATTAAATCAGTGAAAAGTGTCAAAATGAAACATTATTAAAGTGGGTTTTGAAGAAGCAAAAATTAAGCCTATGACTCCAAGGTATTTATATACAAGTTTCCACAAGCAACCAAATCATTGTGCACACCAAGGTCATAGAGAGACATATCAAAGTGATTGAGAGTGCAAAGCATGCGTTTGGAGTCGTTTTCAGGAGCGCGGCGCACACACAGAGGAGCGCGGCGCACATAGGGAGCGCGGCGCACAGAGCGTGACCCCGTAGTGTAAATTTAACACGGGCGTGACGCATATACCGAGCGCGGCGGACTGGGTTTGTTGCACGGCGCACTAGGTTTGCTGCGCGGCGCACACCCACAAAGGCCCTGCTTTGTGCCAAACTTGCAACAAATCTCTTTGAAACCCTTCAAATAGACAGGTAGGGTCTATATCTTGGCTGGCTCATCACATTAGGTTGCTCATTCACTTTACCAGGGTACGGATGATGAACATTCCATATTTCATTTGCAGGAACATAGAGAGGATGAACACGTTCATGCAGCACAAGACCCCTCAGCAGCAACTTAACAGTGTTTATCACTTTGCTCTTATTAAGATTTTGGTAGTTCATCAGCTGGGATTGCAGGGAATTACTTGGGATGATTTCATCTCCCGTGACCTCTTCAGCACTTCACAGGTATTATCAAAGGTTAAGCATGAGGGTGAACCTTCTCGTCGGTATGAGCGCCATGAGACTGCTAGTGTGCCGGTTTTCATCACATATCAAAAAGGCACCAGACGTTTGTTTGTAGTGGCAAAGAGAGTGTTATCTCCACCCGGGGTGGAAGGGGCTTCGCTTCCTCCATCAGCATCATAGGAATAGGACAAAGGCAAGGAGCCAATGCAGGATGAGGGGCCTTCAAGTGAGCCATCAGGTAAACGAGAGACCGAATTCATTCTCCTTGATGATGATGATACAGATACAGAACCGACAAGTGCACAGCTCAAAGAGATCATCCAAGAGCAGCAAGCAGAGATTCAAGCCTTGTCCCTTGATTTGGAAAGAGCCAAATGGAACATGAAATATTTGGAGCAGAGGAACAAACAACTGGAGGATCAGCAAGCGATCATGGAGCTACAAAACATTCGTGAGCATCGCCAAGCTGCACAAAGGAGAAGAGTTGAGCTCACGTCATTGGAGCAAGAGATTAATGAGGATCGGGAGGCCAATCTCGAGAGATTTAACATGCACTTGGAGAGGCTATTGGACAAGGCCGAAAAGGACCATGCATTTCTGAGACACATGGCTTTCCACTACATGGCACGAAACAAAGTGTGCCAGGCCCGAATCAGGAATTTGAAGGCGAAATTGAGGAAGGCAATCAAGACGAAAAAGAGGCAAATGGAGCTTGATAGACTTTAGATATTGGCCAAAGCCTCTTTTTCCCAGCATAACACTTTATAAGGAAGCTCCAGCCCAAATTTCAAGAAATTTGGGGCAATTTTGGTCACATGGCAAATTTTTGGTCACAACACAGGTTTTTTCTCCCTCGCTTAGGATTGGGAGCTCCAAATCACAAATGGCTTGCATTTTTGGATTCAACATGAAAAATCATGCCCGCTGGTACATGGACAAGAAATTTTGGCATGATTTGAGTCCCCAGGAGGTCAAAAACACTCAAAAAATGACCTCTCTGCCCCTATTTTGACACACAGGAAGCAGTCTTGGGAGAATGAAGTTTTGGACGGGGAAATGAGCACCAAATTTAGAAATTCCACTTGGGTTCGAAAGTAGACAGGTCAGGCTTTCCAACAAGCACACTTGGGCACAATTTGGACTCCAGAAGGTACCTCAAAATCACCTCCAAAATGGCGCGGCGCATATAGATTTGGGCGCAACGCATATAGAGAAAAAGGCCAAAATCGTGCCCGCTTCGCGAAATTTCGATTCGCGACTTTCTCCAAGTGGGCCCGCTCATTTACACTATATTTTTCTTGGCAACTAAGGCAATGTTTAAAAAGTATTTTCACTAAAGGTGGGCTCCTATCCAAGTGGCAAAGGAAGGCGAGCAGTCACCCAAGCCATTTGTCATTTTTGTAACGCTGCACCTGTAACTAATGGTTGGCTTTCCACTTCCACTTTGTAATGATTCGAAAAACTCCCCAACTCTTGGTTGTTCTATTTACTCATGGCATAGTCTATTTATTGTATGCAAACCATTTGCAAAGGGTTGGTTGGGATTTCTGGGAACTGTGGGAGAGAAACTCAGTCACTCACTGTACATTTTGATAGAGAATTAATGAAAGATTGCAGCTCTGGTTCATGAGATTCCTGTGGCGTGAGTTTAGCAAATGTATCTTCTTTATGTTTCATATTTATTTATTTATCTTTCATATTTTCATTCACATTCATTTCCAGTGAAAGCTTTCTAAGTAAAAAAGGTAGAATTCAGTGCACTGCTCTGCCTTGGGATAGTTTTCACGTTCTATGTTTTCTTTTGTTGAAAAGGATTCATGTATTTATGCCCTTTTCACACTCTCAAACAATCTCTCCACCTGAAATTTTTTCAACTCTAATTGCTAGACTTTCCACCTGTCTTGCCTCATGAAATAACCTGCGTCTTTGAGTTAAATTCTCTGCTCATGTTGTTCCTTGGACCCACACATCCCAGAAAACTTAGTTATTCTTCAAAAATCTCCATCATATTTATTTACCTAGCCTAAAATTAATATCTATTTTTGAGTCATCTCAGACCCTATTGTTTATTTTCCTGAGTGTGACCCGGAGAGAGCCCTCTCCTGTTCTGGTAGGGCTAGCTACCAGACTGAGCGTGGTTTGTGGTTACCCTGAATTTTGCCTTCCTTCAACCTAAGGCAGATTTAGGTGCTAACATAGTGGCGACTCCGCTGGGGAAGAAATTATTTGTTTGTTAGTCTTCTTCGTTGCGTAAATGGCAGGCTTAACCTACGAACACCCCATACTTCTGATAATTCTAAGCTTCCGAATGATAAGTTTAGGAGTTGATAGGCTGAGTAAGTTGTTCATGTCCTTCTGATTTTATTTTCGAAAATAGCACACTGGCTTCGAGACGATATACCAGAGACAATCCAGATCTGGATCCTCCCCATATCTACGAAAAACCCAACATGATTCCGAGACTCCTTCGTCAAGAGAGCTCTATAACTCCCTTGTTCAATTCCCATACATGTCCTGACATATTTGAGTATCTTGAAGAGCTTGAGTTTGATGAGCGGTTTGAAATATCATTGTTCGAGACCAAAGCCGAAAGGGTTGTTGACTATACTGTCCCCAATCCAAAATTTCTTGTAGACCTAGAAACTGAAAGGGCTAACCGGTCAATTGATAATTATATTGCGACACAGCTTCAAACTCAAATTGTTAATTCCCTACAAACTGCACACACTCATCCAACACCTCCAAGACCAAATCCACCAAGAGTGATGGCTACCCGTTTTGCACCTCTTGTGCTGCCTCAAGTTCTAGATGACATGCCCGCAGATTATCAAAGCAAAATCCCTTTGTTTGATGGTGCCCCTCACAGTGTTACCGCTCAGAAACATGTGGATAGAATGGCAGATTTCTATGACCTTCATGAGATCAATGCAGAAAATGTAGCAATGAGACTCTTTGTACAGACATTTGCAGGTGAAGTTAGGAAATGGTTCAGAGGTTTTCCGGTTACACGTATCACCACCTTGGCCGAACTACAAAGACAATTTTTAGACCTCTGGGAAGTGAAAAAGAATCCTCTTCAAATTCTTGCTGAGTATGAGCAGATCAAACAAAATGCTGGTGAGTCAGTCCAAGACTACTGCATTAGATTCAATTTCGTTTATAATGAAATTCCTGATCATCTAAGGCCATCTGTGGGACTAGCCATGATGAAATTTTCGGATGGTTTTGATGCTAACATGGCTTATCAACTGAGAGAGACAGAGCTGGCCACAATGGAAGACATGCAGAAAATCGCGGTCAGCGTTGAAGCAAATCTGTTGTCCGAAAGAGCTAGAGCGAAAGCAGAAAAGAAGGTCACAGTCAAGGAAGAGTCTTCCTCGATGGATCAATTACTCAAGAAGGTAGAGCAGATGCTTGAAAGGGTGAAACTCGACAAACCTGAGCCACAAGTTAGAGATCCTAACTTTCGTGGCCAGTAGTAGCCACAATATAGGATAAGGCAGAGAGATCAACGAGCCCAAGATCATACAACACGTCAGCCAGTACAGACACCTCTTCAGCAAAATTTTGTGAATGGACCAGAATCTGATGAGGAAGGGAAGGTAATAGGGGAAGAGAACCACTTCTTTACTCCAGATGATTTGCCTACTTACATTACTGAAGAGGAGGAATATGCGGAAAGTTCAGCTGCACACAAAGATGCAGATTTCATTCTAGCAAGTGACATAGTTTTGGAAGAAGAATCAGAGGAATATCAAAGAGGCTATATGAATGCTCTGTCCGCTCAGCAGCGGCAATATTCACTTAGAAACAGAGATGTGCCAGTTAACCCAATTCAGAAGAGGAAGGAAGTTTCGGCATCAAAGAATGATTCGTTAGTTGCATAAAAGAAAGGCAAAGAGGCACTTGGACCTAACAACAGTAATTCACCATCAGTAGAAAAATCAAATCAACAAATTGTATCGAGAGAAAAGGAAAAGAAAGAAGCCCCAGTCAAAGAGGTAGAAAAGACTTCCGCTTTTAGTTTAGAGAATAAAATTTCTAAATTGAAGGTATCCATTCCCTTGACTGAAATAATGAAGAACAACAGTTATAGAGGGAAAGTTTCTAAATTGTTGAACTGTGATCCAATGTCTAATATGGTGAATGTCGAAGATGATCAACCCGAAATGATCTTTGGACCAGCGTTGAATGGTGAGTCTCCAGACAATGATGTGCCACCTTTTTATATCAGTTTAAGATTGCATGACTTTGTGTTACACAATGCCATGTTTGATTCCAGAGCTTCTCACAATCTGATGCCCAAGGCTATCTTGGATAAGCTGGGTTTGGCCGTCACCTGGAAATACCATGATCTCTATTCATTTGATTCCAACAGAGTAAGATGTATCGGGCTAATCAAAGACTTGGTTGTAAGTCTAGATCAAATCCCAGTGAAAAATGTTTTGATGGATATTGTGGTAGCGGATATTCCTCCCAGGTTTAGTATGCTTCTTTCCAGGTCTTGGGTAGCAAAATTAAAAGGGACACTACAATTAGATTTCTCCTATGCAACAATTTCAGTGTTTAGTCAGATGAGAAAACTGTATCGAAAAAATGAAATACATGATTACAAGCAAGGAGAAACCCATTAATCATCCAATTAATTATGTACATACAGATCTAGAATCTTTTGTTTTGTATTCAGATAGTTTTAACGATGTAGATAGTCAGTTAGTTGAAGTAGAAAGCATTCCAGAAATAGTAGAAAATTTCAGAGAAGTTTTGAAGAAATAAGGACGAGAACAGCAAAACACCATTGAGAAATCAACTGAAGATAATGGACAACAAGCAGAAAAAACAGAGCCAGCAGAATTTCAGCACTTGGAAGAAGAGGAGGAAGGTTTGTGGACCATGGATTTCAACGGTGCAGTGGAAATGATGGTGCTGGAATTGGTATTTGGGTACGCAGTCCTTTCTCCACCCCGAACCAGGTGCCTAGTAATGTGTGGGTATGCTCTTACAAATTAGCTTTTGATTGTTCAAACAATGAGGCTGAGTATGAAGCTCTGATTGCTAGCTTAAAGATTCTACGAAAGCTGAATGCTAAGAGGATTGCAGTGTATGGCGACTCTGAGTTGGTGATTAAGCAGGTCAGAGGCGAATATCAAGCAAAGCATCCTCGGATGTGGGCTTATCGGAATGTCGTCCTAGACATCCTGAAATTATTTTCAGAATATACCTTGAAATGTGTGCCTCGTGTTCAAAACAGCATTGCTGATGCTCTTGCTAAGGCAGCTAGTAGTTTGAAGATTCCATTGAACTCCAGTAATAAATTCAAAACCCATGTCAAGCATCGTCCGACTGTCCCCGACAATGAGAGGTATTGGAAAGTGTTCCAAGATGATGAGGAGATTGATGATTTTCTGCAAAACAAAGGTAAGTTCAAAGAGACCTTAATTAATGAAGAAAATGATGATGGCAAAGATGAGGTGCAGATCAATCAAATGGACGTATTGCAGCTGAAGAACAACACCATCCCTAAAGGCTTGATACCTTTAGAAGAACTTTTCGATCAAGATGACGTAGCCCGCAAACCAACATTGCAACCAACAGAGAAGGGTGTTGAAGAGGTCAATATCGGAATAGCTGCTAATCCTAAAATGGTAAAACTGTCTAAAGCATTGCCACAAAAGATGAAAGCCAAATATATCAGTTTGTTGTCTTCATTTGCTGACGTGTTTTCTTGGGATTATTTTGACTTGAATACATATGATACTAATATCATTCATCACACTATACCCATTAAGCCTAATCAGAAACTGTTTAGACAGAAGTTGAGAAGGTTAAATCCAAAACTACTGCCATCAATTGAAAAGGAGATAAATAGGTTGTACAAATTAGGAATCATCGTTCCCATCAGATTTTTGGATTGGATCTCCAATTTGGTACCCATGCGGAAGAAGACAGGTGAGATTCGCTTGTGCATTGATTTTAGGAATCTCAATAAAGTTTCATTGAAAGATAACTATCCACTGCCCAAAATGGATCATATACTTCAGCGAGTAGTTGGAGCATCTCGTATGTCACTGCTTGATGGTTATTCTGGATATAACCAAATTTCAGTCCATGAAGATGACCGAGACAAGACAACATTCACTACTCCATGGGGAACTTTTCATTATGCTAAAATGCCTTTCGGTTTGAAGAACGCAGGTGCCACCTTTCAGCAGGCAATGGACTTGGCTTTCGCAAACGAGAAGGATGTCTTTTTTGTTGTATACCTTGATGATCTGACGGTGTTTTCCAAATCTGATGAAGAGCACATGTATCATCTGAAAACTATCTTTCAAAAGTGCAAAAAATATGGTCTATTGCTGAATCCAAAAAAGAGCTTGTTTGCCATGGAGGAGGGCAAACTACTTGGGCACATCATCTCAAAAGACGGTATTCGTATTGATCCTGCACGTGTACAAGAAATTCAACAAATCGATCTGCCCCGGAATAAGAAGGAGATTCAATATTTCAATGGTAAAATGAATTTTTTACGCCGCTTTGTACCTAATATTGCTGAGCACCTAAGAGAGATCACGAACATGCTTAAGAAGGACAGCCAAGTGAAGTGGACGGAAGAGGCTATAAAATCTTTCAATTTAGTCAAATTGGCTCTTTCCTCAGCTCCAGTTCTAATCAGCCCGGAATACACTCAGGATTTTATATTGTTTTCATTCGCTTTGGAGCATACTATGGCAGTGGTGTTGATACAGAAAAGAGATGATCATGAAATACCAATTTCTTTCTTCAGCAGAACTATAAGAGATGCAACCTTAAAGTACAATATCATTAAGAAGTTGCTGGAAATCAACAAGAAGAGCTGGCATAAGAAGTTGGTAAATGCACTTTGGGCAGATCGGGTCAGTAAGAAGAAATCCATTGGTATGCCCCCCTTTGAGCTTGTGTATGGAGTTGATGCCTTGTTTCCTACCTGTCTTTTAGCCCCGGTAGTCAAACTCCTTCAGGAAGTCGGCAATGAAGATGATCCTATGCAGAGAAGATTGAATCAGATGATCCATTTGCAGCAGAGCAGAGAAGAAGTCTTCCAAAACACATCCAGGCTGCAAGAGAAAATTAAGAAAATTTATGATAGAAAAGCCAAGGCGAACAAATTTCAGCTGGATGATGTAGTACTGAAGTGGGATGCAATGAATGAGGAAAAGGGTAAGCACGGTAAATTCGAGAATCTCTGGAAAGTTCCCTTCAAGATTGCAGCATATCGAGGTCAAAATTCCTTTCTTCTGAAGGAAATGAATGGGGAAGATTGTCCAGGAGGGCCGATCAATGGTCGGATGCTCAAGCGCTACCACTTCTGAGTTGTTTCTACTGTTTCCATTGTCACTGTAAATACCATTTTATTTCAGTTTTGGTTTGAGTTTGTCTAGTTAGCCTTTGAGTCATTTTAAGTCCAAATTTGAGTCAGTCCAAGTCAAGTTTCAGTCAATAAATGAGTCAAGAGTTGCATGTCGTTTGTCGAAATGATGACTCCATAGCCCAATGGATGAAGGCACTGTCTGCTCACCCAAAGATCTATAGTTCTTGGCACCTCGAAGGAGCTACCATCCCCATTGGAGCCAATGTTAGAGTCGGTCTTGTCAGTTCTCCGTCAGAGATCAAAACTCTTTCTGCATTTCATTTTTAGGTGTCTTGCTCCATTCACTCAGTTGCATTCCGCTAGGGGCATGCCATAATCTAACGAAAAAGGTCTTGTTAGTCAGTTCCCCTCATGTCTGGCACTTGCTGGCTCAAGTCTTTTGTCAAGGTTCACTAAAGTCCATGACAGTCAATGTTCGATCTTTTAAGGGACGAGAGTCATTTTCAGTCATTAGGTCTAGGGATCAGATAAATTGGTCTTCAAACATGTCCAATAAAGCCATGCAGGCCAAAGTGAGGCCCTTACAAAGTTATGATTCAGAGATTTTCATCGTCATGTTGACATATTACGATTGTTCTTCAAAACTCTGTTTTGAAGAAAAGTCAAACAGTGTGTCATTTGTGATAATTTTCAAAAAAGTCTCCACTTGATTTCTTCAAGTGCAGTCATGGTTTCCTTGGCCAAGAGCCATGTCATGCGACCCCTGCAAAAGTGCCAAAAAGTTTTCATCATTTTAGCTAAAAACTCAAAGGAAAAGTGAAATTCAGTGTTGCATTAAATCAGTGAAAAGTGTCAAAATGAAACATTATTAAAGTGGGTTTTGAAGAAGCAAAAATTAAACCTATGACTCCAAGGTATTTATATACAAGTTTCCACAAGCAACCAAATCATTGTGCACACCAAGGTCATAGAGAAACATAGCAAAGTGATTGAGAGTGCAAAGCACGCGTTTGGAGTGAGTTTGGAGTCGTTTTCAGGAGCGCGACACACACACAGAGGGGCACGGTGCACATAGGGAGCGCGGCGCACAGAGTGCGACCCCTCAATGTAATGTTAACACGAGAATGACGCATATACCGAGTGCGGCGCACTGGGTTTGTTGCGCGGCGCACACCCACAAAGGCCCCGATTTGTGCCAAACTTGCAACAAATCTCTTTGAAACCCTTCAAATCGACAGGTAGGGTCTATATCTTGGCTGGCTCATCAAATTTTGTGAACATATGGTGGTTCATGGCTATGTATCATTGCAATAAAAAGAAGCCTAAACCCTACCTCTTGAAAGCATCAAATCCATTGCTATAGGGTTGAAAACTTGTTGTGTTGATGCCAAGGTTCCTCTTTCACCTCTCATTTTTTCACTCCTTTCCATTGTTCCCTTCCCCCATATCCCATTTTTCCCTATTTTCCCTACCCTAAAACATTACTAAACCCCTATTCCCTATCCCTCCACACATTTGTCAACTATAAAACCCCAAAACCCTACCTTATAAAATCCCCAAACCCTCCTACATATCCTTGAAAAAAATTCCCCCCATAACCCCTATTCCCATCATATTATTCCCCTTCCTAACACTCCCTTTTTGCATTGTTCCCCTTGGTGGGAGATATCACAACAACACCTAGTTTCACTACCATCATCAAAGGGCAGTCCAAGCATAGTACACATACAGCAGTCATGGCATCTGAGCATTCATATGATTATGAGATGGAAACACAAAGTGATTCATCCTCGAAAGAACAGGCTCCCCGGAGACATCACAAAAGTCGCAAACATGTTAGGGATGAGCCAACCACCCTCACAAAATTGCAGGCCTGCCCTCTTGCTATGTCATGTTTCCAGCATCTATCATGTTTTGAGTTTTGTCAAAGAGTGGCTAATGTTTGAGTTCATCATGAGTTGGCCCGTCTTTTTGTGCTTCACCTACATGGAGATCACTCTATCTTGGCTGGTGTCATCTTCACACTGACACCTGAAACTGTCTCATTAGCAACCGGAATACCGAATGTTAGAGAACCATGGCACAAGAAATAGAAGGTTGATCAGCAGCATTATGAGCCTTACATTAAGGCCAGTTGCTTGAGGTAGCTCACAAGAGTATTTCCATTCCGATATTTCAAAGATGAATATGTTCCACTCATGAAGTTGATCATGAAGTACTTCAACTGTGAGGGGAGGTTCTCTCGTCTATATGCCTATCACATCAGGTTGCTCATGCACTTTACCAGGGTACGGATGATGAACATTCCATATTTCATTTGCAGGAACATAGAGAGGATGAACACCTTCATGCATCACAAGACCCCTCAGCAGCAACTTAACAATGTTTATCACTTTACTCTTATTAAGATTTTGGTAGTTCATCAGCTGGGATTGCAGGGCATTACTTGGGATGATTTCATCTCCCGTGACCTCTTTAGCACGTCAAAGGTATTATGAGATGTTAAGCATGAGGGTGAACCTTCTCGTCGGTATGAGCACCATGAGACTGCTAGTGTGCCGGTTTTCATCACATATCAGAAAGGCACCAGACGTTTGTTTTTAGTGGCAAAGAGAGTGTTATCTCCACTCGGGGTGGAAGGGGCCTCGCTTCCTCCATCAGCATCACAGGAACAGGACAAAGGCAAGGAGCCAATGCAGGATGAGGGGCCTTCAGGTGAGCCATCAGGTGAACAAGAGACCAAATTCGTTCTCCTTCATGATGATGATACATATACAGAACCGATAAGTGCACAGCTCAAAGAGATAATCCAGGAGCAGCAAGCAGAGATTCAAGCCTTGTCCCTTGATTTGGAAAGAGCAAAATGGAACATGAAATATCTAGAGCAGAGGAACAAACAGTTGGAGGATCAACAAGAGATCATGGAGCTACAAAACATTCGTGAGCATCGCCAAGCTGCACAAAGGAGAAGAGTTGAGCTCATGTCATTGGACCAAGAGATTAATGAGGATCAGGAGGCCAATCTCGATAGAGTTAACATGCACTTGGAGAGGCTTCTAGACAAGGCTGACAAGGACCATGCATTTCTGTGACACATGGCTTTCCACTACATGGCGCAAAACAAAGTGTGCAAGGCCCAAATTAGGAATTTGAAGGCAAAATTGAGGAAGGCAATCAAGAAGAAAAAGAGGCAAAGGGAGCTCGATCGACTTCAGATATTGGCCGAAGCCTCTTTGGACCAGCATAACACTTGATAAGGAAGCTCCAGCCCAAATTTCAAGAAATTTGGGGCAATTTTGGTCACATGGCAAATTTTTGGTCACAACACAGGTTTTTTCTCCCTGTGCGTTGCGCTTAGGATTGGGAGCTCCAAATCACAAATGGCTTGCATTTTTGGATTCATCATGAAAGATAATGCTTGCTGGTGCATTGACAAGAAATTTGGGCATGATTTGAGTCCCCAGGAGGTCAAAAACACTAAAAAATTGATCTCTCTGCCCCTATTTTGACACACAGGAAGCAGTCTTGGGAGAATGAAGTTTTGGAGGGGCAAATGAGCACCAAATTCAGAAATTCCACTTGGGTTGGAAAGTAGACAGGCCAGGCTTTCCAACAAGCACACTTGGGCACAATTTTGACTCCAGAAGGTACCTAAAAATCACCTCCAAAGTGGCACGGTGCGTATAGATTTGGGCGCGGCGCATATAGAGAAAAAGGCCAAAATCGCGCCCGCTTCGCGAAATTTCAATTCGCGACTTTCTCCAAGTGGGCCCGCTCATTTACACTATATTTTTCTCAGCAACTAAGGCAATGTTTAAAAAGTATTTTCACTAAAGGTGGGCTCCTATCCAAGTGGCAAAGGAAGGCGAGCAGTCACCCAAGCCATTTGTCATTTTTGTAACGATGCACCTGTAACTAATGGTTGGCTTTCCACTTCCACTTTGTAATGATTCAAAAAACTCCCCAACTCTTGGTCATTCTATTTCCTCATGGCATATTCTATTTATTGTATGAAAACCATTTGCAAAGGGTTGGTTGGAATTTCTGGGAACTGTGGGAGAGAAACTCAGTCACTCACTGTACATTTTGACAGAGAATTAATGAAAGATTGCAGCTCTGGTTCATGAGATTCTTGTGGCATGAGTTTAGCAAATGTATCTTCTTTATGTTTCATATGTATTTCGTTATGTTTCATATTTTCATTCACATTCATTTCGAGTGAAAGCTTTCTAAGTAAAAAAGGTAGAATTCAGTGCACTGCTCTGCCTTGGGATAGTTTTCACGTTCTATGTTTTCTTCTGTTGAAAATGATTCATGTATTTATACCCTTTTCACACTCTCAAACAATCTCTCCACCTGAAATTTTTTCAACTCTAATTGCTAGACTTTCCGCCTGTCTTGCCTCACGAAATAACTTGCGTCTTTGATTTAAATTCTCTACTCATGTTGTTCCTTGGCCCCACACATCCCAGAAAACTCAGTTAGTCTTCAAACATCTCCATCATATTTATTTACCTAGCCTAAAATCAGTATCCATTTTTTAGTCATCTCAGACCCTATTGTTTATTTTCCTGAGTGTGACCCGGAGAGAGCCCTCCCCTGTTCTAGTAGGGCTAGCTACCAGACTGAGCGTGGTTTGTGGTTACCCTGAATTTTGCCTTCCTTTAGCCTAAGGCAGATTTAGGTGCTAACATAGGTGACCAAGGGAAAATCGTCATGACTGTCTCTCTGAGCATCAAATTGAAATTTTGTAAGAAGTTATAGAAATAGGATTTCCTGTAGTTTTCTGTATATTAGCTTCAGATACTAAGGTCGAAATAGTGAGACGTGGCACGTCGTACAATTTCGCTCTACTGAACTAGTCTATAATCAGGCCACCGTGGGAGATTTGTCATAAATCTTTCTTGGATAATCAAATTCTGATCATACTTGTGGGGTTAGAAAGAGAACTCAAAGAGCTATGACACGAAGGAATTTCAGAACTTTGAGATCTGAAATTATAGTGTTATAGTTGTTTCAAGATCAAGCTCCTAAAATCAAGAAAAATCGACATGAGGAAGTTTGATGGCAAGGATCCGGTAAATTGGATACTATAGATGGAGAAATATTTTGATCTACATGGTGTACCACTGTTACAAAAGGTATGTATCGCATCTTCACATTTAGAACAAGATCAATTTTTATGGTATAAAAGGCTTTGTTCTTGTAAACCACTTGATACGTGGTTAATTTTCATGGAGGAAATTATAGCACATTATGAGGATACAAAGAGCAACACCTTCTTTAGAGAAAAACCACAAAAATTGGAAGAAAAAGAGGAAAAGGGCTTTGTTACAAAGTGGAAGGAAAACTTATGGCAACAAGGAATTCTACCTCTCACAACTATAAAGATGGAAGTTTTGTTTCTCCTAGCCTTCCACAACCTACAAGGGTTACACCACAAGAATTGGAAGAAAAAGGAGAAAAAGGGCTTTATTACAATTGTGATAAAAAATGCACTAAAGGTCATAAGTGTGTTGAGAAGAAATTATTTTACATAGATTATGAAGAGGAGGAAGAAAAGGATCAAGAAACATCAAAAGAAGAGGATATACGCCAAGACCCAACCCTAGAGAAAGAAGAAATGAATCCAACCATATCTTGTAAAGCATTGGCAAGAATTACCACTCCTCAAACTCTCAAGATAGAAGGACATATCAAGGAAAAAAAGGTTCAAGAAGTGAAAGATCACATCAATAAAGAAGAAATGAATCCAACCATATCGTATAATGCATTGGCCGAAATTACCACTCCTCAAACTCTCAAGATAGAAGGACATATCAAGAAGAAAAATGTTCAAAAAGTGAAAGATCACATCGAGCATCAAGAAATGAATCCGACCATACCTTGTAAAGAGTTGGAAGAAATTACCACTCCTCAAACTCTCAAGATAGAAGGACATATCAAGAATAAAAAGGTTCAAGCAAAGAAAGATCACATCGAGCAACAACAACAATTTCTCCAACTTTTAAAGGATAACACCACTTTGGTGCATAATTGAATGAAACAACAGGTAGATCAACATCATAGTGAAAAACATTTTGATGTGGGTGATTGGGTATTTTTACGGATACATCTCAAGCAAGATAATTATGAGAAGGAAATGTTGGCAATACTACATGCACTTAAGAAATGGTGACCTTACCCAATGGGAAGACACTTCAAGGTAAAAATGGATCATGATAGTCTTAAATACTTTTTAGAAAAAATATTATCTTTAGAAGAATAGAAAAAATTGGTCACAAATATGTTGGGTTATGACTTTGACATCATCTACAGAAAATGGAAGAAAATTTTTGTTGTAGATGCACTCTCAAGAAAGGATGAGGATGTGCAAGCATTGTTTTGTGCTATTTCTATTATCCAACTTGATTGGACAAACAAGGACAAACAAGGTGGAAGAAGGACAAAAAAGTGTGGCCACTCATTCAAAAGTTGCAGAATACCCCAATTCAAACAATATTTCCAGAACTTGAAGAGGAAGGAAAAATCATATTGGAACCTGGAGAAGTCATAGAAACAAGAACTCGATAGCTACAAAATTGATTAATTTCAGAGTATCTCATCAAGTGGAAGAACTTACCCACTGAAGATTCCACACGGGAGGAAATGAATTTTATACAGAAGCATCAAGAACTACTCAAGCGTTCAGGACAACACTTTTTGAAGGAGAGGGGCATGTTAGGCGCCTATACTACTAGTGTAACCCCTTATTGTCATTAGTACAACTGCCTTATTATATTGTTGTACCCATGTAGTCCCCATATTGTTATTATTGTGCCCCATAGAAACCCACTATTGTTATTATTGTGCCCTTCAATTATTATTGTTATGCTGGCTCCGATTATATTATGACCCCTTAGACTGCTATATATAGAAAGGAGGTCTTGTCATTTGTATCATCCAATAATTGTTCATTTGTGTAACGTAAAGAAAGTTGCCCCCTCGGAGAGGCTTATTTCTAAGGTGTTCATCTGTCTTTTATATCTTTTTGTGATCTAGTTCATAACATCCATTTGAGCTATGAATGTGCTAAAGTAAGTAGACATATGATGTATCCTTCCCCTAGATTTGGAAATTGGCACGAAACATTTCCCATAGTTCTAATCAATAATGCATAAGTTGCTGCATTTTTATCAATAAATACCAGTTCCTTGGAAATGGTTGTGTGGTTTGCATAAATTTATGCACTAATTACTAGAGTGGAACATAATGTATATAATTTAGTGGTTTTGATAACTACCCAAAAGTATGAGTGGGTTAGAAGTTCCACTAAATTATAGAAAACATGACTATTGCTATTATAGATATTGGTCATAAGAAGATGATCTGTTTTACTAGTAAAATACACGAAGGGGATAATCTCACCCACCATTTTCCACTCATTGATGACATATACAAATACTTAGTTCAAAGAGGTTCCACATGGTATGAACCTACTATTATAAAAAAATTGCTTCCTCCACTGTAACAACAACTTGTGGTAGCTAATACCCCACCCCCGCAAGGGGGAAATGTGGGAATCCATCAAGATGAGAGTTCTAACTCAAGTGAATTTGTTTATTTATGTGACAAAGAAACTAATTCGAAAACTCAAGCTTGCAATTATGATGCAGTAGGAAATATTCCTATTACAAATAATCCATTGACTTAACAAACTAGTTCCCTCTCCACAGTGAAACGACATGTTAACCCTATTCCATGTGTTACACATCTATTTTAAAGAATTCTTCCAAATTTTCCTTTTACAAAGGAAGGCATTACTGAATACAATTAGTGACGTCGACATATCTGACACATTCCATTCAACTTGGTCCAAGAAATACCTAGGATTCATTTGAATAAACAATTATTGTTTTGTGGATGATGAAGACGCCTCGATTTTGTCATGTCTTCATCTTATTGGAAAGATTTGTGTTCTCCCTCTTTTGTTTCCTCATGCACCATGTTGTAGGTGTTTGATAGTCATTCATTTCAGCCAAAGGGAGTCATATCATCATTTCCCTTTGAGTTAGGAGGCACATCTATCAATGTAGAAGTAGAGATTATGGATTCACCTTTTGATTACACACTTCTATTAGGAGGAAATTGGACCTATTCCATGGTTCTAATAATATCATTAGTTAGTAGTGTCATCATGCCGGAAAAACTAAACATTCTGGGCAAGTTTGTCCCTTCATTACACTACATCTTAGCTAAATTAAATATAAAAATTAACAATAAATAAATATAAATAAATATTATTATTATTATTTTAATTATTATTAAATTTAAATTGAAATTAAAATTATTAATAATCATAATAATTAAAAAAAAAACAAATACCAAATACAAATTAAAAACATAACACATTATTTATTAAACCATTCATGCCCTCTTCCTGTAACTCTCCAACCCTCCTATGTCGCGCCTTCGACTCTCAAACCCTCCTACGTCATTTCTCTGACTCTCGAAGATCTGAATCGATATCTCACTGCCAAACCCTCCTATGCCATGCCTATGACTCTCGAACCCTTCTATGTTGCACCTATGGCTCTCAAATATCTGAATCTATATCTCGCTCTTGAACCCTCCTACGTCATGCCTCTAGCTATCAAACACTCCAATGTTGCGCCTCTAGATCTCGAAGATCTAAATCTATATCTTTCTCTCAAACAGGATCTCGCTCATAAAACTCTTTAGAAGACATAACAATGCAAGAAATATCTAAGCAACATTTGTTGAGTCATTGCTTGGACCTTCCAACATATCATGAATGAAGGGTTTCTCTCTCCTAGTTTGTGGCCTTAGAGGTATGCTGTAATTTTTTTAAAAGAAGATACATCATGTTTGGATCATAAATAATAATAAGACATGGGTGATTAGCATAGTTATTGTTAGTGTCAGTGTCTTCACATTGCAATCAGTGATAAAAATCTACTCTTTTGCATTTCATAATAGGAGTCCCATATTGATGAGTTTGCATTCCATTAGGTCATGGATTCACTGATGGTAGGGTTTACTTCAATTTTTCCCTCATGATCTGTACTTGTTGATCCTCTTTCATATATTTCAGTCATAGCTCATGTTCACTCTGCAGTTTATTTCATTAGGTCTTAGGGTTTGGTCTCATTAGGTTTTAGGGTTCCACTATGGTCAAATCCAATAATTACATGCCAATAATGATCAGCAATGACATGAGGAGACCAATAATGATTAGAAAAGCCATAATTTATCATTTTGAAAGCCTAATGTAGTTCTCACCTCAAAAATTGTTTTGAGGTGAAAACAGGGTATTTTTGTTTTTATCTCAATTAATGATGTAATTTTATGTTTTCATATGTAATATTGGTTCCCAGCTGCTCCTAAACATCTTGTGATGTTGCCAAGCACCTACCACTGCAAAAAATCAGGTTATCATGAGCACAAATCCACTTGCAAAAGCAAAAGAGAACAAGCACTAAACCCTAATTTCCTCTCCCACTGAGCTAGGGTTGGCTATGGGATCAGAGATATCTGAGTAGAGGAGGCATAAGGGATATCAGAAGGTATGAGGCCATTTCATATCATCAAACATCAGGTCTCCATCATTTGTCGAGAAGTCATTCCAAGGAACAAGCCATTCACCACACATAAGGGACAATTTTTCTTCAAACTGTGTTTCTGAGCAAGAAAAGATGAATTTGACAAATGTGAGAGAGTTTTTTGTTCATCATAGACCCAGTAAGAAAAGCCTCCTTCATTTTGTACACAGGTCTCATGGTTTTAGAGAAATGTTAGAAATACAGTTGCTACAAGAGAGTTGATGCACTTCTAGAGTGACCTTGGGGAAATCAAAATTTCTCCTAGCTAAGGTGACCAAATGACTTTCTTGATGAGTCAAGTGATAACTAGACACAAATAGCTTTCTAATGAGCTATCATGAGCTCAATTTGGAGTTCAGGAAGACCTCCAAACATTGACTGAAATAGAACTCTACATTTTGGCAGCCTCATTCTACACATTTTGACCAGTCTTGGAATATTGGACTTTTGATAGAGAAAATTAACTCCAAATTGAAAAATTCAAGAGTTTATGGAATTATACTCGACAATATTTCCAACGAGCTATCCTGTGCCCAATTTGGACACCGGGAAGTCCTCCAAAAGTTGATTGCAAAAGGCACTACACTTAGGGAAGGTGGAGTTGTGCTTAGGGCAAGGCGTTGTGCGTAGGGAGTTTTTTGCCAGTGTATTTTTGAACGGGCGCTGCACTTAGAGGGTGGCTCTGCGTGCCTAGGTAGTGGTGCTGTGCTTAGGCCAACTAACCAAAAAACGCTCCCAAACTTCAAATTTATGTCAAATCTCCTCCAATTCCACACTTGGAAAGTAATTATTATTCCTCTCCTTACAATTTAGTTTGCATATGTAAAGATTTTCATAAGTTTCCACTCTCTATATAAAACCCTAACTTTCACTATAAAATCCTAGTTCTTTGGTTTTCCCCTCCACTCACCTCATAAATAAACCCTTATCCCCACCACTGTTATCACATTCTACCACTCATTTATCACTCCCTTAATCCCCTCCTTCTTATGTTTTGCCCATAGCTTCACTCACATACCATTCATCCCATACATTGTCAAAACTGTGCAAACTAAGAGAGTTAACTAAAACATGGATAGAGGGAGTGATTTTGAGTATGATGAAGAGACATCCGGTGATAGTTCAGTGGAGAGACATAGGCAAAGAAATCCTCATAAGGGAGGAAAAATCATAAGAGAAGAGCCCAATAATTTAAGAGAATTGCAAGCATGTTCACTAGCAGAATCATGTTTTAGGCACCTTGAATGTTATGAATTTTTGGAACTAGTGGAGAGGGTCCAGTTTCATCATGAGCTTGCTAGACTTTTTGCAGCTTACTTGCATAACTATGAAGTGACACTGGCTGGAGTAACTTTCACAATATCACCATTATTTTAGAGGGCCAACAGAGATAACCAAATGATGAGGCACATGTCCTATCACAATAGGACACGGCACAAAATTTGCAACATGAGAATGAAGAGGATGAAGGCTAGGTTGAGGAGAGCCTTAGAGGGCAAGAAAGAGCAAGACAGACTCAAAATGTTGATTGAAGCCTTTTTTTCCAAAAAAATCACTTGATGGTGGTGCTCCATGCCAAATTTGGGCAAATTTTGAGAAGTTTTTGTATTTTTGAAATTTTGAAATTCACAACACAGAAAATTTGTCTAGAAGCGGCGCTGCGCTTTTTCCTGGGGCATCCATTGGAGAAAAAGTTGACATTTTTGGATTCAGAATGATGAGGACATGCACCCTAGAAATTTTTAGAAGTTTTGGGGTAGATATGGCTCACCAAAAGGTCTAAAAACTACCAAAAAATGACCTTTCTGCCTCTTTTTGGACACATAGAAGCAATCTTGGAAGATTCAAGTTTTGAGGGGGAAATGACCTCCAAATTCAAACATTCTAGGTGTTTCAAAAATTAGACTTGAATACCTTTCCAATGAGCTATCAGGGGCTCAATTTGGCTAAGGGGAAGGCCTTCAAAATCAGGTGGAAATTGGCACTGCGCTTAAGGCCATTTTTCTCAGGGAACTAAAATTCCCCTATTTTGACTGTGAATTTGATTTCTCTCTCCTCATGGATGATTTCACTCATGTAATTGATGACATGGCATGTAAATGTAATGGTAAAATATTGTTAGAGGGTAGATTCATTAGTTAGAGGTGGTTTTGATGCAAATGAATTAGTTTCCCCTCTTTTAGAGGCAAGTTGTTTGGCTGCCTATATTCCAGTTCTTTGTTGGGAAATGATTGAAACAACCCATCTTCTCATGGATTCGACCCCTAAAGGTCAGGATGAGTAGTTTAGATGTCTATATTATGTGTTTTCTTGGTCATTTGGTGAAGTTGGATTCAGCTGGATGCTCATGTACAAAACACTTATCATTTTGTAGCAGTTGTGGCAGGAAACTAATAAAGTTGTAGCTATTTTTATGGGATACCTATGGTGTTTCCTTTAGCAAGTGTTTCTTCTTTTGTTATTGTGTTCTCATGTTATTTATTTATGCCTCTTTAATATAATATATTCTGACTGGTTGTTTTCAAGTTAGATAGGTGGAATACATTAGGTTTTAATGCTCTGCCTTGGGAAAACACCAGTATTTCATGTTTTTTCTACTGTTTAGGAAGGATCCATGACTTTCTCATGCCCTTCTTAGCTCCTCACCAGTCTAGCATTTCACCCCATCAAGCCTAAGGTGCTAAAGCTCATACCTACCTTTCCCCATAGAATCCCCTGCAATTTTGACTTAATTTCCCAAACCCAAATTTCCTAGCTCCTCCTGATCTGGCAAAAATACCAACAAATTCAATCAAAACCCTTGAGCTAATATAACTAGCATAAAATCTTGTTCCTGATCCAGTAATATTGACTAAGATTCATAAGGATAGAGCCCTCTCCCGGCCTAGTAGCGCTAGCTACCAAGTTAAGCTTGGTTTGTGGTTACCCTAGAATTGCCTCCATTCAGCGTGAGGTCAATCTAGGTGATAACATAGTGGTGACCATACTGGGGAACATAGTTTTATGTTCCTCAGCAAAATGTATCAAGTTTAGATCTGATTGTTGATGGTGAACAACGATTAGACACCGGAAGGCTGAAATCATTCACCTGATGACTCTAAATCAGTTTCGACATTAGATCCAAGGACTCCACTAGAGTATGAACCTGACCAGCAAAAATATGAAAGGACAATATGGAAAGATTAGGTATTCAAGTTAGAACTCTATCTAAGACATTATGTTCTTTGTTATAAATTAATTCTTCCCTTTTCCTGAGAATGTCAAGAAGGCTCTACAAAGTATACTATATTTGAGAAAAGATACTAGACCTGCACTTGATTCTTTCCCTTTGAAGATTGCGAATAAAAAATATTCGCATGCCTTTGATCTTGATCAAGACTCTACTTCTGAATCTTATGATGACCGTATTCAAACTGATGAGCCTCAAGAGACCAAGACTAATTCTACAGCTTTTGCATATACCCCTATACCTTGTAAAATTCCAGATAGATACAAGCCTATGATTTTACCTCCTATATCCCATGCTTTCCCTAGAAATCATTACCTATATCTACCAAGATTTGATGGTGAATGTGACAACATCAATGTTGAGAGACATGTATTGAATTTTGAGTCTTTTCTCGACCTTTTTGAAGTTAATGAAGAGGATGTCAGTATTAGGATTTTTTCTCTTTCTTTGCAAGGAAAAGTGAAGAGTTAGTTCAAAACCCTGCCTGATGTGAGCATCTCAGATTTCCAGTAGTTTGTCAAAGTTTTCCTTGACAAGTGGGTAGTCAGACAAAACCCTTGCTTGATTCTAGAAGAGTACAACCAGTTGAAAAGACTAGCATGGGAGACAGTACAATAGTTTTCTGCCAGATTTAACCAAGTTTATTGTTCTATGCCTATTACTATAAGACCTCCTCCTGGATCCGCTCTCTTACACTACCCAGAAGCCTTTGATCTGGAAATGGAGTTTCAACTGAGGGAAGGGAACCTTGCAACACTTGAAGAGATGAAAAATAGTGCAATAGATGTAGAGGCTAATTTGTTGATTAGAAGGGCAAAGTTGAAGGAAGAAGAGATGAAGAACATAGATCCAGAGGAATCGACATCTTTAGAGGTAAAGCTCGACATTTTGGTAAGTGTAGTGGAAGAGATGATGCAAAACATCACCACAAGGAAAGAGTATGATGTTCAAGGCCATGGCTTGTTGATTGCAGAAAAACAAGTGGTTGATCCAAAAAAAATTCTTTCTTATCCCAGTTGTCATATATGATAATGATTGTTTTACAGATCATCTTGGAGAAGAGAGATCTGTTGATATGACATGTATTCTTGATGATGTATTTTATACTAATGATTTCCCTAAGTTTGATCAGTATGATGATGATTATGTTCTCCAAACAGAAGCTAGTCTTGTAGATAAATCAACAGCTGGTTTGTGGAAGGACGAAGTTCAGCAGCTCGAATGCAATGATCAGTCATTGCATATCAGTTATGAAAGTGAGGAGGAAAGTGCAGCAAATTTTTAAGTAAGTAAAGGATCTTTACCTTTTTGTTTTACTTTGTTTCAGTTCATTAGAGACAACTTTCGTGCAATCAAGAATCAACCATCGATAAGTTTTTATCTTGACCATCTATAGTGCAATGAAATCCTTGTTCAAGATTTCTCATATCTAGATTTGCAGCCCCCGAATGCCATTGATTATCAAGTTGTAAATGAAGACTTGGAAGCTGGAACATATGATCAAATGATGCAAGTTGATTTTGTACCATTATGTTTTGAACCATTTCAGTTTTTGAAGGGAGTTTTGCATAGTATATCTTCAAATGATCAGCCTGTTGAAAATCATGCAATCTCATTGGAACCAATAGAAAATGGGTTGCAACAGTCTTTTCAAGTTTTTCACAATCCAATAGCTGATGTATTGGATGATGTCTGCACTCAAAGTCCTTATCCATTAGCTAAATGTGAGCTTGAAAAAAGTATTGATACAAACTTGATCCGAAAACCGGTTTCGTTGTCATTTTCAGCAGGAGTCTTGTCACAAAGCTTAGATGAAAGTTTGCATTCATGGTATGAGGAGAAGCAAAGTAATCCATTGGATGAGCTAAGTCCCAGTGTACATGAATTTCAAGATCCTTATGCAGTATTTTTAGAGTCAGATAGAGAGTTTGTATTATTCAATCTGGGAAAATTTGGATCTGGTTACAAGTTTTCATGGGAGTTTCCTTTCAGTAGTTCTCTCTTGTTGTTCATAAGAAAGCACTTGCAGAGAATTAAAATAGCAGCCAGAATGCTTACGTGGTTGCATTGGTTGATTCATTTCACTTGATCAGGTGATGAATGTGTTAGTGTCAGCCTTTGTAGCCTTCCTCCAGTGATCAAATATGCTCTTACAAAGTGATTTTAAGGTGTCAAGGTCAATTTTTTCATTTCAAAGAGTCTTCAAGCAAAATTTGGTCACTAGGCATTAGGTCTAGGGTTTTCTTTCACTCCTTTCAAAGTTGCCCAAATGTCAGTCCATGTCACTATTCATCTGAGTCTATCATCATTCATATGGTTGTTATCATCATATCAGGTTCCATTGGGTCATGTTACACCTTGTTCATGCTTCAGTTGCGCCTAGGCAAGGTTCATTTCCCTCTCCTAGGGTTTTGAAGGAAATTTCTCTTGAATGGTCAAATCATTAGAAAAACTTGTATCCAGATGTTCATAAACCTTCCCCTATCCTTCATGTACCTTATTAAACACTTCCCATCGCTGAGATCCCCCAAATTCCTCATTTTCACACAAACCCTAGTTTCTTGCTACAACCCTGCAATTTTCAAGGTTGGGCCTGTGTTTTTCCCTTTTGGACCCCTTCCCCTCACTCGATCTCTGAGATTCCACTTTCCCCTGCTTCCTAACATCCCTACCTACTTCCAAAATTTCCCCAAGAATTTAGAAGCCCCTTATCCCCTTCATTTCGCTTCATTTCGACAAAATCCCTTGTTTCACACATCGGGATAGGTTTCACTCAAATGATGTTTTAGAGAAATAAAAGATGAATTTTTGAAAACTAAGAGAGGTTTTTGTTCAAAACATGCCAAGGAAGAAAACCATCCTTCACTTTTTACACAAGTATAATTTTTTTGGATAAATGTCAAACATACAATCGCCTCGGGAGAATTGATGCACCTCTGAAGTGACCTTGGGAAAATCAATTTTTCTCCTAGCTTGGTTGGCCAAATAACTTTCTTGATGAGTCAAAGGATAACTAGACAAAAATATCTTTCCATGCACTAGCATGAGCTCAATTTAGAGTTGAGGAAGGCATTCAAAAGCTGACTGTAACAGCACTCTGCCTTGAGGCAGCCTCATTTGGCACATTTTGACCAGTCTTGGGAGATTTGATTTTTTGATAAGGAAAATGAACTCCAAATTAAAAAATTCCAATTTTATTGGAAACTAGACTCAAATACCTTTCCAACGACCTATCCTACACCCGATTTTGACACCGGGAAGGCCTCCAAAAGCCTCCTGAAAAATGGCGCTACGCATATAATGAGCGCTACACATATAGCTTCCCCTGCCTTTTGTAAAATAACACCGGCGCTACGCATTGGGCCAGAACACAAAATTTTTTGCCACTGCTCTTGAAAATTCAAATTCTCTTAGTCTCCTTTGCCTCTTGTAAGTTTAAATCATCTTGCTATTATCTTTGGTCAGTGTTTGGAGTTGTTTGAAGATCGGTTGTAAGAGTATGAATGTTGAAAAACACAAACCCTACTCTCTTGCAGTCCACTATTCACACGGCCATATTTCCCACAGTTCCTCCCACATTTGGTGTTTGAAACAAAAGCACCAAATCCTCATTCTTCATCTCATTTAAGCCAACACATATTTTGCAACATCATGGAGGCGGACAAAAACACATCATACAACCAAGACAGAGATTGCACTACTGAACTGCATACACCAGGAGGACACTGAAGCGTCATGAAACACCTGATCCATTCTGGATTTTGGCCGACGATTCGCTGGTTGGGCATGATACATGAGGGAGGGTCTTCGCTCTGAATTTGAGCAAATTCGGAGAAATTTTTGTCATTTTGAAATTTTTTGGTCCCAAAACAGATTTTTCAGCTATACGAGTAGCGCGTCGACGCGCTCGCTTATGATTGGGACACTTGCTGGAGGAAAACTTTATATTTTTGGGTTTTTCATGGTAATTTATGCATGCTCATTTATTTCCGAAGCATTTCATCAAGTTCTGGATGATCAAAAGGCCCAAAAACACCATGAAAACCACCTTGCTGCCACCTTTTTCAACAACAGGAAGTACTTCTAGGAGAATGAAGCTTTGGAGGGGAAAATGAGCTCCAAATTGAAAAATTCCACTTGAGTTGGAAATTAGATATCCATGGATTTCCAACGAGCTATCATGAGCTCAATTTGGATGTCAGGAAGTGCCCCAAAAACATGTTGAAAGGTGCGCTACGCATAAAGATCAGGGCGCTACGCATAGAGGTTTTTGGTCAAATTTTCATCCTCCAGCTCAGGAATTCGGCCAGTTTTCACCAGTTTCACTTCTTGATGTGATTTTTGATCCAGCTTGATGTAATTGGATGTGTATGAGGTAACTTGGCACTTATTTACCTTATTCTAGATGATCCATTCACAAAATAGCAAAAATTTAATGTAATGAATCAGTTTCCTAGCATATAGGGGTTAGTTGTTTGACTACCTAGATTTCAGTTCCTTGTTTAGAATTGGTTCAAACTGCTCCTAGAAGGAGGAGCTCGACCCCTAGAGTTTAGGGAAGGGGTTAGATTGGTCTATATGATGTAAATTTTCAGTCAGTAGCAAGGGTTGGACTCTTGGGAAGATTTTGGCACACTATTGTACATATTTTTCATATTTTGGCTAAGGAAAGATCAGAGGTTTTGTAGCACCTGTTGGGATTCTTGTGGCTTTCAATTCTTGATGGTGTTATCTCTCAGTTTATTGTAATTTTATTCATGTTTAATGTATGTCATTCCCTTCTTATGCTTCTGAAACTAAATGAATCAGTAAATGAGGTTGAATCCATTGTTTATAGTGCTCTTCCTTTAAAGTTGTTTAGTTTTACATGTTTTCGCCAGTTTGGAGA
This sequence comes from Pinus tabuliformis, assembly GCA_031772625.1. Lineage (NCBI taxonomy): Eukaryota > Viridiplantae > Streptophyta > Pinopsida > Pinales > Pinaceae > Pinus > Pinus tabuliformis. The sequence continues at coordinate 865,174,914 of CM062820.1, forward strand.
GGATCCATGTTCTCCCTTGCCCTCTTCAGCTCCTTGTCATTCTGATCCATCCATACACCTGATCAAATGCATCAAGACTACTGCCTACCTCGCCCCAACTCAAATTCTGCAAAGATCTGGCCTTATCCCCGGACCCAAAATTGTTTTTTCCCTTTTCTCTAACAAAACCCCAAAAAATTTTAAATCAAACCTCCCTATCCATTTACTAGCCTAAAATCAATATCCATTATAAGTCATCTCAGCTCCTTTGAAGATATTTTGTCGAGATATACCCGGAGAGAGCCCTCTCCTGTCCTCGTAGGGCTAGCTACGAGGCTGAGCGTGGTTTGATGTGGCCTCAAGTTTTGCCTTCCTCAGCCTAAGGCAGATTTGAGTGCTAACAAAATGAAATAGTTAGAGTAGGTTTTATTGAATAAGTTCCATTTTGAGCATCTTTTCCAGTTTGTTAGTTGTGTTTTAGTATTGAGTTAGTTTCAAGTCAGTTGGTGTCTTTGAGTCATGAGGCAGTTTCAGTTTCCATTATGCCAGTATTCAATTTTTGAAGAGTTTTGACTCTGTTTCCCAATGGATAAGGCTACTAGGTCTACGGTGTTCTTGGCACCTCCAAGGAGCTACCATCCCCATTAGAGCCAATGTTAGTGTCAATGTCTTCACACTGCCATCAGTGATCAAAATCTGCTCTTTTACATTTCATAATAGGAGTCCCATATTGATGAGTTTTCATTCCATTAGGTCATGGATTCATTGATGGTAGGGTTTACTTCAATTTTTCCCTTGATGATCCTCTTTCATGTATTTTAGTCATGGTTCATGTTCACTCTGCAATTTATTTCATTAGGTCTTAGGGTTTGGTCTCATTATGTTTTAGGGTTCTACCATGGCCAAATCCAATAATTACATGCCAATAATGATCAACAAGGAAATGAGGAGTCCAATAATGATTAGCAAAGCCATAATTTATCATTTTGAAAGCCTAATGTAGTTCTTACCTCAAAACTTGTTTTGAGGTGAAAACAATGTATTTTTGTTTTTATCTCAATTAATGATGTAATTTTATATTTTCATATGTAATATTGGTTCCCAGCTGCTCCTAAACATCTTGTGATGTTGCCAGCACCTGCCATTGCAAAAAATTAGGTTATCATGAGCAAAAATCCACCTGCAAAAGAAAAAGACAATAAGCACTAAACCTTAATTTCCTCTCCCACTGAGTTAGGGTTGGCTATGGGATCAGATATATCTGAGTAGAGGAGGCATAAGGGATATCAAAAGCTATGAGGCCATTTCATATCATCAAACATCAGGTCTCCATCATTTGTCAAGAAGTCATTCCAAGGAACAGGCCATTCACCACACATAAGGGATAGTTTTTCTTCAAACTGTGTTTCTAAGCAAGAAAAGATGAATTTGGCAAACGTGAGAGAATTTTTTGTTCATCATAGACCCAAGAAGAAAAAAATCCTTCAATTTGTAAACAGTTCTCATGGTTTTAGAGAAATGTCAGAAATATAGTTGCTACAAGAGAGTTGATGCACTTCTGGAGTGACCTTGGGGAAATCAAAATTTCTCCTAGCTAAGGTGACCAAATGACTTGCTTGATGAGTCAAATGATAACTAGACACAAAGATCTTTCTAATGAGCTATCATGAGCTCAATTTGGAGTTCAGGAAGACCTCCAAACATTGACTGAAACAACACTTTGCATTTTGGCAGCCTCATTCTACACATTTTGACCAGTCTTGGGATATTGGACTTCTGATAGGGAAAATGAAGTCCAAATTGAAAAATTCAAGATTTTATGGTAAGTATGCTCAACAAGATTTCAAACACGCTATCTCGCACCCAATTTGGACATCGGGAAGTCCTCCAAATGTTTCCTACAAAAGGTATCGCGCTTAGGGAAGGCAGCGCTGCGCTTAGGGCAAGGCGCTGCGCATAGGGAGTTTTTTGCCAGTATATTTTTTAATAGGTGTTGAGCTTAGAGGATGGCGCTATGTGCCTAGGTAGTGGTGCTGCGCTTAGGCTAGGAAACCAAAAAATGCTCCCAAACTTCAAATTTATGTCAAATCTCCTCCAATTCCACACTTGGAAAGTAAGTATTATTCCTCTCCTTGCAATTTAGTTTGCATATGTAAATATTTTCATAAGTTTCCACTCTCTATATCAAACCCTAACTTTCACTATAAAACTCTAGTTCTTTGGCTTCCCCACCACTCACCTCATAACTAAACCCTTATCCCCACCAATGTTATCACATTCTACCACTCATTTATCACTCGCTTAACCCCCTCCTTATGTTTTTCCCATAGCTTCACTCACACCCATTCCTCCAAGCCATTGCAAATACCATTCATCCCATACATTGTCAAAATTGTGAAAACTAAGATAGTTAACTAAAACATGGATAGAGGAAGTGATTTTGAGTATGATGAAGAGATAGCCAGTGATAGTTTAGCAGAGAGACATGGGTAGAGAAAGCGTCATAAGGGAGGAAAAATCATAAGAGAAGAGCCCAATAATTTAAGAGAATTGCAAGCTTGTCCTCTAGCAGAAACATGTTTTAGGCACCTTGGATGTTATGAATTTTGTGAACTAGTGGAGAGGGTCCATTTTCATCATGAGCTTGCTAGACTTTTTGTGGCTCACTTGAATAACTATGAAGTGACACTGGCTGGAGTAACTTTCACAATATCACCATCTATTATTTTAGAGGGCCAACAGAGATAACCAACTGATGAGGCACATGGCCTATCCTATAGGACACGGAACAAAATTTGCAACATGAGAATGAAGAGGATGAAAGCTAAGTTGAGGAGAGCCTTAGAGGGCAAGAAAGAGCAAGATTGAATCAAAATGTTGGCTGAAGCCTCTTCGGAAAAATAAAGCACTTGATGGTGGTGCTCCATGCCAAATTTGGGAAAATTTTAAGTTTTTGTATTTTTGAAATTTTGAAATTGACAACACAAAAAAATTGTCCAGAAGCGCAGCGCCACTGGCGCTGTGCTTTTTCCTGGGGAATCCATTGGAGAAAAAGTTGACATTTTTTGATTCATAATGATGAGGGCATGCACCCTGGAATTTTTCAGAAGTTTTGGAGCAGATTTGGTTCACCAAAAGGTCCAAAAACTACCCAAAAATGACCTTTCTGCCTCTTTTTGGACACATAGGAGCAGTCTTGGGAGATTCAAGTTTTTAGGGGGAAAATGACCTCCAAATTCAAAATTTCTAGGTGTTCCAGAAACTAGACTTGAAGTCCTTTCCAATGAGCTATTAGGGGCTCAATTTGGCTAAGGGAAAGGCTTCCAAAATCATGTGGAAATTGGCACTATGCTTAAGACCAGTGGCACTACGCGTAGGGCCATTTTGCTCAGGGAACTAAAATTCGCTATTTTGACTATGAATTTGATTTCTCTCCTCATGGATGATTTCACTCATGTAATTGATGGCATGGCGTGTAAATGTAATGTTAAAATAGTGTTAGAGGGCATATTCATTAGTTAGAGGTGGTTTTGATGCAAATGAATCAGTTTCCCCTCTTTTAGAGGCAAGTTGTTTGACCGCCTATATTCCAGTTCTTTTTTGGGAAATGGTTGAAACAACCCCTCTTCTCATGGATTCGACCCCTGAAGGTTAGGATGAGTAGTTTAGATGTCTATATTATGTGTTTTCTTTCTCATTTGGTGAGGTTGGATTCAGCTGGATGCTCATGTACTGAACACTTATCATTTTGTAGCAGTTGTGGCAGGAAACTAATAAAGTTGCAGCTATTTTTATGGGATACCTGTGGTATGGCCTTTAGCAGGTGTTTCTTATTTTATTATTGTGTTATCATGTTATTTATCTATGCCTCTTTCATATAATTGCTTATGATTGGTTGTTTTCAAGTTAGATAGGTTGAATACATTAGGTTTTAATGCTATGCCTTGGGAAAACACCAGTATTTCATGTTTTTTCTACTGTTTAGGAAGGATTCATGACTTTCTCATGCCCTTCTTAGCTCCTCACCAGTGTAGCATTTCATCCCATCAAGCCTAAGGTGCTAAAGCTCATACCTACCTTGCCCCATAGAATCCCCTACAATTTTGACTTAGTTTCCAAAACCCAAATTGCGCAGCTCCTCCTGATCTCGCAAAAATACTAACAAATTCAATCAAACCCTTTGAGCTACTATACCTAGCTTAAAATCTTGTTCCTGATCCAGTCATCTTGACCGATATTCATAAGGAGAGAGCCCTCTCCTGGCCTGGTAGGGCTAGCTACCAGGTTAATCTTGGTTTGTGGTTACCCTAGAATTGCGTCCATTCAACTTGAGGTCAATCTAGGCAATAACAGTTATGGAGATCATATGCAACCCCCAAATATGTTCAAAATGACAACTCTTCAAGTTATATTCCCATCAAATGTTTCCAATTATTAATTTCCTCCATTTTCTTGTTGACCCTTTCGAATTGGGTTAGATCGGTGAGAAGAGTTTGAGGGTTTCCGGGAAAACCTACTACCCATTCCATCAACAAACAAATATATGCTAAGGTCAATGTGATTGATTTCAAGCCCTATATTCATGTTACGTATGTTGTTAGTGAGCATTGGATGCTTCCTCCGCTTGTTCCTCCTCCTAAAAAAATATATTGTAACGTCTCTCGTGTTGTTTAGCTTCCCACTCACTTTCACACTCACATGGTCACCAACAAAGCATGCATCTCCTTTTTAACAAATGGATTGGGGATTTTAGAAAATTTTCAGCTTTGAATTCTTATGGAGGTTGCATATATTTTTGGGCCATTTTCTCTTGGTCTCAAGTCTAAAGAGGTTTTCCTTTTTTGCTGGTGCAAATTGTTTTCCTTAGACATTTTGCAGCTGAATCATTAAATTTTGAGGGCCTTTAAGCTAGAATTGGGATGTCATAATTTAAATTTTACCACCATCGCCCTACTGCAAATAATCAATGCCATTTGCTTCAAGCTTGGATATTATTTCAAACCTCATTGAGGTAATCTAATTTGGGTTAACATTTTGCATCAAGCTTGGAGTTTAATTTGAGGGTTTTCTTTATATTCAGTTTTGCTACTATCTTTTATAGGAGGCTACACAACCCCACTTGCAAATCCATCTAAGGATAATAAGACACCACCTACATTGTGGAGTGATTAACAAAACCAAAATGGTAAGTTTAAGTAATTTTATTCCATTTTTTCTTAATTTTAATTTCAATTATTATTTGGATGCTTCTAAAAATCAACTTATTTCACTTCATTAAGAGATCAACAATTGATAAAAATTGACATTTACTAAAAGTATATATTTCACTTAAAATATTCTCTATCTTCCTACCACATATAGCATAACCACTGAGGAATTTAAAGTATTCTTTGGGCCCATATAAATTCATGATATTTTTTTTGGTCCTTCAAGTGCTCATGCAAGTTAAACTCTTCAAAATTTTCCACAAGGTTTGAAGTCATTTTTCCTCCAATCAGTGCCAACTCTACCTACATTAGCATATTTCATTTGGATTCTATTATATTACTTATATTTCCCAAACTAATATGATCATTGTAATTTTCTCAATACTTAAATATGCTTCAAAGGAGAACCCATTGCATAAAGGAAAAACCAATAAATTGTTGATACATGTGGAGATCCAAGAAATGAAACCTGGATTAAACCCAAATTTCTAAAGGAATCCAAACATTAAGCTATGTTTGACACAATTAAAGACATTTTCCATATCCAACTTAAGGATCATCCACCTTTCTTAATTATTCCTACTAAAGGGGATAACTTCGTGTATAAGGACGATATTTTCCATAAGTTGTCTATTCCTCACAAAACCACCTCAGTTTTCTAAGATAATCTTAGGGAGTATACTTTTTTGATATATTAGCAATAATTTTAGACATAATATTGTAAGACACATTGAACTATGGTATCATATATAATGTAAAAAGGATGATGGAATTACCTCTTTTGGGACTATACTTAAGAAATATTAACTTGTCCCTCCTCTCGGGTGCAAGGAATGATGAACATCTTGAAGAATTCACACCATCCACACAAACTCAAACTTAATAATATTCCAAAATAGTTGTAAAAATGAATGTTGAATACATATAGACTTGATACCTTATCAAGTTCAAAATGATTGATTATGTCCAAGATTTCCTCTTCCGATATAACCTACATTAGAAAAGAATTTTCTAAATTCCTTATAATACATGGATTATTTTATTGCATAATATTTGTACTCAATCTATCTTGGCTCCTATTTTTAGTATATATGGTGGCATAGGTATTATATGGTACTTCTTTGGTTTTTTAATTTAGACTTAGTGTCTCTCCTTCATTGGTGGTGATTTCGTTGGCATTGTTACACTAGTGTCATACTTTAGCTTGTTTTTGAAAAAAAATTAGTGTTTTATCCCTTAGTTAGAGCCACAAACTCTTGGACTGTAACCTCCATTTTTATTCTTCTTCGCTCATCATAGATTTGTATAACCAGAAGATTTATTTTTCTTCACTCATTAAAGAAGGAGTGACTTATTCCTACTCCATGAGCCTTTGAGTTCCCCCTAGTTTATATTTGTGCTAGTTGATATCTTTACCCACTAATTGATATCAATCCCTCATGCCAACCTTTAGAGTGAATTTCGTATTTTTAAGATTCTGTTCCTAGATGTGCACCAATGAACCAACCACCCACTTGCTCCAAACTCAATAAGAAAGGTGAATAAGTAGGGGGATTAGAGCCAAAAATTATAGAAATGAAAAAAAAGAGGACCATAATCATCTTGTTTAATCATAGAAAAGGTGATATTTCAGTGATATGATCCAACATAAAATATACTTTTAGAAGAAATAGAGAAGTTACTTTCTTCGAAGGAACTATATACCAATAATTGATCTAGCTTAATGTCTCTAGGGTTGAGACATCTATTGGTCCATTTAAGTTTCCCTTTTTCAACCAAGATATTCACTAAATCAAGCAATGAAATGGGGTTCTCCATTATCTATATGTTTGGATCCCAAAACATCCCCCTTCACCTCCCCCCTCTTTACTCATAGTGATGAAGCGTGTTATTAAAGTCTCTTACTACAATGTAATTTGGATCGAAATCTTAATCCCTTAACTCCATTACTAATTTCCAACATTATATTTTCTCATGATAAATTAGAAGGACATAAATATTAAATACATTGCAAGAGTGTTAGATGAGAGATAACTAAGTCAACCTTCCATAACTAAGTCACTGATAAGCATCAAGATTAAAGTTTCAATTTCTTTCTTCATCTTTCCTGTAATATTCGGTCTCCTGTATTTTTTGACCCTATAATACTCTAGAAAAATTCACACTAAGTCAACCTTTAATACACTAAGTAAACCTTCCATAAATAAGTCAAACTAATAATCATAAATATTAGAGTTTCAATTTATTTCTACATCTTTCCTACAATTTTCAGTCTCCTCTATTTTTCAACCCTATAAGGATTAGGCATGGGACATGATTTTATTTTACTTTTCTTCTTGCTTCTACATTATAGATCAAATTTATTGTTACCCTTCAATAGTTCGAATTCACTTGTGTATTTATAGTGGTTCGAGTCTTCAACATGAGGCTGGATTTTCAAGTTGTGTGAGGCTGACTTGTTAAATTGTTTGAGGCTCAATTGAAGGATTATGAAATTGACTTGGTGGAGGAGGAGAAAATATTTTTATTTATTGAAATAAAGATCCCAATAAGGGTCTATCATATAATAATAATGATAATTACTCAATATACAATCCTAGAAGCCTACAATGGACACTTTGACATGTTAACCCATTATTAAGTCAAATTTCATTTACAACAAATTTTTTTCTTTTTTTTTTCTTTTCATAAATACAATTATGAATACCCACACTAGTTACATTATTCAACACCATGAACCTCTTCCTCCCCAGTACTTTATTCATGTTGTATCTGATAAGTGGTTGGGATCATAGACAATTAACTGCTAGTTTCATTTAGAAAGCTTAATTTTCCAGAGAAATACCCACCTCCAACTTAGTCACTAGACTTACATCCACTTCCTGTGTCTGCATTAACAAATACTTCATACGAAGCACTATATCAACAATTTAGACACTTCAATCCTACTCAAATTCAGGTATTTGTAGTGCTTTATAACTCATATGATAATTCTTTAGTCGCAACACCTATTGGTAGTGTAAGGCTATTTGTGTTGAGTTTTCTTTACTATGATTGCATCAAAAATTCCCAGACAATGTATTTCAATGTGTCTATATTTCTCCTATAGAATCTCTTTCCAAAGATAGATATTGGGATTGGGAGAAGAAATTTGGAATAGAGACAAAACAAACCCAAAACTACCTCCTACACTTGACAAGACTCCTTTAGGCCATGACTACTTTAGATGCTCTCCACTTATAATGAATTTCACTTGGGTTGGTGAGAATGAGGCTTCTCCTCACTCTAATTTAGATACTTCTCAAGGGATTCATCTAATCTATTGTTGTGGGCTTAACAACTGATAAAATTACACAAGTTCAGTTGAAAAAATCATGTGCAAACCCAACAACAATATAGAAAAATGAAAATCTTATCATAGAAAACTTAGATTTCAATGATTTTGGTTGCCTTTGGTTCCTCTCAAAGTCCTTTAACACCTCCATGTTAAATCATCCAAATACCTCGTGGTTCCACACCCACTGACTTGAGTGCAAAGCCAAAGGGCTTGGGTTCTTAGCCCACAAGTCAATTTTGTGTGCCAATTCCTCCAAAACCCTATAGACTAGGGTCTGGAGTACCTCCCAAACTACAAATATCAACAACCTCAACATCCCCAAATGTTTCCTTTTATTCCACTAAAACTAGTCACATTCTTCAACATATCAAAGTATGTGGGTAATTTTTTGTAATGGAAGATTAAATGCTATTAGATTATGTTTATTTCTAAATTTACGAGTGATTAGTTCATTGGTTACGATGAATAGGTTCTCAAGTTCTCAAGTTTTTAAATATTACTTGAATATTTTAAATTCAAAGAACTTCCTGATAACTCACTTATACTAATACAATGTTCTTATGGTTTCATCAAAGTGTTTCTCAACATCCTTTATGACACTTGCTAACAGTTTCTCTCATTTGATGGAGTGTTATATGATGTTCAACCAAACAGGTATTTATCAGATCTATCTTTGTTGAGTGATGAAATTTTAGGTAGGATAGAAGAAATTGACCAAACTTCTGCTACGTCATCTAGCTGGCGAAGATCAACTAGAGGTGAAAATATTAGAAGAAAATTCCATAGACGCATGGAATTTTTTCTCGCTAAAGGGGGGTCATGTTCTTATGATAATGAGAGCGTAGATGACATTGAGGTTCCCTTTGAGGTACAAAATCTCTTGAAACAATGGGCACCCAAGGATATTCCTGAAATAAACACTGTTTTTTTTTGTCAGTGAGAGGATATACCACATTGCCCCATAATTATTACATGGTTTAGGGTTATTTTCCATGGATGGAATAAGGGTATGTTATGAAGGATTAACTGAATTGATGGAGTATGTCGGACCTTGTTACAAATACAATGATTGGGTACGACTAGTCCTATATACGAAAAGTATGCAAAGATATGGACTGGTCACAAATTATATACAACTAAAAGACAATGATGAAAGTAAAGGCACAACTATTTATATTGATGGAAGGCTAAAAGTAGCAAGGAATATTGTAGGGCTTATAAATAGTACATGGTATGTCACCACAAATAAGCAACCCAATTTCATATTCAAGGGTTGTGAAGGAAACCTTTTATTCGTATATGCCATTAAATCAATAGCTGCAAGGGAAGAGTCGCTAATTGATTGCAATTTGAATAGAATAAATATAAATATTACTATTATGGGGGAGGTATGTATTCACTTTTACCCAACTTGTAAGAAAAAAAATTTGTATGTTATGACTATCATTTACTATGTGAAGTTTCTATATAAAGTTAGACATATATCAATAGTGGTTTTCTTTTTAATATAATTATGATTAATTGTGGATGAATTGCAAATTACACTTATTTGATCAACAAGGTGATAACGGGAAGTCACCAACCTTAGATCATTCCACAGATACTTGTGAGGAAGAGGTTACTGATGATGCAATTTTTATGTCGGCCAATCCAATGCAATCAATAAGGAAAATTAAATCCAAAGAAACCAAGAAACTTAATTATTTAGTTCTAGTTGAACCTCAGATAGATGAGATAAAAGGCGAAATCAAAACCTTGTTGCAACAAGTTCGTTGAAATGGGGTGAGAAACTCATTTAATTATCCCAATTATTCTTTTATGATTTATTTATCTCATCCTTTGTAAAAAAGCTCTTTATTTTACATGAGTTTTTGGCAGATTTCGACCCTCATGCTACAAGTATGGGTTGGATCAGTGTTTTTAACAACATTGATGCTCCACCTAAGAGTGAGTCATCACTCATTGAGACTATTACAACCACTTAACCACCCACAACAGGATTTGTACCCCAAGAACAATGTACATTAGGATCTACATATGATGTTGTGGATGCAGAGCATGATATAGTTGCATAATTTGAAATGATATTTCCTAGATCTTCCCATGTTACTAGCATGGGATCACTACCAATCATGTTTTTGGTAGATGATGAAAATGTCACTATGAAAATAAAGAAACTTCCAGGTCTTTAAGAAGTTTTTTAAATATTAAGTACAAACTAAATGAAATTAACATATAGTTTGTGATTATCTTAAACTAATGATAATATTGTTTTGTTGGAAATGATGTATTTTATAGGCATTTGTATAACATAAACTTGGAGATATTTGGGACAACGATTCGCCCAAACTAGAAATCCCAAAGTTCCAATTTAAAAGAGGAACCTATTAATAAGATAGTTCTCTTATTCAGTGATGATACCTTCAACAAGTATAGAGTTTCCTCAAAGGAAGACCTACATTTAAAATATTTTTTAGACCAGTATAGGTCACAATTGGAAAGGGCCAAGTCACATGAGCACGCTTCATAGATTCTAGGATGGATAGGAGAGTGCTCGTGGAAGATGCACATGACAAAGCACTTCGAAAAGCAGGGAAGACTCCACCCCAACCAAGAAGGCATGAGGCATGTTTAATAATGTAATTATGATTCTTTATCATCATGACAACATCTAATTAATTTTTTCAATGTTTTAAATATAGGATCCCAGATACTTCCAAAGCCACATAGGCTACAATAGCCAAACATAGGCAACATCATCTTGGCCTAAGTGGTTACTGTTAGAAAATGTAACTATGTTCGATCTTCAATACTGTACTTGAGTCATTATGTAATGCACTTGTCAAAATAATAAAGAAAATATTTTTTATTATTGTAATAATGACTCATTAAAGCATGGGTTTCATGCTTGCATCATCATTATATTAGTCAAAGTCCCCATTGTGGACTTCTAGGATTAATATTGACTTTATAGATTCATTATACATTCGAGGAGACCCTTCTTGGGCTTTCGAATAATGTAAGAATGTTTTGTATCAAGTAAAATATGAATTCTTTACCCTCCACATCATGTCGGCCTAAGGGAGATAAAGTCAACCTAAGGACCCCCATTCGACCCACAAGAAGCCTATAAATTGAAGGAGGTAAAAGTCATTTGGATCACTCACTCTCAAGCAAGTTTGATATCTCAAGAAAAGATGGAGAAGTGTGAAGTTTGTTTGACGGGAAGACGAAAGAAGTGTGATTTTGAGGAAGTCTTTCGAGAAGAAGAAAATCAAACTTTTGGTGCCTCTTTCTCTATTTCATGGTCTAGGTTGGGAGATCAAAATCTCCTAAGATTTCATTGTTTCCAGAAGTTTTTGAATAGTCAAAGTTGTTGCAAGGGGTCGAAGATCTGAGAGGCTGACATAGTGTGGAGGGAAAGTCTAGTCTTGGTCTAGGGTAAAGAGTCTCAAAGAGTACTATTGAAAGGAAGAATTATCTTGACTGGGTTTTCCCCTCGAGGATGGCTTTTCCCTGGCATGTGCCTATATCTTGTGTCTTTTATTTTGTGATATTAATACATTTATAATTTCTTAATGAAAGATAAGGTAATAAAGAATTAAGATAATCCAACACACTCACAAGTAATTATCAAGAAATGAGAATCAACCCCTAATATAATATCTTTGATTTTCCAACATGGTGTCAGAGCTAAGGTCTAGAGAAGTACAAGATTACTTTGTTGGCATTTATTCTCCCTCTATGGTGAACTACGTAAATGTGGGTTACAACACTACTAGAAGATGGATCAAGAAAATCATCTATTTCTTATTCAACAAAATCAAGAGTCAAGGATTCTTGGTTGCCCTTATAGGTTCTCTTACTAATGACAATGCATGAATCATTGATAGTTGAGCATCGAGACACATGACAGGTCAAAGCAAGAAATTTCACACACTATCAAACGAGTCATCCTCTCATGCCATGGAATTGGGTGATAATAAAATCTGTGTTGTTAGAGGCCTAGGATCTACATCATTGAAGCTAGATAATGGATTGAAGCTACATCTCAACAACATTCTCTATGTTCCAGGTTTGAAAAAGAATTTATTTGCTATTTATTGTTTAGAAGATAAAGGGGAAAGGGTTGATTTTGTTGATGGAAATGTATTTGTTTGGGGAAATAACTATAGTATTAACAAAGTTAGGGTTATTGGAGTTTGTGAACAAAGTCTTTATAGGGTTATCACTCCATCTCCTCAAGCTTTGGTCCATATGGAAATAAGTCTGATTGAACTATGGCATCGAAGGTATGGTCATATTCATTATAGGGTCATCCCTAATCTTATTCAACTAACTCATGGCATTCCTGATATGAAGTTAGATCATGAAGGTGTGTGCAAGGGATGCTCTTTGGGGAAGCATACTAGAAAGCCATTTCATAATAGTGAAACTAGATCTAAAGAAATATTAGATCTCATATATTTTGATGTATGCAAGCCCATTTCTAAAAAATCACTTGGAGGTAATATCTACTATTTAACATTCATTGATTACCATTCTAGGAAGACATGGCTCTACCTACTCAAAACTAAAGATGAATTATTTGAGAAGTTCAAAAAGTTCAAGGTTGAAGTGGAAACCCTAACCGTAAGATAGATAAAGACTCTAAGGTCTGATAATGGTGAGGAATACACTTCTAAAGAGGTAATTTCATATTTTAAGGATGCAGGTATTAAGAGGGAGCTCATTGTTCCCTACTAACCTGAACAAAATGGATTAGCCGAAAGTAATAATAGGTCAATTGAAGAAGGAATTCGAACTATGGTCCTTGATCAAGATCTACCAAAGTTCTTATGGGGTGAAGCAACGATGATTGTCATGTACATTCAAAATAGAAGTCCTCATAAGAGTCTTGATAATACTACACCCAAAGAAGTATTCACAAGGAATAATCTAAGTGTGGATCATCTCTGTATATTTGGAATTCTAGCATATATACATCTTCTGAAAGACAAGCGAAAGAAGTTGGACATGAAAAGCATAAAGGGAATATTTGTTTGTTATAGTCTTTCCTCAAAATCATAGAGAATTTACATAAAATAAGGAATACACATTGAAGTAAGAAGGGATGTCATATTTGATGAGAATCCAACTTACAAGAAATCAAAGGATATTCCTATTAATTTTGATGATGAATAATTTCCCTACTTGAAGAAGAAGAAGTTCATCATGAGAACTCTGCTACAAATGCTGAGGAAGAAGCGACAAGTGATCCTATTCAATCGGTGGCTATCCCAACCACAAGGAATAGGAAAAATTGGTCGAAAGCTAAATTAGAAGATGTTGAAGGATGTGGAGTTGAAAAATGGTCCTCTAAGGAAAGTAAGAAATCACAAATATATTCTGGTTATGTTGCATATATGACTAAGTTGATTGAAGATGAAGAATCTACATTCAAGGAAGATGAGCATGAAGAGTTTTGGAAGAAAGCTATACAGGAAGAATATCAATCCACCATGAAGAATGGGGTTTGGGAAATTGTTCCTAGACCTAGTGACAAATCAATTGTCACATCAAAGTGGATATACAAGATCAAACATGTTGTTGATGGAAGTATAGACAAGTACAAATAAAGGTTCATCGCAAAGTGTTTTTCTCAAAAGGAAGGCATTGACTATGAAGAAACCTTTGCACCTACAACAAGGTACACAACTGTTATAGGCATTTTTGGGCACTGCAACCCCAATCATAAATGTCCATAAACCAAGGGCTCCTAAGTCCCTAAAGGTGTTGTTCCAACCCCTAAAAGAACAAGGTCAACTGATTACAGCATCTCGCAGAAGTTCTCCATGAAAAACTACTCAGACTGGTCAAAACTGGACCATTTCACCTGCTCCATAGGCAAAGTGCATTGCATCCCACCTAAATACACACAGTAGGTGCGTTGCATTTCAAAAAGCCCTTCTATGGGGTGTGATGGGCGAGAAGAGACAAATGGCAGGGTCAATCCGCAAGGTGGAGAAGCATGGAATCTTCCAGAAACTTCTCCTGTGACACTTGCCTCTCTGAATTCGACCAGGGATGAGTAAGAGATCATCAATCTCCAAGTGGAATCAAGAACTATCAGAGGGAAGACACTAATCAAATCACAAGCTGACTCATCTCCCTTGCAGACATCTATATATGGATCCCTCATCCCAGAGATCCAGAGGCTGGAATTCTGCATCTTGTAAGGAATTGTTGTTGGTTTCTTGAGGCAACATCATAGTGTTGGGTGATCTAAGATTTTCATGAGGTGAAGAAGGGCTTACCTGTTGAGAGGATGATGTTGGGTCAGAACAATTGGTTGTAATTCTCTTGGCTCTTTCTTGATTATCAATAAAACTATTCAAGTTTTCCTCCATACACTTGTGTGATTGATGTTTTATGCATTTGTGTGGTTAATATACATCTGATCCTATATTGCTTATGATAATAGATCCATGTTCTTGTATAGTGTTATGCTGCTTTGATTCTACAGGTATTCTGTGAAGCTGGGCACGAAAACAAGTAGCAAATGACTATCAGAAGAGAGAGGAATCGAGCAAGGAACCAAGTGCAAGACAGAGGTTGGTCTCCTTTATTCTTCTCCCATCTATCTTTCATAAAGGAAAACAAAAGTAGTTTTAGTTAGTTTGTTTCTAAGGTAGCTACCAACCTTAGTGGGATTAGCAGTTCTGCATAGACACTATTCCTGGTAACAAAATGGCGACTCCGCTAGGGAGTGAGTAGATTTTTTTTTCATCTACATTTGTTTACTTTATAAACTTACAGACGGAGCCTGAAGTCAAGCCAACTAACCTTCAAACTGCATTTGCTATGCAAGGGCAAAGTAGATCAATGGTGCTTCAGTAAATCTCCAGGTTTTGTTTATGAATTAAACAATTGATTTACAAGCTTTCTAGTTGCCCTCGTGGTGGCTCTAGTAACCTCCTTAGATCTACCCATGTGATTGATTTACTGATTACCACTTGCTTGGCCTAAATCCCTGAACTGAACTACAAATTGTGACCCGGAATCCAATCAAAGTCTCGTCCCTGGTCCAGCACACTATCTGTTCTGTGAACTTCAAATGCAGCGCACTTCCCGATTGTAGTAGGTCCGTTGCATTTCAGTTTCACTGTGTTACAGGTGCGCTGATCAGACAAGGCCTTGTTCCTAAATTTTGGTTTCTGTGTTCACTATTTTCAGATCTATTTAGGAGTTTTGCTGCCTGTAGTCAGTATACCTCTGTTTGAAACCCCTTTCCTTACTATTATTCTGCCTCCAGTGTGCAAAGAACTGTAAATATTTTTATGTATTTTTTGAGTCATTTTCAGTTGTCTTTTACAAAGAAGTAGCATAATTGTACTGTCGTTTCTTGATTTGAAAGTGTCGCAAGTGTCGTTTTCAGTCATAGAAGATAGTTTGATTGCTCTTGATAGTTGATTACCCTGTTACTATTGTATTTGATCTGAATTAGTAATTTTTCTAGTGTCGAAAGCAAGTTTTCAATTCCAAATCGCAAAGTGTTGTCTGTGTCCTCATTTTGTTTTGAAAAGAAGCTTGTTAGTAATTGTCGCTTTGAAAATAATTCAGATTTGCGCATTAGCTTTCTTTTTATCATTCACACATTAAGAAGGTTGAAAACAAATACATGCACGTGCATTTGCATTTAGACTGTTTGTTGGTTTGATTTAGGATAGGGCATATAGTGTGTGCTCTTTGCTCTTTGTTGAAAGAAAGCCATCTCTCTTTCCTTAGTAGCTAGGATTTTCATTTGCAAAAAGAAGATTCAACGATTGTTTATCATCTTAGATTGCATTTTAGGAATTGTACATCTACATCACGTGGTGAACCTGAAAGGCAAATTTCTTAAGCAAGATCAACTATAAAATAAATTTAATGAATCTAAAAACGCTTTGGAACCTAATGCACAACATCTAGAAGTCTAGGCTAGAGATGTATTCCGGCGTCGTAAAGCCTGGTAACTGTTGTTTTCACTGTTGGTTGGGTGATTCCTCCACTTTGAGACAATAAGTGCCAGTACGGACTTGTGCTCCCACGTACCGTCGAGTATATTTGGGAGACCACAATAGGCTTTATCCTTTATCCATAGGAAGTCGTGTCTGCCACCCTATCGATCGCAATGCACTGAACACAGCATTCGGGAAGATTGACTGTCGTACCGTAAAAAGTATTCTGCAGTTTTGCGATTGGTTTGGTAATCCTTCTATCTAGATTTCCAGAGCAGTCCCTTTCGTTCCTTTTCGGACTCCTTAACGGAAAAGGTCCATCTGAGCACTTGTCACTTCAGGCTCATTAAAAATCGAAGGCGACTAGAGTCATCTTTTGTTTTTTCTCGACTCTTTAAAATTGAAAAAACAAGTTGTTTCAAAGCGTCTAAAAAATTATTTTAAATAGAATAATTATCACCTTTCCTACATTGATCTTAGGTTGAGGAAAATGGAATCCACCAACCAAGGATTTCCCCTTGGAGGAAATCCTATTCCCTTCTCCTCTTGGGGAGATGTTGGTGCACCCCATATGTCCACATTGTCGCTTCCAAGATTGACAATCGGCTTGCCCATATGGCTCTTCTCAACCTCTGTCGTTTAGAACACCTTGATTCTTGAACAATCGAGTCAGCAACTAAACGATTCCAAAGTTACCTCCCAACCCTCTACTTCATCCAATTCTTCCTCTCCTCCTTCCTCTTCGCTTGATGAAGCTGGTAAAGCCAAAAATCAAGTTCCTGAGAAGAAGAAGGAAAATAAGAATAAAGAGAAGAAGAAGAAGGAGCCAAAGGCGAAGAGGGGCAACCAAGCGTCGTCTAGCGAAAATCCACACACTGCACCGACCAGCCCTAAATCGCCATGTGTCATTTGCAAAAGAGACCACTATCATCGAGATTGTCCTTGCATCCCTCGGATCTTAAGGGACTGGTCTCCTCGTTTGCACAACCCGATGTTGTCAACCTCTGATGATCATGTTGAAAATACACCATCAACTAGTGAAAGTGAAGCCACTGGACAAAAATGACAATATAAATTTCCTTGTAAACTGTGTGAAGGCGATCACGCCATCCACTATTGTCCCTTCTTAGATGAGGCTAAAATGGTTTTTGACGACCGTCCGGTTTCACCGTTACAGCTCCCTCCTGGATATAAGAAACTCTTGCCGAGTCCATCACTAGTTTAAAATCCGGTTGACACGCCCTTGTGGTCGGCCGAAGCACCTATCATTGAAGAAGAACCATCTGAATCCATATGAGACGAAAGTCAAAAGGTCGAGGCGGCAGTTGACCCGGTCTTGCCTTCAGAGGTTCCATCTTCAGATGATACAGTCATCGAAGAGAATAAGGATGACACCGTCCAAATTCTTTTCGTAAGCACAGACTCCGATGAACATGGGGGCAACTTACCCGTTCCTTTACTGCAGGAAGGAAGTTCATCAGAGTCATACCCGGCCATCTATTCGGTCCCACCTCCAAGCAACCTAGTTGTTTCCTTTGACTGGAATCTACTAGGCAGACCCCGTTTACCAGCCAGTGTACCATTCTGAATCATCGCTCAAGTATATAGAATGGTTATGGCTGGTACCATCATAGATGAAGGGGTTTCTGTGAGTATCCTTTCCTCAACTGCTTGGAAAGCACTTGGTTCGCCATCGCTTTTGCCTGAAATGAGAAATCTAACAGGCTTTGACAAAGGAACCAGTCGACCGTTAGGGATCCTTCCCAATGTGCCCATTACATTGAGAGGGAAAACCGTTCACATGAACGTAATGGTAGTCCAAGGACCCCTGGATTATAATATACTCCTTGGACAAGACTATATTTATTGCATGGGAGCCATTGTCTCCTCACTCTTTAGAGTAATGTGTTTTCCGCACGAAGGAAGAGTGGTCAAGCTCGTAGACCAGCTTTCATTCCCCTGTTCACGCATAGCAAATAGTCATATACCATCTCTGAATGGTCTTTTCATGCAAGGAATGTCTCATCAATCCCCAGTCCGTCCTCCTAATGAGCGCGAGTGATTCGGAGGATATGACTGAAACCCAGGGGGCATGCACCCTGGTCTGCTTCGGCAAGAGAACCTTGGGTATAGGGTTGATTTCCGCGAAGGATATATGACTAATCTGGAAAACCTGTCCTTACAGGAAAATGGGAACGGACTGGAATAAGATACCTTCGTTAAGGTTATGCTGGGTGACACCACTCCTCTTTGCCTATTTTGATAGGCATCGCCGAGAAAGAATTTTATCTGCTACGCGGATGAAACTTTCTTGGTAACCTGGAAATTTTGCTCTATACCTGGGGGCATGCAAACCTTTTGGCGTGCAAGCGAAGAGAGACTATTTATTTTTTAAATTTGTAGGTCCTCTAACCCTTTAAACTCGTAGGATTAGTCGTTTCCTAACTTGCATAAAGAAAGGATCCAGAGCAAAGCTTTGTAAGGTGCAAGCTCCACAAAAATGGCATCTTAGATGAGATATCCTTATTATACGACTGGATCGAGTAGTTTTAACGCGGACTTCATGCTCGTTAAAAAATAAACATAAGTAATGAGCAAGTGTTTCTCCCAGCATTTAAGCTCATTTTAAAATAAAAAATGAACTAATTTCCGGTAAATAACCATCGTGAATGTAGTACTTCAGCCTTTGAAGCCTTGGTCATGTTCTCATCATCACCTCCACTCTGTATTGGCCGATCATTCACCTCCATTTGATTGTTTACCCCTTTTGAGGAACAGCTGTGAAGAGTGATCCTGTTAGCCATCCTTGTAACACTACCGTGATTGGAAAATTCCAAACCTTACCTAGAATCAGCTACCACCCGAATTTATCATTCATTCCTAAAAAACGAGTCTCCTTTAAGCTCTTTTCAACTGACTCGTAAAATATGAAAAGATTGCTGAGCCATTGGCCTCTCCAGCTCGTTAAAGTGACCAAAAGTGCTATCCCTCCTTTAGATTTTAATCTTTTTGGACCTAAGGGATTATTACACAAAAAGATAGAGTGCTTGTTTTGTTCGGCTCGTTAAAAGTACCGAAAATTCATCCCTTTTGTATTATTTTATACTTTTTCGGACTTAATGGATTAGATGAAGAAAAAGGATTTTTGGAGTTTCCTTTACGTTCTTTTTCAGACTCTCTAAAATTGAAAAGGACTGAGTTATCTTTGTCGTTAAACTCGTTAAAACCTAATAGCGACAAACTTGTCCATAACAGACAAGAACGAGTTTCACTATCGATAGGCTCGTTAAAACATAGCGATGAGTTTACCCGAAGGGCAAATTATAGAACAAGCATATGTTATCCTCCTCAAGCTTGACAAAAATAAAGAGGTACTGGTCAGCAATGACTGGGGAAAAATTGGGAAGAAAAATTGAAGAAACTTTGTTGGTAGCAAGTCGCTCTTGAACATGACACTTTCACTCCGCATCCTAGTCGGGTTGGGTTGTTCCATTCACTGGTCATATCACCATGGTTCCATCACACCATCCACATTTGGGGTTAATGCTACCAATCCATCATGTTAGTGTCACTGATATGTTCAAGAGAAGTCACTCAGAGAATTCACCTGTGTCTCACCCACTATAATACATTTTTGCTCCATTCTTTCATGACCGCCACCCTAAACCATATATCACCAGATCATTTTCACCTCCATTAAAATAATTTGCTCCATTCCGTGTCATTGATGTGGGATTCATTAAGGCCCTCCTATGACGGACCGCTTCTTTTCGACATCAACTCATTATCCAAGAAGTCGATCTAGGAACAACCCTTTCAGTACCTTGAAGCTTGCATGCCTCAATGGCAAGTTTCTCACTTCCGGCAACAGGTTTACATCAATGGCCTTCGACCGAAAGATTTTACGTGGTGTTCAAAGCCAAGTCCCTTATTCACACCACGTGAATTATACTGCAGTACCTTGAGGATCATTATCATTATCGGTGGTTCCTCTCGCGCCTGTTAACAACTTACATCATTGGTTGGTAATCAGGCGATGTCTTTCCATGTTCGACTCCAGAACATCTCTCACATTGATCAACCTGTACTTTGAGTGAAGATCGAACGAGATTGAAGACCCCAGATCTAGTTTCATCCATCCGGGCTGCGATATATATTCAGTAAAATAAAGACATCAAATGTACATCATTGCTGCACAGATAATCATCCAATCTAAGGGATGATGGCTCTACCAGAATCATCAGTCTACACTCAGACGATTGTCTGTCTCATGTACATGAAAAATGAATTTATAAAGCTGAGCATGGGAATGCCTACCTCATCTAGATCATGAAAATATTATGAAGATAATTTATTGTATTGTATCTTATTACAGGTCTCCTTCCAGCTTGAAAGAACTTCGGATCCTCATGATAAAGCATTTCACCCGACATCAAAAGATTAACGACCTCATGCTTTAGGGGGCAACTATTATAGACATTTTTGGGCACTGCAACCCCAAGCATAAATGTCCATAAACAAAGGGCTCCTAAGTCCCTAAAGGTGTTGTTCCAACCCCTAAAAGAACAAGGTCAACTGATTACAGCATCTCCCAGAAGTTCTCCATGAAAAACTACTTAGAACTGGTCAAAACTGGACCATTTCACCTGCTCCATAGGAAAAGTGCGTTGCATCCCACCTAAATACACACAGTAGGTGCGTTGCATTTCAAAAAGCCCTTCTATGGGGTGCGATGGGCGAGAAGAGACAAATGGCAGGGTCAAACCGCAAGGTGGAGAAGCATGGAATCTTCCAGAAACTTCTCCTGTGACACTTTCCTCTCTGAATTCGACCAGGGATGAGTAAGAGATCATCAATCTCCAAGTGGAATCAAGAACTATCAGAGGGAAGACACTAATCAAATCACAAGCTGACTCATCTCCCTTGTAGACATATATATATGGATCCCTCATCCCAGAGATCTAGAGGCTGGAATTTTGCTTCTTGTAAGGAATTGTTGTTGGTTTCTTGAGGCAACATCATAGTGTTGGGTGATCTAAGCTTTTCATGAGGTGAAGAAGGGCTTACTTATTGAGAGGATGATGCTGGGTCAGAACAATTGGTTGTAATTCTCTTGGCTCTTTCTTGATTATCAATAAAACTATTCAAGTTTTCCTCCATACACTTGTGTGATTGATGTTTTATGCATTTGTGTGGTTAATATACATCTGATCCTATATTGCTTATGATAATAGATCCATGTTCTCGTATAGTGTTATGCTTCTTTGATTCTACAGGTATTTTGTGAAGCTGGGCACGAAAACAAGTAGAAAAGGACTATCAGAAGAGAGAGGAATCAAGCAAGGAACCAAGTGCAAGACAGAGGTTGGCCTCCTTTATTCTTCTCCCATCTATCTTTCATAAAGGAAAACGAAAGTATTTTTAGTTTGTTTGTTTCTAAGTAGCTACCAACCTTAGTGGGATTAGTAGTTCTGCATAGACACTATTCCTGGTAACAACAACCATTAGATCATTGGTTTCATTGACTACTACAATGGGGTGGAATATCCATCAAATGGATGTTAAGACCGCATTTCTAAATGGGACCATTGATGAGGAAGTGTACATTGAACAACTTAAAGGATTTTAAGTGAATAA
This sequence comes from Pinus tabuliformis, assembly GCA_031772625.1. Lineage (NCBI taxonomy): Eukaryota > Viridiplantae > Streptophyta > Pinopsida > Pinales > Pinaceae > Pinus > Pinus tabuliformis. The sequence continues at coordinate 865,197,053 of CM062820.1, forward strand.
CAGGGACTCTCATGTTTGCAGACTCAAGAAGGCCCTATATGGATTGAAGTAAGCATCGAGGGCATGGTATGTAAGAATGAATGCATATCTTATTAAAATTGGGTTCATGAAGAGTATTATTGATCTAAATATATATATCAAGGTCATGTTTAATGAGCTCGTGAGTATTCTACAATATGTGGATGATGTATTCATCACTGGTGTAGAATGAAGAATTCAAGAATGCAATATGTTGGAAGTTGAATTTGAGATGAAGGATCTAGGATTTATGCATTACTACCTAGGTCTAGATGTATAGCCAAGACTTGGGGAGATATTTTTGGGGCAAGGAAAATACATCATCGAGTTATTGCAGAAATTTGGGATGATGGACTCCAAGTTGATGATTACTCTTATGATCACCAACCTCAATAAGTTGAGGAGCTCCAACTCTAGTCTCAGGGATCCTACCTCATATTGACAGTTGGTGGGTTCCCTGATGTATCTGGAAAATACTAGGCCAGATATATATGTTGTAGTAAACATTCTTATTCTGTTTTATTTGGAGCCTCAGCATGATCACTAGATAGATGCCAAACATATATTGGGGTATCTTCGTGGCACTATACATCATTGCCTAAAGTATGATAGTAAGGAATTCAAACTAATTGGCTTCATAGACTCTTATTAGGGTGGTAGTGAGACTGATGGAAGGAGCACTACCAGAGGATGCTTAAATATGGGAGCTGATATGATCTCATGGATGAGTAGGAAGAAATATATCATTGCATTGAGTAGCACTAAGGTAGAATATGTGGTTGCATGTGAAGTAGGAAAAGAGGTTGTTTGGTTAAGGAAGCTTCTAACATATTTGTTTGAGAAGTATTTGGTTCTTACTATGATTAATTGTGATAATAAAATTCGTATCAAGATGTTTGAAGATCCTATGTTTCGTTTGAGGATGAAACATATAAATAATAAGTTCCAATTTATTAGGAACTTGGTGTAGGATGGGATCGTGAAGTTAGAGTATGTTCTGACTAATGAATAGGTAACTAACATGTTGAGAAAGGCTCTTCCTAATAAGAAGTTTGAATATCTAAGGAACTTGTTGGGTATGGCAGATATTGGTGATTGTATTGATGATAAGGAAATGGTAGAGATTTTTTGAGGCTTTACGAGTGAAGCATTGCTTGGGGAGACATCAGGTCAGCACTCTGTGTTGATGTATGGATCTTGGAATTAAAAAAGATGGTGTTATTTATTGAGCTCTATTTTGTATACCCACTTGTATGTTTGGGTTGGTCGTTAGCAAGTAAGTCTGATGGTAACTAGAGGGGATGAAATCTTGATTCCACCTTAGTCCCACTTGGATAGATTACCCTGGTCAAGGATCTAGTCCATGGCATTGCGGTGCCTAAAAGTTCTTCATGTTTTCATATAGTTTGATATCTTCCATTGCATATCTACATTATGAATACCTCCCTAGTTAAGAGGGAGTGTTAGAAAATTTAACTATGTTCTGTCTTCAATAATGTACTTGAGTTGTTATGTAATGAACTTGTCAAAATAATAAAGATAATTATTTTTATTATTGTAACAATGAATTTTTAAAGCATGGATTTCATGCTTGGGTCATCATTATATTAATCAAAGTCCCCATTGTGGACTTCTAGGATTAATATTGAGTTTATAGAGTCATTGTGCATTCAAAAAGACCTTTCTTGGGCATTCGAATCATGTAAAAAGGTTTTGTGTCAAGTCAAATATGAATTATGTACCCTCCACATCATGTCGGCCTATGGACCCCCATTCAACCAACAAGAAGCATATGTATTCAAGGAGGTCAAAGTCATTTGGATCACTCAGTCTCATGCAAGTTCGATATCTCAAGAAGAGATGGAGAAGTGCGATATCTATTGTTGGGAAGAAGAAAGAAGTGAGAGTTTGGGGAAGTCCCTAGAGAAGGAGAAAATCAAACTTTTGGTGCCTCTCTCTCCCTATTTCGTGGTCTAGGTTGGGAGATCGAAATCTCCTAATATTTTTCTATTGTCGGAAGCTGCATGTTGCCAGAAGTTGTTTCCTAGTCAAAGTTGCTAGAAGGGGTCGAAGATCTGGGAGGCTGACATGGTGTGGAGGAAATTTCTGGTCATGGTCTAGGGTAAATAATCTCAAAGAATACTATTTAAAGCAAGAATTATCTTGACTGTGTTTTCCCCTAGAGGGGGGTTTTACCTTGGCATGTACCTCTATCTTGCGTCTCTTGTTTTGTGATCTTCATACATGTATAATTTCTTGATGAAAGATAATATAATAAAGAAGTAAAAGAATCCAACACACCCACAATTAATTATCAAGAAAGTAGAATCAAACCCTAATGTAATATCTTCGATTTTCCAACAATTACTCAAAACTGGCAAAAAAATTGTAAATATATAAAAAATTAATTTGCATCCAAATTATAAATTGTTAACAATTTTAATTTAATATCAGAAAAGAAGAAAAAATCATGTTCCAATGCAAAATTGCAGGGGACACAATTCAAATAGTCTCCCATGGAGGAATACCTAAAGCTTTCTTTCAAGCACGAATATCAAGCTATGGTTGAATGGATGACAAGCTTGGCATCTTCATAGTCTTCTAGCATCGAACATAACACTGAGGAAAATAAAAGAAATTAATATCATTTATAAATAATTACTTGTACAATCTATTGGTTATTATATGTTGCCACAAAGTAATGTGCTTGGTTGTAAAAAGTAGGCAAGCAATATACAACACATGAGCCTATTGATGGTGGAGTGCATGATCTTGAGACTGATGTTCAACTTGGTTCTAGAGGTATTTCATGTGTTGTGAAAAAAATTGTAGTTTGGAATATAATTAAATTTTTTTAAATGCAAATGGTGTATTAATTATAACACTTCTTGTTTCTACACTATAGCATGTATAGGAAGTGGCCAAAGAAGAGGAGGAACATACAACCACATCCGAAAGTATTCTGCTTCCCTCCACTACCAAATTAGGTAAAGAACACTATACTACTCTTTTTATTAATAAATTGTAATAATAATAACTATAAATATGAATTTAACATTTCTTTCTTATTAGAGTTGATGCGTAGCCCCACTTGCAACAACATAGTCGTGCGACTAGGTTAGCAGCAAGACATATTACACCAGATACCACAACAACTAAAGGGTGCCAAGATCAAGATGTCCTACCTACTTACATGTTAAAAATGAGAAAGAAAGTTGATAAAGAATGATTGAACTTTTTTATTTAGAGCCTGTTTTTTTGAGTACCACATTTTTTACTGAGACATTAAATGCGTCATGGCATGTGCACATGTAACTTTAGACTATCTTACTAAATGTTGTGATTTTTCTATTGTAGAAAATTAGAATGGTTTTGTTTCATATTGTGTAAACATTGTTTTTTTATACAAGGAGGGTGTAGAATACCATATATTTGATAAAGTCATGGTATAAGTCAATTAACTTTGTTACATAAATCAAGAGACTATAATCATATTCCTGTGTTAAATTAAGCCTTTACACAATTTTTTCCCATGATAATTCAACCATATACTAATTTGTATGTTTATCCCACAACACCATACACTACCACACTCCTAATTTAGGTGCTAGCTACTCCTACTTCAATTCCTAATCACAACAATTTGTGATTATGATTACAATTTTACATATGTGTGTAATGTCCATGGTGGGATGTATGAATCATCATCCCCAAATTTCCCATCGAAAATTATAATAACCTTGAATGGGCTAGCACTCGTCTATCATCATCATTGCAAAATGACCCGACAGATGAAATTTACCATGTTTTTCATCATCACTTCACACTATCTCATGGATGACCCTTTCTACAGATTATATGCATGAATTTATGGAAGGCCATCCCCTCTACCTATCCTATGATTGATTGTGACAACAAGTAAATAAAGGAAAATTGACAGATATTTGTTGACAATATACCCTACTTATAAATTTTACTTTGTTCAGCTATTCTTACAATCAATCATAGGCTGGGTAGAGAGGACGGTCTGCCAAAAATTCATGTATATAATATGTAGAAGGGGTCATCTATCATTGCTTATTGAATTGCTCATTTTAGTGATAGTTGTTACAATAGTTTGAATGAAGGTCATGAGATTGGATTCCTGATAATTGATTTTCTGAAGTATTATTTGTTCTGTCGTTTCCTATGATTGATAAATAATTGTTAAGTGTGAGATTTGATATTTCTTTCAACATAATAATTTCTACTTTGAAGTGTTGTTCCTTTATTATAATTGTAGTTTCCTAGAAAACAACTTGTGTTCAGAAGAATTGTTTTAATATTTGTAGTAGAAGATTCAATTATTTGGTCTTAAAGTAGCTTTGATTGTTTATGTTTGAATTCTTGAGGTTGTGAATAAGATATTCTTTTGGGAAATCCCAACCATTCCTTGTATTTTACATGCATTTATCTTTCAATAGGGCTAGACAAATGAGATTATATTAGCACTATTCTTTTCACATACTGTGTGGACAGCCTTAAAAAAACTAAATGAGTTATGGGTTGACAATTTAATGAATGGAAGTCAATTGATATTTTTAAAGAGCAGCTGAGTAACCCAACATTTTGGTGTCATTACCAGGGAGGTTATCAAAGAAGTGTTAATTGTATCCCTATAGGGTTGAGTATTAAATATAGAAGGTAAGAACCTGCACATGCACCAAGTAAAAATCTTGTGCCAATGACTGCCCTCAACTAATACTTTTAGATTGTTTAGTGTGCATGACTAGGAAAACTCCTAGGACTATAAATCAAGTAGTTATAGATTCAAAACCTATCTCAAAAACCATGAAAATTCAAGGTCAGACTAGACTTGGAGGAAATACCTTTATAAATGAAATTATTTTCCACTCGAAGTATCAAGTGTCGGTAGGTCCTTGAACAACATCTGGGAAGGGTTATGTTATTACCCCTCAAGCAATAGGATCATCTACTATAGCTCATTCTAAGATTCATGACAAAACTATAAGGTTTGAGCAAAGTTTCCAAGATACATCCATTAATAATCCCAATCCTTCTAGTAAAGGTGAGGGGAATTATATTAATTTAAGAGAGGTGGAAGGTGAGACAAGTGAGCTACATCCACAAGTTTTTGAGTTAGAATTTCCAGCGACACCTGTTGTAAAGGAAGAATTTGAAATTCCTGATTTAAATAGTGGTTTGAGACCTAATCAAAACCTGGAGTTTAACCAATATAAAACTCTTCAGATAATACCTCTTGACCACGAGATCCCTGAAGATTACTAGCATATTTTTTACCAAATGGAAAACACAACACTAGAAGCATAGATTTCGACCAGAGAATACCATATTGTCAACCCACAGAAGAATGCACCAATGAAAGCCATCCTATTACATAATCTTTCAAATTTTCATGGAATGGCTTCTAAGGACCCTGATGTGTTTCTATTTAAATTTGATGTCTTATGTTGAGGTTATGACTATACCACTGACCCTCAAAAACTGAAACTATTTCCTTCCACCTTAATGGGAGCAACTCTACGTTGGTTTAGGGGGTTAGGAGGAGGTACCATAACTTCATGGGATTAGATGAAAAATACCTTCCTCACTAAATACCAGGATTATTGTCGGTCTAGGATTTTGAAATAAGAAATATCTAAAATGACGTCCAAATAAGATGAGACTTAAGAGGAATACGTCAAAATATTCCAATATAACCCGCAAATATCACCTTATACCACTTTACCTAGATAAATACTAAAAATTGCTTTGATTAGAGGAATGAAATATGAATGTATAGAAACACTTAATTTAATGGGAAAAGGTGATATTCTTAAGGAAAAATATGGTGACATCGTAAAAATATGTATCAAGTGCTCGCATGGAAGTACATGAACCAAATTTGGGATTTGGGACCCTCTCAACAGAACCAACAAAGACTACAGGAGGAGGAGTGGCTTGTGCAGGAATTGGTAATCTCCTAGAAGTCTTTAAAACTGATATTTTGAGTATGTTAACTACATAGTTGGATGTCATATAGGTAAAGAAAAAACAAGCAGAGGAAGAACATGCCTTAGTTATTTTATGCCCTCATTGTCGAAAGAAGCATAGCCACAAGGAGCGCCCACTGCACAGAGTTGAAATATGTTCCATATGAACTAGATATCACTCAATCGAACATTGTCCCTCACTCCCTGGACTGAAAGCTATATTCAAGGAGGCAGAGGAAGATCCTGAGCCAGTGTATCTCATGGCATAATGATGGCACTGGTAGACACACCCTCCAAGTATGATCCAATATCTTTCTTTGTTTCATTCTAGACAGTATATCCATCAACAATTCCTGTACCACAGTGGAAGGGCCAACAACCTTTTAATTCTACATGGAAATATCAATCATACCCTATACCCCCATGGAACAATTATCCATTTACTGGACCATCATGACCTAATCAACAATATTCTACATCTCCTTGGAAAGACCCATCGAGTAACTTGTACTCGTCACATTGGGAAAATTCACCTACATAAGGACCAATGTGGTCTCAAAGTTGGAAACACCCCATGGGATCAAATAATCCACCTATTGGGTCATTTTCTTAGTCAAAACCACCATTAAAAACTCTGCTCCAATTACCCTCAAATGTTCCATCTCCATCGCGTCCTCAGCTACCTTCCCAATTGAATCCTAATCCTAATAATAGATTTGTCTAGTATTTGGAAATTGTTGAAAATCCACATTATGACTCTACTTCTTTTAAATGTAACAAGTTGTGGTTAAGGTATGGACAAATGATATTTCCATAAGATGGCATAGGAAATCAAGAGAAGGTAGATAATTAACATTTTGTTGAAAAGAAACCCTTAATAGAAAACTTTTTCAATGTAGACCTCACAAATAAAAAGGCTTATGAGGATCGGTACAAAAACTTTTGTTAGTTCAGTTTTGTAGCTCTCTCATTATTTTCCCTCTCTCATAATCTTGGATATTTAGATTTTTCTTGGAGCACTCTTGGAGGGTGTGGCACACTTGGATTTTTGGAGAAAGAAGGTGAAAGAAGACCAGGAAAGCACAAGAGGACAGTAGGATCAGTAGTTACAACATGTTTTTCCTTATAGGTACCAAGTTGCATGTATGTTTTCCTCACTAGTTTTGGCATGCATGGAATATGAATGTTGTTTATTGGTCATGTTCTATCATTAGCATGGAGGATGGCCAGGATTGATAGTGGATTTGACTAGCCTTTCCATTTCCTAGATAGCCATGGTGATTGTGGATTTATTTCCTTACTTTATTTTGGTTGGTTCTCATGTTTCCTTAGCTTGGGTTGAGTTACTAGTCTTGGAAACCCTGGTTGGAAAAACAATCTAGAAGCCCTATAACAACTTGGGTTGAGTTACTAGTCTTGGAAGCCTTGGTTGGACAAACGATCTGGAAGCCTTTGGTGGGTTGAGTTAATAGTCTTGGAAGCCCTAGTTAGATAAACGCTATGGAAGCCTGAGATAAGTTATGGGTTGAGTTACTAGTCCTAGAAACCTTGGTTGGACAAACACTCTAGAGCTTTAGAAGGCTTGGATAGAGACCAATCTGATGATGGTTTTGTGATGTCTGATTGTGAGGTGGAATGGGTTGAGGTGGATAGCCTTTGGAAGCCCTGGATGGTTTTGGATTGATGTGTTCTATGATATCCCACATTCATGTTTGGAATATGGCATGAGGGTGAATCGCTGAAGAGAGATTTGGGTCAACCATTTTATGGTTAGGTGGAACATGGAAGTCCCATCTTGGGTTTGGATTTTGCATCATCAATATGAGGTTATTTATCCTTGTATCTATATGAGTATTATACTATTTTATGTGTGGATTATATGGTGGTGATTTCCTTGGTACTTTTTTAGCTATCATGTTGGTTATGTATATCTTTTATGACAATAGCTATGTATGTCTCTCAACATGTTTCTACTTGTAAATGAATGAACAATGTATCTATGACATAATGCATGAAATGGAAGTTAATGTGTTGAGGCATCAATGTTTCTTAGCCATTCTCATTTAAGTATGAGACCCCTATGCTTATATTTTTTATTTAATCCTCCATAATACATATTCATGATATGTTTGATGAAATGCTTGTCATGGATAGTAGGGGTCTAGTCAAGGTCTTGTTCAAGTAATTGTATTTGTACTATCATTTCCCTATTATCTTAATGTTTTGAAGTTGTCATTCAATTCTGAGTAGTGGCCTAGGCTCTGGGCTAGAAAAAGTGACTCAAACCTCGGGAACATTGGCACAACACTGAGAAAAATAGTCCTTGTATGTTGGCATGCCTTGTCATGAGAGCGTCTAGAGCCTCCTAAATGCTGGTAGGCCTATAGCATGGGAGAATCCAGGGGTCAAGGTTTCCAAAATATTAGTGGGACCTAGGGGCTGGTTGGTATAAAGATTCGATTGTTCCTAAGGGTCCTAATGCTGATGTCGAAGGTTTGTATAGTGTGTTTTTGTAGGTTCCACTTCCTTAATGTAACTTAGGAGGTCGACTCATATCATAGTGGCCTCTAATTGCATGTTTACCCCGATTGGCCATTTAATTAGGTAGATGTGGGAGGAGGGTGTTGCAGAGTGGTATCATAGAATGGTTCACCAGTCGAACTAGATGGGTTGGGTGTGTTGCTCATGCATTCATGTTGGTTTCATGTGTGTCTCTTATGCTTGTATTCCATGTGCTTGTTGCATTTTCGTGGTGTTAATCATGGTTGTAGTGATATTGCCATGTGGAATTTGATGGTGTTGTTGTGAGATGCATCGTTATGAGTGTATGATTGGTTACATGTTGTTACATGTCGCTTACATGTGTCATACTTGTATAATTGGTTACATGTTGCTACCTGTTGTTACAAGTATTTTTATTTTATACCTGATTATATATGTTTATGTGTGTGTGTGGACCATGGTTATGCTCGTGTGTTGTTTGTATGTATGCTAGTGTATCATCTACATTTATGGTTGTGCATTATCCATGTACATTAGTAGGGTTGATGTCACCATGCATGAGGTCATAGTATATGTGGTTGACATGGTCATGCATCGATGGCTGGACTCTGTCTAGAATGATGGTTGCATGGTTATATGCTTATGTGTTATGTTTATATATGCTATCATGATTATGTTATACATGTATCATGATGATTTGTTGATATTGCCGATGAGGTATCCTCCCCAAACTATAGTAAGTTACATTGTTTTATTATGATTTGGTTTAGCTAACATGATATACCTTGCAAGAAGAAATATCATATGGCTAGCAAGATGGTAGACTACAATGACTCTTCGTATGGATCAGATGAGTAGTATGGTGCTGGGAATTCTTCCAATTTGGTAGGTACACTGAGGAGATTAAAGGAAGAAATAAGGAATTGTAAGGAATATAATGACATAATCATATAGGAAAAGGAGAAGCTAGCAGAGGTAAATGTAGTGATACTTCAAAGTTTGTCAGATTTGCAGTGACATGGACTACTGTGGATCATCCATGAGAAAGAGGAAAAAACTAATGGGGCATATGGCAGTAGGTTGGATGGTGGTCACAAGTCAGATAGGGATGACATGGTCATAGATGGCAGATTTTTGGACACTCTAGATATGAGAGGGGATAGACATAGGTACCATTCTATTTCTGGTTCTAACAGGCATGATGATTGATATCATTATCATCCTCACAGGAGGAGCGATAAGGGGTATTTCTTGGATTAGTTTAAGAAACAAAATCCACCTACATTTGATGGAGAGGTGAAGAAATTGTAGGATGTAGAGACATGGTTGCTTGGTATGAGGAAGTTCTTCAGGTTGCATGACTATTTAGAGAACACTAAATCCAGAGTAGATACATTCAGTCTCAAAGGTAAAGTAAACATTTTGTGGGAAGATGTGAAGAATTTCATAGGTATACATGAGGAAGACTTGACTTGGATTGAGTTTCAATGGCTATTCAAGAAGAATTATCTATCAGAGAAATACTTTAATGACATGGAAAAATAATTCTATGAGCTAAAGATGGGATCTATGAGAGATGATGAGTACACTAGCAAATTCTTGGAGCTACTAAGGTATGTGCCTTACCACAAGGAGGAGATGGCCAACATTCAAAGATTCACTAGTGGGTTACCGATGGCATTCAAAGATAGAATTAAGTTCGATGAGCCTAGATCATTGGAGGAGGAAATATGAAAGCTAAAGCATTGCTATAACCAATTGAAGCTTAGATATGAGACTAAACCAGAATGGAAAGGTAATGTGAAGAACATAGTAAAATGGGACAAGAAGCGAGTAATACCTCAGGGCATAGGTAATAAAGAGAATGAAACGCCATCAAATAAGATTAATGCATCTGAAAGAGGACAAGGATCTCAATCAGAAAAACAGAATAAGGATGCAGGCTGGAAGCCTATAGAGTGTTGGACTTGTGGCAAATATCATCGCAGGAGCGATTATCCATAGTATCAAGCTAGTAGGCCTCAGATATATAGTGCCCAGGAGGCACAAACTGTTGGGGACGTTGGTAAAAGCGTTCCTTGTATTTATGCAGCATTGGATAACAAACAGGTAGACCATTAGGAATATATCATTGAGATGAAAGGTAAGCTTTGTGATTAAGTTATTTCTACTTTGATTGACCCTGGATCTAATTATCGTTATGTTAGTCTTCAATTTGTGGATAAGTGTGGTTTGAGTAAGGAACTTGTGGAATCTTGGTTAGTGTAGTTGGATACAGGTACAAAGAAGCAATTTCACCATTGGGTAAGAGCTTGTGCATTTGATTTTAATGGTATGCCTATTGTAGCACATTTGAATGTATTATCATTCGGATCATACAATATGTTGTTGGGCATGGATTGGTTGTACCTTCATAGAACCAAGGTGGATTATTATGACAAGGTGATTGGTTGCTTGGATGACAATTGAGAACCAAGAGTCTTATAGTTGTTACTAGTTAGGATGGTAACAACTATGTAGGTAAAGATCAGTCACGGGAAACAATGTATGTTATTCGCAATGAAAATTTCTAGTGACAAAGGTAAGGAAGTTGAGGGTGCAAATGTTTTGAGAAGGTACCCAGTTCTATAGCAGTTTCGGGATGTATATCCTGAGGACATTTTAGAGTTTCCACCTCTCAGGGAGGTTGCAGAAAATTTCTACAAACTTGGCTCTGATACCATGTACAAAATCTATTGTGTAGGTTAACCTGATAATGCAATATAAATCAAAGCATAATACTATAAACTACTTCTACTATCAATTTGTGGAAGCTTAAAGATCAAGTTGAACAATATAACTAGAAGAAGAAGAATCAATGCACAATACACATGAAAATACTTTGGGGAAAGCCTCAGCTAAAAACCCCACTATCTGTATTGTCATACAAGGTGGAAATACACAGGAATCATACAAAGCCTTAGCTATCACATATAGCTAGCTCTCAGTACAATCCTCACATATGCTCACAGGAAATACTGGCTTCTCACAAGCCTTTCTCTCTACCCTCCAAGCTATTATTTCCTTGTGTTGTTCCTCTGGGATGATTCTCACCTCACCAAGTGGAACACTTTGATCTCACACACTGTCAGAATTACGCAATCCTCAAGGAATGATGCCTTGACTGCATGCATGAGTTTTCTTTATAAGAAAACACATTCAACTAATAGTACATTGTCCTTGTCTTTAATCTCAACTAGGTATTTCTCATGATAGACATGCATGAGTTTCTGATGAGGGAATCTTCAGTTAACTGGAGTACACTAGTTGAGTGCATACATGCATCAACTGACTGTTAACTCATCATTAGTTCCTCAAACAGTTTGGAACTAATTTAACTGGACTTAACTCAGTAAACTGAGTTAACTAATTACAACTCAAATATAACTCAATATTATCTCCTTAATTTAAGGCTTATTGCCTTAATTTAAGGGATAACTCTTGCACGACTTCAAAAAGACTTCTAACTTGAATTTCTCCAACTAATTAAGTCAAAATAACTTAATTAATTATTTACAAGTAGTTGTTAATAATAAATTCAATTTTAATTCACAATTTAATTCAAGGACAAATTAAATTGGAATATTCATGTTGCCACACTTCAACACTCCCTCTCAACAAGAAAGGGATTATCTACCACCCTGATCCTGTCTCTATGGAACTCGAATTTACACTTTGACAATGCCTTTGTCAAAATGTCAGCATCTTGCTCGTCTATTGAAATATATTGCAACAGCATGATCCTCCCATTATGAGAAGCTTGCTTTACCTTGTAAAGCCAAAAGGAACTCATAACTGACTTGTTCTTCGATCTCGAAACCACATTCCAAACACTGTTACGAACTATAGAGTCATACTCCTCCACCATAGCATCAACCCAAATCGACTGCTGCACTGATTCCTCAAAGGAAGATGGCTCGGTCTCAACAAATTCCCCAGCAAGGGCCATGTATCTGGTGTACCTCTTAGGTGACCTCCTCTGTCTGCGCTGAGAAGATGGTGCTCCCACATTCTCTCGTATCCTCCAAAAATCTACCAGCTTCTCTTGTGCACTTATGTCCATCTCTGGAAGACTCTTCTTGAGTGGATGTCTCCACTCCTGGAACCTCTGCATGCATCTGCTCCGCATCAATATGAGGCTCCTCCTCCTTAGGAACCAACAGTTCCTCCACAGCCTGTAGTTGGAGCTTCCTCTCAAGGGAAACTCACATGGCCTTCTGCTCATCAAACTTGAGATCTCTACAAACCACTATCCTCTGACTGGTAGGAAAGTACACCCGATAGTTGTGAGGTGTATCAGTGTACCCCACAAGTATCCCCAACTCTGTTGTCGGCTCAAGATTCTTCCATGCATCCTTTGTCACATGGCAGTATGCTGATGAGCCAAAGATCCTAAACTGACCCAAATCTAGTCTCTTATCGGAGAAAGCTTCCTCTGGTGTCTTCATCCCAAGTATGTGATGCAGGATTCTATTCTGAAAATAGACCACTATGTTGCATGCCTCAGCCCACAAGTGAAGTGGTAGGCCTTGGTCATGTAACATTGCCCGTGCTTCCCCTACAATAGTCTTTTCTTCCTCTCAGCCATCCCATTTTGTTGTGGGTCATGAGGTGTCGTCAAATCTCATTTAATTCTTTCCCCTGCACAGAAGTCCTTAAACTCTTGAGAGACATATTCTCCATCGTTGTCTCTTCTTGAAGCCTTGACCTTCTTCCCTGACTCTTTCTCGACCAAAGATTTGAACTCACAAAACTTTGTGAAGGTTTGGTCCTTCTTCTGCATGAAATAAATCAAGAATTTACGAGAATAATCATCAATGAAAATAAAAATAAAATACCTTTGCTTCTTTATGGATGTCATCAAGAATAGTCCACACACATCAGTATGAACTCGCTCTAAGATAACCTATGCTCGACTATCTCGATCATGAAAGGAATACTTGGTGTATTTTCCCAAGGTACAACCTTTGCATGTGTCAACTTGCTCAAGTTTACATTTGGGAAGTCCTGTAGATATCTGTTGCATTACCTTCAAAGTCCCATGATGCAAATGGCCCAACTGCCCATGCCACAACTCGCTAACGTCTTGGCTTTGCACCAACTCTCCTTTCGTACTCAATGTTGCACAATCATCTACCTCTAGTTTATAGAGATTATTCATCGGAATCCCTATCCTCTTGGTCTGACCCGTGGCTATGTGTCTTAGGAATGCCTTTCCTTTACTGAAGACAACATTGTAGCCTTCATCCTCCAACATTGCAACCAATACCATGTTCTTCTTTAGTCCAAGCACATACTTCACATCTGTCAAGGTGACAAGATCTCCATGCTCCCTCTTTAAAGCAACTGTGCCCACTCCTAAAACACTATACCTTTCGTCATCACCATCTCTATGTGCATCTTGAGGTCTTTCTACTCCAAGGCACTGAATAAACTTTTATCACCGCTCATGTGGAATGAGGCTCCACTGTCAAGATACCAGACACAACCCATCATCGATGACACCATGCATGTGTTGAGGGTAAAGTCCATTTCAAACTGAGAGGCTAATGCCTCACCTTCTGATCCTTCCAAGGATCCCTTCTTGGACTTCTTTGATGGGAAATTAGTTGCATAATGTCCCATCTCATGAAAATTAAAGCATTTTACTTTAGACATGTCACCCTTCTTCCCTCCATGAGAAGAATTCAATTTGGAATGAGAAGCCTTCCCCTTCCCTTTCCTTGCCTTACTTGCTAAGGCTAGATTTTCTTCATCATCATTCTTGGATGAAGAACCATCTCAAGTGCTCCTCCTGATCTCCTCCTACATGAGATCCGACCACAGTCGTTCCCAGTCTGGCAGTTTCTCCCTTCCATTCATAGAGTCCTAGTAGCTATTCCAACTCTTTGGAAGGCCAAGGAGAGCGAGCCTCACCATCATCGGCAGTAGTTATTCCGACACTACCAATCTCCTCTCTGCTGGTGGTGAGCTTGTTTAAATATGTGTAAATAGTATCACCCTTCTCCATCTTGATTTTTCAAAGCTTATCCTTGAGTGCCAATTTCCATTGGTCGCTACTATTCTAGTAGAGGTCCTTCAATGTCTTCCACATTGAAAATGGAGTATCCTTCCCATGGAGACTCAAGACAATATGGTCTCAAACTCCCTCAAGAATGATCTGTCATGCCTTCGCCATGCACTTCTTCTTGTAATACAACCTCCATTCTATCTTTCCATACTATGTAATTCGAGCTACCTTCCAAGGCATACTCGAGTCTCAATCCATAGAATGCCATTGGACAATATTGAAGTATGATATGAATTCTATTTGCACCTGCAACCCCAAACTTCAAACCTCGAATCCTCTTCTCAGTATATTGTTCACAGCTCCGATAAACTTGGCTCTGATAGCATGTAGAAAATTTCTACAAACTTGACTCTGATACCATGTAGAAAATCTTCTATGTAGGTTAACCCGATAATGCAATATAAATCAAAGAAAAATACTATAACCTACTTCTACTATAAATTTGTGGAAGCTTAAACATCAATCTGAACAATATAACTAGAAGAAGAAGAATAAATGCACAATACACATGAAAATACTTTGGGGAAAGCCTCAGCTAAAAACCCCACTATTTGTATTATCATACAAGGTGGAAATACATAGGAATCATACAAATCCTTAGCTCTCATAGCTAGCCAGCTCTCAATACAATCCTCACAGATGCTCACAGGAAATCTTGGCTTCTCACAAGCCTTTCTCTCTACCCTCCAAGCTCCTATTTCCTTATGTTGTTCCTCTGGGATGATTCTCACCTCACCAAGTGGAACACTTTGATCTCACACACTGTCAGAACTGCGCAGTCCTCAAGGAATGATGCCTTGACTACATGCATGAGTTTTCTTTATAAGAAAACACATTCAACTGATAGTACATTGTCCTTGTCTTTAATCTCAACTAGGTATTTCTCAGAATAGACATGCATGAGTTTTTGATGAGGGAATCTTTATTTAACTGTAGTACACTAGTTGAGTGCATGCAAGCATCAATTGATTGTTAACTCACCATTAGTTCCTCAAACAGTTTGGAACTAATTTAACTGGACTAAACTCAGTAAACTGAGTTAACTAATTACAACTCAAATATAACTCAATCTTATCTCCTTAATTTAAGGCTTATCTCATTAATTTAAGGGATAACTCTTTCATGACTTCAGAAATACTTCTAACTTGAATTTCTCCAGCTAATTAAGTCAAAATAACTTAATTACTTATTTCCAAGTAGCTGTTAAGACTAAATTCGATTTTAATTCAATTGGAATATTCTTTTTGCCACATTTCAATAGAGGTATACTTTTCTATTGAGTTGGTGCCAGGGGTAGCTCCAGCATCAAAGGAACCTTACAGGATGAGCTCACCTGAGTTGGTAGAGTTGAAGCTACAGTTGAAGGAAATGTTTGACAATGGATACATTAGGCCAAGTGTATCACCATGGGGCACATTGGTCTTGTTGTGAAGAAGAAATATGGTACTCTCAGATTATGCATTGACTACATGCAATTGAACAAAGTGACCATCAAGAATAAGTATATGTTGCTGAGGATTGATGACTTGTTTGATCAGTTGAAGGGAGTGGCAGTATTCTCAAAGATTGATTTGAGATCTAGATATCGCCAGGTATGTATCAAAGAGGAGGACATTTACAACACAAATTTTCGAACCAGGTATGGGCATTATGATTTTTTTGTAGTTCCATTCGATTTGACTAATGCTTCAGCTACATTTATGTGCTTGATGAATAGTGTGTTGTGTCCACACTTAGATAAGTTTGTTGTTGTGTTCATTGTTGACATATTGGTATATTCTAAAAATGAGGATAGTGTTGAGGATGTTGAGAGAGCATCATTTTTATGCTAAGCTCAACAAGTGTATTTTCTTTCAGAATGAGGTACATTACTTGGGGCATGTTGTCTCCAAGGAGGGCATTGTAGTAGATTCATAAAAAATGAAGGCCATCATGGAGTGGGTAGCTCCCATGAATGTAGATGAGGTGAGGTCTTTCATGGGGTTGGGAGGTTATTACAGGAGGTTCATCATGAACTTCTCATAGATCGATTATCCTATTACATCATTGTAGAAGAAAGGTAATAAGTTTGAATGGACAGAGGAGTGTGAGGCTAGTTTTTAGCAGCTTAAGAAGTTGTTGACACATGCACCAATGTTGAAGATTATAGATATAAACAAAGAGTTTGTAGTATGCACAGACGCTTCCAAGAAAGGACTTGGTGGAGTCCTTATGCAGGATGGATAGGTGGTATGCTATGAGTTGCGAAAACTGAATGAGCATGAGTAGAACCACCCCAGTAATTTTCTTGCTTTGGTAGTGATCATATATGCATTGAAGATGTGGAGACACTGCCTTCTAGGCAAGAGCTTTTTGTTGATGAGTGATCACAATGGGTTACGGTATTTATTTGACCAACCGAATCTGAATGCTAGGCAGGCTTGGTGGCTAGCCATAATCAATGAGTTTGATTTCGAGATGAGATATATCAAAGGTAAAGAGAACATGGTGGAATATGCTCTTAATAGGCAGATACAAGTAAATCATTTAGCATCTATGATATCCTATGGCACAGACTTACAGGATAAGATCTTCCATGCAGGCCAACATGATGTCAGGTATATGGAGATTATGCACAGGTTGCATTAGAGCATAGGTACATGTCGTGTTATAGGTAAGGGTACATGTAGTAGTACAGGTACAGGTACATCTACATGTACATGTAGTAGTATAGGTACATGTACATGTAGTAGTACAGGTACAGGTAAAGGTATTGGTATAGGTACAGTTGCAGGTACAGAAGATGTGGACTATGGCCTTACAATAGACAGATTGGTTACATTTAGAGACAAGAGATATGTGCCAGATAGTAGTGAGCTCAAGAAGGTGATCATGAGAGAGTTTCATGCGAAACCATATTTAGGTCACCTAGGTTATCAGAAGACAATGACAGTAGTGAAGAAATTTTATTATTGGTTGAATATGAAGAAGGATGTAGCAGAGTATGTGCCTAGGTTTTTTTATTATCAACGTGTGAAGGAAGAATGTAAGAATCTTGGTGGACTATTACAATCGATTGCAATTCCAGAATGGAAATAAGAAGTCATTTCCATGGATTTCATCATAGGTTTTCCAAGGATAATGGGACAACATGATTCCATCAAGGTTATTGTGGACAGACAGAGAAATTCAATAGGATATTGGAGGACATGTTGACGATGTATGTGATGCATCAACAATGAAAGTTTTAAGAGTATCTTCCACTAGTAGAGTTAGCTTACAACAATGGGTATCAAGAATATTTGAGGATGAGTCTATTTGAGGCATTGTATGGGTGGATTTTCAATACTCCTATCAGCTACAGTGATCTAGTTAACATGGTGTTTATTGGACCAGACATGTTGGCGGACATGGAACAGGAAATGCAGGTAATCAGGAAAAATCTAAAGGTAGCACAGGATAGGAAAAATAACTATGCAGATCAGAATAGGGTGTTAAAGGAGTTCTAGGTTGGGAAATAGGTGTACTTGTGCATCAAACTAAAGAGGAGCTCCTTACAGATTGGATCATGTGCCAAACTAGTACCCTAGTTTTGTGGACCCTTCAGTATTATTGAGAATATTCAGCCAATATCCTATCGACTTACACTATCTCCAATAGTGAAATTCCATGATGTTATCCATGTGTCATTGCTTAAGATGTTAAATATGTTGATCATGTGATTGACTGGTCTGTATTGTAGGTGGAGCGAGATGGAGAATTCCAGTCGAAGCCTCAATGCATATTGCATAAAAAGGTGCTCATGCTTCGGATTCGAGCAATCAAGCAAGTTAAAGTGAAATGGAAGCACTTTGGGCCTGATGAAGCTACATGGGAGATGGTGGATCAGATGCAGGCTATGTATCCTTCTTTGTTTGTTGGTTGAGGTAAAGCAATTTTGGAATGCTTTTTTGGTATATGTCTTGGTATATGTTTTGGTACATGTTTTGGTGATGTTTGGTATATGTACATATGTATATGGATGTAAATACCACCATGATCTATGTTATAAAGCTCCAATAAGTGGTATGGGTGTGATGTCATTATGATGTTATGTTTGTTATGTTTTCATGTTGATTTTCTTCTCAACAGGTTGATCATTATAAATACTACAACGAAATAAGCTATAAAGCTCCATTGGAAGTATCTTTTGCTTATAGTAGTCTTATCATTATAGGTGTTTTTGAACACCGAGGATGGTGTTCCCCCAAGGGGGAGGGTTCTATAACAACCCTGGTGAAAATTCTATGTAATAAAAGTCAACAAAGGAAAAATATTAACCACGGTTGATGGGACACTTATTCCAAGTTGAATGTTGGGAAATATATCCTAGCGTGGGTGTTAATTTGGTTATTAATGGTTAAGGAAATTATCAAAGGAAATGGCTAAGGCTTTGGAAAGTAAAAATGGCATTTTGGCACAATTATTTATGAAAATAATTGAAATTAGGAGAAAAGGGAGGTGAAATGTCACAAGTTGCATGTGAGGAGGAAAATAATGGAAAATGAAGAAAAAAAATGCCTCATTAATAAAAATGCTTCTAAGGATCAATTCACAAACTTTTGTCAGTTCATTTTTGGAGCTCTCTCATTATTCTATCTCTCTCATACTCTTTGATACTTAGATTTTTCTTGGAGCACTCATAGAGGGTGTGGCACACTTGGATTTTTGGAGAAAGAAGGCAAAAGAAGAGCAAGAAAGTGCAAGAGGAAATCAGCATCAACAACTACATCGGGTTTTTTCTTGTAGGTACCGAGTTGCATGTATGTTTTCGTCGCTAGTTTTGGCATACATGGCATATGGATGTGTTTTATTGGTCATGATCTATCATTGGCATGGAGGATGGTCGAGATTGACAATGGATTTTCCTAGCCTTTTCATTTGCTAGATACCCATGGTGATTGTGGATTTGTTTCCTTGGTTTTTTTTGGTTGGTTCTCATGTTTCCTTAGCTTGGGTTGACTTACTATTCCTAGAAGCTCTGGTTGGAAAAACACACTGGAAGCCTTGTAATATCTTGGGCTGAGTTACTAGTCCCAGAAGCCTTGGTTGGAAAAATTATCTGGAAGCCCTCGGTGGGTTGAGTTACTAGTCTTAGAAGCCCTGGTTGGATAAACGATTTGGAAGCTTGGAATAATATTTGGGTTGAGTTACTAGTCTTAGAAGCCTTGGTTGGAAAAACAATCTGAAGCTCTGGAAGGTTTGGATGGATACCAATTTGATGATGGTTTTATGATGTCTGATCGTGAGGTGGAATCATTGTTTGATGGGTTGAGGTGGATGGCCTTTGGAATCCCTGGATGGTTTTGGATCGATGTGTTCTATGATATCCCATATTCATGCTTTGAATATGGATGAAGAGATATTTGGCTCAACCATTCTACGATAGGGTGGAATATGGAAGCCCCATCCCAGGGTTTGATTTTTCATCATCAGTATGATGTTATTTCTCTTTGTATTTATATGAGTAATATACTAGTTCATGTGTGGATTATATGGTTGTGATTTCCTTGGTATTTATGTTGCTATCATGCTAGTTATGTATATGTTTTATGACAATATCTATGTATTTCTCTCATCATGTTTCTACTTGTAAATGAATGAACAATGTATCTATGACCTAATGGATGAAATGGCAGTTAACATGTTG
This sequence comes from Pinus tabuliformis, assembly GCA_031772625.1. NCBI lineage: Eukaryota > Viridiplantae > Streptophyta > Pinopsida > Pinales > Pinaceae > Pinus > Pinus tabuliformis. Next base: position 865,217,343 of record CM062820.1, read on the forward strand.
AGGCATAAATGCTTCTTAGTGGTTCTCAGCTAAGTATGAGATCCCTATGTTTAGATTTATTATTTACTCCTTTAGATTACATGTTTGTTATGTGTTTGAAAAAATTCTTATCATGGCTAGTAGGGGTCCAGTCAAGGTCTTATTCAAGTAATTGTATTTGTATTGTCATTTCCCTATTATCTTATTGTTCTGAAGATGTCATTCAATTATGGGTAGTGACCTAGGCTCTGGGCCTAAAAAAGTGGCTTAAATCTCGGGGACGATGGCACAACACTTATCAAAATAGTCCGTAGACACTGGCATGCCTTTTCATGACAGGGCCAAGAGCCTCCTGGACGCTAGTAGTCCTATAGCATGGGAGCGTCCGAGGCTCAAGTGGTCCAAAATATTAGTGGGACCCAGGGGCTAGTATTTAAAATGGTTGGGATGGCTTCTAAGGGTACTAATGTTGATGTTGAAGGTCTATATGGTGTGTTTCTATCAGTTCCACTTCCTTAATGTAACTTAGGAGGTCGAATTATATCATTGTGGCCTCTCATCGCATGTTTATCTAGGTTGGCTGGTTACTTGGGTAGATGTGGGAGGATGGTGTTATAGAGTGGTATTAGAGCATGGCTCATCCCTCAGACTGGATGGGCTGGGTGTTTTGTTCATGCATTCATTTTGGTTGCATGTGTGTATCTTATGATTGTATTCCATGTGCTTGTTTCATTTATATGGTGTTGATCATGGTTGTAGTGATGTCACCTTGTGGAAGTTGATGGTGTTGTTGTGGGATGAATTGTTATGTGTGTATGACTGTTTACATGTTGTTATATGTCTCTTACATGTATCGTCCTTGTATGCTTAGTTACATGTTCCTACCTTTCATTACAAGTATTGCTAGTTTATGTTTGATTACATGTGTTTATGCGTGTGTGTGGACCATGGTTATGGTTGTGTTTTTTCCTAATCTATGATGGTGTATCGTCTACATTTATGTTGTGCATTGTCCACGTACATTGGTACGGTTGATGTTGTCATACATGAGGCATAGTATGTGTGATTGGCATGGTCATGCATCGATTTATGGACTCTAACTAGAATGATGGTTGCATGGTTATATGCTTATGTGTTATGTTTCTATATGTTGTCATGATTATGTTATACATGTATCATATTGATTTGTTGATCTTGCAGATGAGGTATCCTCCCCGAACTATAGTAAGGTACGTTGGTTTATTGTGATTTAGTTTAGCTGACATGATATACCTTGCAAGAAGAAATATCAAATGGATAGCAATATGGTAGACTACAAAGACTCTCCCTATGGATCAGATGAGCAGTATGGTATTGGGATTTCTTCTAATTTGGAAAATACACTGAGGAGATGAGAGGAAGAAATAAGGATTTTTAAGGTAGATAATGACATAATCATATAGGCATAGGAGAAGCTAGTAGAGATAAATGCAGTGATACTTCAGAGTTTGTCATATTTGCAGCAATAGGGACCACTACGGATCAGCCATGAGAAGGAGGAAAAAACTAATGGAGCATATCGCAGTAGGTCGCATGGTGGTCAGAGGTCAGATAGAGATGACATGGTCAGAGATAACATATTTTTGGACACTCCAGATAGGAGAGGGGATAGATATAGGTTCCATTCTAGTTTTCATTTTAACAAACATGATGATCGATATCATTATCATTCTTATAGGAGGAGTGATAAGGGGTATTTTCTAGATGAGTTTAAGAAAGAAAATCCACCTACATTTGATGGAGAGGTGAAGAAATCGTAGGATGCAGAGGCATGGTTGCTTCGTATGAGGAAGTTCTTTAGGTTGCATGACTATTCATAGAGCATGAAAGCTAGAGTAACTACACTCAATCTCAAAGGTAAAGCAAACATTTGGTGGGAAGATGTGAGGAATTTCAGAGGTATACATGAGGAATACTTCAACAACCAAAAATAATATTAAATCTTCAACTTAGGGATATAGTAAAACAAGGGTTGTAGAAGCTTCTTGATGTTAATTTTATATATCCTATTTCTAATAGTAAGTGGGATTCACCTCTGGTTGTGGACCCTAAAAAAATGGCAAATGGAGAATTTTTGTTGATTACAAGGAATTGAATAAAGCTACACAAAAAGATCATTTACCTATTCCTTTTGTAGATCAAGTACTTGATACTCTTGATGGGAAGAAATTGTTCTCTTTCTTGGATGGTTTTAGTTGACAATCAAATCCAAACTGCTCGTGAAGATTAGGAAAAAACCACGTTCACCTATCCATGGGGAACATTTGCATATAGTGTTTTACCATTTGGGTTATGCAATGCATGAGCCACCTTACAGAGAGAAATATTGAGTATTTTTTCTGATTTAATCATCGAAGGACTTGAAATATATATGTATGATTTTACTCGCTATGGTAATGAATTTGAGAAATCCTTACAAAACCTGGAGAAAGTTCTTGAATGATGCATTTCCACTAGATTATGCCTCAGTAATGAAAAATTTCACATGATGGCGAAAAAAGGTGTAGTTCTAAGGCATTATATCTCTACTGTAGGTATCCAAGTAGATCCAACAAAAATTGAGGTAATTCTTATGGTACCTACTCTTCATAGACAAACAGAGTTATGTAGTTTCCTTGATTATGTTGGTTATTATCATCACTTTATAGAAAAAATTTCAAATATAGCAACAACTTTGTATGTATTAAAAAGAAATGTGGAGTTCGAATGGACTCACAAATGTGATGATGATTTTGCAGATCTTAAGAAGTTGGTCCTAACAACCCATATGTTACGAGGGCTAAATTGGAACTTACCATTCTACATTTCAGTTGATGCATCTAATACAACAATAGGAGTTGTACTTGGACAGGAAAAAGACAAAAATCCATATGTTATTTATTATATTAGCAAGAATCTTACACCGACGGAGATAAATTACATAGTGACAGAAAAATAATTTTTGGTTGTTGTTTACTCTATCAATAAATTTTGTCACTATATAACATGATATCCAATTTTTTTAGATATTGATCATTTTTCCATTAGTTATTTATCCAATAAACTTGTTTCTAATGGTCGAATAACACATTGATTTTTGTTATTATAGGAATTTCATATTACCATAAAATATTAGTCGAGGAAAGAGAATCTAGTCACAGATTTTCTATCCAGAATTCCTATAATGGATGACTTTTCACCTGTGGAAGATTAGTTTCCAGATGAACATGTGTTTGTAGCAGCGGTTAAAACACCCTGGTGTGTAGATGTGGAAAATTAGATGGCAGCAGGAAAACTACCGATACATTTATGCCTCAAGAAAGGAAGCTCATTGTTCAGCGCAATGCAGAGTTCTCCTAGATTGATGAATATATTTCTCACACATGATTTGATTTTCAAATCAACAGATGTATCAGAGAAGATGAGGTTTACAATATCCTTAAGTATTTCCATGATGAACCATGCAGTGGGTATTTTGTTTACTGAAGGATTGGGTATAAAGTATTTCAGATGGGTTATTATTGGCCCACGATATTCAAGGATGGAAGGAAATATGTCTAGACCTATGACAGCTATCAAAGGATGGGTTGCCCCATTCAAGATAATGAAATTCCCCTACAACCTCAAATTATACTTGAACCCTTTGAAAGATAGGCATTAGATTTTGTGGGCCCCTTTAACCCACCATACAACCAAAATACATATATTCTGGTTTACACATAGTATGTAACCAAATGGGTGGAAGCGGTAGCTCTCTCAAAGGCTACAGAGGAAGCAGTTATTAAGTTTTTTGTTTGAACTATTTGTGTGATACGGATTGCCTAGAGAAATCATAACATATGGGGTTTCATAGTTCACAACCCATAAAATTTATGCTACAATGCAAACTTTTCATAGAAATCATGGGGTTACTTCCCCTTATCATCCCCAAGAAAATGGACAGGTGGAAAGTAGCAATACATTTTTGGAGGAAATTATAACTAAAACTATATCTGTAAACCACTGGAACTAGGCTACCAAACTCCCTGAGGCCCTATGGGCCTATCGAACGATTTGGCACAACACCACTAGTTATTCACCATACCATCTTGTTTTTGGAATAAGCCCATTTTTCTAATAGAATTTGAAATCAAGTCTCTCAAAATTATCAAGAAAGTCAGACTGGATTTGACAGAAGTGAAAAAACAACAACTGCAACAACTTAATAAATTGGACGAAATACACCCGGTGGCCTTACAATGCACAATTTTTGTTCAGTAGCAAAGGTCCAAATGGCATGATCGCCTTATTAAGAAGAAAAATTTTCAAAAAGGTGATTGGGTGCTATTGTATGATTCCATATTTCAGGGTTTCCTGTGGAAGCTTCAAACTAAATGGTTGGGACCATATGAGGTCACCAAATTTCACGATAATGGCACTGTGAGCCTCACTACTATTGATGGGTCTAGCATCTCTCTCCTTGAAAATGGAATCCGATTACACCTATATCACTAGGTAACAGTGATTCTAATTTGCAGGCTTTAGTTAATCGGGGAGGTAACCCCACAAATACAACTAGTTGAAGTAGTCTTTCTCGATTTATTTTTTTCATTTTGTACAAATATATATACTTGTTGTGAAAACCTTCTTTATTTATATATATATATCTTATATATAAATATTATATATATATATAGTATATATATATATAACACATATGGGGAAGTTGTCATTTCCTTAAGGCGCAGTTGTTGTCCCCTTGGTCATGCTTGTTGTTTTCTTAGTCACAGACATTGTTCCCTTAGTTATAGTTGTTTCTTCCTCGGTTGTAGTTGTTGTTTCCTAGATTTAATTGTTTTCCCCTTTACTCTTGATTGTCGTTTTCCAGCCATAGTTGTTTTTCTAGAAATAATTATTCTTTTAAATTAATTTTGAAGTCCTCCTCTGAATCATGGAAAAATTAATAAGTTCCTTGAGCGATTCTATTGGACAACTAATCCTCTAAGGGTTGGTATGGAAGATGAACAGACAAAGGGATTACAAGAGATCTCTTGGAATATGAAAACAAGGGTCACTACAATGTATTATAAATATGTATCATTGTGAATAATAATGCATTTGATTTTTATCCTTCGTATCCATTATTTTCCATAGTGATGACTGACATGGTATCAGAGCGCAGGCTAGGCCTAGGAATTTTTAGCATTTTCAGATTCTTCCAACTTTGCATTGGTTTGAATGATGATTGTTTGTTATTTCTCTATTTGGCCTGTGATTTATAGAAATATTACATAGCATTACTCTGTTGCACATGGGCGTTCCCATTTAGAGTTTGTTGCATGGAGGAGATATGGTGTGATGAGCATGGAATGGAGGTGCATTATAGCCGAAGGCAACCTCTCCTACGTGAATGTGTTGTGGCATCAACTTGTTACTATCATGATTGTGTTGGTGTATTGGCATGGAAACATTTCGTGGTAAAAATTTGATGGTATTATTATGTTACTATGTGGTGTTGTGTTTGGTCCGACCTGCGATATTATGTTGCATAGACTATGTTGAGTCCATTGTGGCGTTATATTTTGAGTTTATTTTCATATTTTTTTGGTTGGCTCTCTATTGTAGCCCATACCGCCTCCTCTCACATACCACCATACCACTCCTAACTATGTATTCATGGATTTTTAGTTCCGTGTTTCAATATCACACCACTGGTTTTCCCTTTAATGTATTACTGTTAATGCCTGTAATACCTCCAGTTGACCTCCCATTGTTCCACCAGTTTTCTCCAAGCATAACACCCCATACACCCTAGTTAACACCATGCTCCCTGCGGTCTACATTGTCAACCCGTCTTACTGAACCAGTCGACTCCTACCACTAGTTCACAATGCACTCCTCCTAAACATTGTATAATCATGCCTCCCACATCCATGCATATTCCTGGTCACAATACATGTATCATTATCACCTCCCGCATACCTTACATATACCACTAGCTCTGCAAACATCCCTTCATGGGCCCATAATACCGCTCTGGTACATACCACTCCCCCTGATATGACTACAAAACACACTCCCTCATACCACTGGTTCAAAGTTGAATGTTATATGCTCCCATTCATATAATACCACTCTCGAGTCCTTTACTTAGCTATCAAAGCACCAAAACAGAGTTTGGGAGAGGCATCCCAACCACTGACCCACACCACAAAACAATTACTTAAAATTGGCTATTGTGTATGACCTCTTTTTCATTCGTTTTACTTCTTACATGGGCATTTCCTGGTATTACATGGGAATTCATTCTACCTTTCGGTGATTTGATTTTTCCATGGAACAAAAATAAAGAAAAATAAAAAGGAGTCCTTCCTCTTAGCTCCACAAATAGCACTACCTCACTGAAGCTCGATCTGTATGCTCGAGCTTCTTCCTATGCAATTCTTGGTGGATAAGGCTCATTTGGATTTTGTGAGGGAGGAAGGTTGTTGTGTTAGTGGAAAACCCCAAATATCATTCAAGATCTTGGAAAAGGTATATTTGTAACTTTATTAATAATCACTGCAGCATTGTGTATGGAAATTGACTAATATGATGAAAATATGAGCATCAATAAACCCTTGTGGGTGAACGGCCGCGGTGAGACGAATATTGTTACCTCTTAGTATCAATAACGGTTGGAAACTATAGATGATTGTTTCTTATTCTCATTGCTACTGAATGGTGATCAGATAATTCTAAAGTCTTTGCTTAGAAGGTTACATTCTCATTTAATGGTGTAAATAGACCTACATGCACTAACTTCTACCATGGTTTGTGGTTTAAGAATTGTGCTATAAAAAAAAAAATCGATTACTTACGATTGTTTCAAAAGCAGAAGGTGGAGTTGCAACAATTTTTTTGAGTTTAAATGCCTAAAATTGAGAATTTATTAAATTTATTAGAAACTCTAATCATTTCTACTATTTAAATCACAGTTAAAATCAACATAGATATTATTTATGATATTCAAATTTGTCTGTAAGAAGCATAAGAAAAAAAATATTTTTCTGTATCTTGAATCTCAACTTCATCAAGAAGAATTAAAACAGAAGAGTTGTCATTATGAACAGTTTTTGTTCAAAACATTGAGATAGAATCCCATCAGTAGCAAGTCAAGAATGTTGAATTTCATTTAGATTTAGTGCCTATTGAAGGAACAAAGTTGCATACACTTCCCAAGACCATCATCAGAGCTTGAGAAGAGCTTTTCAATTAACAAGCATAGAAACAAGTCTTCGATGTGATAAGGAGGCGTCCTTTCATATTCCATACTATTCCAAGCCCATTCAATTTCAAAGTGTTGGGTTTCTTCATGGCAGTTCACCTTCACCTGATTCATATTTTACTCCACATTCACAACCAAAAGTTGTTAAATTCCAACACTGTGATCGAGTTGGCCATATGAAATATCATTGTTTTGATCTTCATCCATGTGAGCACTTTCATAAAACCACTCATTCATCAAATAGATGCTTCAAAAAACACCTCCTATAAGAACAAAGATACACCTTGGATAGATCGCTTCTTGAAATGGGGTTCAATAGCCAAGAACATATTTTAGTCATATGTCAAAATTTATTTTAGAGTATTGAAAAGTCTTGTAGTTGAGTTTTCTTCATCACCTCACCTTGTACCTAATAGGGGGAAGTGATGGTCCATCTAAAAGCTTCAAAGCCACATCAAGCAAGCTTAGCCACAACCTGCCATACCAAATTTAGATTTGTATCCAGAAATAGAGATTCCCCTGAGCATGCCTTAGGTTGGTGTTCATCCTTAAACCATCAATGTGGGTGGACCTCCATTTTTAGGCTGAGATTTCTCCCTCTTCAAAGAATTGGGGACA